>CM070562.1:48516244-49116244 GCA_036346405.1 Phyllostachys edulis | reverse complement strand
GTTGACAAGGTGCAGCCTGCGGCCGACCAGAGAGAGGAAGACCGACTGCATTAAATGCGTGTCAAGAAAGAGTTGTTAAAAGTACACAAGTGGCAAAGGCGTGCATTAACTCCCCGCCAGAGCTCGCAGCATGACCATGGAAGGAGAAGAACAGGGAGGTTTTATGACCGCTGGATAAGACCAGGGGGTCCTAACCATCGGATGACAATTTTGAACCGTTACGCCAAATGATCGGGAGGAGGTCCCACCACACGATCAAGGATGGGAGGTCGTGGCCCTCCGATTTCTTAAGGTGTAAGCGCACGTGGGAAAATGGGATTAGGAGGTCCAAAGCGTTGATCTCAATCCAACAGTGCGGACCTCTGTGAGGTCTTAACCGCACATGGGCTTAAGAACATGAGGGGAGGTCATGGCCTTAGGATTTAAATCCAAGGGCGCACAACCAACGGGAGGTCTGAGGCTTTGCGTGAAGCGCGAGGGAGGTCAAGACCTTTGGATTTTGATCCAACGGTGATGATCAAGACAGGGGAGGTCCTGAGCCTCGCACGTGGTACAAAGGAGGTCTTGAGCTTGCACAACACACAAGGGAGGTCATGGCCTTTGGATTTAGATCTAAGGGCAACGACCTCACGCGGCGCTGGTAGATCTCGATCGCGATAAGACAAGGAGGAGGTCGTGATCAGGATTTCAAATCCAACGGTGCACAACATGAGATAGGGGAGGTCTTGTGCTTTTGGATATTTTGAGGGGAGGTCGTGGGTCATTGGATCCGATTCAACGGCCACGACCTCGCTTAGGTGGGAGGTTTGCTTAGTTTAACAGTGAGGGGAGGTCATGGCCATGGATCTTGGATCCAAGGGCTACGACCTCAACAAGGTGGGATGGCTAGTGGTTTGACAACCCGTGGAGGTTTTTGAGATTTAACACATAGGGGAGGTCATGACCGTGGATCTTTGATCCAACGGTTATGACCTGGTGAGGTGAGGAGGTCTTTGCGGTGTTGACCGTGAAGGAGGTCGTGGCGGTTGGATGTAAATCCAACGGCTGCGACCTGATCAAGGTGGAGAGGAGGTCTCACGAGGTGCAGACAAGGTTACTGACCATTTTGCAAAGTGGCTAGCCCAAGGAACAAAGGTAGGCTTTAAATTTAGTTTTTAACAAATTGAAACTTAGCAGAATTATTTGAGATAGCAAATGAACTCCAAATTTGATGAAAGTTTAACTGGAGCTTGCTGACAATGAGATTAACCTTGCATAAAATTTTCAGAGGTTATTATGCAATGCATTTTTCTTAGGAAATTCATTAAGGTTGTTTAAAGGATTGTTTTACCTCCAAAATTTATCAAACTAGTTTTACAACTTGTGATATTTTTCAGAGGGGTCCCACATCAGTTTTAGGACCAAGGAAAATATTTTCCAAATGTTTGGCACAAGATTTAAGATAATTGGTAAAGGAGTTTGACTTTTGGTCAACAAGAGCTTTGTGTTTTTGGATTACACAACTCTTGGACACGAATTACATGAGTGTTTAGGGGTTTTCAAGGTGTGAGAAAAAGTTTTAATTTCTACACATATAATTATACTTGAATAACCCTAATTATACATTTGGGATGTTACACTGAACCACTACCCGAGCCAACCTTGACCCCTCTGGAGCCGGCCAAGGTCTCTTCGAGGCAAAGCCAAGGTATCTCGCGAAAGTGTCCAGTGGCACAAGCTTTTGAAACATCTACCCCTTGCACCGTTTCATCGAGCATGTCCATGACCAAGGACTTGGCTATTGAATAGATCTTTTACTCGCAGAGGTGTACGCCTTTACCCACAATCCACGATCTCTAGCGGGGCGGGTTCCGGCCACCCTTGCTCACTTCCTAAGGTGAGCGCCTAGAGAGCGCTGCAAGGCCTTTACAAAGCTTTGAACTGACTAGGGCTGCCCGCTAAGGTTTCAGAATCCCTCCAAAGGGTCTAGAACCATTGTGGTTATGGGGTGCCCCTCTTGCGCCAATCTAATCACACGCCAACCACAACAGCCCCAAGCCATCTCATTGCTAATTATTTAGCCTGCACCATTCCCATAAAATGATCTTGTGGTTGCACTATTTGGCCCAGCTCAATGCAGACACAAAGTGAAGTCCTTAATTGTGCTAAGGCAAGACTTCCACAACCAAGTGTGCACAACACCCACTACTCACTCCCGCCTTCTTGCCTTAGCAAAACCATTTGTATTAGCCCATGCCAAAAGACCACCCACCCGCACACAATTTTAACCAAGTGGTCTCACACCATACCAACACAACTTAGGCATCCCGCCATAGCTGCTCAACATTGGCACCAACCACACATTTCATAACTTAGTAGTCAAGATTATAGAGATGAAGCATGATACGCCAAACCACGCTTAAGCGAGGCTATATAAGACCCACGACCCCATGTTGGCAAATAACAGAGAACACCAACTAAATTATCCACCCTAAGGCTCACAAGGTGAACATGACAACATGATGGAGACAAGGTATAAAGGAGGCATAACAAAGAAGTAGGCAAGTAACTACAGCCCAAACCATTTTCTTAAAAAAATAGCCATGCATGATAAAGTAAAACCGAAATACATTTGCAAAACTTGGTTCAAGATGATCAAAAGGAGGTCTGTGGCTTGCCTTGGTCAAGCAAAGGAGAGCCTTCGCAAAGAAGAGTCGGGTCCAAGATCTCCTCGAACTCGTGATCTACACGCTCGCAAGAGAACCAAATAAGCAAAACCACACTAAGCCGAGAACAACAAAAGAACCAAAAAGGAACTCAAACCAACTCAGCCAAAAGGAAACCAAGAGGCTTAACACCGCCTCAAAGAGCTCCCGGGAGGGTCTTATGCAAGGAAGAACCGAGCAGAGGAGGCAAGGAATGAAGAAATGAGCAAAAGATTACAAAGGCTCGCCTCCCAAAGCTATATATAGCCGGAGTTGGTGGAGTGCACCAAGAAAAAGGTTCAATGACGTAGGCAACGGGATAACTAGGCAGGGGGCTTGCCCAAAAGAATTGAATAAAGTACTCGGATGTGATCGCATTTAATGTGACCCGACACCTATTAAATGCGCACAGAGTTCTGAGGCAAGAGCAATAATTACAAGGTGAAGAGGGGCTGGCAAGTGGGGCCAGTCAAAAAGGGTGCACCACTGGTCAAAGAGGTGGCCCCACCGCAAAGGGTCATTCCCGCCAAAGACCACTGTGAGGTCCTGGGCAAGAGGTCCAAGGACACTCAGAGAGGGAGGTCCTGGACAGGGGGTCCAAGGACTCAAGGGGAGGTCCCGACACTGGATCTGCACTGTGGAGGTCTAAAGGTCAAGATTTCAAAGGCGGAGGACTTCAACGGTCCAGATCAACAGTGAGGAGGTCCCGACGAGTAGATCTCCAAAAGGAGATCTATCGGTCAAGATCTCAAAGAGGAGGACCTCAACGGTCCAGATCAAAGGGTGCAGGGAGGTCCTGACGAGTAGATCTCCAAAAGGGAGATCTATCGGTCAAGATCTCAAAGAGGAGGACCTCAACGGTCCAGATCAAAGGGTGCAGGGAGGTCCTGACGAGTAGATCTCCAAAAGGGAGATCTATCGGTCAAGATCTCAAAGAGGAGGTCCGAGCGGCTAGATCTCAACAAGGGAGGTCTCGAGCGGCTAGATCTCAACAAGGGAGGTCTCGAGCGGCTAGATCTCAACAAGGGAGGTCTGAGCGGCTAGAAGAACTCGGGGTTCGTGGAGAGGTCCACTAGAGGTCCAAAGAAGCAAAGCCAAGCGTGGCTTGGGGGAAACCAAGGGGTTTTGAAACACAAACCCGAGCCGGGTCCTTGACAGAAAACCCCAAGCAAGGGAGAGGTTCAACAGAGGGGAGATAAGAGAGAGGTCGGACCTCAAAGAGATTCAAACCAACAAAGGGAGTTAAGAGAGAAGAGACAAACCAGGGCACACAATGAGGCTTTGAGAACCACGGCCGAGGGCAGCAAGACACCACGGAGAGCCACAACCCGCAAGGAACACCAACAACGACTTAGTTAAGGTTTGATTAATTCCAATTGAACTCTCCAAATGTCAAAATCTCAGTTTAAGCTTTGGATTCTCAATAAAGCCAAATGGTTACTTTTATTTTGAAAACTTGACAAGGACTTAAAAGGAAACGGGACGTTACAATCTGCTGACGCAGTAGCCACGTGGATGCTGACGTGATCCTAGGGCTGATGTGGCACGTGCGTGGCAGTGATGTGGCTGAGCCACGTCATCCCATGATTGGTGGCGCTCCAGCGATGAGCTCGCCGGCGCTCTGCGCCACAGCGAGCCTCATGGGTGTGCGCAATCGCAAGAGGAGGTCAAGGCAATCTTGGTGCTTACCAAATTAGTAGCAAAGCGTGACGGTGTGGCCGGCGGTGAGAGATTTAGCAGCGGCGGGTTCTAGGGCTACGACGCAAAGGAGCTCTAGGGATCCTTCGGCCGAAATGATGCACGCACAAGGTAGGCGGTGAGGAGGCGGTGTCAAAGGTGGGGTTGAGGCAGCCGGAGCGTCGTCAACGGCGAGGAATTCGGTGGCGGAAGGAGCTTCGGGCTTCACACTTCAACTCCAAAATCCGGGCGCTTGAGGAGAGGAGAAGTGTGGTGGTTTGCGATGGCGAGGTGAGGAGGTCAAGGTGGAGCCGAGGCACTATTTAAAGGGGCGCGGGCGAGCCTATGGCGGTGTGCGGTGCAAGAAGGTCCACCGGGACAGAGGCACGATTAACGGGATTTGGGGCCAGAGATGGAAAGGAAAGGGCCTCGTCGGGTGCAGAATTGATATGGCGTTTAAATGCCGACGAATACGAGAGGGATTCAGGTGATTTGATGCAGCTTTGGAAGGTTTTTGAAAGTGCAATAATGGCGGACGCAACAGGTTTGAAATGAAGACGAAGGGAAGGAAGGAGAAGGTGACGTGGCATTGCGGGCCCCACATGTCGGTGAGACCGAGGGAGAAAAGGAAAGAGAGAGGAGAGGATGACAGGTGGGCCCTGTGTGTCGGTGAGATGGAGAGGGAGATGCGCGCAGTGGAGCGGGCTGAGCAGGCCGCATGCGCAAAAAAATAGGAATGGGCCAAGGAAGATTCGGCCCAAAGAGGTTTTCCGGTTTTTAATTTGGTTTAGTGTTTTAAATAATTCTATTATTCATATTGGCTTTAGAAAATAGCAAATAAAGTCAAAAATTATGAAAAAATTCACGTAAATTCCCCGAGATATTTTGGACTTAAATAAAATATTTCCAACTTATATTTTGCAATTAATTTATTTTGGCTTTGAAATAAATAAGAAAAAAGTTTTTAAAATTTCATAAAAACCCAGCAAAAATAATTAAATTTTAATTTTCACTGGAAATGGAAAATTGGGTTGTTACAGCAGTCAAGAATATCCTTAAGTACTTGAGAAGGACTAAGGATGCATTCCTTGTTTATGGAGGTGAGAAAGAGCTGGTCGTAAATGGTTACACCGATGCTAGCTTCCAAACCAACAAGGATGATTTCAGATCACAATCTGGGTTTGTGTTTCGTATTAATGGAGGAGTAGTAAGCTGGAAAAGTTCTAAGTAAGGAATGGTTGCTGATTCTACAATAGAGGCTGAGTACATTGCTGCTTCGAAAGCTACAAAAGAGGTCGTATGGATAAGGAAGTTCATTTGTGAACTGGGTGTTATTTCTAGTGCTTCCGGTCCAATGGATCTCTATTGTGATAATAATGGAGCCATTGCACAAGCTAAGGAGCCTAGATCGCATCAAAAATCCTAGCACATATTTCGGCGATATCACATCATTCGTGAGATCATTAAGAGAAAAGATGTGAAGATATGCAAAGTGTACACAGATTTGAAAGCCTCTCCCGCAACCTAAGCATGAGGCGCACATAAGAGCAATGGGTATAAAATACCTATATGATTAACTCTTGTGCAAGTGGGAGACTATTGGTGATATGCCCTAGAGGCAATCATGGAGATGATTGTATCACGTCTATGTTTATGAGTTATTGAATAAGTGTTATTTTGTTCCTTGAATGAATCATCAGTTATAAAGATCAACGAGTATGTGACTTATTGGTGAAGCTCTTTTAACTTATGATGATGTCATTGTAAATGTATCCCTGGTCATATGTCACTAGCCAGAACACTAGTGACTCTATCGACCAGCACATGTATTGATTGATGACCATGTTTTACCGGTCATAGATATAGGGATATCGAATCAATAATATGAACACATGTTAGAGAATATGGTGTTGGATTGACCCATCTTGAGACATTGTTGAGATTTTTAGGATTTCATGTGTCATCAGTTGGTCTCAAGTAATGATGATGTATAATCCTTAGACTTGAGATCAGCATGGTTTCCTACATGTGTAAGAGTACACTTTGGGGTTACCAAACGCTACTCAGAATTCAGATAGTTATAAAGGTAGCTTCGGTATCTTTGTGAAACATGCGGAGGAATGTGACTGGTCGGATATGGGATTTGCCCCTCCTAACATAACAGGAGAGATATCTCTGGGCCCCTCGATGTGGTCGGATAAAGAAAGTACATGGCCATGCCATTAGTGGTCGAAGAGTCTGACCACTTGAAGTTATCCGATACTTGATCGAGAAAGTATTGAACAGTCCATGAATGACATAAATCTCACCTGGAGTTCAACCAGATATCGTGAAGCAAAGGGAGAATACACGATAAGGTCTTTCAGTTCAATCAGATACGGACTAGTCGTATGGAGATACGAGCTGGTCGTAGGCTGGTCGAACATGATCACTAAGTGGTCGAAACCTGGTCATAAGGAGTTACGAACAGGTCGAGACCAAATATGAGCTGGTCATATAGAGATACGAGCTGGTCGTTAGTGATAAGGACCTGGTCGTAGATCATATTACATTAAGGTTCGTCTGATATAATTCGTGTATTCGGGAATCGTTGTGTCCTGCTAGAAGCCGCTGACGACTCGTGATCGAAAAGAAGTTTTCGAGTCACAACCGATTACGCATGAACCTAACGAGTCATACACTTAACAGATTGGAATAAACATGTTCAGATAGAATCTGTCATGGGCACTATATAAGGAGATGCTTGAGACTGTTGGGAGTAAGCATCACTATATAAGGAGATGCTTAAGACTGTTGGGAGTAAGTGATGGGACAGAGGATATTCACGTGAAAGACAGAGTATATATGATATACGAGTTGACGTGAGTTGCTCCAAACCCTAGCCACCATCTTCTTGAGAGAGCCTTCCCGTGCAACTTGGTGCTAGCACACCAGCGTACAGTGTTCCTTCCCTGGACATGTGGATACTGTAGAGGAGCTACTGCAGTTGCTGTTGCGCTTGAGGACGATCCGCGATCTTCACAAGGAGCTGCAGAGGTTGCTGGAGGAGACGATCGACTTGCGAGGACGTTGGACGATCGACTACGACCACTACATCGATGCGCTCTTCGTTGGACCAGGCTGCTCCAACTCTTCTTCCGCTGCACTGCATGTCTGGTGGTAACGATCTATGATCTCTTGCTTGCATGGCATCCTGGTTTATGTGGTAGAATTTTTGAATTGCCATCTAGTATAGCCTACCCATATCCCTTCATGTTCACCACATGTTGAGTTTGCCTACAACAGGGTGGTACACTCTATAACTCAACTCTCTCCATTTGACATTGTTTATGATTTTCCGCCACATACACCATTGGATTTATTGCCTTTGCCTTTCATTGAAAGAGTTGATATTGATGCTTCTAAACATGTTGATTTTGTGAAACGTATACATCTGAAAACTAAAGAAGAAATAGAGAAAAAGGCACATTATATTGCTGCAAAACGAAATAAAAATAGAATACAAATGATCTTTGAACCTGGTGATCTTGTTTGGTTACATCTTCGCAAAGATAGATTTTCGAAGAAATGAAAGTCTAAGTTGATGAATCGTGGGGATGGACCATTTAAAGTGCTTGAAAGAATAAATGATAATGCTTACAAGTTAGAACTGCTTGGTGAAGAATCTAGACCTGCTATTATGAGTTAATGGAGTGTTTTAGTGATTAATGACAAATCTTTATGTGAGACTAACTTTCTTGTTTAGTATGATATTGTTTAGTCTCATTTGGATGAAAAGGTGATAATCATGGAGGTATGCATTCAACATCATATTCTTATATATTATTGCATTCCTCGGATCCAAAATATAGGTTGAATTCCAACAAAAGTTTAACTTGAATATGTGCATATGTTCTTATTACACATTCGTGTATGCACACATTTAGGGAGAGTTCATTCTATATTTTTGTGGTTTCAAGAGTATTGATCCATATTTCTTTGTCCACATAAATTTGGGATCTCTACGTTGAAACATATCCATTGAGGCCCTGTTTGTTTAGGCTTTTTGCTTGGCTTAAAAGCAAAAAAGCTTAAGCCTAAACAAAGGGGTGGCTTTTTCATCTAGCTTATAAAAAGCTTAAGCCATTTTAAGTCTAAAAGCCATAAACCACAAGAGAGGTGCTTTTTTTGGCTTTTACGGAATGAAATACCCCTTTACCACTAAACTTCGTTGAAATTACCCTCAAAATGCCATCCATATATAAGTTCATACCATTTCATTTTTTCCTCTCGATTCCATTCTTTTCCCCGTTCGGCTAACACCCCGCCGCCTCCAATCCCGCCCACTCCCACCACCTCCCACACCCGGCGCCTCTCCCCACCCGGCGCCTAACCTCCCCATACCCAAGACCGGCGCCTCCCCTCTCCTCCCCCAACCCCGGCGCCTCCAATCCCGTTGTAATACCCCAGATGGATTCGAAAGAGTATTCGAGAGAGAATATTTAAATTGGGGAGAAGGACCAAATAGAAAAGAGTTTAGCAGAAGAAAAAGAGGAGGGTTTTATGCAAATCCTCGGCAACTTGGGCCTCGGGCCTTGGCCTAGGAGGCCCATGAGGGGCCGGCCACCAACAAAAGGAGGGGAAAACCCTAGCCACTACTATAGCACGTGTTGCTACAGTACCCCCACTGCTGCTACAGTGTCGTGCTACAGTAGACGCCCCCTGCACTCCATTGTTGTTCCCCTCCCTCTTGGTGGTGCTCTCCCATTGTTGCCGCCCAAAGAAGGGAGAAGAAGGAGAGAGGGGAGAAGAGAGGGAAGGGGAGAGATCGCGGCCTCGGTTCATGATCTTCAGTGTTTCTTCAAGGGTAGGATCCGATCCCCTTTTGATTAGCTGATTAATTGATTATTAAGCAATGTCCGTATTTAGATCTGTTAGAGCAGATAGGATTGACCGACGCGTTTTAGAAGTTTAACTGAGGAATCTGTCCTGGATGCCTCCTAGAGAATTGTAGGTGATGTTGATACCTTTCCGTGGAGTACTAGATCAAGCCATTTGGGTGAGTGGTTCAAAAGTTATGAATTTGGTAACGTTGCTGTTCTACAATTCTGACGTAATCCTGACAGTTATTAGTAATCAGACTTAAGCGGATAGTTAAATGAGTATTTAGAAGATATCACTATAACTAAAGATGTAGATAATTGGCTTAGTTTTCCAGAAAGCTAAAGATCATGAAATTTGGATAAATATACTGAAAGTTATGATGGTTTTAAGGTCGCTGTCCAGAAACCCTGACGTGAAATAGTTGATCTGTTAATCAGTTTGGTAAGGGTATTAGATGGCCGAATCTGGAAGGCTCACCAAATAGGTTTAGGTGGGAAATTTGATAAGCTTTCTAGAAAGTCTAAGAATGCATCTTTTGGATCTCAGATCAAAAAGTTATGGATTTTAGAATGTGACTGTCTGTTAAGGGAACGAACGGCTGTTTAAGATTTTGGGAGCTGGGTTTGCACTAGAGAACGTAGCGATTTCATAATTGCTTTTAGCTTTGTTTTGTCCAGTATTATTGTCTTAGCGTGCTTATTAAATATATTCAGGTGGGGGATTGGTCCCGGGGGTACCGCCCTCTTCACGTCCTCCGTTCTCGTACGGTTGAGGTAAGTACCTTGATTGTTAGATTTAATATGAATGAATGATCTTGTTTGCTAGTATTGTGAGTATATGTGCTATTCATGGATGTTGGGATACTATGAATGTTAATGATCATGTTTACTAGTATTATGAAAGATGTGCTATTCATGGATGCTAGAATATTATGAACGTCAATGATCATGAATGCTAGTAGTATGAATAAGTTTATTCATGTGTGAAGTTGCTGTGAATGCATGATTATGATGGTTTAAGGTTTTGTTCATATGCATCATGCTGACATATTGAAGACTTCGTCACGTGGTGACCAAAGCATTGATTGAGGTCCCCGTCATGAATATGACGGGCTTATGGTCCCCACGCTCGTGGAGCGTGGGCTTAGGTCCCCATACTTGTAGAGTATGGGCAATGGTCCCTGTACTAGATGGCACAGGCATGAGTATGCATCGACGGATGAATGCTCTGCATTACCGGTAAAATGCAAATGAGAAAGTGCATTTGAGCATCTTGCATAGCATGAGCATATAACATGTTTGTTATAAGAGATTTGTGGATGGTTGTTGATGATTACAATTGTTTATGTTATTGCTGCCACTTATTGTACTTGTTGAGTCTTTGGACTCACTCTTGCTGTTGTTGTGTTTTTAGCTACCCTTTACAAGAACGGCATGCATAGGAGGGAATAAAACTTAGAGTGGTTGCACAATGGCACAAACCATTCACATTGAATTGATTGGATTATTGATTTAGTATTTGAGTAATTTTAAGTTGGTTTGATTTAGAAAATAGCTTTTGAAACAGACTAAAACGACCCTACTAACAAAGGTTAAGGCCCTCGACGCAAGATGGAGCTCGATACCACCTTGTGACGCCCCACCCCGTGATATACAAAGAAAGATCTGAGGAGGACTATATATATATATATATATATATATATATATATATATATATATATATATATATATATATATATATATATATATATATATATATATATATATATATATATATATATACTATCGCATGGAGGAGCAGTAGTACCGCTCGGTGCTCCTCGAGGGAGGTCTCGCCTGACATCCTAGGAGGTCTTCTAGACCTCCCGGAGGTCTCGGCCATCAGACCTCCCAGAGGTCTTCAAGACCTCCGGAGGTCTTGGCCAACAACCCGGTAGCACCTCAAAGATATATCACAGAGAGGTCCGACAGATCTCTGAGCCAAGTCCGTGAGGACCTCCTGGGGTCCTACTCACAAGACCGAGCTAGTCCCCAGGAGCAGATTGGCTAGCTCAAGATGAGAACTAACACAAGTGTAATCAAATCCATACAACAAGCTTAAAGAGAAAACAGGCCAAAATAACCCATATATTAACAAGTGGCCTTATGGCCAAGGTTTGTACAGGGGTGCCACTAAAGGCTAACAGCAAAAGAGAACAACAACACAGTGGAGGCAAAGACATAAACTCAAGGTCCATTCGGTCAGCCCACAGGCTACCAAGTGGAGGACGCCACCCATTGCAAGAAGGTCTTCAAGGGTGCTCCCCGAGAGCACCGACCACCGAACTCCAACCTCTGCTGATCAAAACCACAGGGCACAAGCCAATGAGTACTTTGAATGTACTCAGCAAGCCATGGGTAAAGTATGCAAGTAGTATTATGCACGGCTTGACAATGAGAGCTGTATGGTTAGCTTGCAGAAAGCTAAGTTGATAGTAAATAACATAATAGATTGCAAAGCTCAAGGTTAGAAAACATAATACATAAGTACATTTGATTTTCAAAGGGGACAGTGAGCACCCACTCACACCCAAGGCACCAACCCAAGACCTCTCTCGAGCACCCACTCCAGAGCACCACAAGACCAGCCCCTGGACCACTTTGTGAGCCAGCCATGACCCCTCTGGAGCCGGCCAAGGTCTCTTCGAGGCACAAGCCATGACCTCTCACCAAAGCGCCCAGGAGGAACACACTTTCACAAAAGGAAATCTACCCCGATTCAAATCTCTGCATGTCCATAACCGAGGACGCGGCTATTCGAATAGATTTACACTCGCAGAGGTGCACAACTTTACCCACAAGAGGTAGTCGCTGATATTTCACACGCTACCTTAGACATGCGAATCAAGTGGAGACTACCACCGGCTTTTACAAAGATCACCCCAACTTAGTTCTCAAGACGTTAAGGTTTCGCCAACTCGATTCACAGATAGCACTGGTGGCCCCTCTTACGCCAGCTTCAACGACTCATCTACCACAGACCAAATCAGACTTCTCTAGTTATTGCTCCGGTCCACCCCATAATGGACATGTGGTTGCACGGTTTGGCCCAGTCAATGGCTCCCAAGGTTCATCCTTAAATGGTCGTCAAAGCGAGGCATTCCACAACCCAAATGTGACCCCAAAGAACAACTTGGGGCACCTAGGTGACTCCATAGCTACAACCCTTGATCACCCAGTGACTCCATGGCTACAACCCTTGCAAAGACACCCACTACTCGCCTCCGCCAACTCGCCCGAGCAAAACAGCTTTTAGGTTCACCGCCAAAGACCACCCACCTGCACAACATATTTTAAAGTGGTCTCGCACCACTAACAACACAACGAAGGCTTCAACCCTAGTTGCTTATCGGTGGCACCAACCAAAGTTCCATAATTCATTAGTCAAGATTAAGCAATAATGATGATTCATGGGGAGACCGGCGTCTACAAGAGCAAGGCTAAGCAAGAACGATACCCATGTCGGCAATAGCAATAAGGAGCCAACTAACAAGATTCATCCCTAGGTCACAAAGGTAACATGTCAACATGTGGATTACCAAATAGACAAGGAGGCATAAAACCAAGAGGGTACTTAACTAGAGCCCAAACCATTTTATACAAATAGCAATGCAAGTTTAACAAATCAAAATACTTTTGCAAATGGGATCAAGATGGTCAAGGGTCCCATGACTTGCCTTCAATGGCGGGCTGCTGAGCTCCAACCGGGGCTGCTGGATCTTCAAGCTCCTTAGCACCCACGGAATCTACACGTTGCAAAGAAAAAAACAACTAAATAAAGCAGCTCCAAAAGGAAACCGAAAAGAACTAGCAAGAACAGAAAAAAAAGATCCACAGAAGAGGAGGTCCAACAAGGTAAAAGGAGGAGGTCCGAGAGGGAGGAAATCCCACGGGAGGGAGGTCCGAGAAGTGAAGGGTTCGGACGCAAGGAGGTCCGAACCAGAGGAGTTTGGAGAGCTCCTCCAGAACCGAGAGAGAGAGGGAAGGGGAAGAAATGACGAACAGGGAGGAAATGGAGGCCCCTGGTGCCCTATTTAAAGAGAAAGGGAGAATAGGAGCACCATCGAAAGGGACGCCCAGATTCAAAGCATCAGGACAAGGCACACTGCCAGAGGTACGAAAAAGGATAAAGAAAGCTAGGGATGTGACAAAAAGTAGAAAAGAGTACAAAGGTAGGTGGCAGCATTTAATGTGACTCAACCCACATCAAATGCACTTAAGACTGCCAAAGGAGGCAGTCAAAAGGTGCACAGACCAGTCAAAGGGCAGGGTTCAAGGTCCAAAGAGGAGATCCAAGGAGGAGGTCCTGCGAGGAGGTCCAACGAGGAGATCCAAAGAGGAGGTCCTACGAGGAGGTCCTGAGAGGAGGACAGACAGGGAGGTCTTTGAGGACAAAAAGGTCCTAAAGGCCACAAGGAGGTCCAAGGACAAACAGGGAGGTCTAGACCACAAAGATCTAAACACAAAAGAGGTCTGAACCCAAGGGAGGTCTAAACACAACATAGGGAGGTCTGAACCTAAAGGAGGTCCAAACGCAACAGGGAGGTCTAGACCACAAAGGTCTAAACATAAAAGAGGAGGTTTAGGCCACAAAGGTCTAAACACAGGAGAGGAGGTCCTGACGGTTAGATCTCCAAAAGGGAGGTCCAACGGTCAAGATCAAAAGGCAAAAGGAGGTCCTGGCGCTCAAGATCTCGAAAGGAGAACCTGAACGGCCAAGATCTCAAAGGGGAGGACCTGGACGGTCAAGATCAAAAGGCAAAAGGAGGTCCTGACGGCCAGATCTTAACAAGGCGGAGGTCTGAGCGGTTAAGACCTCCAGAGAGGAGGTCCTAACGGCCAGATCTAAACAAGGGGAGGTCTGAGCGGTTAAGATCTCCAGAGAGGAGGTCCTAACGGCCAGATCTCAACAAGAGGGAGGTCTGAGCGGTTAAGATCTCCAAAGAGGAGGTCCTAACGGCCAGATCTCAACAAGGGGGAGGTCTGAGCGGTTAAGATCTCCAGAGAGAAGGTCCTAACGGCCAGATCTCAACAAGGGGGAGGTCTGAGCGGTTAAGATCTCCAGAGAGGAGGTCCTAACGGCCAGATCTAAACAAGGGGGAGGTTTGAGCGGTTAAGATCTCCAGGGAGGAGGTCCTAACGGCCAGATCTAAACATGGGGGAGGTCTGAGCGGTTAAGATCTCCAGAGAGGAGGTCCTAACGGCCAGATCTCAACAAGGGGGAGGTCTGAGCGGTTTAAGATCTCCAGAGAGGAGGTCCTAACGGCCAGATCTCAATAAGGGGGAGGTCTGAGAGCAACAGAGAAACGGTACAACCGCAAGAGCGAAGCGGTACGACCATGCTAGAACCTGGAACAATCGGGAAGTCCACAAAAGCAAGGGGAGAGCCAAGGGAACCAAAGGGAGGTCTATTTGAACCCAGGGGAGATCCAAATAGGCAAGGGGAGTTCCTAAAGGACGCAGAGGAGGTCCAAAGGAGTTCCACAAGGATACAAAGAGGTCCATATGGGCACGGGGAAGTCCAGAGGGACTTCGGGACGCCCAAATGAACTCAGGGGTTACAACTAGACGTTGAGAGGTCCACGGGAGAGGCCAAAACAGGAAAAAGGGGTCTATAAAGAAGGAAGTCTAGACAGAGAAAGGTTTAGGCCGAGAGAGAGGTCTAGACACAAAGAGATTTAAACCAACAAAGAGGAGGTCCGGACTATAGGAAGTCCACACAGAAAGGTACAAGGAAAAGGTCCAAAGATCAGAGAGGTTTGAAAGACAAACCTGAGCTGGTCTAAACTCAAAAAGAGAGGACTTAGACCAACAAAGGGGGTCCGAGCAAGGAAAGGTCTAGCTCAAGGGAGGTCTGGGCCGACAAGGAGAGAAAGAAAGAGAAGAGGCACCTGCATACGTAAGAGGTGCGGGAAGGAGAAGCCAAACACAAAGGCACACAAAGCAAAAGAGGGAGAAAGGGAACACTCCAACAAACTCCCAAAGGAAACCGAGCTGACTTAGTTCAAGTTTGGTTTAGTCATTTAAAGCTTCTTTTGAAAACTCAAGTTAAGCTTTGAACTCTCACCAAAACCAAATGGTTATTTTTACTTTTTAAAACTCCGAAAAAACGGGACGTTACACCCGTCCCCTCCCGCCGCCTCCCACGCCCGCTGCCTCTCCCCACCCGCCGCCTCCCCTCCCCATCCCCAACACCGCTGCATCCCCTGTCCTAACGCCGCCTCCCAACACCGCCTCCATTGCTCGAGCAAGCAAATAAATCGTGTGCTCCTCCTCTCTTTTCTTCCTCATGGATTCTTTCATTCTTCGCACTCTGTATCGTATTGTTGTTGGATGTGGTGGCTACCAAAGTGCTCTCTCTCTCTCTCTCTCTCACTTTGTCTGTATGATTTTTTGTAATTTTTTGGTGATGACACAGTGCTAATGTAGGAATTTAAGTCTTTCTTTAGATGTATAGTAGCGCAGATTAAATTTTGGGAAAATTGGGATGGGAATCTGCTAGAAAGTAGACTAATGTAATTGTATATTGAGAATCATTGGAGACCAGGTAAAACAATGTACTCATAGTTGAACAGGGAGAGGAGAAAATTACATTGTATATCAAAAATTACCAGAAGTGCTATGCTATGATTTTTACCAGTGTTAGTCATAACAAACTCTTATTCAGACCTTCAAATTTTCTATCTGAATTTTCATAACACCCATAGCTGTTGTTCTCAATTAGCAGTCTAGTGTTCTGAATTGGCAATTTTGCACCAATATAGCATGCAGTGTCAAATATACTAAGAGCAATTGTGCGCCAATATAGCATGCTCCAGCTGGAGCATATTGGAGCATCAGGAGCATACTGGAGCATCAGGAGCAATGCACATTGGTTGGCCTTGTGCTAGGTTTAGTGATTGTTCTGTGAGGAGTGATTATGCTAGGTTTACTGATTGTTCTGTCAGGAGTGATTGTGCTAGGTTTATAATCATGGTTGGGTTTTTTCATTTGCATATTTGTATTTGTAAATTCTTATGCTCTTTGGATCATTATTACAAAGAGAGGAGTGATTGTGCTACATTGTTTCTGTGATGTTCGAAGAGTTCATGAGTTGTTAGTTTCACCCTTTTTTGTAAGTTAAAATGTTAGTTTTGCATATCATTATATTATGATGTGAATTTCCTAGTCATGATCTGAAATTCCCAGTCCTGATGAGCAATGTGGCTGTCTGTGTATGATGAGCAATGTGTCTGTGAGCACTTATGAAGAAACTTAGGGAGAAGTATTGTGCACTGACCTTTCTTTTTTATCATCGTCCATTCTTTTTCAGGAAGTCAAAGAACAGACCAATTATTGATTCATCAAAGCCTCTACCACCGTACGCTACTTTCCGAGGACCTTATGTGAATACTGGATCACAATGACATAGGGCCTGATCCTACCAGCTACCCCAAGAAGTGATATTTCCTTACTTTTCAGGCACCATTCCACTTCGTTTTTGGACAGAAATCAGTGATATCTGTCTCGTTGATATTGTACTGAGATTATCATTCCAACTTGTCTTCTGATCTTGTTCTCGCATATCATAATCGATGGTTCAATTTCAGACTTTTGAATCTCCATGTGCCCTACCAATGCAATTACAAAGAAGGAACTTAATTCCAGTTTTGGCTATTATGTGCAGAATGCTTCTATAGACCTTCAAGATGTGTAAAATTTGACCATTTTTTTCACTATTCTGTTTTTGTGCATGTACATATGGATGATTAGTTGTATTTTGCTATGAATTAAGCAGAATATCCAGCCACCTTTGTGTTCTAACGATCACTTCAAACCCTACAATATATTAAAATTATACAGTGAACCTTTGTTGTGGGCATATATCACCTCAGAAGATGATGATGGCACTTGGCACATTTCTCTTATACCACGGGTTATATGTTTGGTCTTCACACTTACACAAAAAAGAACGGAAATGCTAAGCCAACTTCCTAATTTATATTGTCAACATTTATATGTTTCATGTATGTAGAGAAATATTATCTTGTTGATGCGGGTTATCCCAATCGAAAGGGCTATTTAGCTCCTTACAAAGGACAAAAGTACCATCTACCAGAATTTCGTCATGGTCGACAACCGAGTGGGAAATACAAGGTGTTTAATCATGCTCACTCATCCCTTCGCAATGTGATTGAGTGTTCTTTTGGTGTGTTGAAGATGAAATAGAGAATCTTGTTGGCGTTGCCAAGTTGTAAAATGAAGATTCAAACGAAAATGATAATTGCATATATGGCGCTACACAACTTCATCAGAGATGGTGCTTTACGTGATGAACTTTTTGAGAGATGTGATCTTGACGAAGATTATGATCCAAACGATACACAAACGGGATCATTTGGAGGGCACAATGTCAATGGATCAGCAATCGATGATGGAGATATGGGTGTCTTTTGTGATAGTATTGCTACTTCTTTAATGGCCGCGAGAGGGTAAATAGATTACATTAATATGATATATACATATTGTAGTGACAAGATAATTGCATCATATATGACCAAATATTATTTTGTTACTGTGTTATTTTGTTTGGTTGACTGACATTGGCCTTTCTATATTAATTTCTTTTGTTACGCAATGTCCAAAATAAATATATGCATGCACATACGAGCGATATCTATTTTGCTTCATATGCACACATGTATGTATCATCATATTTTCAGATCCCATGCAAAAATTAGTTTAAATACATGCTTAACAAGGTCCTTTAAACTTTCAAGGGTATTTCAGACCTTTCATCCTTTACATACAACTCAATAAGTCAATGTCCTATAAAAAGCTTGATTACCAAACAACAAATATATATTGGCATAAAAGCTTAGAGGCTTATAAGCTGATTAAGCCAAAAAGCTGGCTTTAAGCTATAAGCCAAAAAGCCTAACCCTAAACAAAGAGGGCCTGATATATAAAACTTGTGTAGTTCATATATACTCATATGTCTTTATATTCAATTATTTGCAATTGTGATGGTTGTTATCAATTACCAAAGAGGGAAAGATTAAAGTCTCTTGTCCCACCATTATGAGTTAATGGTAGGTTGTGGTAATTAATGATAATCACATTATGGAACTAACATTTTCCATAAGTTTGGATGAATAGGTTATGTTCCATGATGATGATAACTTGGGATAACATCATGAGTTGATCATCAAGTCAAAAGAAGACCCTTCATGCGTTGATAGAGGTCAAGTGAAAGAGTGCATCATGGGTTGATGCATATTCAAGTCAAGAACCCGGACTTGAAGTGAAGATGTGCGTCATCAAGCTTCAAGAAGATGCTCAAGGCAAAGGTATGACTAGCTAGGGCTAAGGATATGTTCCTAGTCATTTATTGGTTTTGGTGTTTGGTTGGAGACCGGTTTGTTAGTATAGGTTGACGTACTATTAAGAGGGGTCTTGACTAGTAACTTGAGTTTGCCATGTGTTGATAGCTCGTTGTGCTTGCTCTATCTCCCGTTTGCATGTTGCCAATATTTGTGAATGTGTTTTGCAAATAGTCGAGGCTCATGCATAATCCTTATAGTATGTGACTTTAGTTTGCGAATGTGTTTTGCAAATAGTTTAAATCCATGTGCCTTATTCCTTGTGGCGTTTATTCTAAAAGTTGGCAAATGTGTTTTGCAACTTGTTGAGATCTTGCCTTTAACCTTTGTTTGCATCGTGCATCAATTGGCAAATGTGTTTTGCAAATTGAGTTGAAGCGAAAGCTAACTATGTTTTTATCAGAAAAGTCGGTAGTACCGACGTTCTCTAGGCGGTACTACCGCAAAGTGGTATGACCGGGAAAGTGGTGCGGTACTACCGCAACCCGGTCTGACCAAAGAATAGTTAGTTGTTCGTGTTTTCCAGAGTGGCACCTTTTTGGAGCATGTTTGCTCACTTGAGAAATGGTAGTACTGGAGTTCTTGTGGTAGAACTACTGCGTTGCGGTATGACCGCATTTCCTTTAGCGGAACTACTGTTAAACGTTCGGACCGTCCGAATGTATGATCCGATCGTGCGGTCATAACGAGTGGTCCGAACGTTCAAATGAATCTAAGCAGACCACGTGGGCAGTCCGATCGAGACCAAGTGGTCCGGTCGCACTTGTGAAGCGGTAGTACTGGAGTTCTCTTTGCGGAACTACCGTGTCACGGTATGACTACATTTCCTTGGCGGAACTACCGCACACCGGAAGTTCCTAAATGTAGTTGGCAATACGTTATCTCCAGAGAGGGCTAGTCTTGGACCTCTAAGGGAATCGGTAGTACTGCCGTATGTGAATGGAACTACCGGAGAGCGGAACTACTGCATGTTCTTTGGCGGTAGTACAACACCACATTTTCAACGACTAGTACCGCTCGTGCTGATTTTTCCAGAATCTTTCCTCCAACGGCTAGTTTTTGTGTGTGGGCTATAAATACCACATTGGCCAGTTGTGGGTAAGGTTGCTGGTGCCATATTCATTTTCTTGAGCAAAGAGCAAGCTCTCTACACTCTTATGTGCATGTGTTGCACTTCGTGAGCTTAGAGAGAAAACCCTAAGTGCATGTATTGCATTAGGTAGTGGATTGTGTATCCACTTGAGCTTAGACACTTGATTTTTTTCATGTGAGCGTCTTCAACTTGTTACTCTTGGTGTTTGCCGACACCTAGATGGCTTGGAGGAGTTGCACCGGTGATCTTCTCAAAGAAGGTTGTGAGAAGACCCGGGCGGTTGTGAGTGGCTTGATGCTCACCATCTCTGGAGTGGAGAAAGAGCAACCCCGAGTGGATCGAGGTGTTGGTTCGTGTTGGAGCCGGTCCAAGTAGTTGGACTTACCTTGGAGGTGTTTGGCTTAATTCGTGGAGTCGGTCCAATTAGTTTGGGCTTACCTCAACGTGGATTAGGGGAGACCGGCAAGTCTCCGAACACCATGGTAAAAACATCATTGTGTCATTGTGGTTTGTTCTTCTTGTGCTTTACTTTGTGCAGTTTACATTCCTTGTATCAAATTGCTTTTATGTCTTTGTATTATTGCTATCATTATCAATAGTCTTATATTGTTTGTGTACTTAGTCAAGACTAGTTGATTTAGGTTTTACTTGAGAAAAACCGAATTGATTTACAATTCCGCATAAAACTCGGTTTTAGGCAAAAGATTTAAAAAAACCCCCCTATGAAGGCTACATCTACATCATCATCACCTCCATCATCAGATTCAAGCAACAATGACAATGACATGACTAGTGTTGATCCTACGACTGAAGCTTTACGAGAATTGTACAAGGGACCAATCACTCGAGCTAGAGCAAGGGAACTCACTAAATAGGTGAATCTGATCCTAAGTTCCTTTGATTTCACTGATAAGGACAGCTTGCTACCTAATGCTTCCACTTTGTGTATTCTCAGGTTATTAGGTGAGCAAGAACTTGGTGCTACCAAGCGGGAGGAGAGGAAGGCCGGTGCACCAAGAGAGGGTCCAAAAGGACGAGACGAGGACACTTCACTTATATCAGTGGGACAAGCCACCAGGTTGCTAGAATCAAGTTTTCAAGCTTCGGAATGAAGATTAGAGAAGACTACGCTTCGAAAGCTCAATTGTGTCTAGTTTTCAATTCTGAGCTCGTTTGAGTTTTTGGCCAAGTTCCATGTGTCATGGTCTGGTTTGTATCTATATTAAGACATATTATACACGTGTTGGGCTTTAGTATTCATTTTGGGTCAGCTTTAAGGTGATGGCGATGCCGAAGCTTCAAACGGGCTGAAAACGAATACTTGGGTCTCAAGGAAAGTTGGGCTATTGCCAAGGGAGTTGTGCGCCACCCTCATGGGCCATCCACCACGTGGGGCCCACCTCATGGCCGCACAAACCAAGGTCACCAGCCCGCCACTTTGTATTGCTTTTGGTTTAAGTTGGGTTTTCGTTTGGTGGTCGGCCAGACTAGTTGGGATAGCTATAAAGCCTTAGCTGCTGGCCTCCTGTAACCCCTGAATGTTAATTTTGAGTGTAAGCAATTTCGTGCTCTTTGATTTATGCTTTGTGCTGCCACGAGAGTTGAAAAGCTGACTAGTTATCGTTCCACCAAAAACCAGTTACCAATGTTCTTGTTGTTCTTCACGGATCGGCAAGGTCATTCTTCTTGGCGTGGTGAGAAGACGGAGATCCAGAGCGTGTTGCTTGTTGAATTCCGGTACACGGGAGTCTGTAATCGAGACAGGCAATCGTGTGCTTCCGTTCATCAGAATTCATGGGATTTTAGGTTAGCCGCATATCAATCCGTAAAGGGAGATCCTACGTCGTGAAGATCGGACACCCTCGTATCAGGAAGGGAGTGGGGGCACGCGAGTGGGATTCGGCCCGAGGAGGAGAAAGGGAAGGGATTAGGTTTCGTTTTTGTTTGAATTTCTTTTGAGATGAATTTGAATTCAACTTCAGAAAGATTTATGGACTCATTATTTCTTATAAAATTTTGTTACTTCCTTTTAAAGGTTAGGATTTGGTTTTGACTTTTGAAATGCAACCAAAATTTTGTAACTTCACAAAAATGCGCAAAAGTTTTTGAAAATTCATAAAATCCAATAAAAACCCAAATGACTCAAAATTGAGCTGTTACAGAGCATGTGGTGCTGGAGCGGCCTCGCCCCGCTAAATCTGCATGTCGTAGAGGTGGCAGTTATGCTAGCCTTCTCCTCCCCCTACTACTTTAGGCTCATCTAAAATGTTGCCTCCAATAAGTCAAGTTGTAGCAGTAGTTATTTCTGAATGTTGCAGCACACTCACCCAAATGTTGGGGTTGATTTAGTAGTTTTTTTTATTTTTGTTGCAACAGATTCTTGTATGTGTTGCCATAGTAGTTCCAATTTGTTGTACAATTTTAGTTTGCATTTTGTGTTCATTGCATCAAAGTGGGAATTTATTGCAACCTGTTTCTAATGGTTGCAGTTCACGAATTTTCGTTGCACCAAATCGAGAACATTACCGTCTGGTTCCTCCTTCTCCTCCTCCTCCCTCCCTCGTCCTTCTTTGGCAAGCTGGACCTCTAGTGAGTAAGCGGCTACCAAAGATCGCCACCAAAGAGAAGCTCCTAATGAATTTTTATTGTGCTAGATCGAACGGCTGAAATCCATCAAGTGAGATCTAATGGTTGAGAGTAGAGTTGGCCAGATGGCCCATGCCGGCACGGCCACCCCGAGGCACACCACTATTGGTCCGGCCCAAGCACGGCGCGACCCACACTGTTTATGGGTCGTGCTGACCCAGCACGACGGCCGTGCTGCGCTTGGGCCGCTACTCTAGAACGGTGGGCCTGCTCGGAACAATACGAATAGTATCGGGTTGTGCCAAGAATGGCATGAGCCCGGCATGGCTCATCTGGCCCATGTGCAGAGAGGGAGGGTAGGGAGGAGAGGCGGGTGGGGTGGAGCCGACGCGGAGGAAGAAGGTGCTGGGCTGCCGGCACGGAAGAAGGAGGAGAGGGAGGAAGAAGAAGGAGGAGAGAGAGGAAGAGAGGGAGGCAGGCCGACGCGGAGCCGCAGAGGGAGGCAGGCGAAGGCCGAAAGGGGCTTAGGCGCCGCAGAGGGGCAAGCAGTGGAGACTGCACAGCACGCACGGCATATATGGGGTAGGCGGGGGAGGAACTAAGGAGGCGAGGAAGAAAAGGGGGCAAGGGACAGCAACCGGCAAAGACGAAAGAAGCGAACTCGTGGGCCATGCCTGGCATGGCACGGGCCGACTAGAATACGGCCGTTGGACGTTTTTGCTCTTTTTTGACCGTTTGGCTCTTTAAAAATAGAAAAAAAACAATCATTTTTTCTATAAATAGTCACCATACCCCCCTCATTCAGTACTCCTCCATTCCTCAATCTCTCTTTCAAATTCTGGTGTACAAATTCAAATTCATTGTGAGATAATTTGGCAAAATTCAAAAAAAAAACTTTGCCAAAATTTGGAAAATTCAATTTTCGGTAGTAAGTCAGCAAAAGAGGTACAATTCTATTTTTTGCATAATTTTATTATTAGTACTTGTTATGCTTAGATGAAAATAATAATATGTGTTAGTTTCAATTTTGTAGTATTTGTTATGGACAGTTACGACAGCTTTGCTCTTGGAGATTACGGAGTTTCACCGGAGGAAGTTGCATCCATGGAGGCGGCTACGGCTGCCTCAAGGCAACCAGAAGGGCAAGGCAGAGTTCTGTCATTAGGCTCCACGATAACATCTACGTCAGCGACCACCGGAGCAAAGAGCTCGATGCCATCTACATCAGGAGTGTGGGAGAATTTCGACATGACAACCAAACAAGACACACAGGGAAATCAGGTACCATATGCTATTTACAAAATTTGTCGCAATGAATTGTTTGTAAGGTCTATAGGTGGAACGGGGCACTTGTTTAGACATTGTAAGATCGAGGAGGCCGACTAGAGAGGGGTGAATAGGCGGTTTTAAAAACTTCTTTGGCTAAAACCGAGTTTTATGTGGAATTATAAATCAATTCGGTTTTGCACAATTAAAGCCTAAATCAACTAGTCTTTGCTAAGTGCACCAACAATATGAGACTATATAAATGATAGCAATCATACACATGCAAGTAAGCAATTTAAATACAAGTAATGTAAATTGCACAATGTAAAGCACAAGCAATCAAACCACAATGACACAACAATGTTTTACCGTGGTGATCGGAGACTTGCCGGTCTCCCCTAATCCACGTTGAGGTAAGCCCAAAATCAATTGGACCAGCTCCACGAATTAAGCCAAACCCTCTGAGGAAAGTCCAATCACTTGGACCAGTTCCAAACTGAACCAACACCTCGCTCCACTAGAGTTGCTCTTTTCTCCACTCCGGAGATGGCGAGCACCACACCACTCACAAACCACTCGGGTCTTCTTACAAGCTTCTTTGAGAAGATCACCAACGCACGACGCCATCACGCTGTCTAGGTGTCGGCAAACACTAAGAGTAACAAGTCTAGAACTCTCACTTGAACTAATCAAGCGTCTAAGCTCAAGTGGATGCTCAATCCACTACCTAAGGCAACACATGCACTTAGGGTTTGCCTCTCAAAGCTCACCAAGTGCAACACATGCACAAATGAGAGTAAAGGGCTTGCTCTTAGCTCAAGGGATTGTATAATGGCACCAGCAACCTTCCCACAACCAGTCAAGATGGGATTTATAGCCCACACTCAAAAACTAGCCGTTGGGAGAAGATTCCAGATAATCTAGACAAAATCGGTCTGACCGCCAACTAATGGCCGGTCTGATCCAACGGCTATAAAACTAGCCGTTGAGCTCCATGCCGGTCTGACCACCAACTAATGGACGGTCAGACCGCCCACCGGTCAGACCGCCCACCGGTCAGACCGCCAAAGAGACGCTGGTCAGACCGCTCCAGAAAGGCTCCACAAAATGGCTAAGGACTAGAAACAACTCTTCTGGAAAAAACAAACCGCCACGGAGAAATCGGAACAACCGCACAACGGTTGTACCGAAAACAAGCCCGGTACGACCGCACAGCCTTTGTGGTGACATGCGGTCGGTCAGACCGCTGATACTGGCGGTCAGACCGCCAGCAGCAAACAAAGCTGAAAGCGCATTTTGATCTTTGCAGCAACTCAATTTGTAAAAACACATTTTGCTAATTTGATGCAAGATGCACACAAGGTTAAAGGCAAAATTCTCAACAAGTTGCAAAACACATTTGTCGACTTTTTGAATCAATGCCATAAGGAATAAGATACATGGACTAAACCCGTTTGCAAAATACATCCGCAAACTAAAGTCACATGCTACAAGGATTATGCATGAGTCTCAACTATTTGCAAAACACATTCGCAAATAATAGCATCATGCTAGAGAGAGCTAGAGCAAACACAATGAGCTATCAACATATGACTAACTCAAGCTACTAGTCAAAGACTCCTCTTAATAGTACGGCAACCTATACTAGCAATCTGGTCTTCCAACCAAACACCAAGACCGGTAAAAGACTAGAAACAAATCCTTAGCCCTAGCTAGTCATACCTTTGCCTTGCGCAACCACTTGAAGCTTGATGACGCACATTTTCTCTTCAAGTCCGGGTTCTTGACTTGATATGCATCAACACATGATGCATTCCTCACTTGACTTCCATCAACACATGATGGAACTCCTCTTGACTTGATGACCATCAACACATGATGTCATCCCAAGTCTTCATCCTCATGGAACCTAACCTATTTATCCAACTCATGGAAAAAGTTAGTTCCACAATATGATTATCATTAATTACCATGACATACCATTCACTTATACTGGTGGGACAAGATTCCACAATCTTTCCCTCTTTGGTAATTGATGATAATCACTTCAATAACAAATAATTGAATATAGATTGGTATGAGTATATAAGCACTACACAAGTTGTATATACTCATATGAATATATATAACTACACAAGTTATATATATACTCAAAGGATATATGAGCATGTAACATCCCAAATGTATAATTAGGGTTAATCAAGTATAGTTATATGTGTAGAAATTAAAACTTTTTCTCACATCTTGAAAAACCCTAAAATCTCATGTAATTCTTGTCCAAGAGTTGTGTAATCCAAAAACACAAAGCTCTTGTTGACCAAAAATCAATCTCATTTTCCAATTATCTTAAATCTTGTGCCAAATATTTGGAATATATTTTCCTTGGTCCCAAAAACTGATATGGGACCCCTTAAAAAAATAGCATGAGTTATAACACTTGTTGATAATTTTGGAGGCAAAACAATCCTTTAAACAACCTTCGTGAATTTCCTGAGAAAATGCATTGCATAATAACCTCTGGAAATTTTATGCAAGGTTGGTCTCATTGTCAGCAAGCTCCAGTTAAAGTTTCATCAAATTTGGAGTTCATTTGCTATCTCAAATAATTCTGCTAAGTTTCAGCTGTTAAAAACTAAATTTAAAAGCCTACACTGCTCCTTGGCTAGCCATATTCAAAGTTGGTCCAGTTTCAACCTGGTCTGCACCTCGCCAGACCTCATCTCCATTTGATCAAGTGCAGCCTGCTGGATTTACATCCAACACCACGACCTCCTCATGGTCAACACCGCGAGGGCCTCCCCACCTCATGAGGTCATTGCCGTTGGATCCGTGATCAACGGTCATGACCTCCCCTGTGTGTTAAACCTCAAAGACCTCCTCGAGCTGTTAAACCATCGCAGCGAGGTCATCCCACCTTGTTGAGATCGTAGCCGTTGGATCAAATCCAACAGCCACGACCTCCTCCTCAACATACTCAGTCAAGTCATCCCACCTGCGTGAGGTCATAGCCCTCGGATCCAAGATCCATGGCCCTGACCTCCCCTCACTGTTAAACTAAACAAACCTCCCACCTAACCTAGGTCGAGCCGCTGGATCAAATCCAACGACTCACGACCTCCCGTGTTATCAAGCACTCACAACCTCCCCATCTTTTGTTGTGCACCATTAGATTAAAATCTACGGCCACGACCCCTTTTTGTCTCATGCGCACTGACCTCCCAACAAGACGTGAGATCGTGAGTCTTAGATCTAAATCTAAATGCCATGACCTCCCTTGCTCGCTGCGCATCATATCGACTTCCCATCGTGTCGGTGCCCTTGGATTTAAATCCAAAGGCCATGACCTCCCCTCATGTCTTTTGATCGCGTGCAGTTAAGTCCTCACCGGAGGTCCGCACTGCTGGATGGAGATCCAACGCTTAGACCTCCGTCCCTTTCCCCACGTGCGTTTTCTCGATTATGAAATCGGAGGGCCACGACCTCCCCATCCTTGATCGTGTGGTGGGACCTCCTCCCACCACTTAAAACATAACGGTTCAAAAATGAGATCCGATGGTTAGGACCTCCCTGTGTCTTATCCAACGGTCATAAGGACCTCCTGTTCTTCTCCTTCCTCCGGCGCGCATGCGTTTTCGAGCGGTGGAGTTAATGTCCACTTGCCCATTGTGTCCTTTCAATGACTCTTTGTCGACCCGCATTTAATGCGTGTCACTTCCGCCTATCAAGTCAAGACACCGCCCCTTGTCAACCTTTATGTCTTGTCCACCCATGGACCAACCCGTGGGCTAAGCTCACCATGGAGCTTAGCCCCAGTTCAAAACCTTCACTCAGGCTATAAAGTATCCTTTGGGAGCCTCCCTTGGCTTCCTTTACACCCAGTTGACCTCAGCCTTGCACTTGTCTGAGCTCCTCCTCCACTAACTCTCACTCACCTCCCATCTTGGCTGCCATTGTTGAAGTCCTTGAGCTCATCGCTGAGACAAGGGTTCCATGGCTCCTCTTTCCAACCTTTGCTCACTTTTGCTCCTAAACACCTCTTGGAAGTTAACCCTAACTTAAATTGTTTGGGCATTTTTCAGAGGTGGACAAAGAGGAGCTTGAGCCGAGCTTTGGCCGTGAGTCAAGCTTCGTTGTCTTCCCCAACTCCGGCCATCACCTCCACGACCTCCCAAAGACCTTAGGACCTCCGTGTACCTTCAGAGTCCTTAGATCTTTGGCGCCCGATGAATGATTTTGCGGAGCTTTTCTTGGCACAAGCTTGAATGTTGCGCGAGTGCTTTTTGCATTTTCGTGTTTGGCCGTCGTTGGTCATTTGCCCTCTCGGCTCGCCGGCGTTCAAAGCCGCCGTCGCTGCCGAGAGGAGGTCCACTGCGCGCAACGTTATTGTGCACTCGGTGGTATATTGACCTCACCGCGAGCTCTACATCGCCGGCGAGGATCACTTCTTCACGCCGATTTTGTCGGACGCCCCGAGCGTGTCATTGTCGTTTTAGGACATAAATTCACCGCTTTAAATGCCCAATCATCGCAATCATTGGTGCCTTAACCGCCATTAACCCCGCCCCTTTGCGCATTAAAACCCTCGCGGACCTCCTCGTGGTCCCGCGCAGATTTATCTCATGTCCAAAGCTCGCGGCGTTGGGTCAGGGACGCCCCGACCTCCTCCGAGGAGATCCGGAGCGCCCAAGACCTCCCTTGCATAATCATGGCCGCCAGACCTCCCCGGAGGTCTCAGAACGCTAGACCTCCCTTAGGACCTCCCTAGGCCATCTCACTGCTCATGACCTCCCGGGTAGATCTTGACCGTCAAGGTCCTCCCTGACGATCTCGAACCATCGAGGACCTCCTTGGAACATCTGGACCGTCCCAGACCTCCCCGTGAGGTCTTGACGATGCAGATCTTCCTTGGGGAGATCTTAGTAGTTTAGATCTTCCTTTGGAAGATCTCACCGCTGAGGACCTCCCTATAGATCCGGGTCCGCTCGACCTCCTTCTGTGTTGTGGTCCGTTGGATTTCATTCACGGTCACGACCTCCCCTCACCTCGCGCATGTGAGTTGCTAAGAGGTCCAGACCTCTGGACTTTCACGCTGGCGTGTGTGATGTTCTCTCGAGATCTTGAGCCGTTGGATTTAAGATCTGTGGCTCACGTCCTCCCATACCCTTGTGAGTTTTAGGAATTCCAGTGAGGTCTTAGTTAATCTGAAATAAGGTATAGACTTTAGAATTTCATATCTCTTTCATTTTAATTCCAAATGAGGTCATTCGAATTGTGTTAGCTCTGTCTTGAACTTGACTTTAATCCAAAAATGATTGTAAGTTGAGTTCAGCTCCAGAGCATAGTTTGCCATTAGATTTTAAAACCAACTTTAAAATGTGCACTTAAATCAATGCTTAACTTGTAAAATACATAACTAATGCTCTATAGACTATTTTTGGGTGAGACCAACTTTGTTGGTTTCCTCTCTTAGTGAACTCACTGTGAAAATTAGTTTTGAGCTTGTTGCTGTTATAAAAATGAGAACTTGTGCATTATAATTTTGTTCAAGTTCTTGTTTTTGAAAATTTGTAGAGAGTGCATAATGGCTCCAAATGAGATGAACTCAATTGTGTTATTCATCTCATGAGGTGCTGGTTTTACAGTAAAAATTTCAGCTTCGCTGCTTTTCTAGAAAATGTTGCCTCATAATTAAATTAGTGAATAGTGCAGTTTGGTAATTAATAGGCTGAGCAGAATTGATTTCATCATATCTTTTGCATTGAGAATCCAAATCAATTGGTTCTTGTTGCTAAATTCATGATAAATCATTGTCTTGCTGCTGTAAAATTTTTAGAGAATTTAGAGTTCGTTTGTTGTGCTGTCTTTGTTGTGTTTCGTCGTTCTTATCGGTTCTTTCTCGCTTTTCCGTTAGGCTTCGACATTTGTGGTGATCCCGAGAGCGACCCTCTGCCACAATTTGACCACCAGCAACAAGGCAAGCAGTTTGATCATTTCCATCATGTCCCATTACTTTAAAGCTTAATACTTTGTTTTACTTCTATGTATGCATGCTACTTTGTGTTAAATGTCGCTAGCAAACCTATAGTTGCATAATCTGTAGGAACTGTTTATCCTCTACTACCATGAGCCTAAGTTATTCGCTGTGGTGGGAGCTCGTTGGATGAGCTCTTATCACTTAGTAGTTTCGATATAAATTGCTTAGACATGCCTAGTTATCGGTAGAAATGGGCGATCATCGACTTAGTCGATGGTCTTGATCACTCAAAATGATTATTACTCCTATATGTCCAGCACTTGTGCTTTGTTTAATTTGTAAAATCAAAACTGAAAATAAAAGATTGATTTAGACTTGGGCATATTGGATGGATGGTGCGGTTTTTGGATGTGGTGGTATGCTGGGTCCCTAAGGACCGAGTACTTGGGTCACTAAGCCAAGCGATTTCACAGACTAACCACGCTGAGGGGCATATGGAACCCCTCTTGACTAAGTACTCTAGGAGGTGTTAATTATGAGCGAGCTCGGTTGGTGTGTTTTCAAAACAAATGTATATGTATAGTGTGGGAGGGAGCATTAGCTTCCGGAAGGTTGTGATGTCTCCTTCTCCCGTGGGTTGTGCAGCTCGTAATTAGCATTCATCCTTTGGAAAGGTCTCAGAGGACTTAGCTGTGCAAAGACACCTTCTAAGTGTGCGCGAAGGAAAGGCGGTCTCGCGTGTGGGTACAGTGGTACACCCCTGCAGGATAAAACTATTCAATAGCCTCGCCCTAGGTTATGGACATGCTTGGTAAGGTCGTTCAAGACTAGACTACAACCTTTAATTAAAACTTGACATGGTTGGTATGAACGGGAGTTCATGCTATTGTTGTGGTGACTTGGGTTAGTCACTTCCGTGATTGTTCTTGTTGTTGTTGTTATGTTATTATCTCGTTGTTACTTCAACATTTAAAAATGCTTTGCCAAATTGCCTTCAATCTACTATGTTATTGCAAATAAATGTTGCTTTATGCTAAAATGAGTCCAAAGCCTCATCCACTTAAATAAAGCTTGCATGTAGCTATTTATAGTTCTGTTATCTCACACGTAAGTCTTGCGGAGTACTTTATGTACTCATCGCCCGTGGTTGTGGCAATTTTGTGGCTTTTGTTGCAGAGGAAGAAGGAGAGCTCCAAGAGCCTCTCTTTTGTGCTACGTGTTGCGCTTTCTTCGACGACTAGCTTGGCGGTCCCACGATGCCTAGGGTTAAGGCACACCGATTGGCTTTGTGTTATAGCCATCTTTATGGCACTTTTGCTTCCGCTGTTATCTTTTTGTATTTACTGCTTTTGGCCTAAGGGCCTCTCTTTTGTAATATCTATTCCATATTTATGTTAACTTCTGGTTTGTTGCTTATGTTCTATGTGTTGTATGGAATTGATACATTCTTTTGTTGTGAGGTATGTATACTGCATTCTGGGAAGTATACATCTCTCGAGACCGGGGTTTATTTGGTTGATAATACTAGGGTCAATCGAATGACTAAGTATTATGAGCCTAATAAATGTCGGGGTCTCACAGAGCACACGTCTCATATACACACATGAATATATTAACTACACAAGTTATATATATTCAAGGATTGTGAGTACATATGAACTACACAAGTTATGTTATACTCACATATAAGTATATTTAGACTAAATATATTCAAGGATATATGAACAACACAAGTCTCATATACTCATATGAATTTATTAACTATACAAGTTAAATATATTCAAAGGATATGTTTCAAAGTAAAGATCCCAAATATGTGTGAAAACATGAATATGGATCAATACTAATGAAACCTCAAAATATAGAATGAACTCCCCCTACATGTGTGCATACACGAATGTGTAATAGAAACATGTGAGGACCCCGGAATATTGGAGATTTATACCGAATTAACAATCATACCAAAAGCATAATTCTTAATCAAGAACAACCAGTCCTTAATTAAAAATCATACTAGAAGCATAATTCTTAACAAGGTACAAACCAATATTCAGTTCCTTGATATATGTCTTGCAACAGCTTCTGTGATCATTGACTATTGCACATATATCCTCAAACAACATTGTATCATACATACAAGACATTCACTTACATAATTAAACACAGTATATTACAACTCGGTTTGGTTATACAATATCGAGTGACCTTAGGCCACAACAAAAGTTAGCAGCGGAAACAAAACTAAACAGCAAAAGACCACCAATGGCCCCATCACCCTCAGGCTAATGAGTGGAAGTTAGAACTAGCTTCACTCGTTAGCGTCACCCTGATCGGCGTTAACAGGCATCTCATATAAATAACCATCCTCACCTGCAACAAGAGGTTATAGAACCTGAGTACAGAAGGTACTCGCAAGACTTACACAAACTATAAAAAGAAAGTGTTTAATAGAACCTATTCAAAGGAGTAGAATTTGTACATGCTTAAGGTTAACAAATAGGAAGGTTATAATGGTTTCAATTTTTGCGTAAAGCAGTACATCTTAAGCCTACACTTGCTAAGTTTTGGCAAAGCAGTTTTATAAATCAATTTGGACTAAAACAGTAAGTAAAAGAGAGCATAATCATAAATAATAACCACATTTAAGTGGCTGTCCATTAATCACAAAAACATTGCATAAATATGTCTCATACCGAAATAGCATAGATACAAAGTTTCATTTCAAAGTCTATACAAAGATCTATTCAATTCAAGCGTTGTCCATAACCGTGGACACGGCTATTCGAATAGTTTTAACCCTGCAGGGGTGTACATCTTTACCCACACGACTTAGCTAGCCCGTAAGCCTCCGGAATAATAGCACACTGCCTTTGGTATGCCGGCCGGGTAAACTAAGATTTGGTGTTTTTCAACAAGTTGATACTATTGAGCTGGAATACCCATGTGTGACTGACCCCGCTTAGTTCAAGTTACTAATAGAACCTGCTAACCGGGGGCCCACATGTTGTGCCGGGAATGCCGATTCGAAAAACAGAAATTAAATGACAGAAAGTAGAGCTGTGCTAGCCGCACATATTAATTCGCAATCGGAACCCTTAAGGTACGTACATGTGATGGAACGCATGTACGTCCTCACCCTCTTAAGAACATATGATACAGATATGAGATCAAACACATATGTCCTTACTTTCCTGTTTTCCAACTCATTAGCAATAACCTTTACTTAACCAAACAATACCATACACTGCGTGTGGAAGTACGCTGGGGCTTGAATCGCTCAATCGATGTTGGTCCTTAATCAATCCGCATAAGACAACCACATTTCCCAATCTCGCACTAAGGCACCATCACTAGCACCCACTTGTCCAGATTTATAATCAATGTAAATAAACAAAATTTGCTTTCATTTCAGATCTAAATAGACTGAACAAAGAATCAAAATAAATGAATTTCATTTAATGTTTCCAACTGTGGTAAAATAGACTTGACAACACTACAGACTACATGGCTAAGCAATTCTTGGAATAAGTACTTTATTATAGAAGCACTGCCTTAAGTTTGAGTGTATGATCAGATTAAAGGTAAGCCTCAAGTGCTAGGTGGTAACTAACTATTAACAGATCACAAATAAATTTTTAGGAAACTAGCATGCAACAGTGTCACTATTTTTAGAAATCTACAGTACAAAATTTGGGATCAATATGGTGCAGAGAGGATGCTTGCCTTGATAATAATAACCTCTTGTTCAGGTTCTTGTTGCTCAGTAATAGTTTCAACCACTTCAGAAGAACCAGAATCTAGAACACAAAAGTCCAATGAATAGCAAGAAAATGGCAGAGAACAAAATGCAGAAAAGAGTGCATGATCAATAGCTCAATGCATATTTAACAACATGCTTAAGTTACTTCTAGCTTAATTAAGAATAATAACACATTTTTAATACCTTCTGATACTATTTGTCAAGATTAGGATTTAGTATAGCATTGCAGTTTTAGATTTTGAACTGAAGCAGGATAGATTAAGTAAACTGTCGATTTGCATACACTGAAAACAAAATTCCTTTGTTCAAGTTTCAGCTAAGTTATTAAGGATAGAAACCTAACTTATCACTCATAAGCTTTACTAGTAAGAATAGAAGGCTACAAACTTACTAGATATGCTGCCAAAATGACCGGCCAAAACAGCAAGACAGGAATTTGAGTTTCAGTTAGCTACAGTGTCAGGTTTTAGCAAAAACTGAAATTTGGACAGATTGCAAAAGAATGGTTTGCTGTGCAATTATACTATGACAAAATGATATTTTTGATTAAGTTACAGCTAGATAAGTAAAACTAAAAGTTTAACTCATCACTTAGCATCAATTAACACTAATTATCAATTTTCGCTTGAAATCGGATCTAGCTTATGATTTTCAAACTGCAAACAGAGCAGATTGCAGAAATGAGTTTGCTGATCTAAACATTCACAAGTAAAGTGCTATGCTTAAGTTTAGAGTATTCTTAACTAGGTTAGCGAGCTAACTCACCATTTACTAGCGGCAATTGACAAAAGCTAAAGGTTTTAAGAGGTTGCTGTGCACTGTCGGTTTCATCCGACAATATGACAGAGCACAGGTGGTTGCTTGGACAGATTGCAGAAAAATGAAGTTGCTGATTTATTATAGTGTGATCAAGGTAATATTTTTGTTAAAGTTGTAACTAAACAAGTAAACTAAAGTCTACTAATCTTTTATTAGTACTAAGTGATGAAAATTAACAAGAAAAGTCGTTGTGCATACTTGTTTCAAGTTGATCAAGCAAAGAAAACAAAGAAAAGTAGAAATTGAAGGCTAAAGCTGATTTAGAATTGCACTAAGCAAAAGTTGTTTGCTAAAGCTAAGGCTAATCTTAAGAAAAGATAGTAACCCAAATTAATACTTGTTAATACTAATTGTTCAAGAATTAAGATTCAGTTTAGAGTCATAGCTTTAGACGTTGAATCAAAATAAAATGCATTATAAGTTTAAAGGTTTGTCGCTATAATACTATGAGAAAAAATGATATTTCTGATTAAGGTACAGTTAAGTGAGTAAAATTTAAGGTCTAGCTTATCACTTAACATTAGTTAATACTAATTATCAAAATTGAGGTTTACTTAGAACTACGCTTTCATATTATGAAACCGAAAATGGACATATTACAAAAGAATATGGTTTGCTGAATTCTACATACATCAGTAAAATGCTTTGCTTTAACTAAAGTATTCATAACTAGGGCAATAGCCTAACTCCTCATTTATCATCACTAACTGACAAGATTTAGAGGCTAAGGGCTTTGTTTGTGCTTTTTGCCTGCTCAACAAACAATGTAAATGTAAAAAGGAATTTTGCCCTAAATTGAACCGAGACCTTATAATTCAAAGGAAGGGTTGCTAAGGCTACTAGGGTTTAGAAAACAGCTCCCAACCCTGAGAAGTTGCATTAGAAAATATTTAAAAGCTCTAAACGATATGAAAGACCAAAAAGTTATAAAAAGAACTTTTCAGTCAAAGCAAGATTTGAGTATCTCATTCACAAGTGAGTGATTCAGATCAGTTATTGGGGTTCCTAAGAAGCTTAAGATGGAAAGAAATAAGGTCATGGCTTACCAGCCAAGGTTGGAGAAGAAGATTTGCAATTTTGGCCAACAAAGGCAAGATAAAAAATCGCTTCACTGCTTTTGACCAAAACGAAAATAGAAGAGGACTTAAGCTATTGGAATCACAAGACATGATCTTGACAGGAAAGATTGAAGAACACCTCACTGGAGCAAGAAATCCCAAGTGGTGCTTCAGCCAGCTTGGTTCAACAGAGAGCAATATCCCAGGCTTCACCTACAAATGATGCCCAAAACTCTCATTATTAAGTGAATTAAGCACCAAGAGGGATGAGCATGAGGTGAGAGTAAGAGAGGCTTCACTGGACAAGGGAAGGAATGAAGAACTCTCTCTCTCGGTCAATAATGTCAGGAGCCAAAAACTAGGGTTTTACAGAGTTGAACCTCCAGGTCAAATGGAGAGAATTCTGGAGAGGATGCGGTGGCAAGTTGGAGCCAGGTGGCAAGGGATCATATGCTCAAGGTGCAGCGCCCCTCTCCGGCTCTCTAGTCGGCGACGGCTCCCAGCAAGAGGAAGGAGAGAGAGATGCCCAGCTTTGTGCTCCTGTTGTCAGCAGCAGCAAAAATATCCAACGGTAGCAGCAAGGCACGCGGCAGCTCAAAGGAAAAAAAATTAGCCGTCCAAAATGAAGTGGGTGGTCGGGATCAAATTTTGGCTAGAAAAGATGGAGATTTTAGATTGTAACAACCTATCCGAGTTTCAAAATAAACAGTGATGCTACAAAAAGCATCTTATTACTGTTTATTAAAACTGGGGCTGTTATAAACCTACCCCCCCTTAAGAGAATCTCGTCCCGAGATTCTGGGTAGTTCGGAAGCTGGAAAGGAATGAAACTAAAAGGATTCTTTTGGAAACATAACTTCAATTGTCTTTATTTCTTTCAAAGACAGAAAAGAAAGATTCTAATAAACAACATAGTGTTGCTATTACATCCTTCTTTTACATTGCTTTGTTTAACCTTGCCTTTCTTGATTCAAAGGCAATTTTTAAACAGCAAAAAGGTGGGGATGCTCAATCCTCATCAGATCTTCGTGCTCCCATGTGGCTTCATCCTCTGAGTGATTAGCCCACTGAATTTTTAAGAACTTGACGGTGCGGTTTCTTGTCCTGCGTTCCATTTCATCGAGGATACGCACCGGTTGCTCTTGATAGGAAAGATCCGTTGAAGATCAAGATTTTCATAAGCAAAGGGCCTCGGTGAGGAACACGAAGGCATTTCTTCACCGAGAAACATGAAAAGTGTCATGCATCACGAGAGAGAGTCGTAGCTCCAATTGATATGCCACAGCCTCGCTTAGCAATAATTCGTAAGGGTCCAATATAACGAGGTGCTAGCTTTCCTTTCACCTGAAAGCGATGAGTGGCCTTCATCGGTGATACTTTGAGATAGACATAATCATCTACCTCAAAGCTTAATTCACGACGACGATGGTCAGCATAGCTCTTCTGACGAGACTGGGCAGTTTTCAAACGGTCTCGAATCAGACGAACTTGCTCTTCAGCTTCCACTACCAAGTCTGGACCATAGAATGGTCTTTCACTAGACTTGGACCAATTCAATGGAGTCCTACAAGCTCTTCCATACAAGGCTTCAAAAGGTGACATTTGAATACTTGCTTGGTAGCTGTTATTGTAGGAAAACTCCACATACGGCAAGGATTTCTCCCAATTCTTGCCATATGATAGCACATCAGCTCTAAGAAGATCCTCCATCACTTGATTCACCCTTTCAGTTTGACCACTGGTTTGAGGATGATAAGCAGTGCTGAAAGAGAGTTTAGTCCCCATAGCTTGATGAAGACAATTCCAGAAATGAGAAGTAAATTGAGGTCCATGGTCTGAAACAATAACTTTTGGAACACCATGGAGACAAACAATCTTAGTAATATAGAGCTCTGCTAATTGCTTGCCATTGAAGGTGGTTTTGACAGGAATAAAATGAGCCACCTTCGTCAAACGATCAATGATTACCCAAATGGCATCAAACCCATTCTGAGTCTTTGGAAGACCGGTAACAAAATCCATACCGACTTCCTCCCATTTCCATTGTGGAATAGGCAAAGGTTGAAGGGTACCAGCGGGCTTTAAGTTCTCAGCTTTAACCCTTTGACAAATATCACATTCAGCAACATACTGAGCAATTTGCCTTTTCATTTGGCTCCACCAAAATGTCTTCTTCAAGTCCTGGTACATCTTAGTGCTTCCAGGATACAAGGAAAACTTGGAATTATGAGCCTCTTTAAGAATTAGGCCTCTCAGTTGAGGATCTGAGGGTATCACCAAACGATTGCGATATCGGATGATACCTCGGGTATCCTCAGAAAATTCATTGGCTTTACCCGCCTTCAAATTTTTCCTAATCTTAGCTACCTCTGTATCAGTTTTCTGAGCTTCCAGAATTTGATCTTCAAGTGTGGACTTCACTTGTAAGGCAGCAAGAGTTCCTTCTTCCACAATTTCGAGACTTAAGCGCTGAAAATCAGCACATAAGCTCTTAGCTAGAGGTACTGTCGACAAGCAGTTACATTGTGACTTTCTGCTTAAAGCATCAGCCACAACATTGGCTTTGCCTGAATGGTAATGAATACCCATATCATAGTCCTTGATCAATTCAAGCCATCTTCTCTGTCTCATATTAAAATCAGTTTGAGTGAATATGTACTTCAGGCTCTTATGATCAGTATAGATTTCACAACGATTACCGATGAGGTAATGTCGCCAAATCTTTAATCCATGGACTACTGCTACCAATTCCAAATCATGAGTAGGATAATTCACTTCATGAGGTCACAACTGCCTGGATGCATATGCCACAACTCGGCCTTCTTGCATAAGCACACAACCAAGTCCATGGCGAGATGCATCGCAATAGATATTGAAGCTCTTATGAACATCTGGTAGAGTAAGAACTGGAGCTTTGGTTAGAAGAGTTCTCAAAAGCTGGAAGCTTTCTTCGCACTCATCTGACCATTCGAATTTCTTCTCTTTCTTCAAAAGCTGAGTCAGATGCCTCGAAATTTTGGAAAAAATTTCAATCAACCTACGGTAATAACCCGCAAGTCCAAGAAAACTTCGAACTTCAGAAACATTCTGGGGTTGTTTCCAGTCTAGTACATCTTGTACTTTGCTGGGATCAACAGTGATACCTCCTTCGGATAACACATGTCCCAAAAATGCGACTTGCTTGAGCCAAAAGGCACACTTATTAAACTTAGCATATAGCTGATGCTTGCGAAGTGTTTCCAACACAAGTCTCAGATGCTGCTCATGCTCTTCAGTAGACTTGGAATAGATAAGAATGTCGTCAATGAACACGACAACAAACTTATCCAAGAAATCCATTAATACTGAATTCATAAGATTCATGAAATAAGCTGGAGCATTTGTTAGACCAAAGGACATAACAATATACTCATATAACCTGTAACGAGTAGAGAATGTTGTTTTAGGAATGTCCTTAGCTCTAACCTTGATCTGATGATAGCCCGATCGCAAATCAATTTTAGAAAAGACTCGGTTCCAGTCAGCTGGTCAAAAAGATCATCAATTCGAGGTAAAGGATACTTGTTTTTGATAGTGACTTCATTCAACGGACGGTAGTCCACACACATCCGTAAAGTCTTATCTTTCTTCTTGACAAAGATGGCCGGACATCCCCAAGGTGAGGACCTCGGTCGAATAAATCCCTTGTCAAGTAATTCTCCAAGCTGTTTCTTCAATTCAACTAGCTCATTGGGAGGCATTCGATAAGGTCTTCTAGATATGGGAGCAGTACCAGGAACTAGTTCAATTACGAACTCCACTTCCCGATCTGGTGGCATACCGGGAAGGTCTTCAGGAAAGACGTCAGGATATTCACATACAACTGGTACTGACTCCAAGGTAGGGGTGACATCAGCTTGCAACGCACAAAGATGAGAATTGACTATCTTGGATTGAAAAATGACTGGAATACCGTCTTCATTAGTTATAGAAATAGACCGTTGAGCACAATTAATTTGCCCTCGATTCTTAGATAGCCAATCCATTCTCAAAATAACATCTAACCCTTTAGAGTCTATCACAATCAGATCTGCCCAAAAATTTACGCCTTGAATGTTTATGTTGACGTTACGGCAGACTTGATCAGTTTTGAAAACTGACCCAGGTGAACGAATAACATGCGGTGGGTGAAGTTGATGCATGTCCAATTGATTTTGTACAGCAAAATGCCTACTAACAAAAGAATGGGATGCTCCAAAATCAAATAAAACAATAGCTGGACTGGAATTAACTAGGAGCATACCGAGAACAACATCAGGTGCATCAGCCGCCTTTTCAGCAGTGATCTGGTTCACACGACCTCGGGCCGGAACTGGATCATGCTTGACAGAGGTCTTCAGAGATGGTGTTGGACGCACAGCAGCTGGGGAAGGTTGAACAGGTGGTAACCCACATGCCTTAGCATAACACTGGTTTGCGAAATGTCCAGGACGTCCACAATGGAAACAGATCACACCAGGCCTGACATTGCTGACAGTGGGTGGCCGATTCCCACCAGATTTGGGCTGCTCAGTGGGTGGAGGTGGAAGAAGTGCAAACACAGGTGCCCTTGGTGGAGCTGAAGCTGGCGCTCGAAAGGACTGAGGCTGCCACAGACGCGGTCTTATTGAACGGCTACTAGCTACAAACTGGGTAGCCTTCTGCCGCTTCCGTGATTCCTCCAAAGCCTTGCTTTTAGTCTCAGCAATAATGGCTTTGTCGACAAGGTGTTGAAAATTCCTGAAGTCCTGCGCTGCCAGGGCCAACTGAAGCTCTTCAGATAATCCATGCATGAAGCGGTTTCGACGATGAAGGTTAGTCAAAACATCATCAGGTGCATACCGAGCAAGGAAGTTGAATTCATGCAAATACTCGGTCACCGACTTTCGTCCTTGCTTAAGAGCGAGAAATTCCTACTGCTTAACCAAATCACTCCTTCGGGAATATGAGCTTCACGAAAGGCTTCCGTGAACTCTTCCCAAGTAGGGACATGTCCAGCAGATTGGGTGGCAAGAAAATTGTCCCACCAAACGCTAGCTACTCCATCCAACTGGTAACTAGCGAACAAGACTTTCTCCCTCTCGGAACATTGAGATATCAGCAACTTCTTCTCAATATTCCGGAGCCAATCTTCGGCTTCCAACGGTTCTTGGGAACTGGAGAACACTAGCGGGTTGGTCTGTTGGAAATCAGCAAGACCCCCATGCACATGATGGCCTCCTGCACCGCCAGCTAGTGTGGTAGTGGAAGAAGTGTTACGCGCAATTTGCTCCAGAACGCGCTGCTTGGTCCATCCTGCGCCTATCTCGCATGAGCACATCACCATTGAGGGTATGAGGAAGCTCCTCTTCTGGCGTACCACCTTGCGGACCATGAGAACCGTAAGGGTCGGCTTGCTCTCCCCGAGAATAGGAATTGGGGTAGAGAATCTCTCTTCTTGTTGTGCTCGCGCACGAGTAGTAGGTCCTGTCATACTGTTGCCATACAATGGTTAACAACATCACAAGGATATACTCGAGCAAACACAAACAAGATTGGTCAGAGAGAAAGAAAATACTAAACTCCCACATGTAGGATGATATGAAATGCATCAGAATTAACACCAAAAGAACACAAGATCCATTTCCACAACCATAAGTTTAGTACAGCACCCATATATGTCAGTAGACACTAATGGGCAAGATCCAACAAAAGCTTTACAACCTTCAAAGTCGAACAAAAGGTCCATCCTATTATTTTTAATACAGGACAGCTACTGGCCGGCTACTATTACTTCCTAAGCATGGTGCTCATCATCCACCCCCTACACATAGTCATCTCGGTTAAAATTCACCGAAAACTCATTTAACAGATGAGCCTCAGGTGAACCCATGTTTATGGGGTTCAATGGACTGATGAGACGACGAGGAGAACCTAGCAGCAAATGATGACCTCCAGGAGGTGCAAGTCGCTGTGTGCGAGGAAAGCCCGCAGACATCCGGGCTTGGCGACACTGTCCAAGGATAGGAACAAGTCCAGCCACCTTGGGAAGTCGAAATCCTGGTGGTGTAGTAGCAGCTGGAGGGATCTCGTTGTTACCATAAAGCACGTTACGGGGAACGTGATTCATGGCAACACCAAGCCTCAAATACTCTCGAAGCTTCATGCGCATTTACGGCTGGTCTCCCACAGCCATACACCAGCAAATATGGATTTGGTCCATAATATGAACCAACCTCGCCAATCGGCGTACATGTGGGTCCTTTCCAAATCAATCTCATCGAACGTGCTCACATCCGCTCTAGGCCTTGCTTCGAAAGTGATCATAGGTCGTTGAGACAACTCCACAAATCATGACGAAGAAGACACATCATCCTCACGAAGCCTTCTCGAACGGCCATAGACTCGACGTGGCATGTACATGGATACAAAGATGGAATACTACCCACCACCTGTCTGGCAATCACGTTAATGATAGCCCGGTACTCCTCCATCCTGGGTCCTCGATCTCAACGATAGATGGCATACTCCAGCTGATAAGTGAAATTGGCTCGCCACATCATATCCCGCAGCAAAGCCGGAAACCCATCTACGTCTTCGGCTCGGGTCTCCTTAACCAAGTACCAGCCGCTCATCTATAGACAAAAAACAAGGTAAGTAAACAACTTATCTTGGAAAGTCAACAGAAGGTTGGGTAAGAATTGATACTAAGGAGGATAAGAAGTAAAAGATAGCATACTTAAAGTTTCAGAAATTAGTTATGTTAAAATAATTTCACAGAAACTCACTAATGATAACGACCATGCTAATTCTAACCTATAGTCAAACGTATCCTCTGATACCAATGCTGTGAGGACCCCGGAATATTGGAGATTTATACCAAATTAACAATCATACCAAAAGCATAATTCTTAATCAAGAACAATCAGTCCTTAATTAAAAATCATACTAGAAGCATAATTTTAACAAGGTACAAATCCAATATTCAGTTCCTGATATATGTCTTGCAACAGCTCCGAGTGATCATTGACTATTGCACATATATCCTCAAACAACATTGTATCATACATACAAGACATTCACTTACATAATTAAACACAGTATATTACAACTCGGTTTGGTTATACAATATCAAGTGACCTTGGGCCACAACAAAAGTTAGCAAATGAAACAAAACTAAACAAAGAAAAGACCACCAATGGCCCCATCACCCTCAAATTTATTGAGTAGAAGTTAGAAATAGCTTCACTCGTTAGCGCCACCCCGATCGGCGCTAACAGCATCTCATATAAATAACCATCCTCACCTGCAACAAGAGGTTATAGAACCTGAGTACAGAAGGTACTCGCAAGACTTACACAAACTATAAAAAGAAAGTGTTTAATACAACCTATTCAAAGGAGTAGAATTTGTACATGCTTAAGGTTAACAACAGAAGGTTATAATGGTTTCAATTTTTATGTAGCAAGACATCTTAAGCCTACACTTGCTAAGTTTTGGCAAAGCAGCTTTTATAAATCAATTTGGACTAAAACAAGAAGTAAAAGAGAGCATAATCATAAATAATAACCACATTTAAGTGGCTGTCCATTAATCACAAAAACATTGCATAAATATGTCTCATACCTAAATAGCATAGATACAAAGTTTCATTTCAAAGTCTATACAAAGATCTATTCAATTCAAGCGTTGTCCATAACCGTGACACGGCTATTCAATAGTTTTAACCTGCAGGGTGTACATCTTTACCCACACGACTTAGCTAGCCCGTAAGCCTCCGGAATAATAGCACACCGCCTTTGGTATGCCGGCCGGGTAAACTAAGATTTGGTGTTTTTCAACAAGTTGATACTATTGAGCTGGAATACCCATGTGTGACTGACCCCGCTTAGTTCAAGTTACTAATAGAACTCGCCAACCGGGGCCCACATGTTGTGCCGAATGCCGATTCAAAAATGTAAATTAAATGATGTAGTAGAGCTGTGCTAGCCGCACATATTAATTCGCAATCGAACCCTTAAGGTATGTACATGTGATGGAACGATATACGGCCTCACCCTCTTAAGAACATATGATCTGAGATATGAGATCAAACACATATGTCCTTACTTTCTGCTTTTCCAACTCATTAGCATTAACCTTTTACTTAACCAAACAATACCATATAATCGCGGTGGAAGTACGCTAGCTTGAATCGCTCAATCGATGTTCAGTCCTTAATCAATCCAGACAAGACAACCACATTTCCCAATCTCGTGCACTAAGGCACCATCACTAGCATCCACTTGTCCAGATTTATAATCAATGTAAATAAACAAAATTTGCTTTCATTTCAGATCTAAATAGACAAGTGAGTGATTCAGATCAGTTATTGGGGTTCCTAAGAAGCTTAAGATGGAAAGAAATAAGGTCATGGCTTACCGTACCAAGGTTGGAGAAGAAGATTTGCAATTTTGGCCAACAAAGGCAAGATAAAAAATCGCTTCAATTGCTTTTGACCAAAACGAAAATAGAAGAGGGCTTAAGCTATTGGAATCACAAGACATGATCTTGACAGAAAGATTGAAGAACACCTCACCGAGCAAGAAATCCCAAGTGGTGCTTCAGCCAGCTTGGTTCAACAGAGAGCAATATCCCAAGCCACTCTACAAATGATGCCCAAAACTCTCATTGTTAAGTGAATTAAGCACCAAGAGGGATGAGCATGAGGTGGGAGTAAGAGAGGCTTCACTGGACAAGGGAAGGAATGAAGAGCTCTCTCTCTCGGTCAACAATGTCAGGAGCCAAAAACTAGGGTTTTACAGAGTTGAACCTCCAGGGCAAATGTAGAGAATTCTGGAGAGGATGCGGTGGCAAGTTGGGGCCAGGTGGCAGGGGATCATATGCTCAAGGTGCAGCGCCCCTCTCTGGCTCTCTAGTCGGCGACGGCGCCCAGCAAGAGGAAGGAGAGAGAGACGCCACTCAGGTTCTCTGTTGTCGCAGAAGAAAAAATATCCAACTAAGCAAGCAAAGAAGGCACTCGGCAGCTCAAAGGAAAAAAAATTAGCCGTCCAAAATGAAGTGGGTGGTCGGGATCAAATTTTGGCTAGAAAAAATGGAGATTTTAGATTGTAACAACCTATCCGAGTTTCAAAATAAACAGTTATGCTACGAAAAGCATCTTATTACTGTTTATTAAAACTAGGGCTGTTACAAAACATATGCACATATTGAAGATAACCTTTTTGGTGAAGTTCAACCTATATTTTGGATCCGAGGAATGCAACGAGATATACAAGTATGATGTCGAAAGCATACATCTTGGATTTCTACCTTTATATCCAATTGAGACTAATCATGAGATATAGCAATAAAAGAGTTAGTCTCACAAATAGATTTATCAAAATGAATGCATACCTGATTGGATTTTTCTTTTTATATCCAAGATGAGACTAAACAATAAGTATATCAATAAGAGTGTTAGTCTCTGTCGGTGTTTTAGAACCGATCTTACGTAAAGATTATTTGATTCGGGGGGTCTCCTAGAATGGAATCACGCAGAGAGATTGACACGGGTATTTTTATACAGGTTCAGGCCTTCTCCGGAGAGAATAAAAACCCTACTCCTGTGTGTGTATGGTATTGAGTGTATTCTGAACAATCAGGAGAAAAACTAAGACTATTACAGATGATAGCACTTGTCGTCCTGATAGCCCTCGATCGCGTGTGTGTACGCCTCGATTGCCCTGTCCCCTTTCCCTCTCTGACCGTTGCCTTTATATAGTCGTGAAGGAATAGCCGTTTTCCCCTACTGGAGAGACGTCTCATAATCATCGAGATGGTAACTCCTTCACGCCGCCTGACAGTTACTTGTCAGAGATAATGGGGTATTGCGTGTTATTATTTCGCATAATAACAGCGTATGTTGATTGTTTGGATTCCTTAATCAATTGGACCCACTCGCCTGCAGGTTTTATTGATCATAAAGTGGTCGTAGTTGACCTGGTCGTAGAAGAACTTACGACCATAAGGTAGTCATAGCAAGACTTACGACTATGGGGTAGTCGTAGAATAACTTAGGACTGGGTAGTGATCGTAGAAGAACTTACGACCATAAGGTAGTCGTAGCAAGACTTACGACTATGGGGGTGGTCGTAGAAGAACTTATGACCACCTAGTAGGCTTCTCCCTTGTAAATTTAAGGGGTATACCCAGGGACCAGATGACATCATATTTACTTATAATAAGAATTATAGATAAAAGATAAAATGAGGATTATCAGATCCTCGTCATCTAGCCCCCCAGCTTCAAGTGAAAGTAACTTACTTGGTGAAGGAGTCATAGATGGTCTTACGGCCACAAGAGGGTCGTAGAAAGGTGGTCGAAGGAAAAACTCTTCGACATTTTTGTACTACTTTGACCAGAAATATGCTTGGTCAAAAAGGTTGCTTACGACTATCAAATAGTCAGAGAAAACTCCTACGATCACGAGGTGGTCGAGTATGGTGATCGAAGAAAATCCTTTCCGACATTATTTCATTTGGTCAAAAGATCTCGACCAAGAAAGTAATTTTACTTGAGGTGTAAAACGAACTCGATTTTCTTGAACGGACAAGTTAGAGAATCGCAAACGACTCCCACAAGTCTGTCCATTGAGCGTTTCAAGCGGTGGCAACCTTTGAATGCCACTTCAAATTTCAAGCATACAGCTTATAAATACTTACCGGGGTAAAACTTGATTTCTACTTTTCCCCAAATCGCTCATTGCTCATCGAGTTGTCGTCTTCTCCACCACCAACTCAATCGTGCCTTCTCCGCCGCCAACCCAATCATGTCTTCTCCGAAGATCTTCCTTAATCCAAAACCTGCCCCTTCTGAGAGAGATGGCTGGGAAAGTGTAACGTCCCGTTTCTCTTAGGTTCTTGCCCTATTTTCTAAATAAAAATAACCATTTGGTTTTGATGAGAGTTCAAAGCTTAACTTGAGTTTTCAAAAGAGCTTTAATTGATTAAACCAAACTTGAACTAAATCTGTTCAGTGCCTTTGTGGTTCAATTGGAGTTTTCCTGCTTCTCCCTCTTTCGCCCCTGTGCCTTTGAGTTTGGCTTTCCATTCCGCACTTTTGTGACCGAACTCTATTCTTGTTCTCCTCTCTGCTTTGACCTCCTGTGGACCTCTCACCTCTCTTTGAACCCTCCCGAGTTCACATGGGCGCCCAGAGTTCCTCCGACCTCCTAGTGCCCTTTGAACCTCCTCGAATTCCCTTCCACCCCATCGACCTCCTTGAGTCCCTACGGCCTTCCTTTGTCCCACGGACCTCCTCGGCCCTTAGGACCTCCCCGCCTATTTAGACCTCCCCTTGTTGAGATCTCGCCGTTAGGACCTCCTCTCGAGATCTTAACCGCCATACCTCCCCTTGTTGAGATCTGGCCGTTAGGACCTCCTCTCTCGAGATCTTAACCGCCGACCTCCCTTGTTGAGATCTCGCCGTTAGGACCTCCTCTCGAGATCTTAACCACTGCACCTCCCCTTGTTGAGATCTCGCCGTTAGGACCTCCTCTCGAGATCTTAACCACTCAGATCTCCCTTGTTCAGATCTCGCCGTTAGGACCTCCTCTCCGAGATCTTAACCGCCGCATCTCCCCTTGTGTGGACTGCTTGCTAGATCTCCTTTGAGATCTTAACCGCCTGTGCCTTTCCTTTCGCTTTGGATCTAAAGGTCCCGACCTCCTTAGGTCCAAGACCTCCTTAGCACTTGAACCCACCGCTGGCTCCTCGCGGTCATATCGCTTAAGGCTTTGCCTCCTTACCTAAGGACCGTCCGATGTTGTTCGGATGGCTCGATCCTAAGGGCACGCTCGCCGTCCTAACGTCCCTTTCCTCCTAGCCGCCCAATTTAAATCGACGGCCTAGTCTCGCTGACCTGCTCGCTCGGTCCGAACGGCCCTTTGTTTTGCGCCACCCGATCTGGATCTGACGGCCTCAGCTTCTCCTCGTGTATCCTTGCCTCCGCGAACCTCCCCCTTGAGTGTTTTGGACCTCTGCCCAAGACCTCCCCGAAAGTGTTTTGGACCTCTGTCCCAGATCTCCTCAAGTGTTTTGGACCTCCTGCTCAGACCTCCTCGAGTGTTTTGGACCTCCGCCCAGACCTCCCTTGAGCGTTTTGGACCTCTTGTCCAGACCTCCCAAAGGGTCTTTGCGGAGATGACCCTTGCGGTGGGGCCACCTCTTTGACCCGTGGTGCACCCTTTTGACTGGCCCCACTTGCCAGCCTCTCTCCACCTTGTAATTATTGCTCTTGCCGCAGAACTCTGTGTGGATGTCATGAGGACATTGTGGATGTCATGGGGACATGCTCATGATCTTAGGTGATGAAACAATTGGCAATTGCTTTCAGAGTTTGTTGAATTTTGGAGTTTTCAGCAAGTGTCAGGGAAATCGGTAGTACCGGCGTTGAAGCTGCGGTCTTACCATAGGTCGGTTCGACCACAAGTTTGTTGGCGGTAGAACCGCGATGCGGTGATACCAGATTTTGTGTGGCGGTTGAAGAATTCCCGAAGGCATGTTTTGGAGACTTTGGTTTTCTCCTGGAGCGGTAGTACCGCTTGGGTAGTGGCGGTTGTACCGTGACTCAAGAGCACCGACAGACATGGCGGTTGCAAAATTCCAGAGTAAGTGTCTTTGAGCTCGGTTTTGAGGAGCTGTGACGACCGTGTTTTGTTGTTTAGTAGTACCAAGATGGCGGAATGACCGCGTGTGGGCGGTATGGATTTTCCAGAGGAGTTGGTTTTGGAGATTTTGGGATTTCTCCAGGTTGCGGTACAACCGCAGTTGATTGAGCGGTATGACCGCGTTGCGGTAATACTGGTGGATACATGGCGGTAGTACCGCTTGTGGAATGAATTGAGCCGAATGTTGTTTCAATTGGAGATTTGATTTTGGGTTAGGTCAAGTTTATGTTCATCAGTGCATATGTGTTGCATGATGCATGTTTTGGCTAACGTGGGTCAAGTTGTGAAGAACTTGTTCCCGGAAATAGTTTCTTGGTCTATTGTTGTGCAGGTGGCTTGCAAGTCTATGACGGTCAGCGGCGAGGTGGATCGGGACTGAGCTTGGAGAGCTGAGGTCCAGAACGATCAAGGATGCCGGGTGAGGTCAGAGGACTCAAGCGGGGCGCAGGATGGACAAAGGTGACCGAACGGGCAGTTCGGTGCAACTGGTTGGATCAAGCGGCGCGGGAGTCATTGCAAGTGTTTAGTGGTACCGGTGGGATCCGGACGGGAGAAACTTGACGACATGGAGCTGTTGATCAACCTACACGTGGCGAAGCATGGGATTGCTTCACGATCTATGGACTCGGTCTTTTGGAGAAGGATCGAGAAGGGGTATTTTGGTAATTTCACCAAATACCGCCTTGGTGACCTTTTGGCTAAACCGCGGCGCATGGTGAAGCGGTTTAGGTCAATCGATGATGAAGACGGCGCTTTGAGATGCGTGCGTGTGTTAACCCATTGTGTGTTATGGTTTAATGGGTGCCCTAATGGAATATTCTCTAGGATCTAGCCTCCACTATATAAGGGCTGAGTGCTGGTTGCACTATAGACCCTTTGGCCATTTTGAGAGCCCTATTGTGTGTTTAGGGTTTTGGGGAAGAAAGGATGAGAGGCTAGGGTTTCTAGAGTTGGATGGAGTGTGTGCTCTTGGAGAGAGCTTTGTCCTCCTAGATGGAGTGGCTATAAACAATCTTTCATCTCCAATCAATCCATCCATGGTTACACCAGATGTGTCTCTTTGCATTCATCCTCTCTATTTGATGATTTTGAGGCTTTCTTTGATCCGTGAGTTTTTGCTTGGTTTTTCTTCTTGATCTTGCTTGCTGGGATATGTGGGAACCCATCTAAGGTCATCTTGATCATTATCCACCCACGAGCAAGTTTTGGATCAAGTTTTTCATTTTTGCTCGGTTTTGAACCCTCCTTCGGTAAAATTAAAAAAGATAGAAACTTTGGCATAGATCTTTGCAATCGTTGCATGGAATAGGTTCCTAACATCCTTAGGAAGGTGTGTTTCAAGTTTCGTGAAGTTTGGAGTTACGGATCAAAAGTTACGTCAATTTTTGATTTCGTTTTCAGGCTGTTTACTATTCATTCGCCTGATTTTACTGTTCATGCGGAACGACCGGCACTGTTCACCCGGTTGTACCGAAAATCGGAACGACCGGTACTGTTTATCCGGTACGACTGGTACTGTTCATCAGGCTGATTTTTGTGTTTTTGGTCGTTTCTTTTGGGGATTTGAAGGGGATTCAGTACAACTCTTCTGCTACACTTTTACATATTGATCTTCATAGTTCTCAGAGCTATTGGAGTCAATATCTTGTTTGAATCCGATCAAAGCAAAAATAGATAGTGCTCCTATTCACCCCCCCCCTCTAGTCGCTTTTCCGGTCCTACAATTGGTATCAAAGCCAAGTTTGCTCTTTTATGATCTTCACCGATCTTTGAGCATGGCGACAAATATGAGGACTTGTGAGCGTTTCCTTGCATCTTGTCGTAGTTCTTTTACCAATGGTGTTGGTCGTAACAAGATATTTGAATGTATGATAAGTCTAATGGCGATGGAGGATAAAGTCTCCTGTGATATCTGTGGCAAATCCTTTTGTTTTGATTGTCCTAGTTTCAGAGATGAGTCACTTTTAGAGCTCGAGGAGAAGAAGCCTAGTGGCGCATGTGCAGCAGCGATTGAGGATGAGAATGATGAAGAGCATTTCGAGGATGATCATGATGACTCTTCTGAGGACGATCCCCTACTCAAGCTAAGCAATGTGAGCAAAGAAAAACTCATTGATGGCTTGATTTCATATGAATACAAATTACATGCTCTTAGGAAGAAAATGAAATTGCTAAAAAGAGAAAAGGATGATTTGTCTCATGAGCTTGCCGAATTGAAAACACCCATGAATGCTTATGATTCATTGCATGTAGACATGGAGAACCTGAATATTTCTCTTGCATGCCTAAAAGCTGAAAATGAACTATTGAAATCAAATGCTTCTATGTCATGTGATTCTTGTATTGCCTTACATCATGAGCTTGACAATGCTAAGTTAGAAATAGGCAATCCTAGATCTATGGGTAGAAATGATTGTGATTCTTGTATAGGCATGCTTGCTGAAATTGAGAAGTTTAAATTGACTAATTTCATGCATCTTGAGCAATTAGAAAATGCTAGGGCTGAGATTATTGAAATTGAAGCTAGGCCTTGTAGCATGTGCTTAGAACATGAAAAATTGCTTAAGAATGGTTTAGTCTCTTGCAATAATTGTGCTTGTTTAGAAACTGAAATTGATGCTTTGAACTGCATGCTTAATTCAAAAGCATCATTAATTTCTTGCACATCTTGCATTTCATTGAAGAGCGAAGTTGAGTCTTTGCGCGATGATATGAGCGCCAAATCTTGTGACTTTTGTATTTGCCTTCACTCCGAAATTGATGTTCTTAAGATTTCTCTTGTTTCTTTACATTCGGAGTTGAAGTCTTCTTATACTAAATGTGAGTTACTTGATGTTGGTTTTTGTGACATCGCTTTGGATAGCTCTTCTTTGGTGAGTTCGACTCTTTCGGACTCTTCTTGTGTTGTCCAACGGATTTCAAAAGACAAATGTGCTTCTTTCTCAAATAGTACTAAATCTTCAAAAGAGAAGTACCATTGCACATTTTGTAAGAAGAATGGACACACTCTTGGGTTTTGCTTTCGCCATTTGAAACATGAGCGCCGAGTCGTCGTCGATTTTCTAGGAACACACATAGCCTTTCTCATGGCATGTGTGGGTCTAGTGTCGATATTTGAGGACTAGTCATGATGCTAGTTCTTCCAAGACTTCTTCTTTGAGCCATAATGGTGCTTCGTCCTCTCGGACCGTGTCTACTAGTAGACCTTTACACCATTGCTCATTTTGTGGGAAGAATGGACATCATGTAGATTGCTTTTTCTGCGTGCAAAACATTTGCGTCAAGCTCATGCTTCTAAGTCTCCTAGTGGGCATAGTCTTTCTCATGACATGCACACTAAAGAGCCAAGCACGAAGACTCGATTTGTTGATGGCTTCTTTGACACCTTTTCTAGTGGTGTCGGACAGCACCGTGGACATGGTTTGCATAGTTTTAGTTTTGGTCCACGAGCTGCCCCGAGGCAGGATTTCCGCCATTTTCCAAGAGGTGGACCTCATTTTGTTCATCGAGGTACTCACCCACGGCGAGGTTGTGTGAGTTCTTTTGATGTTTCTGTTGGTTCTCTTCATGGTGCTTTCAAGCAAGGACATCGCCGCTTTCCTAGAGATGGACCTCGTTTTCCTCATCGAGTTGTCCACTCGCGGCGTGTCTCCAAGGATGAGATTGGATCTTCTTGCATGGACCATCATTTGCATCATGCTATCTCACATAATGGTTCGACTGCCTCTGGTGGTGGTGTGTCCAAGGTTTGGGTTCCCAAGCATTCGCTCTCTAACCCTTCGGGACCCAAGACTCGGACACCTTGCCTTTCTCATGTGTAGGTACCAAGAACGCGGGTTGGAGAACATGGACTTAAAGATTCTGATCTTTTGCTTCATCACATGATCGAGACACTTGATGGTTCTCCACCTCAACGATGGCCTCCAAGAGGCATGTGCTTTCATGATTGGTGCTTTCACATGTTTGATGAGCTATCTTATACTTTCATGTATTTACTTTCGTGATTATTCAATCTTGGCATGTTGTGCTTATCTTTGTGCTCACTTGTACCTTTTTGGCATGTGTTACTTCTTTGATATCCTTTATCATGCCTTTACCTTGCTTATGTATCCATGGGCTAGATTGTTATTCATTATTTTCATGGGTGTATAAGCTTGGTTTGTCAACATGAGCTTGTGCTGTCTTGTTCCTTTATTATCTTGCTCCTGTTGATTCTTGCTTATATATCCATGTACTATATTGTTGTTCATTATTTTCATGGTTATGTGAGCTGTTTTGTCATCATGAGCTTGTGCTGTTGTGTACATGATTTATCTTGCTCGTGTTGATGTTTGCTGTATGTATCCACATGTTCACTTGATATCCATGTTAGCATTCTTTATCCATGTCTTGTTCTATAACATGCTTTATGCTTACATGGTTTTTGTGCCTTACGGTTAATTGTGGATGCATGAGTCTTGCCATAGCTTTCACTAGCATGCTTTACTTTTGACTGTGTATATAATGGGTGATATGCTATGTGCTTGTTTGCTTGCTCCTATGCCTTGTTGTGGATTAAGGATAGTTTGAGCTTTATCATGTCTTGGATAGCATGTGTTGCAATTGATTTGTTTATCTTCATGCTCATATCTTAAATTGTTGATTATACGTTGTTATGAGCTTTGGATCATCTTTTGCTATCTTTGCTAGTCATGTGTCTTGGTACCGTTTCTTTAGATAATGTCTCACTAACCCAGTACCGGCTTGTTCGCTCCTGGCTTGTGCTCGGAGCTTCACCAAGAGTGAGTCGCAGGAGTTGGCATCTTCTCTAGAAGACCTCCTTACGGTTCTTTGCTGGTCTTTTGCTTAAAGGCCACCCTCTCTTGCCTTGGACCTCCCTGGTTGTTCTGGGCCGCCTGTTTATCTGGTTTTGGTTAAGTTTTGTTTAAGTTCTTTTAGTCCTCTTTGGAAGTTCCTTGGCCTAGTGTGGTTTTGCTTATTTGGTTTTCTTGCGAACGTGTAGATCACGAGTTTGAGGAGATCTTGGATCCAGCTCTTTCTATTGAAGGTTCTCCACTGCTTGACCAAGGCAAGCCACAGACCTCCTTTTGATCATTTTGAACCTAGTTTTGTAAATATATTTTGGTTTTACTTTATCATGCATAGCTATGTTTATAACAAAATGTTTGGGCTGTAGTTACTTTCCTACTTGCTGTTATGCCTCCTTCATACTTTGTCCCAATCATGTTGTCATGTTCACCTTGTGAGCCTTAGGGTGGATATTTAGTTGGTATTTCTTGTTATTTGCCAACATGGGGCCGTAGGTTATGTATTGCTTCGCTCTAGAAATCGTGGGACTGTGAATCATGTTTCATTCCTAATAATCTTGATTAATGAGCTATGGAACTTGTGGTTGGTGCCACTGTTAAGCAGCTATGGTAGGATGCCTAAGTTGTGTTGATTGTGGTATGAGGCCACTTTGTTAAAACTGCTGTGCCAAGACTGGGTGATCTTTTGGCAAGGGTAATTACAAAAGGTTTTGCTGAGGCAAGAAGGCAGGGAGTGAGTAGTGGGTGCTATGCACATCTGGGTTTGTGGAAGTCTTGCCTTAGCATAATTAAGGACTTCACTTTGTGTCTATTGATCTGGGCCAAACAGTGCAACCACAAGATCATTTTATGGGAATGGTCTGGGCTGAATAATTAGCAATGAGATGGCTTGGGGCTGTTGTGGTTGAGCGTGTGATTCGTTGGCGCAAGAGGGGGCACCCTATAACCCTGTGGATTTCTAGACCACAGGAGGGGATTGCGAAACCTTAGCGGGCAGCCTGAGTCAGTTCAAAGCTTTGTAAAGGCCTTACCGCGCTCTCTAGACTGCTCACCTTAGGAAGTGAGCAAGGGTGTCCGAAACCCGTCCCGCTAGAGAGATCGTGGATTGTGGGTAAAGTTTTACACCTCTGCAGAGTGTAAAAATCTATTCGAATAGCCAAGTCCTTGGTCATGGACATGCTCAGTGAAAATGGTGCAAGGGGTAGTTGTTTCAAAAGTTTGTGCCACTGGACACTTCAGCGAGATGCCTTGGCTTTGCCTCGAAGAGACCTTGGCCGGCTCCAGAGGGGTCAGGGTTGGCTTGGGTAGTGGTCCCAGGGCTGGTTCGGACCTCTGGAGTGGGTGCTCTAGAGCGGTTCTTGGGTGAGGACCTGGCCACTGGTGTGACCAGACCTCCCCCATTTTGGTTGTGGATGTGAGTTGGTGCTCACTCCACTTTTTCAAACATCAAATGTATTATGTACTATTGTTTTACCTTGCTGCTTTTCAATCTATTATTGGTATTATTATCAAAACCTGGCTTTGCGCAAACTAACCATACAGCTCTCATTTGGTAAGCCCTTGCATGAATATTGTAACACCCCAGCCAACGTAAGGTCTAGAATGCTACTAAATTAAATAAACCAAACATGAATAAACTAAAACACCTTACAAAATTTCGGCAGAACCTCCTTTGTATAGCTACCTATCTGGGAGGTTCCAAATGCAACGATTATAACATATAAAGATAATCCAAATTACTTAATGATTAAGATCGAATCAAGACTAGCTATTCAATACTATGACATCCATAACAACTCAAAGTCTAAGGAATAGATCAAGAACATCCAAAACATCTATTCATTTATTACAGATTACTCCAAGCAAGCAATATTTAATAAGAGATCATTAAACAATTCATTCATCTCCTAGTTAATTATTCTTTCATTTGATTGTGGGTAGTTCGTGCAAAAGTGCCAAAAATCTAATCCTTCCTTTCCCCCATGCATGTCGATCTCGTAGAGGTACCTAAAACACGACAAACAACAAGAGGTGAGTCCAACGACTTAGCAAATGTAATAAATGGCATCAACAGCATATAAGCATAAAATTCATCAACTATACTTCTCAAAATCACATATCGAATGCTTTACACACACATGCTATGCAATATGCTCAAAAATAACCTTTATCCTTCTCTTTCCCTTTTGCATTTTACCGGTAATGCAAAGTGCGCATCCGTCGATGCACACCCATGCCGGTGCCATCTAGCACAGGGACCATTGCCCATTCTCCGCAAGTATGGGGACCAAAGCCCATGCTTTACAAGCATGGGGACCTTTAGCCCGTCATTAACATGACGGGGACCTCAAGAGATGCTTGGTTACCACGTGACCAAGACTTCAATAAGCCAACATGATGCATATGTATGAATTCTCAAATTAATACAAACATGCATCCACAACTACATTGCATATGAATACTCTATTCATACTACAAAAGTTCATAATCAGGTACTTCACAACTTTCAAACATTCATACTTAATACATAACTCAACATACTAGAATCATGACCAGTACCAATCATATCACCATATCAATCATGAACAACACAAATTAATCATAAAAACTAGCAATCAATGCCATTTGAATATGACTATTAGATCCATAATCACACTTGCCTTAACCGCGAGAGAACGAGGCGTCGTGAAGGTGCTGCCCCCGGGACCCGTCGACCACCTGAATAAATAATTATATTGCAAGCTAAGACGACAGTAGTGGACCAAAACAAACTATATAACAACACTCTCTAACTCGCAAAAACGTCTACTCGATCCCAACCCCAATTCCTAAACGTCGATCTGTCCCCTTAGTGGACAGTCAACTTATAAAATTCATAACTTTCACTACAGGGGTCCAAATAAGGTGTTCTTGGATTTTATGGAAATATAATTAAATTACCTAAATAAACTTAGTTGGGGAGCCCTTCTGATTCTGCCATTTACTACCCCTACCAAGCCAATCTACAGAACATCAATTATCACATCGGGTTCTTTGGATAGTACACTAAAATTATCATAACTTTTTATACGAAAGTCCAATTCTTAAGTTCTTTAGCTTTCTGGAAAGGTGAGGAAATTACCCATCTTTTTCATTATAACGAGATCCTCTGATTTCGTCTTTAACTAATAGATTAACTCAGATTTCTACAGACTGTCAGGATGTTGACAGATTAACAGGACAGCGGCACTAAACAATTCATATCTCCCTGACCGTTAATCGGATTTGGGTGTTCTTGGCGGCCACATAAAGCTAAGGACATGACGCAGATATCTCTAAGAGAGTGGATCCCCAGATTCTGCTTCTAAGTACATGAAAACCGTCGCGCAAGGTTCTAGACAGAACCGATCTAATTCCCGCAGAACAACCGATTTTACTAACCGCAACGAATTCGCATCTAAAACGAAACCAACAGCGAAGAAACCCATCGTTACCCTTGGAGAACCGATGTAGATCACGAAGAACACCACACGATCTCACTTCCCCTCCCTTCTCTCTTCTTCCCTTCCTTCTTCTTCTTCTTCTTCTTCTTCTTCTTGGCCGGCCACCACAATAGAGAGGCACCGGAGGAGAGGGGGCACCACCATGGAGAGGGGTGTGCTACAGTAGCCATGCTACAGTGACGGCGGCAGCACTGTAGCTGCCCTAGGGTTCCCCCCTTCTTCTTTAGTTGGTGGTCTGGGCCATGGGCCACTATGCCTGTTTTTCCCCCACTTGACTATGGGCTGCGTGGCCTATTCCTCCCACAATTTCTGAATTTTCTCTTTTAATTATCTTAATTCCTTATCTAATTTTTATTGCATCCACTAACGGCAAACGGGATATTACAAATATTGTTGCATAAATGCTCCCTGTGACTTGCTGAGTACATTCCAAGTACTCATGGCTTTAAGCCCTGTGTCAAAACAGATTACGAAGATGATCAAGTGCAGGGCAGTGCAGACCTCTTCGAGGAGGAGTTCTTCGACGATCCAGCTGCCTAGGACGTCCTCCACACGACAGCTTGTGGTGCTAGTTGGATGGCTTTTGCGTGCTTTTGGTGTTGGAGCCTTAGAGCTCCTTATTGCCGGTTGTAAGTCCTTGTTGGTTTTGTAAGCCCTCAGTGGCAGACCTCTTGTTAACAAGCTTGACCATAAGGTCCTGTTATATATTAAGTTTAATTTGTCTACTTCATCTTTGTTTGACCTCGTGGTTATGATATGTGACGACCAACCCCGTGATGTACCGCAAGAGGTCCGGGAGGACCATTTTTTTTTTTGCGCTACGAAGTCACCACGGAAGGATGTGGTAGCACCGCATGGAGTTTTACCGAGGAGGTGCGGGACCTCCCAGAGGTCTTGCGGACCTCTGGAGGTCTTGGTCGCCATCGACCTCCCAGAGGTCTTGAGGACCTCTGGAGGTCGTGGCCGCCACACGCTTTCAGTAGCACCTCTAGGCACATCACCAAGAGAGGTCGGCGGGACCTCGAGCTAAGTCCCATAGGACCTCCTCGGTGGTCCCGCCTGCATCTGAGCTAGTCCCGGGACAATCGAGCTAGCTCGCACAAGAACACAAGCCAATACCACAACCACGAGGTCAAACAAAGATGAAGCGGACAAATTAAACTTTATATAATAGGACCTTATGGTCAAGCTTGTTAACAAGAGGTCTCGCCAACGAGGGCTTACAAAACCAACGAGGACTTACAACTCTGGCGACAAGGAGCTCTAGGGCTCAAACACCAAAACACGAAGCCATCCAACAAGCACCACAGCCGTCGGGTGGAGGACGCCCTATGCATCTTAGTCGTCGAAGAACTCCTCCTCGAAGAGGTCTGACCGCCTCGCACTTGGTCATCCTCATAATCTGCTTTGACACAGGCTTAAGCCATGAGTACTTGGAATGTACTCAAGAAGTCACGAGAGCAAAGATGCAATAATATTCATGCAAGGACTTACCAATGGAGAGCTGTATGGTTAGTTTGTGCAAAGCCAAATTTGACAATAATAGCATTAATAGATTGAAAGGCAGCAAGGTAAAACCATAATACATAATACTTTTGATGTTTTAATAAAAGGTGGTGTGAGCACCAACTCACGGCCACAACCAAAAATTGGGGAGGTCCGATCACACCGGTGGCTGTGTCCTCACCCAAAATCCACTCGAACACCCATTCAGAGGTCCAACCAACCTGGACCACTACTCCGAGCCAACCTTGACCCCTCCGAGCCGGCCAAGGTCTCTTCGAGGCAAAGCCAAAGCATCTCGCGGAAGTGTCCAGTGGCACAAGCTTTTGAAACATCTACCCCTTGCACCATTTCACTAGGCATGTCCATGACCAAGTTCGTGGCTATTCGAATAGATCTTTTACTCTGCAGAGGTGTACAACTTTACCCACAATCCACGATCTCTCTAGCGGGATGGGTTCCGGTCACCCTTGCTCACTTCCTAAGGTGAGCAGTCTAGAGAGCGCGGCAAGGCCTTTACAAAGCTTTGAACTGACTAGGGCTGCCCGCTAAGGTTTCGCAATCCTCGGTGGTCTAGAAATCCACAGGGGTTATGGGGTGCCCCTCTTGCGCCCAATGAATCACACGCTCAACCAAAACAGCCCCAAGCCATCTCATTGCTAATTATTTAGCCTGCACCATTTCCATAAAATGATCTTGTGGTTGCACTAATTGGCCCATTAAAGCAGACACAAAGTGAAGTCCTTAATTGTGCTAAGGCAAGACTTCCACAATCCGGTGCACAAAGACACCACTACTCACTCCTGCCTTCTTGCCTTAGCAAAACAATTGTATTAGCCCATGCCAAAAGACCACCCATCTGGCACACAAATTTTAACCAAGTGGTCTCACACCACATCGACATGACTTAGGCATCCCGCCATAGTTGCTCAACAATGGCACCGACCACACATTTCATAACTTATTAGTCAAGATTATTAGAGATGAAGCATGATACACTCAAACCACGTTTTCTAAGCGAGGCTATATAAGACCTCGGCCCCCATGTTGGCAAATAACAGAGAACACCAACTAAATTATCCACCCTAAGGCTCACAAGGTGAATCATGACAACATGATGGAGACAAGGTATAAAGGAGGCATAACGACAAGTAGGTAAGTAACTATAGCCCAAACCATTTTCTTATAAACATAGCCATGCATGATAATTTAAACCGTAATACATTTGCAAAACTTGGTTCAAGATGATCAAAAGGAGGTCGTGGCTTGCCTTGGTCAAGCGGTGGAGAGCCTTTCGCAAAGAAGAGTCGGGTCCAAGATCTCCTCGAACTCGTGATCTACACGTTAGCAAGAGAACCAAATAAGCAAAACCACACTAAGCGAGAGAACAACAAAAGAACCAAAAAGGAACTCAAACCAACTCAGCCAAAAGGAAACCAAGAGGCTTAACACCGCCTCAAAGAGCTCCCGGGAGGGTCTTATGCAAGGAAGAACCGAAGCAGAGGAGGAGGGAAGGAAGAAATGAGCAAAAAGATTACAAAGGCTCGCCTCTCCGTGCTATATATAGCCGGAGTTGGTGGAGTGTACCAAGAAAAAGGTTCAATGATGTGTAGGCAATCGGGTAACTAGGGCGGGGCTTGCCCAAAAGAATTGAAATAAAGTACCTCGGATGTGTTGCATTTAATGTGACCCGACACCTATTAAATGCGCATGAGTTCTGAGCAAGAGCAATAATTACAAGGTGAAGAGGGGGCAAGTGGGGCCGATCAAAAGGGTGCACCTTGGTCAAAGAGGTGGCCCCATAAAGGGTCATTCGCCAAAGACCACCGCGAGGTCTGGGCAAGAGGTCCAAGACACTCAAAGGGAGGTCTCGACAGAGGTCCAAGGACTCAAGAAGAGGTCTGGACAAGAGGTCCTCAAAGCTCAACGAGGAGGCCACGACACTCGGACTGCACAAGGGAGGTCTAAGGGTCAAGATTTCAAGGGAGGACCTCAACGGTCCAGATCAAAGGGCGCAGGAGGTCTGACGAGTAGATCTCCAAAAGGAGATCTAACGGTCAAGATCTCAAGGGAGGACCTCAGCGGTCCAGATCAAAGGGCGCGAGGAGGTCTGACGAGTAGATCTCTAAAAGGGAGATCTAACGGTCAAGATCTCAAAGGGAGGACCTCAACGGTCTAGATCAAAGGGCGCAGGTGGTCTGACGAGTAGATCTCCAAAAGGGAGATCTAACGGTCAAGATCTCAAGGGAGGACCTCAGCGGTCCAGATCAAAGACACAGGAGGTCTGACGAGTAGATCTCCAAAAGGGAGATCTAGCGGTCCAAGATCTCAAAGGAGGACCTCAGCAGTCCAGATCAAAAGGCGCGAGGAGGTCTGACGAGTAGATCTCCAAAAGGAGATCTAACGGTCAAGATCTCAAGGGAGGACCTCAACGGTCCAGATCAAAGGGCGCAGGAGGTCCCGACCAACAGAATATTCAAGGTTAGGAGGGTGGTCTTTACAAAAGACCCGGCAAAGAAGGGCCGAGGAGGAGGTCTTGGACCTAAGGAGGTCGGAACCTTTGGATCCTACTAAAGGAGAACACAGACGGCTAAGATCTCGAGAGGAGGTCCTAAAGGCGAGATCCTAACAAGGGAGGTCTGCGGCTAGATCTCATCAAGGGAGGTCTGGCGGCTAGATCTCAACAAGGGGAGGTGCGAGGCTAGATCTCAACAAGGGAGGTGCGAGCGGCTAGATCTCAACAAGGGAGGTGCGGCTAGATCTCAACAAGGGAGGTCTGAGCGGCTAGATCTCAACAAGGGAGGTCTGAGCGGCTAGATCTCAACAAGGAGAGGTCTCGAGCGGCTAGATCTCAACAAAGGGAGGTCTCGAGCGGCTAGATCTCAACAAGGGAGGTCTGCAGCGGCTAGATCTCAACAAGGGGAGGTCTGAGCGGCTAGATCTCAACAAGGGAGGTCTGAAAGCGGCTAGATATCAACAAGGGGAGGTCGAGCGGCTAGATCTCAACAAGGGAGTCTGGCGGCTAGATCTCAACAAGGAGGTCTGAAAGAAACAAAACCAAGCGTGGCTTGGGGGGCAAAGAGGTTTTGAAACACAAACCAGTGGGTCCTGACAGGAAAACCCCAAGCAAGGGAGGGGTTTGAGCAGAGGAGATGTGAGAGAGGTGCGGATCTCAAAGAGATTCAAACCAACAAGGAAGTTAGAGAGAGAGAAGAGGCGAACAGGGGCACACAGAAGGCTTGAGCACCACAACCCGAGGGCGGCAAAGACACCACAGAGAGCCACAACCAGCAAGGAACACCAACAACGACTTAGTTAAGGTTGATTAATTCCAATTGAACTCTCCAGATTCAAAAATCTCAGGTTAAGCTTTGGATTCTCAATAAAGCCAAATGGTTACTTTTTTTTTGAAAACTTGGCAAGGACTTAAAAGAAAACGGGACGTTACATGATATTAGCTTGTGTTCTTGTGTGAGCTAGCTTCTGTTGTCTTGGGACTAGCTCAGATGCACAGGAGCAGGACCTCCAGGAGGTCCTACGGGACTTAGCCTGGGAGGTCCTGTCGGGCCTCTCTAGTGATATACCTGGAGGTGCTACCGTGGGGTGGCAGGCAAAGACCTCCAGGAGGTCCTAAAGACCTCCTGGGAGGTCGGTTGCGGTCCAAGACCTCCAGGAGGTCCTGAAGACCTCCTGGGAGGTCCTAGCAAACCTCCTCGGGAATGCACCGAGCGGTGCTACCACTTCTCCCTGTGGGGGCACCGCAGCGCAAAAAAAAATGGTCCTCCCGGACCTCTTGCGGTATATCACAGGGTGGGTCCTCACAGAAAGTTTCTGAGTGGGCTGAGTCGGAGATGGATGCGGTGAAGATTCAAGCCCTAGTCGACGCCGGGAAGATTCCAGAGAAAGTTGTGAAATGGATTGCGACGTCTGGACAGCATTGGCCGTCGCGGGAGATTGGGCAAATCCCTGTGTTCTAGGCATATTGTCAGTGTGGCCTTCAATTGCCCGCTCACCCCTTTCTCACACTCGTACTCGAGCACTTTGGGGTGAAATTAGTGAACCTCGGTCCTAATTCCATCACTATGCTAAGTGTATTCGTGTACTTGTGTGAGGCGTACCTCATAATTTCGACGGACCTCGAGCTTTTCCAATATTATTATGGAATGGCTCGGCAATCTGGAATTGCTGGAAGTTGTGGTTTGAAGCTCCATGACTTGAAGTCGATGGAGTATATTCAGATGTTTACTAAATCTTTGTGGCCGAGATGGAGGAAGAGGTGGTTTTACTGGAAAATCACCCAAGAAGACAGCCTTACTTTCGAGGGGAAGGCCGCCGAAAAGAATTCTTCATGGGATTCGACTCCCAAGGATATCAGCCAGATTGCCCCCTATTTCGAGCCATCAAGGACTTGAGAGAGGAGGGGCTAACCGGATGGCATATGGTAAAGGATTTCATCACACATCGAATTAGCCCTTTGAAGAAACGAGTACCTCCTATGTGGAGGTACACGGGGCCAAAAGACCCGACCAGGGACTACGAGGAGGGTAAGTGAATTTTCGACTTAGCTCTCGGTTTGGTCTTTCTCATAGTTGTCTAATGAATGTCTTTAGCTGTTTACATAGATCTTTCACAGGCAGAGATTGATGTTCGAGTCAAACTCGTTTGTGAGAAGTCTCCGCCACTCAGAGTGGCAGTTCTTTAAATCCTTGCGGTTTTATCTGTAGAGGAAAAGATGAAGCGCCTAAAGGTAATCAAGAGTTGATTTTATCCTTAGGACTTCATAGTCGTAGAAAGAACTTACGACTAGGTAGTGATCGTAGAAAATCTTACGATCAAGGAAATATCGTAGAAAAACTTACGACTGGATACTGGTCGTAGAAAATCTTACGACCGGTCAGTAATTCTTCTTTTTCTATTTTTCTTTACAGAAAGTAGGTATGGAAAACCGTCAGGACGACGAAGAGGTCGAACTGATAACCATCGGTGCAGGGATGACAACGGAAAAAGGCTCAGCTCCTCCGACTAAGAAGTGTCGACTCACGAAAGTCACCGACAAGGGAGGAGCAAGCTCGAGTTCTTTTATTTCGACCATATCCTCTGCAAAGTCTGCGGCAGATACAGCTGCAGCAGAAGCCGAGGTTGAAGAAGCTGAAGCTGAGGAGGCCGAAGAACCTCGTAGGCGCAAAGCCCGCAAGGCCAAGGTACCCTTTTATTATGACAAGAAAACTTTCGCAATTTCTGCCACTCCTAGTTTTGTCAATCAACTAGAAAATGAGAACTAGAAGGACTTTATGTCTTTTGTGAAGGACAATGCTGATCCAGCAGAGCCTACAGTTGAGGGTAGCGCTGCTCTTGGAGTGGTCGAGACTGATCTCAGCCATCCGAAAAGTCAAGAGACCAGAGAGATGGTTCCTGTTCAAGATCCACGACCAGACGTGGTCATGGCTGAGCCCATTCTTCAACTTGAACTCCGACCAGACGTGGTCGTAGAAAAGAAGTCGAAGAAATCTTCCGTTGGGAAGATGACTCCTAAATTCCTGATTAGGTCCAGGGTGCAGAGGTATGCGAAACAAACTAAAGTGTAAGAACAGCATTTACCTTTCGTTTTTCACAACCTAACTTGTTTTCCTTTTGTTGATTTTAGCCCGACTTCTTCTGCCCCCGAGGATGCTTCTATCAAGAAGCCCATTGCCGCCTCTCCAGCGGTTGGAGGGATGACAGTGGAAGTGGTCGAAGGATCATCCACAGCCCGGGTAGTGGAGGAAGTCATGGCTCTGAAGTGGTTACCACAACCCGAGGTAGTAGCTCGACCACTTAGGTAGTAGCTACGACCCTTGAGTGGTCGTGGAGACAGCAGAGGTAGTCAGAGAAGCCTCGGCCAAGGTGGTGATGTACCGACCATCGTCTTTGAAAGGAAGTCATTGAAGCGTTCCTCCGGTACCCAAAGAGAAGCTGCAGATTCTAATCGAGAAGGCGAGGAATATTTCAACCTTCTTTGATTTCTTTGGGCTGCTTCCATCGTAGGGTCTTGACTTTTAGATCTCGTGATTGAGTCCCTCATCCCAAAGATATTCCCAATAGAGGGAAACTTTTGACAATGGCGTCTTGAGAAGGTTTGGTGGGATCAAGTCGCGAAGATAGACAAACTAAAGAGTCGGCGTTGGTTTACTCGATGTTTGCTCGACGACCATGAATGTAAGTATTTAAGGATACTTATATATATGGTTTTCCTTGCTTCTCCTTGTCTTTCTTTTTGCGAAAGCTAGCGAAACAAATTGCCCTTTGTTGGTGAATATCACCGACAACTCATAGAAACTCTGACGGGAAAAAGCGGAACTCTGCGAGCAGAGCGAGAGGTGGTAAGTCCTTTGTTATTCATAGTCGTTTTAGAGTTTGACTACTTATACAGTGCCTTATGAGGCTTGTCGTGGAAAAACTCACGACTAGGTGCTAGTCGTAGAAAGACTTACGACTAGTTAAATAGTGTTAATGTCTACTTTTAACCTTCTGGGTTAAATAGCTACGAAAAAGACCTGGCCGACTCGCTCGATTATGAAAAAGAGGAGTCGAGAAAACTAGGGGAAAAGGTAGGAGATGTCTTGAAGAAGCTTCAAGAGGCTAACTCTGCAACTGTAAAAGTGCAGGAAGAGCTAAACGAAGAAGTCTTGAACTTAAAATTTGTTTATGTTGTTGATCTTTACCTAACTCTTGTCCGCCGTAAAAAGAAGACAACATGAGAAAGCTTCAAAATGAAATCAAAGATAAAACTTTGGTTATTCACGAGATTTCTCGTATAGCCAAAGATAAAGACCAAGAAATTGAGAGGCTGAGATCTCGACGAGCAGGTAAGCAATTCTTTACCTGTAGTCCTTTACGAGTTCTTTTCCTTTTCTAACTCCCATTTCTTTTTTAGAAATTGAACTCGAATTGGGAAGGCTCGAAACTAGGGATCAGGAAAAAACCTTGATCCTTGACAAGACTGTCTGCATTGCTAAGGAAAATGCAAAGGACATCAAATTGTGGGAGGAGCGGCATGCTGAGACCATTGCTTCCCATAATGAAGAAATCAAGAAGTTAGATTCTCGACTAGTAGGTAAGGAATTCTTTTACCTGTGATTATTTTTGTTTTCTCCTCTAGGAGTTTATTTTTGCTTGACCAGTCTTATTCTTTTCAGAGCAAGTGGTCGAAAATAAACAACTCTGCGAGGCTTTGACTCGTAACCAACAGGAGATGAAGTCGATGAAGATTAATCTTCAAGACAACATTATGCTCCTGAACAATATACTTGGTGAGCTATGTAGTGAGGGAAAAACTCCTCAAGATGATACAATAGCTGCTCACATAAGTACTATTGGGGAACAAGTCGGGACTTTACAAAAACTGGTGACCACTCTGAAGGCCAACCAAGCTGAATCAATCAAGGAGGTGGTCGAAGGTGCAGTAAACTATGCATTGGCAAAACTTAAAGCTCGTGACCCCAACCTTAATGTACAGCCAATTGAAGTCGACTTGATCGCCTCGAGGCGAAAGCAAGTCGTCTTATCGAAGAAATGCAACCAGTTGGCAGGAAGGTCTTGAAGGAGATGCGACTCGGCTCTCCCTCTTCAGAGTAGTTTGTAAAAAGCCTGTGAAAAACAAGCTTTTGTTGATGTATTATATAATCCATCTTGTTTCCTACAAACCATCTTGTCGAGTAGTTAGTAACTCAAAAGATAATTAACAAAAGTGTAATATCCCATTTTAACATAAAATAAATAAGTGATTAGTACTGTAATTAAATAGAATTAAAGAAAGAATTGGAGGTTTTAGAGGGGCGTTTTTGCTCTTATTGGAGAACCTGGGCCTATTTGAGTTGGTCGGCCTTAAAAGGAAGGGGGAGGCCACCCAAACCCTAGATGGTATTGTAGCTCATGATCAGAAGCGCCGCAGATCAGAGACCGCTTGCCCCCTGTTCTTTGCCGAGTAGGGAAGAAGAAGAAGGTCGCATTGGTGGTGGTCGGCCAAAGAAGGAGAAGAAGGAGAGAGCGGATAAGAGAGGGAAATGAAGGTTCGCGGGTTTAAATCGCGATCCACAAAGTGTTCTTCAAGGGTAACGTCGCGTGTTCTTATTTGGTTAATGTGTAGTAGATGCGTTTGATGTCATTTGATAGATTGAATTGCGTCGGTTTAATAGATCGCGTTCTGTCCAGTAATTTGGACGACGGTTTTCATGTCTATAGAGGTAGAATCTAGGGATCCAACCAAGAACGCCCAGATCTGATTAACGGTTAGAAAGTTATGAATTGTTTAGTGCCGCTGTCCTGTTAACCTGTCAACATCCTGACAATCTGCAGAAATCTGAGTTAATATATTAGTTAAAGACGAAATCAGAGGATCTCATTACAATGAAAAAGATGGGTAATTTCCTCAACTTTCCAGAAAGCTAAAGAACGTAAGAATTGGACTTTCGTAGCAAAAGTTACGATAATTTTAGTGTACTATCCAGAGAACCTGACGTGATAATTGATGTTACGTAGATTGGCTTGGTAGGGCGGTAGATGGCAGAATCAGAAGGGCTCCCCAACTAAGTTTATTTAGGTAATTTAATTATATTTCCAGAAAGTATTAGAACATCTTATTTGGACTCTGAGCAGAAAGTTATGTATTTTAGAAATTGATGTCCATGATGAACACCGTCGTCGGTAGAAATTGGAAGATTGGAAGCGCTTTGGAGTTTAGCGAGTTCAATTGTGTTCTTATTTATGCTTTTGGTCTAGTATGCTTGTCTTAGTTTGGGTTATCATTATGTTGGTGGGAGGCGTGATCGAGGGCAGCGCCCTCTTGGCGTCTACCGTTCTCGCCGCAGTTGAGGCAAGTATTAGGGTTGTAGAATAATTATGATTGTTTCTTTGAGATTGATTGTGTCTTGTTAAGTAATAGCCATGCATGGATGTTAATGTGATGAATTACAATATATCTTGGTAAATGCAAGTTATGGTTAAAGCTTCCTATGTATGTTGTTAATGCTTACATGTTATTATGTACATGTTGAATTCATATGTTTGGAAGATGATGTCCTTGTACATATGCATGTAGTAAGCATGATTGAGTCTTGGTCACGTGGTGACCAAGTATGAATAGTTGAGGTCCCGTCATGTAAATGGCGGGCTTGAAATCCCCACATTAAGTAGAATGTGGGCAATGAATAAAGAGGTCCCCATCATGATGATGATGGGCAAAGGTCCCTATACTTGTGGAGTATAGGCGCTTGGTCCTTGTGCCAGAGTGCATAGGCAAGGGTATACATCGACGGTTGTATACCTCGCATTACCGGTAAAATGCGAGAAGAGATAAAGTTTAAAAGGTGCATTGTATGGTCGCATTACATAAGCATGAAGGCTATGTTTAGTGTAATGTTTAATTTGGAATATTGATGCTATGGTGTGATTTTAGCTTTAGCCTTGTTGATACTTCTTTGAGTCTTTAGGCTCACTCTTGCTTTGATATGTTTTAGGTACAACTAGCAAGAACGGCATGCATGGGAGGGAGTAGATGTTTGGATGCACTCACTACCACTCATCCTTAAGGCGACTGTCATTTAGATTTTATTCTAATAATAAGTAAGCGCTTGTGAATCACTTATGAATGGTTTTAAGTTTGATTAATTGTAATAAGGAGAATAGTAAGTTTTTTTATGTTTATTAGATTATCTTGCATGCTGAATAAACTTGAATATTGAGTTTAGTGTTAATTGCTATGATTAATTGTTGGAACCTCGGTATAGTTAATTATACAAAGGAGGTTCTGCTTGAAAATTAGTAATTGGTCTTAGTTTAGTTTTGTTTAATTTAATTTTAGTAGCATTCGGGCTCAATGTTGAAATTTGGGGTGTTCTGAAAAGAAAGACTAAGAATTGAAGTCAAATTAATAACTTTATCCTAAACAAACTAAGTAAATAGTGTGAAAAAGGGTTTCTAAAAACAGAGAGTTTTGGTTAACTTGTAGTTTTTGGTCACGATTGTCATACACTGGTCGAAAAAGTGGAAACGAATCGACACTAGGAAGTTCCTTCTAGTGGGCAGGACCACGTGCAGAGGAAAGTCTTCGACTAGGTGATGTTACCATCTCCGACTAGGTTAATCAAATCGAGAACGGCAACTTGAGTTAAGCAAACGTCTAGAGGACTTCAAAAAATTCGCTTGCCCTTCCTTGGTGGACTCGATAAGTCTGTCCTGGTAGCAAAAGTAGAAAACTGAACAATGCTAGGAAGTTCCTTCTAGTGGGCAGGACCACGTGTAGAGAGGAAAGACTTCGACTAGATGTGTTTCTTCCTCCGACCAGTTGAGACGGAACGAGTACACCAAAGGTGGTTGAATAAATCTAAGAAAGTGCACTCTACTTAGAGTATTTTTTTCAAAATAACTGAAGAAATAAACTAAGGTGAAAAGAGCTGGCTTTAAGAATATTTCGACCAAATAGAACCCGAGCTCTTTGTATTGACAGAAAAAGTGAGTAACGAGTCGACACTAGGAAGTTCCTACTACTGAGCAAGACCACGTGCAGAGAGGAGAGGCTTCGACTAGGTGATGTTACCTGCCTTTCGACTAGTGTAAAGAAAACTGGGTGTTTGGAATGTAGTCGAAAGATTATGAAAGCACTACTCAAAAGTAAGACAATAGAGGTAGAAAGAACCTGAGTCTTTATTGTCTGAATGGTTGGTTACACATAAAACTTGCGTAATTGGTCGATGTTCCAAGAATTCGAGAGAACCTGGCCGTCTTCCATTGCCAATCGTCTTGACCTCGCCGAGTAACCCGATCCTTTGTAAGGACCTTCCCACTTGGGAGAAAGCTTGTTCGATTAGACTTGGATTGGCGAGCCTCAATACCAAGTCACCTCTGACAAGGTTGTGAGGTTGGACCTTCGATCGTAGTATCTGCGCAGGGCTTGTTGGTAGACTATTGAATGGATTAAGGCCTGGTTTCTCCTTTCTTCGAGTAGGTGAATGTCATCCGCTCGAAGTTGTTCCTGGTTGGAGTCATTGAAAGTTTTGACTCATGTTGACCGTATCTTTAGTTCAGGAGGAAGCATGGCTTCACTCAAGACCGAGAAAAAGGGTGTTTCAGTGTCTGACTAGTAGTCGTCTAAGCGCCCATATACGGAGGGCAATTCTTGTACCCAAGCCCCCGAGCGCTTGATGAGCTGGTCGAAGACTTGGGTTTTAATTCCTTGTATTATTTGGCCGTTCGCATGTTCGACTGCCCCATTGCTTTGGGGATGGGCCACAGAAGCATAACATAACTTGGTACCCAACTCGTTGCAAAATTCCTGAAATTTTGCGCTCAAAAATTGCTTACCATTATCTGTAATTATTCGACTCGGTACTCCAAATCGAGTAATTACGCATCTCATCATGAACCGTTTTGTTGCTTAGTTGTTATGCGATTCTGAGTTAAACCCGATCAATTTTGTGAACGTATCAATAGCCACAAAAAGGAACTCGAAAGATCCTGGAGCCTTGGGGAACGGTCCTAGGATATCGAGACCCCAAGTCGCAAAAGGCCAAGACAGAGGTATCGTTTGTAATGCTTGAGCTGGTTGGTGTATTTGCCTGCTATGAAATTGGCATTGGACACACTTTTAACCAACTCTTTAGCATCGTCTGTTTGTTGGCAATAAAACCTTGTCGAAAGGCCTTACCGACCAACGTTATGTAGGAAGCATGATTTCCTTAGATGCCACCGTGTATGTCGTGAAGGAGTGTTAATCCTTCGCTCTGCGGAATGCATCGCATGAGCACCCCTTGAGTACCTCGTTTATAGAGGACTCCTTCAACCAAAGTATACATTTTGGCTTTTCGGGATAAGCGATCTGTCTCGGGATCATCTTCGGGTACGGAACTGACGAGGATCTAATAATCCTCATTTTATCTTTTATCTATAATTCTTATAATAGGTAAATATGACATCATATGGTCCCTGGGTATACCCCTTAATTTTATAAGGGAGAAGCCCACTAGGTGGTCATAAGTTATTCTACGACCACCCCCATAGTCGTAAGTCATGCCACGACTACCCCATAGTCGTAAGTTCTTCTACGACTAGGTCAGCTACGATTACCTTATGATCAATTAAGCCTACAGACGAGTGGGTCCAATTGATTAAGGGATTTAAACGATCATCATCTGTTGTTACTCTCTGAAGTAATAGCATGTAATGCTCCATTATCTACGATATATAGCTATCGCAGCGTGGAGGAGTTATCGCCGGTGATTCTGCCAACATCATGAATTCTGAGGATGTGATGGCGCCATTTCACCCGTGAGAAACGGCCACTCCTTCACGGACTATATAAAGGTGGCAATCAGAGAAGGAAAGGACGATCGAATCAAGGCGTAGACACACGCCAATCAAGGGCTATCAGGAAGACAAGCACTATCATCTGTAATAGTCTTAGTTTTTCTCCGATTGTTGAGAATACACTCAATACCATACACACACGGGGAGTAGGGTTGTTATTCTCTCCGGAGAAGGCTGAACACATATAAAAATTCCCGTGTCAATCTCTCGTGATTCCATTCTAGGAGCCCCGAATCAAACAATCTTTACGTAAGATCGGTTCTAAAACACCAACAGATTGGCGCCGTCGTGGGGATCTTCCGGTAATCTCTTGTCAACATACTCTTTTTTCCCAAATCTCATGCACTCATGGCGGAGAATGGAGCGAGGAGAACTGGTTCGACTTGGCGGTCTGTGACGTCGACATGTATGCGGTTTAGATTCTGAGCCAAGTATTGACTCATCAATGAATGCTTCGCCTCAGGGATCTTCCCCGCAGATCCGAGGAGACAATGTCGTGATGGAGTTGAGGAGGATCCTTATCCCCACAACAAGACGTCCAAGGAGGAATCTACCCTCTCAAAGGACAAGGGTCAATCGACCGGGACTACACCAGTGGACTCACAACACGACGAGTTTTTCCTCCAAGTGTCCGATCCCCTAAGGCGGTCCGACTTGGTGAGGCAAGTTCGAAGCCACAATTCGAGACTCCACCGACATCGGGTGATCCTCTCTCTTGAATGACTTGAGAGCGGGATCAAGCATGCTTTTCTGCAAATTCAACCATCTCTCCGCAGTCACACTGCGGTTATAACCCGTGAGTTCCCCTACGGAGGATTACTCCAAGTCGCCAGATGGTGTCTCGACTACTCCTCAAGCGGGGGCCTCGGCGCAAGTGAGAATCATCAGCGGAGGTCTTCGTCCTTCCCTCGGATCAAGATCACTCTCCTAGAGGCCGAGCTAGGGACCCTCTCCAGAAGATCACGCCTCGCCCCCTCGTGGCAATGGCAAGGGCACCACCGATGGCGGACACGACCAACACCTTCATGAACGCGAGGGAAATCCTCGACATTCTCGCACTCCATTGAGGCAGTCTCAAGAGTCCGACATGGAAGGTCTCGAGGCTATTCGACAAAAGAAGATTGCAGCCCAGAAGAATTTGCCTGGGCGCATCCAATATCAATCAGAGGAAACTCAAGAACTCCAGTACATCAATGACTTGCTCGAGAATCCAACTCGGGAGCTCGCCCGAGCGCCAGGATACGATCTCTTCATCGAGGAGATCGCACGAAGGCTTCGGTCCACGATGGCAAGACTGGAAGCACCTCGCCGACATCATTGAAGTCATAGCAATACGACTTCTTGACTACCGATCGATCGAACATATCACCACGAAGGAATCGGCGCTTAGCGATGAAGTCGCATCGATCTCCTACTCAGAGAAATGTCTTTCGAACGAGTGGTGATCAACAAACCCCTCGGAGAGGTGATCGCTCACCATTCCGACATGGGAATCTGCAGCAGCAGATGAACTACGAAGAGTATTCCCTCGTGGGACCGAGACCTATCATAGGTTGGGTCAACACATTCTTGGGTATCGTCGAGTGCGACTACCGATGATATCAACCGCTTCTTTCTGCAAAGGAGGCGTCAAGAAGTTATTCTTGGATGTCGGGCATTCTCGCTTTGATCTCGAGCTGTTATTTCACGCCACCTCGTTTTCGAAAGTGAACATGGAAAAGTTCGATGGCTCCCAAAATCCCATCGAATTCCTTCAAATCTACTGCAATTTGTCCGAAGCGGCGGAGGAGGAGAACATGTGGTGGCAAATTACCTTCCAAGCGTGCTCGAAGGGTGCGCTTTCGATCGTGGTTATTGAACCAACCACTCGAGTCGATCTATTCTTGGCAACACCTCTGCGACCTTCTCTTGGCGAATTTCCAAGGCACTTACAATGCATACAGGAAGGAGGACGACTTGCCGGATGAGACGAGCGACAACGAGACCTTGCGTCAATTCATCAAACACTTTAGTCGGGTTAAGTAATTCAATTAGGAAGTTTCGATTCATCTGTTATCGGGGCTTTGAAGCAAGGAGTCCGTAGTAGAAGGATAACGAAGATATTGCTTTAAATCCACCTACCACTTGTTCTTTGAACTCTTTGAGATGGTGATCGATATACTCTCGCCTCTGAGGCGGTCGAGTGGAACAACACAATAGATTGAGAAGACAATACCTCTCGAGCCAGGCGACATTGGTAAGAAGAAAGATAAGAAAGCAAAAAGTCCAAGAACAAAGGCGAAGGTCAAAAACTCCAAGCCGGTGGTTCGAGGAGGTTTTGGGTGTGAATGATAAAGAGCCACGCACCTCCAAGCCGCACTCCGACCGAGGCAAAGGTAAGCGCCCGATCGGAAAAATGATAAGCCTAGGTGGTGTCCTTTCCATAAAAGGAAGGACATGACCTTCATAGCTCGGGTCTTTCAGCGAAAAGCTTGAAGACTACTACAAGCGACAAGGACCACTTCCACTCTCGGCGGTGTAGGACAAGCGAGTGGTCATAAGTCCTCGGATGATGAGGAGGAGATGCGTTCGGGATCCGCAACACACCGTCGAGCACATCTACGGGGATCATCGGCATATGAATCAAAGCGACGACTTAAAAGGCTGCTTGAACGTGAGGTAAACTCCATAGATCTTCCTCTTGTCAATAAATTACCGAAGTGGTCGGAAGTCACCATCTCCTTTGAGAAGGGTGACTGCCCGATTCCTTCGACTCGACCAGGTCGGTATCCGATCGTGGTCAAACCCACCATCAACAATTGTCGAGTCAATCGAGTTTTGGTTGATGGTGGCAGCTCGTTAAATATTTTATTTACAAGTGCCCTAGATGAGATGCAAGTACCCAGGACTAAGGTAAGACCAGTACGATACTCTTTCCATGGGATCGTACCGGGATCTTCGGCCAAACCAATTGGCCAAGTTTCTCTTCCTTTAACATTTGGTTCACCAAATAATTTCAGGACAGAGAAAATCTCCTTTGATGTGGTTGATTTCGATACGGCATATAACGCCATACTCGGACGACCAACTTTGGCAAAATTCCTAATGGCTACTCATTATGGATATCAATGTATTAAGATGCCAGATCCCAAAGGAGTAATCACAATTCATTGTAACAAGAAGATGGCGCATACCTGCGACCATCGATCCCTCGAGATGGTTGGACAAATACCAACTCGAGAAGAAAGTCAGCCTTCGACTAGCAAGTCGAAGCCTAAAGCTGCACCAAAGCCGAACGACAAGGTCAAAGAGGTTCCTCACGGGCAGGGAGCCCTCGAAGGCTGATTCGCATCGGGGATACTTCCGACCCCAAGTAGGAAGACACCCTCATCACCTTCCTCCGAGCTAACGCAGATGTCTTCGCGTGGCAAGCATCCGACATGCCTGGAGTCTCCAGGGAGGTGATCAAGCCGCAGAGCTAGCTTTTACGGCGACAAAGTACCGTAAAACAACAATTACAGATATTTGCCCTCGATCGGCGAGATGCTATCAAATCGTAATTGGATAAGCTACTTAAGCGGGCTTTATAAGAGGTCAACCACCCGAATGGTTGGCTAATCTGTAATGGTTAGAAATTCAAGCGGCAAATGGTGTATGTGCGTAGACTTTCTTGATCTTAATAAAGCTTGTCCAAAATCGATTTTCCTTTACCTCGCATCGATCGGTTGGTTGATTCTCTGCGAGGTTGTGAAATGTTAAGTTTTTAGATGCATATTCGGATACCACCATATCAATATGTGTCTAGGCGATGAAGAAAAGACCGCATTTATTACACCATTTGGTATATTTTGCTATGTCAAAATGCCATTTGGTCTAAAAAATGCGGCGCTTCTTTTCAGCGCTTGATGCAAGCGACTTTTCATCTCAACTAGGTGAAATCTAGAGGCCTATGTTGATGATCTAGTCGTCAAAAGCATGAAGAGACTTAATCATATTACTGACCTACAAGAAACATTCGACAACCTCAGAAAACATCGCTTAAAACTTAATCCTGAGAAGTGTGTGTTTGGAATCTCTTCAGGAAAATTGCTTGGTTTCTTAGTATCTATACGAGGAATCGAAGCAAATCCCGAAAAGATAAAGGCCATTCTCCAAATGCGCCCTCCAACCACAAGGAAAGAAGTCCAAAAACTCACGGGGTGCATGGCGGCTTTAAGTCGTTTCATCGCACGACTAGGAGAAAAGGGACTACCTTTCTATAAACTTCTAAGGAAACACGAAGGATTTGAGTGGTCGAAAGAGGCAAATGCTGCCTTTGAGGATGTCAAGAGGTACCTTACAAGTGCTCCTATTCTGGTCTCTCCAAGGCCAGAAGAAACGCTCTTAATTTACTTAGGCGCCACGCCACAGGCGAGAAGCCTTGATACTAGTCGTAGAACGTGAAAACGCATACAGCGACCGGTTTACTACGTAAGTGAAGTTTTACACGGGCCTAAGGAGCGTTACCCTCAGGTCCAAAAGCTTCTATATGCCCACCTTATGTCTTCGAGGAAACTGCGGCATTATTTTTAGGCGCACAAAATAGTTGTCTTGCGTCGAGTTTCCTTGGGAGCGATCCTCGAGAATAGGGAAGCAAGCGGGGCGCATGGCTAAATGGTCGGTCGAACTTGGGGAGTTCGACATCCATTCGTGTCGACGGCCGTTAAATCAGATCTTGGCGGACTTTGTCGCCGAATGGACAAATCTGAACTCATTCGGGATCCCGATCTGATTCCCACGATCGATTGGGCGATGTACTGATGGGTCGCTTACTTTAAGTGGCTCGAGTTTGGGGTGGTCTGGTATCTCCTCTGGAGAGACTTTAAAGTATGCCATACAATTAAACTTTCGGGCCACTAACAACGTGGCGAGAATCTGAAGGTTTGCTAGGCGGCATCTGAGCGTGGCGCTCTCGATTCACCGACTACTCGTGAGAGGAGACTCTCAACTAGTCGTGAATCAAGTCGGGAAAAGTACCGGTGCTCTAACGACAATGTCTCGTATTGCTCGAATCGTAAGCTAGAAAAGTTTTTAGGTTTCGAGGCACAATTCATCCCTCGAAAGGATAATTTCCTCACAGACCAGCTTGCTTGAATAGCTTCTTCCCGATCTGTAGTACCAAAAGGAGTCTTCTTGGAACAACTCCAGAAGCCGTCACTAGTCGACGAACCAGAGACACCACCTATTGAGACGGCCTCTCTAGAATACGAGGATACATGGATGGCGTCCATCTATGAGTATCTTGAAGGGTTCTGCAGACCAAGATGATCTCGAGGCGCATCGCTTATCGAAAAGCCAAAATGTATACTTTGGTTGAAGGAGTCCTCTATAAACGAGGTACTTAAGGGGTGCTCATGCGATGCATTCCGCAGAGCGAAGGATTAACACTCCTTCACGACATACATGGTGGTATCTGTGGAAATCATGCTTCCTCTGAACTCACGGTCGGTAAGGCATTTCGACAAGGTTTTCTTGTATGACCCTTTACGATGCTAAAGAGTTGGCTAAAAGTGTGTCCAATGCCAATTTCATAGCGAGCAAATACACCAACCCGGCTCGGGCATTACAAAGCGATACCTCTATCTTGGCCTTTTGCAACACAGGGTCTCGATATCCTAGGACCGTTCCTCAAAGCTCCGGGAGGTTTGAGTTCCTTTTGTGGCTATTGATCGTTCACAAAATGGATTGAAGCGAACACTGTGACTAGGATAACAACGGCGGCAAAGCGGTTTATGATGAGATGCGTAATTACTCGATTTGGAGTCTTGAGTCGAATAATTACAGATAATGGTAAGCAATTTTCGGCGCAAAATTTGAGGAATTTTGCAACGAGTTGGGCACCAAGTTGTGTTATGTACATGGCCCATCCCCAAAGTAATGGGGCAAATCGAGCGTGCAAACGGCCAAATAAGCGATCGCCTCGAGATCATCTTGGTCTGAGAACCCTTCGAAGATACTCATAGATGGGAGCCATCCGGTATCCTCGTATTCTAGAGAATTTGTCTCAATAGGAGGTGTCTCTAGCTCTTCGACCGGGGCGGCAACGGAGTTGTTCCAAGAAGACTCCTTTTGGTACTACTGATCGGGAAGAAGCTATTCGAGCAAGTCGGGTTCATGAGAAATTATCCTTCGAGGATGAATTGTGCCTCGATACCTAAAAATGCTTTTCTAGCTTACGCACCTCCGATAAATCAGAGACATTGTCGGGTAGAAACCGGTACTCTTTCGACTTGATTCACGACTAGTTGAGAGTCTCCTCACGAGTAGTCGGCGAATCGAGAGCACTTTCGCAGCTCGTATGCCAGCTAACAAACCTTCGTCTTCTGCCACGTTGTTAGTAGCCTGAAAGTTTAATTGTATGGCATACTTTAAGGTCTCTCTGGTAGGAGATACTAGGACCACCCCAGCCCCCAAGCCACTTAAAGTAAGCGACCCATCAAAGTACATCGTCCACTGGTCATGGGAATCGTACTGGGGATCCTGAACAGGTTCAGGATTTGTCCATTCGGCGACAAAGTCTGCCAAGATCTAGGATTTAACGGCCGTTCGGGACACGAAATGGAGGTCGAACTCCCCAAGCTCGACTAACCATTTTGACTAACCATTTTGCCATGCGTCCCGCTGTTTCCCTATTCTGGAGGATCGCTCCCAAGGGAAACTCAGACGGCACAGCTATTTTATGCACCTAAACATAATGCCGCAGTTTCCTCGAAGACATGAGGAGGGCATATAGAAGCTTTTGGACCTGAGGGTAACGCTCCTTAGGCCCGTGTAAAACTTAACTTACGTAGTAAACCAGTCGTTGTACGTTTTCACGTTCTACAACCAGTACTGCGCTTACTGCTTGTGGCGTGGCAGCTAGGTAAATTAAGAGCGTTTCTTCTGGTCTCGAAGAAATCAGAATAGGAGCACTCGTAAGATACCTCTTGACATCCTCAAAGGCAGCGTTTGCCTCGTTCGACCACTCAAAACCTTCGTGTTTCCTTAGAAGTTTAAAGAAAGGTAGTCCCTTTTCTCCTAATCGTGCGATGAAACGACTTAAAACTGCCATGCACCCTGTGAGTTTCTGGACTTCTTTCCTTGTGGTTGGAGGGCACATTTGGAGAATGGCCTTTATCTTTTCGGGATTTGCTTTGATTCCCCGTATAGATACTAGGAATCCAAGCAATTTTCCTGAAGAGATTCCGAACACACACTTGTCACGATTGAGTTTTAAGCGATGTTTTCTGAGGTTGTCGAATGTTTCTTGTAGGTCAGTGATATGATTAAGTCTCTTCATGCTTTTAATGACTAGATCATCAACATAGGCCTCTAGGTTTTGGCCTAGTTGAGATGAAAAAGTCGATTGCATCCATCGTTGAAAAGAAGCGCCGGCATTTTTTAGACCAAATAGCATTTTGACATAGCAAAATATACCAAATGGTGTAATAAATGCGGTCTTTTCTTCATCGTCTAGACACATATTGATCTGGTGGTATCCAGAATATGCATCTAAAAAACTTAACATTTCACAACCTACAATAGAATCAACCAACTGATCGATACGAGGTAAAGGAAAATCATCTTTTGGATACGCTTTATTAAGATCAGTGAAGTCTACGCACATACGCCATTTGCCGTTTGACTTTCTAACCATTACAGGATTAGCCAACCACTCTGGGTGGTTGACTTCTCTTATAAAGCCTGCTTTAAGTAGCTTATCCAATTTTGATTTAATAGCATCTCGTCGATCAGGGGCAAATCTCCGTAATTTTTGTTTTACGGGTACTTTGTCAGGCCGTAAACCTAGCCTGTGCTCGATCACCTCCCTAGGGACTCCGGGTATGTTAGATGCTTGCCACGCGAAGACATCTGCGTTAGCTCGGAGGAAGGTGATGAGGGTGTCGTCCGACTTGGGGTCGGAAGTATCCTCGATCGTAAGCAGTCTTCGAGGGCTCCCCTGCGTCCAGAGAAACCTCTTTGACCTTGTCGTTCGGCTTTGGTGCAGCTTTTTAGGCTTCGACTTTGTCGGTCGAAGGTCGACTTTCTTCTCGAGTTGGTATTTGTCCAACCATCTTGAGGGATTGACTACCGCGGTATCGCCATCTTCTTGTCACAATGAATTGTGATTACTCCTTTGGGACCTGACATCTTAATACATTGATACCCGTAATGAGTAGCCATTAGGAATTTTGCCAAAGTTGGTCGTCCGAGTATGGCGTTATATGCCGTATCGAAATCGACCACATCAAAGGAGATTTTCTCTATCCTGAAATTACTTGGTGAACCAAATGTTAAAGGAAGAGAAACTTGGCCAATTGGTTTGGCTGAAGACCCCGGTACGATCCCATGAAAAGAGTATCGTAGCGGTCTTACCTTAGTCCTGGGTACTTGTATCTCGTCCAGGGCACTCGTAAACAAGATGTTTAACGAGCTGCCACCATCAACCAAAACTCGATTGACCCGACAATTGTTGATGGTGGGTTCGACCACGATCGAATATCGACCTGGTCGAGTTGAAGGAATCGGGCAATCACCCCTCTCAAAGGAGATGGTGACTTCCGACCACTTCGGTAATTTATTGACGAGAGGAGGATCTATGGAGTCTACCTCACGTTCGGCAGCTTTAAGCTGTCGTTTTGATTCGTATGCCGATGATCCCCCGTAGATGTGCTCGACGGTATGTTGCGGATCCTAGAACGGCATCTCCTCATCGTTGTCTGATGACTTATGACCACTCGTTTGTCCTACCTGCTCGAGAGTGGGAAGTGGTCCTTTGCCGTTGTAGTAGTCCTCGAGCTTTCGTTGGAAGAACCGGCAGTTGCGAAGGTCATGTCCTGCCTTTTTATGGAAAGGACACCACCTAGGCTTATCTTTCTTCCGATTAGGGTGCTTACCTTTGCCTCGGTCGGAGTGCGGCTTGGTGGTGCGTGGCTCTTTATCATTTACAGCCAAGACCTCCTTGGAACCGCTGGCTTGGAGTTTTTGACCCTTCGCCTTGTTCTTGGACTTTTTTGCTTTCTTATCCTTCTTCTTACCAACTTCATCTAGCTCTCGAGAGGTATTGTCTTCTCGATCGATTGTGTTGTTCCACTCGACCGCCTCAGAAGCAGTCGCATATCGATCGGCCATCTCAAAGAGTTCGGCGACGGTAGTGGGAGGATTCAAAGCGATATCTTCTGTTATCCTTCTACTACGGACTCCTTGCTTGAAAGCCCTGATGACAGATGAGTCAGAAACTTCCGGAATTGAATTACGAACCTGACTAAAGCGCTTGATGAATTGGCGCAAGGTCTCGTGGTCGTTCTGTCTCATCCGGTGCAAGTCGTCCTCCTTCCCGGGGCGATTGTATGTGCCTTGGAAGTTCGCCAGTAGAAGGTCGCAGAGGTGTTTCCAAGAATAAATCGATTCGAGTGCTTGGTTCAGTAACCACGATCGAGCAGACCCTTTGAGCACAGTTAGAAGGTAATTCGCCATTACATGCTCTCCTCCTCCTACTGCTCGGACAGCTGTTGTATAAATTTGAAGGAATTCAATGGGATTTTGGGATCCATCGAACTTCTCCATGTACACTGGTCGAAAACGAGGTGGCCAGCGAACAGATCGGAGGTCAGGCGAAAATGCCCGACACCCGGTAATAACTTCTTGACGCCTCCTTTGCAGGAAAGAAGGGTTGACATCATCAGGTGGTCGTTCACGATACCCAAGAACGCTGACTGACCAGAATAGGTCTCGGTCCCACGAGGGGAATACTCCTCGTAGTCCATCTGCTGCTACAGATTTCCATGTCAGAATGGTGAGCGATCACCTCTCTGAGGGGTTTGTTGATCATTAGTCGTTCGAAAGACATTTCTCCGAGTAGGAGATCGATGCGACTTTCTGTATTCGCCGATCTCTCCGTAGTGATATGTTTGATCGATCAGTAGTGAAGAAGTCGTATTGCTACGACTTCCTGAATGATGTCGGCGAGGTGTTTCCAGTCTTGCCATCGTGGTCCGAAACCTTTGTGCGATCTCTTCGACGAAGAGATCGTAGCCTGGCGCTTGGGCGAGCTCTCGAGTTGGGTTCTCGAGCAAGTCGTTGATGTGCTGGAGTTCTTGAGCTTCCTCTGATTGATATTGGATGCGCCCAAGCAGATTTTTCTAGGCTGCAATCTTCTTTCGCCGAATAGCTTCAAGATTTTCCATGTTAGATTCTTGAGACTGTCTCAATGGAGTGCGAATATGTCGAGGATTTCCCTCGCACTCATCAAGGTGTTGGTCCTGTCCGCCATCGGTGGTGCCCTTGCCATTGCCACGAGGGGCGGAAGGCGTGATCTCCGTGGAGTGTCCTAGCTCGGTCTCTAGAAGAGTGACCTTGATCCGAGGAAGGACTAAGACCTCCCATTGATGATTCTCACTTGCGCCGAGGCGCCCCGCCGAGGAGTAGTCGAGAGACACTATCTGGCGACTTGGAGTAATCTCCTCCAGGTAGGGGAATTCTGGGTTATAACCGTCTCCATCCGCAGGTGGGATCTGCGGAGAGATGGCTGAATTGGCAGGGAAAGCATGCTTGATCCCGCTCTCTCTGGGGTCATCCAGAGAGAGAGGATCACTAGATGCTGGTGAAGTCCTGGAATTGTGGCTTCCAGAACTTGTCTCACCAAATCGGACCGCCTTAGGGGGACTCGGACACTTGGAGGAAAAACTCTCGTCGTGTTGTGAGTCTGCCTGGGTGTAGTCCTGATCGGATTGACCCTTGTTCTTTGAGAGGATTGATTCCTCTGTTGGACGTACTGTTGTGGGGGATAGGGATTCCTCCTCAACTCTATCTGTGGCATTGTCTCCTGGATCTGCAGAAAGATCCCCGGAGGCAGCAACACCATCGGATGAGTCGATACTCGGCTCGTAATCGAAACCAACATCCATGTCGACGTCTGCGTAATCTGCCAAGTCAAACCAGCTCTCCTCGTTCCATTCTCTTGCCATTAGTGCATGAGATTTGGGAAAAAGAAAGTATGTTGACAAGAGATTACCGGAAGATCCCCACGGTCGGCGCCAACTGTCGGTGTTTTAGAACCGGTCTTACATAAAGATTGTTTGATTTGGGGGGTCTCCTAGAATGGAATCACGCAGAGAGATTGACATGGGTATTTTTATACAGGTTCAGGCCTTCTCCGGAGAGAATAACAACCCTACTCCTGTGTATGTATGGTATTGAGTGTATTCTAAACAATCAGGAGAAAAACTAAGATTATTGCAGATGATAGCACCTGTCTTCCTGATAGCCCTCGATAGCGTGTGTGTATGCCTCGATTGCCCTGTTGTGACCAACCACCCTGTGATATACAGCAAAGGTCTCTCTTTTTTTTTCTTTTTTTTTGAGCTACGGTACTTCCCGAGAGAGGTCTACCAGGACCTCCCGGAGGTCTGCAAGACCTCCTAGAGGTCTTGGCCAACCACCACCGAGGTCCACGGGACCTCCCAGAGGTCTTCAAGATCTCTGGAGGTCTTGGCCAACCACCGGCCAGTAGCACCTCTTAGTATATCACAGAGAGGTCCGACGGGACCTCGAGGCTAAGTCGTGGGACCTCTGGAGGTCACGCCTTGTGCACCAAGCTAGTCCTAGGAACAGATTGGCTAGCTCGCACAGAACTAACACAAGTGTAATCAAATCCATACACAAGCTAAGAGGAGCAAGAGACAAAACAATAATTATAAATATATTAAAGACCAAACCGCCAAGCTTCTTACAAGAGTTGCCTCAAGGGCTACAACAGAAGAACAAGAAACGTGGAAAGCAATACTTCAACGATAGGTCCAGCCGATCACCCCATCGCTATCGAGTGGAGGGCGTCCCCTAGGTCACAAGGTCTCCAAAGACCTCTTCTTCCTTGAGCTTTGAGCTCCTGGAGCTTCTGCGACTCTTGATAAAAACAGATGGCAAAAGCCATGAGTACATTGAATGTACCCAGCAAGCTGTGAGGAATGTATGCATTAGATAATTATGCAAGGCTTGCCAAAAGGGAGCTGTAAAGTTAGTTGCACAAAGCAGTGTTTGAAAATAAGTAATAAGTAGATTAAAAAGCTCAAGTTAAAACATTAGTACATAAATACATTTGATTTCAAAAGAGGCTATGAGCACCCTCACACCCAAAGCCATCTGGAGCACCCACTTGGGATTACCAAAACTAACCGAGGTGCAGGTCACACGTGACAGGGACCTCTCCATGACCACCCTAGAGCACCCCTCTGAGTTCCACAACCAACCCTGGACCACCTAGTGAGCCAGCCATGACCCTCTGGAGCCGGCCAAGGTCTCTTCAAGGCAAAGCCACGACCTCTCACCCAAGTGCCCAGGAAGCACAAGTTCACAAAGCTACCCCTTGCACCATTTCACTAAGCATGTCCATAACCAAGGACTTGGCTATTGAATAGATTTTACACTCTGTGAGGTGTACAACTTACCCACAATCCACGATCTCTCTAGCGGGGCGGGTTAGGTCACCCTTGCTCACTTAGAAGGTGGCGGTCTAGAAAGCGACAAGGCTTTACAAAGCTTTCAATTGACTCGAGCTGCCCGCTAAGGTTTATAAATCCCCTTTGGTCTAGAAGTCCATGAGGTTATGGGGTGCCCCTCTTACATGTGAATCACACGCTCAACCCATGACCCCAAGCCAACCCATTGCTAATTATTCAGCCAGACCATCCCCATAAAATGATCTTGTGGTTGCCTTGATTGGCCGGATCAATAGAACACAAAGTTAAGTCCTTAATTGTGCTAAGGCAAGACTTCCACAATCCCAAGTGTGCAAAGCACCCACTACTCCTCCTGCCTTCTTGCCTCGGCCAAAACATTTTGTAATTTCCCTTGCCAAAAGACCACCCGGTCTTGGCACAACAAATTATTAGAGTGATCTCGCACCACAATCAACACAACTTAGGCGTCCCGCCATAGGCTGCATAATAGTGGCACCAACCACGATTCCAAAGATCATTAGACAAGATTATTAATTGATGAGGCATGATTCACGGACCCACGGTTTCTAAGCGAGGGCTAAGCATATAGCATACGGTCCCAATGTTGGCAATAACAAGGAAATACCAACTAAAATATCCATCATAAGGTGTCAGAAGAGTTCATGTCAACATGTCAGTTCAAGTATACAAGGGAGGCATAATGTCAAGTAGGAGGATAACTCTTGCCCAAAAGCAGTTCTATAAAGATAGCCATGCAAGTTTAATAAATCAAAATAGCATTGCAAGGTGGGATCAAAATGATCAAGGACCACGGCTTGCCTCTGTTGGAGAAAGAAAGAGCTTGGTGATGGAGCCGATTCACGAGCTTCTTCAGCGATTCAACGAAATCTACGTTTGCAAAAGAAACCAAATAAGCAAAAGAAACTCCAAGAAAGCGAAAGAACTTACTTGAAATCAAAAGAAGAGGAGGTCCACGGGAAAGGGAGGTCAGGAGGAGATTCAACGAGAGCTCAAAGGAGAGGAGGTCAGACTCCAAAAGTGCGAGTCGAGGAGCTTGGAGTGTTTCAACAGTCGAGGAAGAAACCGAGGAGGAAGTTGAAATGAGGAGCAGGGAGGCGGTGCCCTCTGGTGCTCTATTTAAAGAGCAAGGAACAGAGCACCAACACCAAGAAAGCGACGGTGTTCAAGGTATTAGGATCAGGCACACCTTGCCACAAGGTCTGAAAAGAAATAAAGAAAGCAAGGGATGTGACGTGAAGTAGAAAAAGAGTACAAAGGTAGGTGGCAGACATTTAAGGTGACTCAACCCACATCAAATGCACTTAAGGCGCCAAGGGGCGGTCAAAGGTCTGCAGACCGATCAAAGACATGGTCCACGGTCCAAGGAGGAGGTCCTCTGAGGAGGTCCTAGGACAAGCAGGAGGTCTAGACCTCAAAGGTCTAAACACAAAGGGGAGGTCTGAACCTAAAGGAGGTCCAAACACAACAAGGAGGTCTGACCCTAAGGGAGGTCCAAACACAACAAGGAGGTCTAGACCTCAAAGGTCTAAACACACAGAGGAGGAGGTCTAGACCACAAGGGTCTAAACACAAAGAGGAGGAGGTCTAGACCACAAGGGTCTAAACACAAAGAGGAGGAGGTCTAGACCACAAGGGTCTAAACACAAAGAGGAGGAGGTCTAGACCACAAAGGTCTAAACACACAGAGGTCCTAAGGATATGAGGTCCAAAAGACCTGACAAGGGGTCCTCTCGGGACGGGAGGTCCGAAAGACAAAGATATTTGGACCTCAAAGGAGATCCAACCCTCAAGCAGATCTAGACCCCAAGGAGGTCTAAATCACGAGAGAACTTAGACCTCAAAAAGGTCCCAAGCACAAGGGGTAAGGCGCTCGAGGAGGCCACGAGAGCAAGGAGGTCCCGACGGTCAAAATCTCCACAAAAGGAAAATCGGACGGTCAAGATCTCGAAAAGGAGAGGGCTGAGCGGTCAAGATCTCAAAAGGTAACGAGGGGTCCTAACACTCGGATCTCCAAAGGGAGGTCCGATAGTCAAGATTTCCAACAAAGGGAGGTCTGGCGGTTAGATCTCCAAAAGGAGATCCGAGCGGTCAAGATCTCAAGCCAAGGGAGGTCTGCGGAGACAAGGATGCTTGAGGAGGAATAGGAGCCGTTAGATCTTGATCGGACGGAGCAAAGGCAAATGGGCGTTCGGACCAAGCGAGCGAGCCAACTCAACTAAGCCGTCGATGTAGATCGAAGGGCACAAAGAGAAGGGATGTTTGGACCAAGCGAACAAGTCCTCGGGATCGGTCCATCCAAAAAGCATCAAGCGGTCCTAAGGCATGAAGGCAAAACTCAAGCGATGCGACCACAAGAGCGGCGGTGGGTCCAAGCGCTAGGAGGTCTTGGACCTAAGGAGGTCGGGACCTTTAGATCCAAACAAAAAGGAGGTGCGGATCATTGGATTAAACAATGGGGAGGTGCGGATCCTTGGATCAAAATAGAAGAGGATCCGGATAGTCAAGATCTCCAAGAGGAGGGTCCTAACGGCGAGATCCCAACAAGGGGAGGTGCAGCGGCTAAGATCTCAGAGAGGAGGTCCTAACGGCGAGATCTCAACAAGGGAGGTCTCATGGCTAAGATCTCGAGAGGAGGTCCTAACGGCGAGATCTCAACAAGGGGAGGTCTCGAGCGGCTAAGATCTCGAGAGGAGGTCCTAACGGCGAGATCTCAACAAGGGGAGGTCTGAGCGGCTAAGATCTCGAGAGGAGGTCCTAACAGCCAGATCTCAACAAGGGAGGTCTGAGCGGCTAAGATCTCGAGAGAGGAGGTCCTAACGGCCAGATCTCAACAAGGGGAGGTCTGAGCGGCTAAGATCTCAGAGAGGAGGTCCTAACGGCGAGATCTCAACAAGGGAGGTGCAGCGGCTAAGATCTCAGAGAGGAGGCCCTAACGGCGAGATCTCAACAAGGGGAGGTGAGCGGCTAAGATCTCGAGAGGAGGTCCTAACGGCGAGATCTCAACAAGGGGAGGTGCGAGCGGCTAAGATCTCAGAGAGGAGGTCCTAACGGCGAGATCTCAACAAGGGAGAGTGAGCGACTAAGATCTCAGAGAGGAGAGGAAAAGAAGAGAAGGTCGAAAAATGAGATGGATCTGGGCATCGGGGATGTCGGCAAAAGGAGAATGCGGGCATCGAGAAATGTCAAATGAGAGGAAAGACTAGAGAGAGAGAGGCCTAGAGGGGGGAAAGACTAGCTCGGAGGACCAAAGAAGGCCAACAGAGAAAAAGAGGCTAAAAGCCAAAGAGCAACAATAACTCGACTTAACGAGAAGGGATTAATTGAAGTTTGATTAGTTCAAGTTAAACCTCCGAATTTCTGAAATCTTCAAATTAAGCTTTGAACTCTCAACAAAACCAAATGGTTATTATTTTTTTTAAAAGCTTTTCAAAACCCTGGAAAAACGGGACGTTACACCTGTCCCCTTTCCCTCTCTGACCATTGCCTTTATATAGTCGTGAAGGAATAGCCGTTTTCCCCTGCTGAAGAGACGTCTCATCAAATCCAGTAACGGACGCACGTTTGCAGTAATCATCGGGATGGTAACTCCTTCACGCCGCCTGGCAGTTACTTATCAGAGATTGTAAGGACCCTAGAATGTTGAGATTTATGCTGAATTAAGAATCATACTTAAAGCATAACTTATAATCAGGAACTATTCGGTCCTAATTAGAAATCATACTAGAAGCATAATTCTTAACAAGGTACAAATCCAACATTCAGGGTCCCGGATATATGTCTTGCAATAGTTCCCAGGATCAGTGAATATTGCACATATATCCTTATACAACATTGCATCAGACATACAAGGCATATACTTACATTATTTCATACAAAGTTTTACATTTCGGTTTTACACGTTCAAGTGACCCATGGTCACAACAAAATTTAGTAGCGGAAACTTGAAGTAAACAGCAAAAGCCACCAATGGCCCCATCACCCTCAGGTTATTGAGTGGAGATTAGAACTAGCTTCACTCGTTAGCGTCACCCTGATCGGCGCTAACGGGCATCTCATACAAATAACCATCCTCACCTGCAACAAGAGGTTATAAAACCTGAGTACAGAAGGTACTCGCAAGACTTACACAAACTGTGAAAAGAAAGTGTTTGATAGAACCTATCCAAAGGATTAGAATTCATACATGCTTAAGGTTGACAAAAGAAAGGCTGTAAATGGTTCAATTTTGCACAAAAAGATAAATCTTAGTCCTATACTTACTAAGTTTTGACAAAGCAATTTTATAAATCAATTTGGACTAAAACAGTAAGTAAAAGAGAATGTAAACATAAATAATAACAACAATCAAAGTGGCTATCTACCACCAGTAAAACAATTCATGATTTCCCTTCATGCCGAAGTACCCATAACAAAGTTGTTGTTCGAAATCTATACAAAGATCTATTCAACTCAAGCATTGTCCATAACCGTGGACACGGCTATTCGAATAGTTTTAAACCTCAGAGGGTGTACATCTTTACCCACATGACTTAGTTGGCAGTAAGCCTCGGAATAATAGCACTTGCCTTTGGTATCTTGGTAGGGTAAACTAAGATTTGATGTTTTTCAACAAGTTGACACTATTGATTTGGAATACCCATGTGTGGTGATCCTTCGATTCAAGTTACTAATAGAACACCTTGGCTGGGGCCCACATGTTGTCTTAGGGAATCTTGAGCCGATCGACAAAAATTAAATGACAGAAAGTAGAGCTGTGCTAGCTGCACATATTAGATCGTAATCGAGACACTTAAGATGCGTACATGTGATGGAGCATGTGCGTCCTCACCTCTTAAGAACATATAATCTGAGATATGAGATCAAACACATATGTCCTTACTTTCTGTTTTCTAACTCAATAGCATTAACCTTTTACTTAACCAAATAGTACCCATACACTGCGTGTGGAAGTACGTTGGGGCTTGAATCGTCTAGTCAATGTTCAGTCCTTAATCAATTCAGACAAGACAACCACATTTTCCAATCTCGTGCACTAAGGCACCATCACTAGCATCCACTTGTCCGGATTTAAAATCAGTGTAAACAAACAAAATTTGATTTCGTTTCAGATTTAAATAGACTGAACAAAGAATAAAATAAATGAAGTTCATTTAGTGTTCCCAAGTTTGACAAGATAAGCTTGCCAAACACTAACGTTCTACAGACTACATGGCTAAGCAATAACTGAAAACAAGTATTTAACTATAGAAGCACTACCTTAAGTTTGAATGTATGATCAGATTAAAGGTAAGCCTCAAGTGTTAAGTTGTAACTATCTAGAGACAGATCACAAATAATTTGTAGAAAATTAGCATGCAACAGTATCTCTGTATTTTGAAATCTACAGTTCAAAAATTCTGGGATCAACATGGTGCAAAGATGATTCTTGCCTTGTTAGAAGTCCACTTGTTCACTCTTGTAGGCGTAAATGTTCACTCCGTACCATTTATAATCTAGAGAGAAAATACGATAGCGAATAAACACCGATAAAATCGAGAAATCCAAAATGCTCAAAAATACATGACAGTTACATATTAATGAGGTTATGATTCTAAATGCATTTAGATATAGATTTTAGTTTAATTGGAGTTCAATTTCTTAAGGACTTGTTGAGGTTAAATTAATTTCTAGTGTAACCATAATAACTGACGATACCTAGAGTTTAGGTGATATTGCTTTCCTTAACAGGACACCTAGTACTCACAAACACTCTCTCTAGGCATTCTATGTATACATTCACAATGATCATACAGTCAAAATCAAGCCTCTTACACGCTCTCCTCTCAATTAGTCTTCTAAAATCTTAACAAGTATTCAAAAGAATAGTTTATTTCATTATCTTACTCACTACTAAGACAATTATTCACATATAAATGAAAAGACAGCAGCTTTATGAATTTTTAACTTGGCTAAGCTTGTTTTGGTTAACCAAATTAATGCTTATTCTTTAGATAATTAGCCTTTGTTAGTTTAAGGTCTAAAGCACAAATGGACCAAAGGCCGCTAAGATCAAAAATTCAGAAATGCCTTATGACTACTGTCATTTGGCCAAAAGTCAGACAACAAGATTAATTTTTAGCTAAGCCCCAATTATTTAGCTAGTTTAAACACCTTAAACGATTTACTAATCACTAAGCTATTTAGCTTCCTAATTTGACTATATTTCAGATTAGAATGCTGCTTGCTAGGTGATGACCAAAAGACCAACTGAAATTATTAACACCTCTAGCTACTGAAATAACATTGCCATTTACCTATCAACAAAACTGATTCTTTTCAGATTAGCTAATTTAGTGGAGTGACCTACAAAGTTAAACACAACATAAATCATTAAATCTTCCTTTACTATTTACATTTCACAACAGGGGTGAGTTAATTGACTTATGTTATTTTTCTGAAAATTCAACTTCATAATGGATTTTCCTATTTGATTTTCAGATTTTGCTACTTCTATTAGATAGATGCCCAAAAACTAATTGGGTTAAGACAATTTCTTAGTACTGCACTTACCAAAACATAAGCCTAGAGGCAAAACTGAAAAGTTTGCTGCTCATATAACCCACAACAGAAAAACCCTCGATTGAAAATCAACTATCCAACTTCATTCAAATTTCAATTGAGTGACCTTTGTGATTTTCACAATACTTGTCAGCTTAGGAGAATAGGTTTTGCAAGAGGGGTACACTGACAATTCAGATTATATCCCAATCACCTTCTCTTCTCTGCTTGTTTGACTAACACGGTTTATTTAGCTTTGTCAACAGGTTCAATCATCAACTACAATGTTTAAATAACAACTCCTAATCATTGAGCAACAACACTCTTGAACATTCACTTATCTAAACTATTAAGCTAGTTGATCTACGACATCCATTCATCCACACAGAGGAAGCCGGAGTGAACCATAGGGAACAGAGGAGGCGTCGGCGGCTTGGGCATTTTGGCGAACACCCTCAGCGTCGAGCTCTCCCAAATATCTGCAGATCGGTGAGCAAGAGGCTCCAGATCAGAGCGGAGGGACCTTGAGTTCCGACAAGTTGAAGAAGGTCGAAGTGAGGTTGCGTCTTAGCGGCCGAGAAGGGGCTGAGGGACGACGCAGCTTGGCGATTTAAGGGCGCGAGCACCACAGAGCGAGGAGGCGCAGGAGCCGTGGTCGGAGGCGTCGAGCCACCGGAGGTGGCTCGGGTTGAGGGTCTTGACACATGGGTTGGGGCCGAGGAAGACGGCGGCGACAGCAGATCAAGCGGAGCCATAGGGGCAGCCGTCAGAGGGGAGCGGCAGGTGCAAAGACACGGGCCAAAGCGAGGGCCCGGAGGCGGTGGCGAGGCGTCAGAGGAGCCGGCGGTTAGGGAGGCGCCGAGGCTAAAGACAGCGGTCTCGGGCCCGAGCCAGTGAAGAAGATGGCGCACGGGATTCCGATGGTGAAGAGGAGCTCCGGGTTGGCTGGCACGAAAAAAGAGGCGGTGCAGCGGCTTGTCAGCCGTGCGGGTGGGCGCGGCGCTTGAGAGCCGGGTGCGGCGGTGTGGAGGAGGGCGGTGGGTACGCCAAGGCCGTGAGGGGGTCAAGGGAGGCGGGGAGAGGGAGGAGGAGGCGGCGGTTGGGGAGCTCAAACAGCGGCGCGGGGATTGGTTGAAGAAGGATGGCAGGAGAAACCGAGGAAGAGGGCAAGGTGTGGCTTGAGTTTGCTCTGAGTTGGGTGAAAGGGGAACATGGAGGCAGGGAGGAAAAAGGTGAGGCGCTGCTCCTACAGATGAAGGTCAAGAAGCTACGAGATGGGGTGGCGTGGCGTGCATGCAAGCTCGCTTCGATAGAGACGCAGCGGTAGCGTGTCCCAAGCACTGCAATGTGAAGGGCTACGTGGGCGTCGGTCGCTTTCGGAGAAGAAGACAAGCCGGCGATCGAGTGGGGAAAAAGAAATGGGTTCCTGGATTTTTAGAAGATGGCTAAAGGATAAGTGAATTGTTAAGTATAGTTATCAAGCTCCAAAATTATAAAATTTTCAGAGAAGGTTTCTGATATATTGTAAATTTTTATGCAATTGTTTGAGGATTTTATGTTCTATGTATATTTTTCTAAAAATTATGTTCATGATTTATTCACTTATTTAAAATTCATTTAAAGTAGACGCGTTTATGAATTAAGTTTGAATTTTTCTCATGGTTAAATTGGATTCCACAAATTTGACAAAATTCATTTTTATTTATGGTAATTATTCTAGTATTTAAATAAATTGTTTTCCAGATATTTTTATGAGTTTTTATTTCAAATTTCTTCGTGACTTTAGTTTGAGTTAGAGGTTTACATTTGATTTAAAATTTTCAAATGCATAATTTATGCACATGCTCCAAAAATAAATGAAATGTTTATGAAATGTATCTAAATCCTAATTAATAAAAATGGGGCTGTTACAGAGATAATGTGGTATTGCGTGTTATTATTTCGCATAAGAACAGCGTATGTTGACTTTTTGGATTCCTTAATCAATTGGACCCACTCGCCTGTAGGTTTTATTGATCATAAGGTGGTCGTAGCTAACCTGATCGTAGAAGAACTTACGACCATAAGGTAGTCGTGGCAAGACTTACGACTATGGGGTAGTCGTAGGATAACTTACGACTAGGTAGTGATCGCAGAAGAACTTACGACCATAAGGTAGTCGTAGCAAGACTTACGACTATGGGGGTGGTCGTAGAAGAACTTACGACCACCTAGTAGGCTTCTCCCTTGTAAATTTAAGGGGTATACCCAGGGGCCACATGACATCATATTTACTTATAATAAGAATTATAGATAAAAGATAAAATGAGGATTATTAGATCCTCGTCAGTCTCACAAATGGATTTGTCATTAATCACCAAAACACTCCATTAACATATAATGGCGGGTCTAGATTCTTCAGACATGTTACAAGATGTAAGGCCAAGCAAGGATTGGTGATGAGGTAGACGCAGCTGCAGTACAACCCCGATGGTACAGTATGTAGTTGGGACTACGATCCTCAGGTAGCCCGTCAATCTCTCTAACGTTTAATTGCTTTTGAGGATTTACTGTTAGGCTTTGGGGAGTCTACTGCTTTCCAAAAATTACATTAGGACTGCGCATAATCCTAGATTTTTTGTCGTTTCTAGACAGACAACAACTAGGGGTATAGTAAAATACTACAATGAACGTCATAATAAAATAAAGGAACTATTTAGTACGTGCACATTTTCGGTGGCCCTAACCTCGGACATATGGAATGGTTGGGCTAAGGAGGATTATCTTAGTGTAGTTGCTTATTATGTTAATGATGACTGGGTAGTGGAGAAAAGAATTATATGTTTGAAATTAATTGATGTAACACACATGGATGAGAATATTGCGGACTATATTATCAAAATCGTGGAAAACTTTGGTCTTACAGACAAAATATTCTCAATTAATTTAGACAATGCCGTTTCAAACTCTAGGGCCATGGATATTCTTACTCCAGTATTGAGTACATACACTGATTCCTTTTTGCTACATCAGCGATGCGCTTGCCATATTATCAACCTTATAGTCAAATATGGTTTGAAGAGGTTGAGTATGTATATTAAAGCTTTTCACGATGCGATTTCTTTCTTGAATAATTCTAACGTAAGAATAACAACATATAAGAATTCCTACAGGGTGATGGGTGTACGTCCAAGGAAGTTCGGTTTGGACATGCCGGTAAGATGGAACTCTACTTACCTTGTGCTTAAGAGTATTTTACCATATAAGAGCACTTTGTATGTAATTATTCAAACGCACTATCAGAGCACTAACGGTAGTATACTATTGACTGAGCAACATTGGTTCATTGCTGAGAAGATACTACAATTTTTTAAAAATTTATGTGGTCACGGTTGCTTTGTCCGCTGTTTATTATCTAGCATCTCCTATCATTATGTATAGTATTTTACAGATTGCTACTCAGTTGAAAATGCATGAAAATGACTTAGGGTCCGTTTGGATGGAAGGATGAGATGGTCCTGTACCGAATGGTTCGGGAACTATGTAGATTCAGCTGTTTGGTTTGGTGTATCGGATCATTTGATTCAGGATCAGATGGTTCCATCGTGAAGCATATTCCCGAAAGATGCTGCACCGTGCGGTTCGATCCAATTTCCCGAACCACGCGGTTCACTCTCTCCTCTCCCCCACTGCTCTCACTCTCTCCCCTGCTGCGCTCGCTCTTCTCCACCCCACTGTCTCCTCCACTGCTCCCCCACTGCTCCCCTGCTGCGCTCGCTCTTCTCGCCCCCACCCCGCTGCGCTCCTCTCTTCTCCCCCCGCTCCTCTCCCAGATTTGGCCCGACCACCGCCCGCAGACGCCCCAAGAACATCATCTCCCCCACGTAACCCCGCTAGCCGCCTCGCCTCCCATGGTGTGGATTTGACACAGAAGGACGCCCCTTCTTCCTCCCCTCCCGGATCTAGCCCGGCTGCTCCTTCTGCCTCCTCTCCTAGATCTAACCCGACAGCTCCTTCTTCCTCCCTTGGTGTTGCTCTCATCTCGGTAATCGAAGGTATGGATCCCAAACGCGCATCTCTCTAATCCTCCTCTCCTCCCCCGTCGTCGTCCTCTCTCGTCCTCCTTCCTTCTCCGGTGCCGGCGCCGTCCAAGTCCCTCTCCTCCTCAGCTCCCTCCTCCCGAGCCACCGTTGCTGCCTCCCTCCACCTCCCGAGCCACCGCCGCCTCCTCCATCCACCTCCTGAGCCACCGCCGCCCTCCCCCTCCTCCTCCCTTGTGCTACATGGATGAATGGATGATACTACTCAAGATTACCATTGTTTGCCATTGTTTGATTACCATTGTTTGGGTATGATATATGGATGAATGGATGATACTACTCAAGATTGCTAGAACACTAGGGATTTGCATTGCACAATGGAACAATTCATGCATTCAATTGATGTTTGTTTATCAGTTGGGCATTGAGCATCCACTTGTTCATCCATCTTGTTGTTCAATGTCTTGTATATGACTATCCTGTTTCCTGAATTTGATTATCTTATATATAATTTGATTATCCTGTCTTGTATCATTTGCTAACCTGATAGCACATAAGACATTCATTTGTACATTGACTAGCTGATGTTTGATTGTTGGATAGTCAACAAAATGGAAAACTAGAATTTTTGTATGTAGTGCATGCTGAATTACAATGTATGGCAATGATTCATGATAGTTTTATCCTGAATCGATTGATTATGGTATTGCTAAATTACAATGGATATGTTTAGATCTGTATGCATCTTGATTTGAGTGTGTATGGTTCATATCCTCAAATTGTAGTCATTAGTCCTAATTATATATGTCAACCTTGTGTTTCTAATATACAAAACCAGATATTGTAACCCTACATGCAGGTTCTTTCTGAATCCAACATGTGGTTTCAGGTATGTTCTGCTCAGTCGACTTCACATTGCACTTGATGATCAGGGCTATACACCTCGATGTTCCTTCCCTTCCGTCTCACTATGCAAAGAAATTGAAGCTCTGACTTCTAGTCATCTACCACTACAAAATTGGTCTTTGTTGATCTTTGCGTGAAGGATTATGTTCTCTTCTATTTAATATCTTTGGTGCCTTTTACTTCTCATTTTGTTTGATTGAGTTACTTGACATTGTCATGAAATGCAGATACGATACCTAGATACCCGTAGGGCTTCTAATGATGAAGTTCAAAATTTTGAATACAAGCTTCTTGGGGAAGTAAGAATGCTGAGTGCTCTAAGGAAGCACATATCCATAGTGGACGTATATGGTCACCAACATTCTTCTAAATGGGTTCAAGATGATGGTGATAAAAGAGTACAGGGTATTGCAGTTTAGAATTCTAATGGAGTACGTGAAAGGAGGTTATTTGAATTTTCACTCCTCTCTCCCTCCCTTTCTCTCATAGGTTAGGAAATGATTCGTTGATGATTGGTGCATACTTGATTGATATTAGATTAGTAGTTTGTCAGTTTGCTGCTTGGTTTACTTTCAGTATTTAGTTTGATATTGTTTCGCAGTAGTGTTTACTTCTTGTTCAGAAGAAGTTTAATCCTTTAAACAATGACTATGAGTTGTATTCCAACTTTAGTTACTTGCATCACTGATGAAACCACTAGAGAAAAAACTTACTAAGTATTGCTGTGAATTGTTACTTCTTTATTTTTTTGGGGGGGTACGTGTGAGGGTGGGGGTGCTGTTGAACCAAAAAGGCGACTAGAGAGGGGGTGAATAGGAGCACGCTCACTTTTTCACTTTGAGCAAATTCAATACAAATTTCACTCCAATAGCTATGTAAGCTATGAAGATCAATATACCAGTACAACAGAAGACTAGTATTGAATCCAATCCAAAATCCCCAAAGCAAAAGGCCAAAACAGAAAATCACAAACCCTAATCCAGAGGGCCGGACTGACCTTAGGCAACAGTGCGGACTGACCTCAGGCCGGACTGATCTCAGGCAAAAGTGCGAACTGACCTCAGGCCGGACTAACCTCAGGCAAAAGTGCGGACTGACCTCAGGCACGATGAACAGCACAAACAGTCCGAAAACCAAAACTCAAATCGGTCTAACTTTTGATCCGTAATGCCAAACTCCACGAAATTTGAGACACACCTTCTCTAAGATATTAGGAACCTATTCGAATCAAAGATCGCAGAGATCCATGCCAAAGTTCCCATCTTTTTTAGTTTGAATGAAGGGTGCTCCAAAACCGAGCCAAAATCGAAATATGATCTAGAGACTTGCTCGTGGGTGATTGATGATCAAGATGACCCTAGATGGGTTCCCACATGTCACAGCAAGTTAGATCACGGCAAGAAACCAAGCAAAAACTCGCGAATCAAAGAGAGACTCAAAATCATCAAATAGAGAGAAGGAAAGCAAAGAGACACATCTTTGATAAACTTTCCTTGGATTGATTTGATATGGTATTGGTTTACAGCCACTTCATCAATGGAGGACAAAAACTCAATACATGAGCACGAAATCGAATCCAACTCTCTAGAACCCTAACCTCCACTAATCCTCTACCTAAACAAACTAGGGTTTCAAAAACAAATGAAAGGGTTGAAGGGGGTGCAGCCACCCCCCTCCTCTATTTATAGTGGAGGCTTAAACCTTCTAGAAGCATTAACTCTAATGGGCTCCCGTTAAGGCCACACACAAACGGGTCACACACACACACGTATTTTAAAGCGTCGTCTTTATCTCCTCATGACCTAATACGCTTCATCATGCGTCGTCTTGCGCCGCGGGTTGGCAAAAGGTCACCAAGGCGGTATTTGGTAAAATTACCAAAATACCCCTTCTCGATCTTTTTGCAAAGACCGAGTCCCATCTTCGTGAAGTATCTCCATGCTTCGCCACGTGTAGGTTGATCCAACGGCTCTCATCATGTCGGCAAGTCTCTCCCATCCGGCTCCCACCGAAACCACCATGGCACTTGCAATCAACCCGCCGCTTGACCCAACTCGTCTGCCGAATCGCCTGATTCGGTCACCTTAAATCCTTTTGCGCCATTCTTGACTCCATTGACCTCACCCGACATCCCCGATCGTTCTGAACCTCAACTCTCCAAGCTTAGTCCCGATCATCCTCGCCGTTGGCCGTCATTGACCTCCAAGCAACCTGCACAACAGTAGACAAAGAAATCGATTCCGGGAACAAGTTCTTCACAACTTGACCCACGTTAGTCAAAACATGCATCATGCAATACATATTCTATGAAACCCATGAACTTGACCTAACCCAACACCCATCGCCACTAATTGTCGATGATCAGCAATCCACACTTTGACGAAAACGTGTGTTTCTACAAACCGTTAACGACATTGCCAGTTGTAACATCATCCTAAGATTGTGCACATAACCCCATGATATCCACAATCTCCCCCTTGATGAACATATTGGCAATTTCCCACAAATGCAAATTTTGAGGTTTGAAAAGTAAAAAATCGGCGTTTTCGCACAAAGACACAACTTGGCCCAAATGCAAGAGAAAGCAAAGGAAATAACCATGTTGGCTTCAGAATAGCAAAGGCAAGTGAGATAAGGCAAAAGGAAGCGAGAAAGCTTCATTTTCCAGAAAAGCGTCAAAATCTCACTTAAGGTTCATATGAAAGAACAATTGTTCAAATTGACCTTTGATCATTGTGAGGTTGCAAGAACTGCAATTCAAGTTCAGAAATGACAATAAGATCATAAAAAAGCAAATAAGAAACTCCCCCTCACTATGATCCTCAGATTTCAGAAAATTTCAAATTCTCCAATTTTCTCCCCCTTTTTAATACTTTTATATCTTCTCCCCTTTATACATCTTTGAAATATCTTCTCCCCCTTTGACAATGGAGTCATCAAGGAATCACGCCTTCCTCTCGTCCAGAGATAACAAATGCAGAATTGAGGAAAAAGCATAAGAAGGAGAATGCATGAAATGCAATGGAGTGGCTTTATTTTTTGTATTTTTCAATTTTTGATTACAAGAAGCTTTGGAGATTACCCAAAAGAACAAGCTAGCATTTCTAATGGTGCTGTAATACCCCATTAGATTAAATTGTTGAAGATGAAATAGAAAGGGATTAAGAGGAAAAGAATTAAGAGAAGGGAAAGGGCTTAGACCATCTCCAATGTTGTGTTTTAGCCGGTTCAAATGAGGAGAGAGAATGCATTGAATCGATTCAATACATTGGAGGGGTCGATTCCAACCAAAAAATGCATGGAACCGAACTCTACTTAGGAATCGATTCAAAGCATTAAATAATTCATATGAGCATTAAATAACTACATAGAAAAGAGTCCGTTTGAGAGATGATATTATTATTTTATAGTTTTTTAACGTAACGTGGGTCCAGTTATTAGTAAGAATCGGTTCAATACATTGGAGAAAAATAAGCTCAGTTCCTAGAATGCTTACGTGGCATGACTTTGAATCGACGTCGGTTCAATACACTAAAGATGCTCTTAGGGGAGGTATGGGCTGCCGACCCATAACCCAAAACCCTAGCCGAACTGCCCATACAAGAGGAAGAGGAATGGGGGAGGACAAAGAAAAACCCTAGACCTAATTCTCCCCTCCCTTTTTTTTCCACCCGAGCCGTCGCCCCTTCCTGGATGGCGCCACTCCCTCCCCTTCTTTGGTCGCTGCCACCGACTGCCTTCTCCTCGAGGCTTGGTCCTAGGTGCCGCCGCCTCCAGCCATCGGCTCGCCGGCCCCTCACCGCCTCCTACCTCCCCGTCGTGCCCCCTTCCGCCCGTGGAGCCACACCACCTCCTCCTGCCGCCGACGGTCCAAAGGTCACTGGTTGCTTCTTGATGGTGTCGCCTGCCGCCGTTGAGCACGACCTCGCGCCGATCGCCTCTGGCTCCTCCTCGGCTAGGCCGCCATTGGTTCGCTCGCGACAGCGCCTCCCTCTGCCTGCCTCAGTGCGCGCCTGGCTCCCTCGCGCCCTCTCGCCACAATGAGGCCCTCCACCGCCGCCTCCTCCTCCAGATCCGTGGGACCGGTGCCTTAAATCGCCGTCTTTGGTGGAGTGGACGATTTGCCGTTGGTCGGGAACAAGGCGCCCGACTTCGAGGCCGAGGCCGTCTTCGACCAGGAGTTCATCAATGTGAAGCTATCTGATTACATCGAGAAGAAGTACGTGATTATGTTCTTCTATCCCTTGGATTTCACTTTCGTCTGCCCGACGTTCAGGCGCTCGTGGGCGACTTCGTCCTCAAACTCAGGCGCTGGATGGTGGAGGGGTCGCACGCGGTGGCTGGGCGGACGGCGGAGTTGCTCTGGTCGGTGGTGTCGCAGCAGCGGGTTGGCGGCGACAACCAGGTGGCCGCACTCGCTGACGTTGTGCGTGCCGTAGGCAAGCAGCTCATCGGTGCCAACCCTGTCGGTAAGACCCTGATATCCTATTCGCTAGCTTGCTGTGGGGAACATTGTGAGACAAGTTCTGCATATAATTAGAGTGCAGGACGAGGACATAAGGAATAGTGATGATGAATTTCACAATGGAAATGGTAACCGTCTTACCATGTTAGTTGTTATCCTTGCTACGTGTGCAAGAAGAGCTCTCCAGGCACCCTCATTGCAAACTATTCTGGAAAACATTTCTGTGACTGCCACCGAGGACTCAGATAAATGCAAGTATAAGAATTCAAAAGGGTAAGAAGCTAAAGCATGATGTCATTGCTGCCATTGGTGAACTGATTCAAGAGATGGACATGTGCTACGACCAGATTGCGGAGCAAGCTATGGAGCTTATCCACCAAAAACGAGGTAATCCTGACCTTGGGTAGTTCTAGAACTGTAAAGGAGTTCTTGTTAGCTGCAAAAGACAAGAAGCGATCTTTCATGTATATGTTGCTGAAGGTGCTCCAAGTTATCAGGGGCATAATCTTGCAAAAAAATGTAGCTAGAGGAAGGTCTATAGACTACTGTTATAACTGATTTGGCTATTTTTGCTATAATCTCCTGAGTGACATGGTGATTGTTGGAGCTCATGCAATAGTGGCAAATGGTGGAGTCTTTGTACCAGTAGGCACGAACATGGTTGCACTACACAACGGCACGATGTCGCCTTCGTTATCGTTGCTGGGAGCCACAAGGTGGTGGTGAACCCCGATGCTAGAGCGTTCCGTCATTGTCTTCCGTCTCACGGTTGAGGCAAGTGCAAATAGTATTAATGAGTTTTTATATTTTATACTTGATGAATGCCATAGTTGATTGTTGATGATTGCTGCTTGGTAATGTTGATGAGCATGAATGTCGTAGTTTAATGATGATGTTTTTATGATGATGCTTATGTGATGAAGCTTATATGGAAATGTTTACATGACGATGCATGCTAATGCTTGTGTGATGACGCTTACATGGTAGTGCTTACATGAGGATGCTTACATGGTAATGTTTAAATGATGATGTTTACATGGTAATGATTTCACGATTGATGGCAATAATGATGGGACAAGGCGAGCAATGAGAACACCTTGTTAATGATGACAATGATGTGTTAGTAACATGCTTTAAATTTTGCATCATGTCATTCATTTCTGAACCTTGGACTACGTGGTAGCCAAGGGTTGTTTCCTTGTTGTTCCCCGTTAGGCATTGGATGGGTGTTAGGTCCCCATCATGCATTGGACGGGCTTTGTTCTCCACACTCGTGGAGTGTGGGCTTTTGTTCCCTGTGCCTAGAGGGCACATGCCTTGAGTAGGTATCGACGGATACACTACTCGATATTACCGGTAATTGCTAAGAAGTGAAGAGGTGCATTCATGACATGTTCATTGTTCATTGTATTTCTGCATAAGAGATGGAATTGTGGTATGTAATGCTATTGTTCATGGTGTGATTGTTTATTCCCTTCGAATGCTTATGATGCTATCATAAGAGATGGATTTGTGGTATATTATGATGTCGTTCATGATGTGATTGTTTATTCTCTTTGACTACTTATGATGTTCTGTTTGATTTACTATTGCACTTTGCTGAGTCGTGGACTCACACTTGCCTTGCTGTGTTGTGCTTGCTAGGTACCTGTCGAGGCAGCGACATGCATGGGAAGAGGTAGACATGGTGCACGTCACATAAACACAAACCACAATGAAATAACTAGTCCAATTATCTACAATTCCTATTCTTGATGATTACTTTAGATGCAATTTGCGACCACCCCTCGTGGTGGGTGATTTTGTCTGTGAGCAAGGACGATCCGTCTAAGTTCTTAATTCTTCGCCATATAAGTTCATTTAAGTTCATCCGATGGATTAGACAGTTTAATTTTGACTGTTTTATCAACCTTGCTGCTTGATTGGTCAATGATACTTTATATGTAGCTATTTGATCATTATCTGCTTGAGCTTAGTAGTGTTGGACTGTTTTAACTTAGTTGTTAAAGAGAAGACATCTTAAGCTGATTTATGCTCCATTGATAAGTGATATACTTTTATTGAGAATTTATAGACTGTGGTAGCATTGATGTTTAAATTGGATGATTGAAAATATTGATTGATGCTATGGTAGAATGTTAGAACCTTGTTTAATCACCCATACAAAGGAGATTCTGCCGAATTTTAGAGAAATGTCTTAGTTCTAATTGGTTAAAGTATTATTGTTTGAAAAATGGTTGAAATTATTTCCGTATTGTTGTTGTATGTTAGTCTTTTATGTAACATTTTGGCTTCCGTATAGCCAGAGTATTACAGTTGGTATCAGAGCGGGCTTTAGGTCCGTGGTAGTTGAAATATTAAACAGTCTTGCTAGTTTTAAGTCGCCTGAAAGTTTCTTAAGTTTAAGTCACTTGTTGTGACCATTGGATTTGTGTAGAGATTGATGTGCTACATGATTGGATATTGATCCAATGGATAAAAGAGGTGACTTATGCTTAAGAAAATTTCAGTCACCTTATGAATAGACAGTCACAATATTAAATTGACATACTGTGCACAGTAAGATGGAAATGGGTCAAGCATTGTATTTATGTTTTCGTTATGTCGCTTTAAGCATTGTTGATATGAATTGATTGTGAATACTTATGATATGTCTATATGATTATTATATGTTATAATGGTAGATGACGAGAGATCGAGGTTGTGGTTGTAACCTTGGGTTGCCAAGTTGCACCACCGTTTGTGGTATGAGATTAATGGAGCGTCTACCTCCAATCAACTAGTTCTAGATGTTGAGTATGAGTTTCTTTGGGAGAATTTTTGTCTTCCTTGAGTTTGAAATGGTTATTCTTGTTTAGATGCGGTGGTTGAGTTTTCTTGGATCAGTGGTTCATTGCAGGTGAGAGGTGTTCATTGGTCTTTATTGGTTTTCTTAAAGCAAACCTTTGATCTCCGAAATGACGAGTTGTTTTGTTGATTATAAACGTAGTTGATTTATGAGAATGTTCTTTCTCATGAAAGTCCTACCTTTCTTGTTGAAAAATGTGATCTGGTGATTCGTTTGGTATTCTGGATAATGGAAATTATCTTTTACAAACTTTATTGAAGAAAAGTTTTGACTCTACTCATTTCTTTTGGAGTAGTTGGAGTATTGGAGTTTAGAACCTTTTCTTTGAAACAAAAGGACGTCAAAACCCTTTGCAAAGTTTTGTGGTGTTAAGTGAGAAGTTGTAAGTAAAAAAAGATAACTGATAGTGTTTATGGCATCAAGTTGGGTCTTTGGCATGATGCAGAATTACCCTTAACTGATGTCCTCGGTAGCGTAGCCGGTTAATTTATTGATGCCTTGTAATTATTACTTGATGAGATGTGATTTAGAATATATTTATTCCTGATTAGGATCAACAGGGTTACTAAGGAGAGTGAATACCGATATAAATCTACCTTGTAAACATCTATTTGATGATCTTACTTAATTGCTAGATTTACCTAATTCCTGATATGCTAAAATTGTTGAAACCTATATAAAGGACTAGATGGAGGTTGGTGTATCAATTTGTGAAACCTTGTTTTATAGAATTATGTTAGTAAATCTTTAATCATGTTTTGAACTGATTTCTAAGCATAAGGTGAATTGTTGAACCTATGTTTATAAATAGTTATGTGATTGCAAATAGAATTAGCACCATATTTACACACATGATTAATACAATCGTCAATTGATAATGAGAGCTGAAGTTGGTGTTGAGCAACACCAACAGTTGAGTAGATGAATTTCGTAAGTGGTCTTTGATAGTGTGTCTTGTGAAATTGTTTTTGCGTAGTATGATCTTGTTAAAATAAATTTGTTTCAACCTTGTTACTTGTGTTTCTTTGGGAAAGTTTTACGACGAAAAAAAAGTTGATGATTCTTGGTTCTAACATATGTTATTGATGTTATTAGATTGTCAGAATGTGATATTGATGTTAATTCTTGTAGTAAATTTGATCACCTATGGTGATATTGCTTAAACGAGAATATTTCAAGTTTTACTTTCGTGATCTTATCGGAGCTCATGAATTATGTGGTAGCTGAAATCATTTTAAATAAATGATGTATTGAAATGTCCTTTTGGTTCTTAATAGATTTGTGTGGTTTAATCTTAAAGGCTCTTCTGTCTGAGTTGGCAATGTGAGGTTGCAATCAAAGAAAAAAAAATTTGGGTCTCATGTTTTATGTGGTAGTTGATCGGTTCCGAGTAAAATGACACGTTGAAAGATTTTACTGGTTCTTAAATGGTTCTTGTGGTTTGGTCTTGAGAACTTATCTTGTTCGAGATGGCATGGAATTGTTGTAGTCAAAGGACTATCTTCTGTGTTAAAGGAAATGTTATAGTAGGAGTATTTGTGGATGAGAGTTAAGTTTTGTAATTTGCGGTTTAATTGAAACGTGCCTAAACTTTCTGTTTTCCGCTCAAGAGTTGTCGATTTTTTTTTAAAAAAAAGCAATATCTTGTTCTTATTGGTTGATATTTGCTATTCTTTTTTGAGGGGTGTGTGCCCTCACCTGTGGTCTCAACTATTGTTTTCCAAGCTATTGGAGGAGTAGTAGAAGATGAATTGGTTTTGATCTGTATCTCTTGGAGGAAATTTGATTCAAAAGGAATGTATGGCTTTGAAGTAAATCTGAATAGTGTTACGTCTAAATAGAACCTATGGTGAAGTGTAGTCGCAGAGCCTTAGTTGTTGAAATGTTGGGAATTATCGAAGGTATGGAAACATTGATCAATTTTATAGCTAAAACATCCACAAATTGTAGTTTTTAGTTCAAGTTATTTTTAGAGTTCTAGCTCATTCAGCAAAGACTTAGCTACACATGTGAAAGTATGATAATTCTAGCAAGTCAAAGAACTAGACATGGCATTGAGCAAGAATTGAAATACTAAAGCTCCAAAGGGTAATAAGCAGAGCTTCATCAATTTTAAAAGATAAGCAGAAAATCTTATATTATAATGCATCTTTTTGGATTTTTCATATGAATGCAATATGATACAATGAGATGTAGGAAAAGCTCAAAAAGCCTAAAAAGATCAAAAATAATCAAAAAGTTCAAAAGAAGATCAAGAAAAGATCAGATGAACAAGGAAAAATCAGAAAAGATCAAACTCCCCCTCAAACCAATCCATAGGGATAAATTACCCCTAACTCGCTCCTCAATGTGGCAAACCTTGTTGGGTCTAAAGGCTTGGTGAGGATATCGGCTAACTGAGCCTCGGACTTCACAAAATGCTGCACAATATCACCCTTCTCAACATAGTCTCTAAAGAAGTGATAGCGAATGTCTATGTGCTTGGTCCTAAAATGTTGCACTAGGTTTTTAGCAATATAAATGGCAGAAGTGTAATCACAGAACAGAAGAACACTAGCAAAAGCTAACCCAAAGTCCTTAAGAGTGGACACCATCCACAAAATTTGACTACAGCAACTAGCAGCAGCTACATATTCAGCTTCAACAGTAGATTGTGCAACAGAGGACTGCTTCCTAGAAGACCAAGAGACAAGAGAAGTGCCTAAGAAATGACAAGTGCCTGAGGTACTCTTCCTATCTAGCCGACAGCCCTCAAATTCAGAATCGGAAAACCCCCGAATGGACAACGAATAAAAACAGGAATACCAAATGCCATACTGGAGGGTAGAGTGTAAATACCTGAAGATGCGCTTAACGGCTTGGCGATGTGAAGTCCTCGGAGACGCCTGAAACCTCGCACAGAGATAGACCACGAAGTGGATGTCCGGTCTTGAGGCTGTCAGGCATAGAAGGGAGCCGATCATGCTGCGATACTCGCGTTGATCCACGGCTTCTCCTTCCTCATCTAGATCCAAAGAAGTCGAAGTCGTCATGGGAGTGGCGATCGGCTTGCAGTCACCCATCTCAAAGCGCTTGAGCAGATTCTTGGTGTACTTCGTCTGATGGATAAAGATCCCTTCCATGCATTGCTTGATTTGAAGCCCCAAAAAGTAGTTGAGCTCTCCCATCATACTCATCTCGAATTCCCTAGACATAGTCTCAGAAAAACTGGAAACAAGAGCATGAAAAGAACCACCAAAGATAATATCATCAACGTAAATCTGAAAAAGCAGGAAGTCATTGCTATGCTTAAGAATGAAAAGAGTCTTATCTACTTTTCCCATTTCAAAATCATTCTTAAGCAAGAAGGACTTAAGTCTATCATACCTGGCTCTAGGGGCTTGCTTAAGACCATACAAAGCTTTGGATAGTTTAAAAACATGATTAGGGTGCTTGAGATTCTCAAAGCCAGGGGGTTGCCTAACATACACTTCCTCCTCTATAAACCATTCAGAAAGGCACTCTTAACATCGGTTTGATGCAACCTAAAACCTTTAGATGCAGCAAATGCAAGCAGAAAGTGAATGACTTCTAGTCTAGCAACAGGAGCGAAGGTCTCATCAAAATCTAACCCCTCAACCTGGCTAAAGCCCTGAGCTAACAACCTAGCCTTGTTTCTAACCACAGAACCATCCTCATTTTGTTTATTTTTGAACACCCGACGGGTTCCTATAACATTATGACCACTAGGAGGTTCTACAAGGTTTCAAACTTTGTTTCTTTCAAAATTCTCTAACTCCTCATGCATGGTATTGACCTAGCTAGCATCAGATAAAGCATGTGATATATCGCGGGGTTCAAAAGAAGCTACAAATGCAGAGTGAGAGAAAAGATTTGGATCATGATACCTGGAGCGAGTGACTCGCTCATGAAGATTACCAATCATCTGATCCGGAGGGTGTTGCTTCTGAATGTGCAATGGAGCGCTTGGAGGAGACTACATCTCCTCAACCTCCGCAGGTACTGCTAATGATGAAGATGCAGCAGGAGCCTCAATTGGAGGTGAAGCAGTCGTAGCAGGTTCTAGAACTTGGACAGGAACATCAGCAACAGGTGGAGGAGCAGTATCAAGTACATCCTCATCTTCTTCAACAAAAATACTCTCTGTCACCTGTAAGTCACATGAAACATCGGATCTAGCTCTAGGGCTAGTCTCATCAAAAGTGACATTGCATATCTCCTGGATAATGTTAGTTTCAATATTAAAAACCCAAAAACCCCTCGAATGAGCAGGATAACCTAGAAATAAATCATCACAAGTCCTTGATTCAAATTTATCTAGATTCCCTATTTTGAGAATAAAACACTTTGATCCAAAGACTCGAAAGTGAGAGACAGAGGGTTTTCTACCAAATCGAAGCTCATAAGAAGTCTTACCCAAAGATGGTCTCAAAAAGACACGGTTTGAAATATGGCAAGCTGTAGCAATAGCTTCGGCCCAAAACATCCTCGGTGTGCTATACTCATCTAGCATCGTCTTAGCCATCTCGACTAATGTTCTATTCTTCATTTCCACAATGCCATTTTGTTGAGGGACTGTGGAGAAGAGAATTGATGCTCAATACCACGCTCAGCACAAAAAGAGGCAAAAGAAGCATTCTTGAACTCCGTGCCATTATCACTGCGGATTGCTCTCAAGGCACTAGGAAGTTCAGAAGCCAAACGAAGAACAAGATCATGATAATGATCAAAAGACTCATCCTTCGAAGCAAGAAAGAACACCCAAGAGTATCTTGAAAAATCATCAACTATGACAAGAATGTACCATTTGCCACCGACTGACCGAACCCTAGTAGGACCAACAGTATCCATATGAAGCAACTGTCCTAGTCCGTCAGTCATGATCATAGTCAATGAAGGGTGTGAGGCGACAACTTGCTTGCCATGCCTACAGGGCGCACATACAGCATCCTCGACGGCTTTGAGTTTAGGCAGACCTCTCTTGAGATCAAGGCCGCTAACTCGTGTCAGGTGGTTAAAACCAATGTGCTCCAAACGTCTGTGCCAAAGCCAGACATCAGAAAAAGATGCAATTAAACACTTAAGAGATCCAGTAAGAGATTCAGAAAAATCAGCTCCAAAGATTATACCAACTCTAGAAATCCCAAAAACAAGCTCACCAGCAAAATTAAGCGCACGACAGGCATTTTTCTTAAAACGAGTTTCGTAGCCATCATCAAGAAGCTGCGAAACAAAAAGCAAGTTGTACCTTAGCTTGTCCATAAGAGCGACGTCCTTCAAGATGAATCTGTCATTCACCTTGATTGATCATGTTCCTTCAATTCGTCCTTGTGTATCATCTCCAAAGATGATGAAGTCATCACCCATCGATCGTGTGAAAGAAGTGAACCATCTTGAATCTCCGGTCATGTGGCGTGAATAGCCGGAGTCGACGAGCCACGTGTTCTTCCTCGTTCCGCGGTGATCCTAAAAAATCAAGACACAAAAGAACGACGTGTCTCAATACTGGGGTTAGTTAAAAGCGACTTAGGAACCCAGTACTAAGACACACGTCTGCGAGTAGTATGCAAAGCAGAAGTGCTATCCTTGATTTTATTAGGAGTTCTATTATGAGCAATGGTTACTTTAACATGAGAAGCATCTTGCCTATGAACATGATGAGCATGTGAAACAAATCCTAGTCCAGATTTCTTATTTTCTAAGTGACCATGTCTCATAAAAGCTCTAGGTTGATGAGACGAAATTCTAGCAATATTTCTCCTAGCATTTTTCAACTTACGCCAACAGAACTCAACCAAATGTCCAATCTTCTTGCAATAGGTGCAATGGTATTTGATACCACTGGGAGAAGCACCTTTTGACTCAAAAGAAGGTTGGACAAACCCTGCAGATTTAAAAACAGTTTTTGCAGGTTGGGTTTTGAATTCAACTAAGCCATTTTCCAAGACCAGAATGACATTAGACTTGGATGTGTCCTGGGCAGAGTTGTATCTTAAATCTTGCTTCTTATAAGGAGTTTTAGACGTGTCCAGAATCATGTTTAACTGTTTCTTACCTTTAGAAAAATTTTCTAGTGTGACCTTAAGGTAAGCATTTTCTTTTCCAAAGTTAACACATGATTCACATGTCTTGGCCTTAATGGCTCTAGCATGTTTCTCCTTAAGATGAGCAACTTCAAGCTTATAGGCTGCACATGAGGCACAAGGTGTAGACTCAATTGTGTCCTTAAGCTTGGTATATTTGGCTCTAACTGCTTCTAAAATGTCCTTAACTTCATGTTCACGTTCTATGCAGAAAAGAGCAAAAGCTAGATTTAACATTACCAGAAGCATCCAACTTGCTATACTCTAAGCATTTTTCACAAGGAGCAGATTTTACATCAATTAGCTCAATCCTAGCATTTTCAAGTTGGTGCAAAGCAATACATGAGTAGATTGAAATTTGGACAGTTCAGAATGTAAAGTATGGCAGGATGAGCATTCATCATCATCAAGAGTCTTAGCATTTGCAAGTTCTAATGTCAAATTATCTACTTGTGATTCTAAATCCTTGTTCCTAGCCATGGTAAACTCTAAGGCCTTATCCTGACTCATGAATTGCTCAAACATGTCATCGCATCTAGCAGAAAGAACATCATAGGAGGAGGTACCTCATCATTGTCATTGATGTCAATGATGTCGGCCATGAAGCACATGCCAGTGAAGTCCTTGACCTTCCCTTTCTTCTCTTGAGGGAGCTCCTCCTCCTTGTCCTCCTCGCTCCCGGAGTCCACATCGCTCATGGATTGATCTCCAAAAGCGGCAAGGACTCGGTGAGCGGCCTTCATGAGCTTGGCAGCATTGTACTTTTGCTTGTTCCCTTGAGGCTTCTTCCAAGCTGATTTTTCCTTCTTGTGGTTGCTCTTACCTTTCAGCTTGGGCCACCTCTCTTCTTGTTTCTAACATTGTTATATGCCCGTGTGACTTTCTTGACTAAAAGAGCTAAATCAGCCTCAGGAAGACTCTCAAACTCTTCTCCTTGAACAGCAGATAAACACGCAAGAGAAAAGTCAGAAGAAGACTCAAAAGAACCATTAGGAGTCCCTTTGAGAGGATCAGCCACCAAAGCCATGTTATCCTTCTTAGGAAGACTACCTCTCTTCATCTCATGAGTCTTGAGCTTGCTATAAAGCAGCTCTAAAGTGAGAGTAGAGCGATCGACGTTCTCCTCAATGGCAGTAGCCTTGATCTCCCACTCCTTGGTGTTGATTGCAGCAAAGAGGTGGGTGGCATTCTCAGATTGAGAGTACTCAATGTCAACAGCTCTCATATGATTGATCACCTTGTTAAAACGAGTAAAAACACCATCGATGCTCTCACTAGGACGCATCTTGAATTTGTTATACTCTCGCTTGTAGACCGTCTGACGCACTTACTTGATTTGGGACGATCCCTCATGGTAAGTTTCGAGGGTGTGCCAAATCTCATGTGCGGTCTCAAGATTGCAAATCCTATCATACTCTTATCTACCAAGCCCAGCATATAAGAGATTCTTTGCCTTATGGTTGTTTGCCAAGAGGGCTGCTGAAGCCAGTGAAGCAACCTCGGGCAAAACGAGCGGAGCTCGAACAAGCTCCCATATAACTTGTCCTTCGCTCTGAAGAAAGACTCGCATGCGATTCTTCCAATAGGCATAGTCGAGCCCATAGAAGATATGCGGCTTAGTCGAGTACCTATCCATCTCCAAGTTCAATGACCGGTTAAGATCAAGATTGAACTAACCGGGCTCTGATACCACTTGTTGGACCGAAAAGGCGACTAGAGGGGGGGTGAATAGGAGCACACTCACTTTTTCACTTTGATCAAATTCAACACAAATTTCACTCCAATAGCTATGGAAGCTATGAAGATCAATATACCAGTACGATCGAAGACTAGTATTGAATCCAATCCAAAATCCCCAAAGCAAAAGACCAAAACAAAAAATCACAAACCCTAATCCAGAGGGCCAAACTAACCTCAGGCAAAAGTGCGGACTGACCTCAGGCACGATGAACAGCACAAACAGCCCGAAAACCAAAACTCAAATTGGTCTAACTTTTGATCCGTAAGGCTAAACTCCACGAAATTTGAGACACACCTTCTCTAAGATATTAGGAACCTATTCCAATCAAAGATTGTAGAGATCCATGCCAAAGTTCCCATCTTTTTCAGTTTGAACGAAGGGTGCTCCAAAACCGAGCCAAAATCGAAATATGATCTAGAGACTTGCTCGTAGGTGATTGATGATCAAGATGACCCTAGATGGGTTCCCACATGTCATAGCAAGTTAGATCACGGCAAGAAACCAAGCAAAAACTCGCGAATCAAAGAGAGACTCAAAATCATCAAATAGAGAGAAGGAAAGTAAAGAGACACATCTTTGAGAAACTTTTCTTGGATTGATTTGATATGATATTGGTTTATAACCACTCCATCAATGGAGGACAAAGACTCAATACATGAGCACAAAATCGAATCCAACTCTCTAGAACCATAACCTCTAATAATCCTCTCCCTAAGCAAACTAGGGTTTCAAAAAAAAATGAAAGGGTTGAAGGAGGTGCAGCCACCTCCCTCCTCTATTTATAGTGGAGGCTTAGACATTCTAGAAGCATTAACCCTAATGGGCTCCCGTTAAGGTCCACATACAAACGGGTCACACACGCACGCATTTTAAAGCGTCGTCTTCATCTCCTCTTGATCTAATCCGCTTCATCATGCGCCGTTTTGCGCCGCGGGTTGGTAAAAGGTCACCAAGGCGGTATTTGGTAAAATTACCAAAATACCCCTTCTCGATCTTTTTGCAAAGACCGAGTCCCATCTTCGTGAAGTATCTCCATGCTTCGCCACGTGTAGGTTGATTCAACGGCTCTCATCATGTCGGCAAGTCTCCCATCCGCTCCCACCGAAACCACCATGGCACTTGCACCAACCCCCGCCGCTTGATCCAACCGTTGAATCAATCGCCTGCTCGGTCACCTTCGTCCCTTTTGCGCCATGCTTGACTCCATTGACCTCACCCGGCATCCCCGATCGTTCTAGACCTCAGCTCTCCAAGCTTAGTCCCGATCATCCTCGTCGTTGACTATCATTAACCTCCAAGCAACCTGCATAACAATAGACAAAGAAATCGATTCCGGGAACAAGTTCTTCACAACTTGACCCACGTTAGTCAAAACATTCATCATGCAACACATATGCCATGAAACCCATGAACTTGACCTAACCCAACACCCATTGCCACCGATTGGTCGATGATCAGCAATCCATAATTTGACGAAAATGTGTGTTTCTAGAAACCGTTAACGACATTGCCAATTATAACATCATCCTAAGATCGTGCACATATCCCCATGATATCCACAGGTGCCTAACACTACCGATGCCGGTCCCAAGCCTGGAAAAAAGTGGAGGAGGCATGAATTGTCACTTATTGTAATAATTATTTGTTGTAATAAATGTTTATTGTAATAATTGTCATTAAATATCATCAAATATCGTCAAATGTCGTCAAATGTCGTCAAATATCGTCAAATATCGTCAAATGTCGTCAAATATCATTAAATATCGTCAAATATCGATAAATATCGTCAAATGTCATGAAATATCGTTAAATATCATTAAATGTCGTTAAATATCGTCAAATGTCGTCAAATGACGTCAAATATCATCCAATGTCGTCAAATATCATCAAATGTCGATAAATATTGTTAAATGTTGTCAATTATCGTCAAAATGTCGTCAAATGTCGTTAAATATCGTCAAATGTTGTCAATTATCGTCAAATGTCGTTAAATATCGTTAAATATTTTTAAATTTTGAAAGTTAAAATAATTTCCTTTCCTCAAATTCGGCTTGGCAAAAAATATAATAGTTTATTGTTTGCAAAACTATTTTCAAACTTGAATTTAAATTCAAATGAATTTCTAAACTCAATTCTCACAATTATAAGAGGTGAACTCACCACCTCTAGTGAGAGGGTTATCATATTCAACTTCATCCACCAAACTAGACAACATCTTGAACCATCCAGTATCATCTTATACAACCAACCAAACAGAACCCTATATCATCCCATACAACCAACCAAACAGACTAACTATACCATCTCATATAGGACGATCCCATCCTACCCGTACCATCCCATCCCATTCAACCTCATCCCACCAACCAAACGCACCCTTAGTTTCATGTGAGGCTATTGTTGCTATGAAAAGTAAATACCTTAAATAGTAGAGAGAAATCCCTTACCTATATGCATTTGCATTTGTTTTAGATCTTAGAGCTAAAATTGAAGCATTTGGTAGTGTACTTGATCTTCTTAGTGATGCTATAGGGCTAGACTATACTGACTACTTTGCAGAAGTTCATTTTCGGTTACACAGGGTTTACCAAAGGTATGAAAATAAGTCTAGGGGAGTCCGCTTGCAACGACCTCCAATAGCTCCTACCTCAGGTAGTAAGACAAATATGTGGGGTAAGATCTTCGGTGGCTCTTCCTTTAGGTCCAGGTATTCTTCTTCTACAGTGCTGCTTGCTTAGCCAAGAACCTCAAGGAGTGAGGAACTATCCACTTATCTGGACAGCGATACAGTGGATTTCAACTCAGAAGGCTTTGAAATTTTTCAATGGTGGTAAGACCATAAGTTAACATATCATGTGCTATCCATACTTGCACGTGATGTGTTAACTGTTCCTGTCACGACGGTTTCCTCCGAGTCTATTTTTAGTCTTTTTGGAAGAATATTGGAGGAGAGAAGAACAAATCTCACAGGTAAGATGGTGGAGATACTTCTAACTATAAACGACTGAGAATAAGTTGATTCATGAACAAGGAAAATTCAGAGTTGTTGGAAGTGTTTGAACATCTATATTTAGACAACGACACGTAGAGCAAGGATGCATGTAGAGCTATAGGCTATCTCCTTTTCCTTTGCCAATGTTTTCTCATGTTGAGTTTTTACTTGGCAAAGATTTTAACGAGCCAGCCATTTGAACATTAATAAATGTCTTTATTACATTTTCAATATGCTTGTCTTATTTTTTACAATTTTATATCTATTTCTCAATTCTACATATATTTCTGATTTTTTTTCTATTTTTTTAATTTTTTTGACCTAACAGGCTAAGTGAACCGAAATGATCCATCAAGCAAAACGGGCTTATACCGGTCTAATCTGACACAGGCCATCGAATCATACCTAGATAGGTGGATTGGCACGGTACAGCCAACTTATTAACCGGGCCATGATGAGCTATATCGAGATAGGCCAGACTACTAGGCTCGCCGGGCCGCCATCTGGACAGCTCGAGAGGAGCGATCGACGTCCGGGCTAGTCCTCTCCAAGTTGTAAACACAAACCCGGTCCGTGCGGCGCGAGTGCGCGACTGGGAGTGTGTCCATGTCCACCGTCATCATCTCCATAGTATAACCAACCCATCCTCGTACGCGCAGCTGCAGCATCCATCGCTCTTTCCCTTTCCCTCCCCCTTCTCTCTCTCTCTCTCTCTCGCTCCAGAGCGACACACGCATCTCCTCCCCGAGACGATTCCGATCGCGCCGCACGCCCCCCCCCCACCCCACCAAACCCTAGCCGTGCGCGCTCCTCGGCGGCGACCGCCGGAGACTTCGGCGAGGTAGCGGTTCCCCCGGTGGACAAGGCGGCGGGCTCCCCCCCCGGCGATGCGAATTGGGGGATGAAGCTCAAGCGGCGACGCGCGGTGGAAGTGGTACGTGGCGCCCCCCCTTCCTCCCCTCCTTTCCCCTCACCCTCGATCGCCGCGATCTGGGCGCCGATCGACCTGATCGCTGCCGGTTCCGACGCCGAATTAAGGTAATTTCCCGGCGTTTCTCTCGGTATGGTTGCGTTTAGCGGTGGCGATTCCGGTTGGGGTGGGAGAGGTTTTAGGGGTTATGTTTGGGTTTGTGCGCCATGCGCGCTCTGGTGGATTCTTTGTTCCCGTGTGGGTTTGCCGTAGGAATCTTCTCGGGGTTTGTTGGTGGGAAGGGTTTGATCCTGCGGGGTTTTGGCGGGGGGTTAGGGTCTGGTGCGCGGTGTGGGGTGAATTAGTGGAGTGATGGCGTTTGCCCTTATTGGCTAGGTGAGGAGTGGGTTGAGGAGCCTACACGATCAATCGGATTAAACATAGTTGTCGGTATGTGAAAGAATCACTTGGTAATGGATCAGGGACTGGAGAAGCAATCTTGCTTATTTAGTTATTTTCCGGGAAGACTTGATCTCGTAGCGTTTCGTTGGGGGAATTACTAGTAGTAAGGGTTGTTGAACTTGAAGTTTGGTTGGAAAGAATGTGCTTGTGACCAATGATATGGCTATATAGACTTCTGGAAGAACATTTGATTTTGCAGGGTTTTGGTGGGGAGTAATGGTGTGTGGCACATTCAGGGGAATAAGATGGTTGGGTTGTTTACATTGTAGTTGTTTTTCAGACGACGTTTCTGCTATAAATTTGGATTCAAATTTCCTATTCTTCGTGTGAGACATATGCTACGACTGGTAAAATTTACTTTTTAGGTCCTAGTTTGATGTTTGATTCAATCTTGTTGTAAGTAGGATTTGTACTTTGTAAAAGCCACTAGCAGTTGTTGGTTTCTGCTTAAGCATTGAGCCATTGAGCAATCTGATTGGAAATTGTAAGTGTAGGTGAGAGCTGTTATCTGCTGGGGTTTCGATGACAATCAGGGTCTTGTGATGTCTACGTCAATTTAGAAAGATATTTGTTTGGCCTACATACTGTGTGCTAAGCTATTACTCGACCATTTTTTTTTTGCTGGTTTCAAAAGAAGTGATAGTTCACTGGAAGTACTTGAAGGGAGATTAAATTTATCTTGCCATATTTATAAGTATACGTTTTCCTTCCTGTTAAAGAGTTATGTCCGTATGTGCTTATTGAATGCCTGAATGATATGTTTTGGTGTTTGCATATGCATGAGTTTGAGTGAATTTATTCAGATGTTTGATTATTTACCTTCAGAGCACAAGTGTTAGTGAATTTACCAGTCCATCTTACAATTATTATTGCCAGTCATATTTCTTCTGCGACATAGCTTCTCAGAGGCATATTTTCCCTTGTAACAACTATAGCTCTGCAATTTCCGTACAACCCTGAACTTAAGTTAGATTTGGAATTTACAAATTCAAAAGGTCACATGTACCTTCTTTTTTTTTTTTTTTTGCATCTGAGGATATTGAGATAACACAGTCTTATTTCACTGCCTAAACTTATGAAATAAATCAGAGTGAACAGTGAAGAAGGCATATCTGTACTAGGTTGCACCTTTGCACTGACACTTCTACTAGCTGGTGTGTCTCGTGTCTGTCAAATATCAGCACCATTTCTTCCGTTACATATCTCATACATGTATAGGATTTTCAAACCATCAGTGTCATGTGCATGTTGGGTCAATGCCATGTGCACAGTGTTTGTCGGAAGCACAAGTCAATCCAGATATGCATTGTCTTTTGTTGATGTGCATTTTCTTGTCGCATGGAACACTGACTTTGTTTTGTTTGTGTTGAATTTATGTTCCCAACATGTGCTATGAATATTTAACTTACAGGAACATATATCATACCCTAATACCCTATGTCCTGTTCATACCCTAATACCCTATGTCCTGTTCCACAATACATTTGGAGAAATACTGTGTTGACATGTGTATGTCATGTAGTGTCAGTGTCATGTGCATGTTGTGTCAATGCCATGTGCACTGTGTTTGTTGGAACTTGGAAGCACAAGTGAATCCAGATATGCATTCTCTTTTGTTGATTTGCATTTTTTGTTGCATGGAACACTGACTTTGTTTTGTTTGTGTTGAATTTATGTTTCCAACACGTGCTATGAATATTTAACTTACAGGAACATACATCATACCCTATGTCCTGTTCCACAATACATTTGGAGAAATACTGTGTTGACATGTGTATGTCATGTAGTGTTCAGTGTCCATGTCCTTGCAACCTATGTATGAACAAGTTATCTTAAAGACAAAACGCAATTGCAAAATTCAATGTGCACTTGCATAATAACGAAATGAGTTTTGAGTAGTTACTATTTGTTCTTGTCAACATTCTAAATACTTTGACCAGTGTGCAGGGCTAAGAAATTGTTATAACTTATAAACTTTATAGGACAAAGTATAAGATATGCTCTCACACTGTTTGATTCAAATTGGATTAGTAGAATCTGCCTTGCTAACATTATTTTTTATTGCAATCTGGCATATCTAGTCTAAATTCAAATGCAATCTATCTTCTATGCTCTATCAAGATTTGAATTCTTATATATGACTGGAGAATGAGTTTCTTTTACCAAATTTATATTCACTTGAATCAGTTAATCATAGTTGATTAGGGTCTGATATTGTGTGAAACACCTGCATATAAGTTAGTTCCATTTAGTGTTTTATGTTTTTTACTCCTGAACTGCTTGAATTGTCATATTTTGTTTTTTTTTTTTCACCAATGGCATTGTTTTATTTGCAGCCTCCAAATATAAAATCTTTCATCGACAGTGTCACTACCACTCCTCTCAAGAATGTAGAGTTGCCATTGAAAGATTTTGTATGGGAATTTGACAAGGTCTGTACATTGTACCACTTTACTATGCATAACATCTTTTACGGGGTGAATTATGACTTTTATTATTTTGTTATTAAACTTGTGTAGGGGGATTTTCATCACTGGGTGGACCTTTTCAATCACTTCGATTCATTTTTTGAGAGTTTTATCAGACCAAGGAAAGATTTACAACTTGAAGACAATTTTCTTGATGTGGATCCCCCATTTCCTAGAGAAGCAATACTTCAAATTCTTCGAGTATCAGGAATAATCTTGGAAAATTGCACAAATAGGCACTTCTACAGTTTCTTTGAGGTGAGTGCCCTATAGCTGTCCTCTTTTATTCAATAAACCTACTTTGTTTATTTTTTATCCTTGTCTTCAATTTTCCAATTTAAGAATATAGCTTTGTGGTTTCCTTTTTCTGTGGTGTTATACTTCTAAGTTATGTCAAATTTGCTTTTTATTGGTTCCAGCAGCATCTGTCTGCTCTTCTAGCATCTACAGATGCAGATATTGTTGAAGCAAGCTTGCTGACATTGATGGCATTTGTAAACAAGTCAGTTGGGAAAAGCTCTATCCGTAGTGCTTCCCTCACTTCAAAGTTATTTGCCTTTTCTCAAGGTTGGGGTGGAAAAGAAGGAGGCCTTGGATTAATAGAATGTTCTCTACCCAATGGATGTGATCCAGTTGCCGCTGAGATTGGCTCCACTCTCCATTTTGAGTTCTATCGAGGTGCTGATAAATCAGACAAGTCCCAATCTGTAGACAACGAGCACAGGTTGGAAGTCATTCATTTACCAAATATCAATAGCTACAAGGAGAATAATCTTGAAATATTGGACAAGTTGGTCAAGGATTACAGTGTGCCGTCAACTCTAAGGTTCTCTCTTCTTACAAGATTGAGATTTGCAAGGGCCTTTGACTCTATGACATGTCGACGCCAATACATCTGTATTCGCCTGTATGCTTTTATTGTTCTTGTGCAAGCGATCCATGATTCTGAAGGTCTATCAGTGTTTTTGAACAATGAACCAGAATTCATAGATGAATTGTTATCATTACTAAGCTATGAAGACGAGATACCAGAAAAAAATAGGATATTGGGTATCCGTTCGTTGGTTGCTTTGTGCCAAGATCGATCCCACCAGCCTACTGTATTGTCCTCAGTAACTTCTGGTGGTCATCGTGGTATCCTGCCTAGTCTCATGCAGAAGGCAGTGGATTCTATAATCAATGGTTCTACAAAATCGTCCATAATATTTGCTGAAGAACTTCTCTCACTTGTGTCCATGTTGGTATCATCGACTCCAGGTTCTTTAGCCCTTCAAGAAGCAGGCTTTATACCCACCATTTTACCTCTCCTCAAAGACAAAAACACACAGCATCTACACCTAGTTGATACTGCGGTACATGTCATTGAGGGCTTCTTGGATTATCATAATCCTTCTTCGGCATTGTTCAGAGATCTAGGTGGTCTAGATGATACTATAGCACGCCTTAAAATAGAAGTGGCACAGGTTGAGATTGGTTCGAAGAAATCAGAAGAGTCTCACTCTATTAATAAAGGTAAAGAAGTTGAAAGTAGTTCGCCTGCACCAGATGTGCAGTCTGTTCATTCTGAAGCCTTGATTTCGTATAATCGGAGGAACTTAATGAAAGCTCTACTGCGTACTATATCTTTGGCAACGTATGTGCCTGGTAGCTCTGCCCGTGTTGATGGTTCAGAAGAGACTGTATTGCCCCCTTGTTTATGTACCATTTTTAGGAGAGGCAAGGACTTCGGTGGTGGTGTGTTCTCACTTGCTGCAAATGTCATGAGTGATCTCATACACAAAGATCCAACTTGCTTCACTGTCCTTGATGCAGCTGGTTTGCCGCAAGCATTTCTTGATGCCATCGTGGGTGGTGTTCTTTACAATTCTGATGCTGTCACATGTATACCACAGTGTTTGGATGCATTATGTTTAAACAACAGCGGGCTTCAATTGGTAAAGGACTGCAATGCTTTAAGATGCTTTGTGAAAATCTTTACTTCCAGATCATATTTGAAAGCTCTCGGTGGGGACACAACAGGGGCCTTATCAAGTGGTCTGGATGAATTAATGCGTCATCAATCTTCGCTACGTTCCTCTGGAGTTGACATGCTTATTGAAATCTTGAACTCCATTTCAAAAGTTGGGTGTGGCGGAGAGTCTAGTTCATGTATGGAATCTGATAACCCCTCTACACCAGTTCCCATGGATACTGATGTGGAGGGAGGTACTAAAAGGAGTGAGATTGGAACTTCTGAGGTGGGAAATTCAGGGCAGATGGTTGATGCTTCTCTAGATGTGATGTCATCGTCCTTCGAGTCATTTCTTCCTGAGTGCATATGCAATGTCGCTCGTCTCCTTGAAACTGTTCTGCAAAATTCTGACACATGCAGGCTGTTCATTGAGAAAAAAGGCATTGAAGCCGTTCTTCAACTGTTCAAATTGCCATTAATGCCTGTATCTGTTTCGATTGGACAGAGTATTTCTGTTGCATTTAAAAATTTCTCACCTCAGCATTCTGTTTCTCTTGCTAGAGCAGTTTGCTCATTTTTTAGAGATCATCTTAAGCTGACCAATGAACTGCTGGGTTCAGTGTCTGGAACTAAACTGGTTGATAGTGAACCTGCAAAGGAATCACCTCTCCTGAAAGAACTTTCTAGCCTTGAAGGGCTTTTGTCTCTCGCCAATTTTCTTCTGAAGGGAACTACCATTATGGTGTCAGAACTGGCTTTTGCTGATGCTGAGATATTGAAGGAATTGGGAAAGGTGTATATTGAAGTCACATGGCAGATATCTTTACTTAGTGATTCCAAGGTGGAGAAGCAAGATGCTGAGCAAGATGATGTGCCTGGAGATGCTTTAATCTTGAATACATCTGAAAGGGATAGTGATGATGACACAAATGCAGCACCAGTTGCAAGATATATGAATCCTGTTTCAGTAAGGACTTCTTCTGTATCACCATGGAATATGGAACAAGATTTTGTATCAGCAGTGCGATCTGCTGCCAGCATGCATCGCCATGGTCAGCACACGCTATCAAGGATACGTGGGCGCCTAAGTGGAGCATTGGATGCAACAAATGCAGACATGGAGGGCCCTTTATCTCCAGCAGATAGTTCACGGAGTCATGATACTGTAAAAAAGAGTCCTGATGTTGTTGTTTCTGAACTCCTGACGAAACTTGGATATACAATGTGTTCCTTCCTTTCTACCCTTGTCAAAGGATTGCTGGCTCGCCGTCGTGCTGACTCTAATCTGAGTCCAGCCTCTAGAAGTCTCGTGACTGCGCTTGCACAACTTTTTCTTTCTGCTCTTTGTTACTCTGGACATTCTACTGCGGGATTTGAGATGTCATTATCTGTGAAATGCCGATACCTTGGAAAGGTTGTGGAAGACATGGCTGCACTTACCTTTGACAACAGGCGTCGCTCATGCAGTTCTGCACTAGTTCATAGTTTTTATGTGAATGGAACATTCAAGGAGGTTCTTACTACCTTTGAAGCTACCAGTCAGTTACTATGGACACTTCCTTTCTCTATTCCGACTGCTGGCACAGATCAAGCTTCCTCTATCAGCGAGAAGGTGTCCCACAATTCCTGGCTGCTGGATACGTTACAAAGTTACTGCAAATTGCTGGAATATTACGTGAACTCTACATATTTATTGTCTCCATCCTCTTCTCATAATCAGCTTCTTGTTCAGCCTATTGTCACTGAGCTGTCCATTAATCTATTCCCTGTGCCCTCAGAGCCTGAATCATTCGCTCGTATGCTCCAGTCTCAAGTTCTGGAAGCAGTTCTTCCTGTTTGGAATCATACAATGTTTCCTAGGTGTAGCCCAGATCTGATTACCTCCTTGGTCTCCGTTATAAACCATATATGCTCTGGTGTTGGTGATCTAAAGCAAAGCCGCAGTGGTGTCGGAGCTGCCAACCAACGTCTTACTAGCCCCCCTCTTGATGAGTCTGCTATTGCTACAATTGTTGAGATGGGATTTTCACGAGCTAGGGCAGAAGAAGCCCTGAGAAGTGTCAGAACTAACAGTGTTGAGATGGCGACAGATTGGTTGTTTAGCCATCCAGAAGAATTTGTTCAAGAAGATGTGCAGCTTGCACAGGCGCTAGCTTTGTCACTTGGAAACACCATTGAGACACCCAAGGAGGATGGCAGCAATAAGAATTGTCCAAGTGTAGTGGAAGAGAAAGGTTTGGTTGTGCTCCCTTTGGAGGACATTCTTACTGTATCAACAAAGCTCTTCTGCTCTAGCGATTCCATGGCTTTCCCATTGACTGACCTTCTAGTGACACTGTGCAACCGTCATAAGGGAGAAGACCGTCAGCAGGTAGTACTATATCTTTTTGAGCAATTGAAATGTTTTCCATCAGATTCCTCAATTGATACAGATGCACAATACTCCTTTGCCCGGTTGTTGGCTTTACTTCTGAGTGAAGACAGTAGCGTACGTGAAATTGGTGCAGAAAATGGTGTTATCCCTCATGTTCTTAATATATTGGAAAACTTTAAATCAAGGGCAGAGCAGACCGATCAGATTTGGAATTCTATCAGTGCTTTGTTGCTTATATTAGATAACATGCTCCAGTTTACTCCAAGGCTCAGTATGGAATCGCCGGAAGGGACTTCTAAATCGTCTTCTGATGCATCCAGTGCAGATACCAAGGTAAATCCGTCACCGGCTGCTGAGAAGAGAACTGAAACTGTTGATTCAGCAAAAGATGTAAGTGCTAATGTGTTTGAAAAGATTTTGGGAAAATCCACTGGCTATTTGTCCGACCAGGAGAGTCAAAAGGCACTGACTTTGTGCTGTGAATTCATCAAGCAACATGTGCCGGCAATTGTTATGCAAGCTGTTCTGCAACTCTGTGCCCGCTTGACGAAAACACATATGCTTGCTGCCCAGTTCTTTGAAAATGGTGGCCTTGCATCTCTCTTCAGTCTTCCAAAGACTTGCATCTTTCCTGGATTTGAGACCTTAGCATCTGCCATTGTGCGTCACCTCATTGAGGACCCTCAGACCCTGCAGAGTGCTATGGAACTGGAGATACGGCAGTCATTAAGTCACCGCAGCAGCCGTACCCCACGCTTGTTTCTGACAAATATGTCACCACTGATATCTAGAGATCCTGTCGTCTTCATGAGGGCTGTAACTTCAGTTTGCCAATTAGATTCCTCAGGTGGTAGAATGAATGTAATCCTGTTGAAGGATAAGGAGAAAGAGAAGGATAAACAGAAAGTTTTTTCAACTGAAAGTGGCACACCGTGTAATGAGCCTGTTCGGGTGACTGCTGATATCAAGTCAGTTGATACACCAAACAGGTGTTCACGGAACCATAAAAAGATTCCTACTAGTCTTTCTCAAGTGATTGATCAGCTTCTGGAGATCATTATGAGCTACCCATCCCCAAAGAAAGAACAGGGCTTTGATGGTTCCTCTATGTTGATCCCTATGGATGTTGATGAGCCAAACACAAAGGGAAAGTCGAAAGTTGATGATGGACGTAATCTACATGGTGATGCCCTCTCTGAGAGATCTGCCATGCTGTCAAAATTGGCATTTGTCCTTAAGTTGATGAGTGAGATACTCCTCACGTATATGCATGCAGTAGGGATAATACTGAGACGAGATACAGAGATATCACAGTTACGAGGTGGCGATCAAGGAGCTGGACACAATGGGTTACTGAATCATATATTTCATCTGTTGCTGCCATTATCTTCTGACAAATCTGCTGATGTCTCAGACTATTGGATGGGAAAGTTGTCTGAAAGAACCTCGTGGTTCTTGGTAGCTTTATGTTGCAGATCTGCTGAAGGCCGTAGAAGGGTAATTTCTGAAATTGTAAAGGCATTTTGTTATTTCATAGATTCAGCAAGCAGCACCTCCAGAGGGTCTTTGATACCCGACAAAAAAGTTTTAGCTTTCTCTGAGCTGGTAAATTCAATACTGTCCCAAAATAGTCAGAACAACTTGCCTGTTCTTGGTTGCTCACCTGATATTGCAAAACCTATGATAGATGGTGGAATGGTGCAGTCTCTTTCTGGTTTGCTCAAAGTGATTGACCTGGACCACCCGGATGCTCCAAAGGTTGTCAACCTTATATTGAAGGCTTTGGATAGCCTCACAAGGACTGCAAATGCAAGTGATCAAGTCCTTAAGTCGGATCTGTATACTAAGAATAGAATATCAGGGTCACATGAACAAACACATGAAGCTGATGAAACTGTAATCCATGAACAAAGTACAGACACCAGACATGATACTAATGATACCGTCCAATCTACAAGGCAGGAAGTCGAAGAGCTTTCTCATGTTGATGGGACCAATAACACCACACAAGACCAGCCTGTTGAGCAGGAGATGAGAGTAGATTTGATTGAGAGTATTGCCGGTAACCCTTCAATGGATGGCACGGGGTTCATGCGAGAGGAAATCATTGAAGGTAATGTAATGGCTAGTACCAGTGATGTTGGTTTGGCTTTCCCAGCACAACGTCAAGCTGATGATGAAATGGGTGAGGAGGATGAGGATCTAGGGGAGGATGGTGAGGATGAAGATGATGAGGATGAGGACGAGGAAATAGCAGAAGAGGGAACTGGTTTGATGTCAACAGCTGACACAGATATCGAGGACCAGGAGAACACTGTCATTGGTGATGAATACAACGATGACATGATGGATGAAGAAGATGACGATTTTCTTGAGAACCGTGTTATAGAAGTGAGATGGAGGGAAAGCTTAACTGGAATGGATCATCATCTGAGAGTTTCCAGGGGCCGTGCAGACACAAGTGGTTTTATAGATATCTCTGCGGAAGCATTTCAAGGTATGGGGACTGATGATTCGTTTAATCTGCATCGTCCGTTTGGTCTTGAGCGGCGTCGCCAAAGTGGAAGTAGGCCTTTTCTTGATCGACCAAGGTCTGATGGAAATGCTTTTCAGCATCCACTGCTTGTCAGGCCAGCGCAATCTAGAGAGGGGACTGGTTCAGTATGGCCTTCTAGTGGAACCTCCTCCAGAGATTTGCACACATTGTCTTTTGGGAATGCAGATATCCCCTTGTACATGCTAGATGCTGGGTTTCCACCTGAAACTGCCCCAGTGTTTGGTGAGCGTGTTGTAAGTACTGCACCACCTCCTTTGATAGATTTCTCACTTGGTATGGAATCTCTCCGAATTAGGCGGGGCCCTGGAGACAATCTATGGACTGATGATGGTCAACCTCAGGCTGGTAATCATGCAGCTGCTGTTGCCCAGGCAGTGGAGGATCAATTTGTGTCGCAATTGAATGTTGATAGTTTTTCAAATAATCCTCCTCAGATGCAACCTGAACAGACTGGCAATGATGTAAATGCACAATTACCATCACAAGATACTGACATACCAGAACCTATTGCCACTGATTCCCCTGCTCTACCTATTGGTTGTTCTCAACTATTTGGTACAATCAACCAAGAAGCTGCCCCTGCAAATGATGGTATTTGTCCTATTAATGGACTACCAAGTGTACAGTCACTTGATGTTGCTGATGATCATGTCGAAGAAGAGATTCATCAAACAGCAACTGATGACCTGAATGCTGTACCTCAGAGTAATGAAATAATGTCTACTGCTGACAGACAACCGGATCCTGAAAGGGACTCATTGTCTGGTAATCTACAAAGTTACGATCATATTATGCAGGATGAGGTAGAAGCACCTCAACAGGCACAGATTAGTAATGATCCTAGGGAAACCCCATCTGATTTGGAGTCAAGTTGTCATGCTTGTCTCACTTCCGCAAGTGCAGCACCTGAGCTGAGTGATGCTCATATTGATTCTGCCATAGAGAATACTGATGTTGACATGAATGTCATTGATATTGATGGCAACCAAGTTGAGAACTCGGCTCCTGGTTTGGATGGCAATGATTTGTCAGTAACGCGAGATGAAGGAACTCCTCAAGAGGCTGTTCAACCTGACCAATTGAATGCTAACAATGAGGCATCTAGTACAAATGAAATTGATCCAACATTTCTTGAAGCATTGCCTGAGGATCTCCGTGCAGAAGTCCTTGCTTCTCAGCATAATCGTTCTGCGCCAACTGCTTCCTATACTCGACCAGCTGCGGAAGAAATAGATCCTGAATTTTTGGCTGCTCTTCCACTAGACATACAAGCTGAGGTTTTGGCTCAGCAGCGAGCACAAAGGATTGCTCACTCCCAACCTGTTGGACAGCCAGTTGACATGGATAATGCTTCAATTATAGCAACTTTTCCTCCTGATCTACGTGAAGAGGTATGGCTTATTCATTTGTCTGTTACAACGCTGGTTTGCTGTATCAGGACTGTAATGCTGACCTATTTTACATAACATAGGTGCTTTTGACCTCATCGGAAGCAGTTTTGTCTGCCCTACCTTCAGCTTTACTTGCTGAAGCTCAAATGCTTCGGGACAGAGAATTGAGTCGTTACCGTGCTAGGGGAAGCCTTTTTGGAGGAAGCTACAGGCTTGGAGGAAGGAGGTTACCTGCTGATAATCAGACAGTTATGGACAGGGGTGTCGGTGTGACTGTTGGTAGAAGGGTTATTTCTTCTGCATCAGGTAGCACAAAGAGTAAAGATGTAGAAGGGACCTCACTTTTGGATTCAGATGCCCTAAGAGCGCTTATTCGCCTTCTGCAGCTGGCTCCGGTAATTTCCATATTGTGCTTATATTCTATTCCCTAGATATTTTGGTTTGTATTAGCTTGAAACTGATCTTTCCCTTTTTGCTTTTAACCATTCTCACTCGTATATGTTCTGTTCTTGCATGGTATGGTGTTAGGATATTATTCTGTAGTTTTGTGAAGTAATATTGCATGCTTGAATATATAGTTGCATATCTAGTGCAAACCCCTCTCCATGTATCATATGAACTTTGCATACAATTTCCCAACAGTCATAAGAAAGGGTTGGAATTGTCATGAACAGTACAAAATGGTGTTCATACCAAATATTGTCTTTATTTTTTTGGTTTCTCTCAACTGCACTTGAATTTGATTGTGAAACTACCAATTCATAAGTCATCACTTCACACAAGTTTTCACTAAAAAGGAGGTTTCCACCTGATGCTTCTCCACATTAGAATTTCTTTCCGGCTTGTAGTCCTTTCTTTCCCCATCGTACTTTTATGACTCATTAATTCATAATGTTGTAGAGGTCTTTTTTTAATTTGCTATTGCTAACTAGGATGCCACCGTAGCAAATTTGGTGACATGAGCTGCACATGTGTGGCAAAACCACCATCCCAAACCACCTGTGTGTCATGGGTGTGGGCCCAGGGGGAGCCACAGCCCACGGCCATGCAAGGAATGTTATGGTCATGGTACTGTAACAAGTGCGCACTGTTCACCCGCGATTAGGTTCCTTTTGTTAGGGATTAGATTGATTTGGTTAGTTTGAAAGCTTATCTTCAGTTAGTTAGTTTCTATAATTAAAGATTGTTTCTTAGGGGCGAAATCAAGTTATCCCTATAAAAGGGATGTCATTGTATCTTCTTTAACCAAGCAAATATGAATAAATAAGTTTCTAGTCCCTAAATTCCAGCTGTGGTCATTCCCTTGACCGGCTATTCTAGATCTATATCTAGTTTTATAGTTCAGGGGTTTAAGTGGACTTATTCGTTTATTTTTTTTTCATTGTAACTTCATATTTATCATTGTCGATAGTCAGGCACTCAGGCCTTGTTCAACTTATGAAAAGATCCAGTTATCATTTTTTAAGAATAAGGTATAATTAAATTCATCTACCATCTTGCAAGGTCATATTCATGAACATAAAAAATGATTTCTGCATATAATACATTAATAATGATAAGTTGAAGACAAAACTTAATATACTGAGAATTGTCCGTTTGTGTTTCTCTCATTAAGTTTTTGGTGCTTTTCTGTATCAGCTTGTTACATTTGCAGCCACACTGTTTTAACTGTTTTCCCTTTTGCAGCCACTCAGCAAAGGCCTTCTTCAAAGGCTTATGTTCAACCTATGTGTACAGAGTGTTACACGTGTTACCTTGGTTGGCCATTTACTCAACATGATTAAACCTGAAACTGAGGGGCTTAATAGATCGGATTGCATGACTCCATATAGATTACATGGATGCCAGTGGAACATTGTTTATGCACAACCACAATCTGCAAATGGTAACCTGTTCTCTATGCTACTAGCTTTGTATGATTGTTGAATTATTCATTTTTTTGTCATTATTTCTTGGATTGCTCTTCACTCTCCCCAATGTTTCTCTGTTTTATCTTTCTCCTTTTTGTGTTCTTTTTTATTTTATTCAACGCTGTTGTTACTTGTTACTATATTACTCACCCAATTCTATACCTTTGCTACTTCTTTACAGGTCTGCCTCCACTTGTGACACGGCGGCTTCTTGAAATTCTGACATACCTTGCTTCAAACCATCCATCTGTTGCGGGCCTTTTGGTTTACTTCAATCCTTCAGCAAGTTCAAACTGTTTGACACTGAAGCATGTTAAAGAGACATCTCAAGAAAGTTCATCATCGGACATGATGCAACCATCTTCAGAGGGTTATACACCTATCCTATTATTCCTTAAGCTCCTAAACAAACCCTTACTTCTACGGAGTCGAGTATATCTTGAGCAGGTATTTCTCATCATTTGCTGTACAGTATGGCAGCTCTTGGACCCATTGCCTCATATTTATTCTCAGTTTTAATTTGCATGATAGGTGATGTGTTTGCTTGAAGTAGTTGTCAACAATGCTGCCTCCAAAGTCGATTATCCACCTCGTTCAGGGCAAATTGCTAATAATTCTGATGTTGAATTGGTTAATGGGGCACCGACTGAAACGCAGGGGGAACCATCTACTCTGGAGCATGTTCCTACCCAGGAAAATATGCAAATGAAAGATGTTGAGGTGCCAGTCTCGGGTGCCCGTGAGTCTATTAATGTGCATGACATTCTTATTCAGCTTCCCGACTCAGAATTACACAACCTGTGCAATATTCTTGCACTTGAGGGGTTAGTCTGTTCGCCTTAGCTTTTTATTTACTTGTACAATATGAAAAAAGTGATGGTTTGCCCCGTCATGTTAGAGCTTTACTTGTACTTTTGGTATTTTGGGTTTGAGTGTAATTTTCCAAGGGACAGTGGGAAAGTGGTGTTTTCTTTTCCTGGTTTGCGGTTTGGGGAGGGGAAGTGGGTTTTGTATGGGTGAATAAACAAGGGGTTTTCTATGGTTTCAGGGACCTTGGTATAAGAAAATGTGGACCCACTGAAGTTGCTCAGAATACTGTACCAGATTATATTCATATGCACAGCTATATTTTGTCAAATGGTAGAGCTGAATCCCTAATCATGAATGTTGGGTACAAACTAAAAAAGAAAATCAAGCACCATAGGAAATTATTTTGTTCTATCTTTTCCTTATTGTTTCTTAGATTATAGGGTCCAGATGTAGTCAAATATTCCTTTCAGGACTAGTTGATTTTCCTTTGTTTCTTCTGTGGAATAGGAAGGAGCAGTCTGAGATGGATGAGAGAAATATCAGTAGTTAACTATTTGAATGTCATATATTTGATGACACATATTAAACCTGATTCATCTGTAGGTAGCCGTCCATGATATGAGCCCTAAGCACTTTATTATTTCATGGTCGGACTCAGACATACCACAAAAGTCTTGAGTGAGATTTTTAACTCCATTGGCAACCAGTATCTTTTCAAACAAGTGTTTGGAGTGGTTATTAAGTGGAACGCCATTTCACTGGTTTGTTGCTGGTCATACAGATGCCTGGGTGTGCACATTGTTTGACATGATATGATGTGATGTAGGATTGGATGAGAGCATCACACCATCCAGGGCCCTGATACTGGCATCTACTCTCCCTTAACCAAACACTGATCCTGCAGCATCCTATCTGAAGACAGTAATGTCTAGGGCTCTTTGCCAACCAAATAGCTCATATTATAAGGCCATGTACTGTACATTGCAACATTTTGATACTTTTTTGAATTATCTTCACCTTACCATCCTTGGATTTTAAGAGAAAAGGGTACGTACCTTCTGGGGGAAATCTGATGGGTCTTTTAAGTTTGAAGTAACAAAATGTTGAATATATTTAATATAAGTTTTTCTTCCCAATTTCTGTACATGACAAACTTACATCTTTTTATTAAAAATAACCAGTCTTCCAGATAAAGTGTATTCACTTGCTGCGGAGGTGGTAAAAAAACTTGCTGGTGTTGCGGCATCCCATCGAAAATTCTTCTCTATCGAGCTAGCTGGTGCTGCTCAGAGCTTAAGTTCATCGGCTGTAGAAGAGCTTGTGACATTGAAGAACACACAAATGCTTGGACTCAATTCTTGTTCTATGGCTGGAGCTTCCATCCTGCGTGTATTGCAAGTCCTGTCTACATTGACTTCAGATGTGATTGATATTAGTGGAGATCAAGATGCGGGACAGGAGGAGCAATCTATGTTGTGGAATCTTAATGTAGCACTTGAGCCTTTGTGGCAAGAATTAAGCAACTGTATAAGCACTACAGAGGCGAAACTTGTACACAATTCAACTTTCACTTCTCCTGCCCCTTTGATTGATGCTTTAGAAGTTGGTGCCTCTTCCTCTGCATCCCCACCTCTTCCTCCAGGCACACAACGTCTGTTACCATTTATAGAATCTTTTTTTGTTTTATGCGAAAAGCTTCAAACAAGTCAAGCAGTTATGCAATCAGATTCCAATGTGACTGCTACAGAAGTGAAAGAACTTGGTGCGAGTTCATCGTCACCATCACTAAAGACTGGTGGAATGTGCAATATTACTTTTGTCAGGGTGGCAGAAAGACATCGGCGCCTTCTCAATGTGTTCATTCGACAAAACCCAAGCTTGCTAGAGAAGTCACTTTCTATGATGTTGAAAGTACCAAGGCTGATAGATTTTGACAATAAACGTGCTTACTTCAGATCGCGCATTAGACAGCAACATGATCAGCATCTTTCAGCTCCTTTGCGCATTAGTGTTCGCCGGGCGTATGTTTTGGAGGATTCATACAATCAGTTGAGATTACGTTGTAGCCAGGATCTTAAGGGACGCTTGACTGTACAGTTTCAAGGAGAAGAGGGGATTGATGCTGGAGGACTAACTAGGGAGTGGTACCAACTGCTCTCAAGAGTTACTTTTGACAAAGGAGCTCTGCTCTTCACCACAGTTGGGAATAATGCAACTTTCCAGCCTAACCCCAACTCTGTTTACCAAACAGAGCACCTTTCTTATTTCAAGTTTGTTGGTCGAGTGGTAAGATTTCTTGACAATGTCCTTGAAGTATATGCTTATATCTTTTTATTTTGTTTTTGACACCCCTTTACTTGGACAGGTTGCCAAAGCCTTATTTGATGGCCAGTTGTTGGATGTCCACTTTACCCGTTCATTTTACAAACACATCCTTGGTATTAAAGTAACTTATCATGATATAGAGGCTGTCGATCCTGATTACTACAAAAATTTGAAGTGGATGCTGGAGGTTTGCTTCCACTATCCCATCTTTTGTATGAATGAATCTAGGTGCATGTGTTAAGTTCCTAAATTGTGCATTTCTTGAACAGAATGACGTAAGTGATATTCCTGACTTAACATTCAGCATGGACCCCGATGAGGAAAAACATATCCTTTATGAGAAAAACGAGGTATTGAGACTTTCTATCTTCTTCTGAAACCTTTTTTACTTGCATGTTGATGTGTGTCGTGGACTCGTGGTTGTGTTTTTTTAATAATTCTTTGTTATTTAGGTTACTGATTATGAGCTCAAACCTGGTGGAAGAAACATCAGGGTCACTGAAGAAACAAAGCATGAATATGTTGACCTTGTGGCTGAGCATATATTGACCACAGCAATTCGTCCTCAAATTAATGCTTTCCTAGAAGGTTTCACAGAACTAGTTCCCAGGGAGCTAATCTCCCTATTTAATGATAAAGAACTTGAACTATTGATCAGTGGTCTTCCTGAAATTGACCGTGAGTGGCTTTCTTCTCTCAGCTGAAAATCTTCACTCTTGTTTATTTCCTCTGGAACTTTTTTGTTTTGTTTTTTCAGTTGATGATCTGAAAGCAAATGCTGAGTATATCGGATATTCTGCTGCATCTCCTGTCATCCAATGGTTTTGGGAAGTAGTTAAAGGATTCAGCAAGGAGGATATGGCAAGATTGCTACAATTTGTGACCGGAACATCAAAAGTAAAAATATACTTCACTCAATTATTCGTGATCTTTTTACCTGCAATACATTTTAGAACATAAATATTACTAAATATTTTATTAAGATGTTTGAGAGTTCATCTGAAAGTTGATGAATCTAGAAGCTGTGGAGAATAATTTTTTTGCCATTGTGAGATAACCATTGAATTTGAATATATTTCACATCCTTTTTTTTATTTACCTCTATAACTTTTATCACGTCTAAATTGTGAACATGTTCTTTTGCTATTTTACTAAAATTACTTGTTTTATTATCAGATGTTTTTTTTGTTATTCTTGCCACACCTCACATTGCTTGAGGGGAAAACAGTAGGAAATGATCCTACTGTGTGTGATCGTCATCATTAAATCAAACCTCACATTATTGGCACTTCAATTACACAGCTGTCAACTCTCATTCTCTCAATTTGAACTACATATTTATTTTGCTGTGCCTGGGTTATTAACAATGTATTATGTATTAGTTGAAGATGAAACAAATTTTGATGTGGGGTAGAAAAACTTTAGCCAGAGTTTGGATTAGTGAACTGAACTGGACACAAGTTCTCCTTTCAACATTTAAAATTGCCTATCTCTTTGTTGTAAAGCAAATTGGAAACTCAAACTATATATAGATATGTACTGAGGCAAAACTTCAGAAAGACAATCCTTTTGTAATTTATTCGTCATGCTGCTCCAGGTACCCTTAGAGGGTTTCAAAGCGCTACAAGGTATTTCTGGTCCTCAGAGATTCCAGATTCACAAGGCGTATGGAGCTCCAGAGAGGCTTCCATCTGCCCACACCTGGTAATTTGAAGATTTTGAGTAACTGACTATTCATCTCTTAACTTCTATATGTAACTGTGTGTGCTGTTTTAACAATGCTGGTTGCATGCGAAATTTGCAGCTTTAACCAACTGGACTTACCAGAGTATTCCTCAAAGGAGCAATTAGAAGAGCGCTTGCTTCTTGCCATCCATGAGGCTAGTGAAGGTTTTGGCTTTGGCTGACCTATTGAGCCACAGCGCTGAGTATGCACTGGGTCATTGGTTTTCTGTTTGCCATGTACAGGTATTAAGATATTATAGCTGAAGTCTCAAAATATCTTGCCTGCTATTTTTCATTGACAAATTTACTATCTTTTAAGGCAAGATTCGATAGCCATTATCCAAGTTTTATATTTCATTTTATATCGTATTCGAGATTCCATTTTCAGTAGTAGTCATTTGACTGATCCAAATTTATCTTGCTTCCTTCAACGCTCTTGGATAGAAGTATATCTTGAGAGAGGGAGAGAGAGAGAGTTGGTGGAAAATTCATGTGTTTGTCATGTAGTGTTTGTTTCTCTTCCATGCATATACTGGCTTGTGTACGCTTAACGAGATGTTTGCCCGAGCATACCATTGGGGGTTTAACCCATGGCTATAGTAGTCTTATCCATTGTTACAAACCTGGTCCCACCTGTTGATTGCTTCTGAAAATATGGACAGCGGGGTTCACTCCATATTTCTTATCCCAGCTGGTGTGACCTTGGTGGTTTTGTCCAAACTGGGTGGGTTGTGCACATATTTGGAAGCAAGGATTCGAACCTGGTGGTAACCGGTAGAATTGTCAAATTTAAACTCAAAATTTGAATTTCCAGTTGTTGGCCGGTCACTACCTTGTTTGACCAGTTCCCAGCTTGTTACCACTTGGAATTGTTAGATATGTATATAGCTTAGGGTCTTAGGGTGTTCTTTGTATATTGACCGACCCTGTACCAGATAAATTGGCCTTTTGGCCCATTGGAATAAAGCAAGGTTCATTCTAACATGACATCAGAGCCATGATAACTCTAACCCAGCCTTTCCTCCCACGTGACTGCCGCCATGCAGGCCTCCTCTGCTTCTCTGCAGCAAGCACCTCCCGAGATCACCCTCGAACTCCGCCTGCCGCCTCTGCTCCCGTCGGGCCCCTGAGCTCCGCCCCCGAGCCTCTGCTCAGCGCGGCCCGAGCTTCACCCCTGGGGCTCTTTGCTCCTTGCTGCCGGTACCGGAATGGAATTGATAAACTTGGTTTTGATAGGGTGGTACTCTATGACATAGTTTACCAGAAACGCGGTTCGTCTGAGTCGTGGTATGGGATTAGGGTTCGTAGTTCGCTACTTTTTCTTCCAATTTTCACTACAAACACGAACCTTGTACCCTAAACCGGTTTGGGTTTGACAAATCCGGTTCGCGATTCGTGGGATTTTATAGCGAATCCGGTAGCTATGCTCTATGATCTAAAGAAATTAGTTAATAAATTGCACCGTAGGTTCTTGAACCTGTACTGAAGTTTCACTTGTTAAACTTCTAAACTAACTTGGCATCCTAAATTTGTAGCTGTTGGTCAAGTAGGCCCAGCTGACAGAATTTGCTGAAGTGGACAACAGATTCCATTAAGAGGGATGACATGAAAAGGTGACATGGTAGACTCCGTTAAGAGGGATGACATGGTAGACTTGTTTAGGATCCATCAAAGATTGTAAGGGATGACATGAAAATATGACATGGTGGACTTGTTTAGGACCCATCAAGGATGGTAGGCATTATCTGATGGGTGTTGCTTTAGGACCCATCAAGGATGCTATGGTCCTCTTTAGTGAAATCCACCTCCCATCTCCAAATCAGCGTCATCCATTAAGTCAAGAGTGTCATGTACGGTAGTACATCAGAAGGGTAAACATCTATCGGAGAGAGTTTGGGTGGCGATTACTTGAGGTAGAACGGTACTAGATGAAGCAAGGCACCGATTGGGGAGAGAACGGATCAAGAGTAGTCGGCCTAGGGTGAGACCAGAGCTAGGATTGGTGACATGGAACTACTACTTCATTGTTCGTTGCTTGATTAAAATTCATGTACACAGCCTGCTTATATAGAGAATGAGTTGCCTCCTAACATCCGAACTCCATCCCTAACTCATTCTAACTAACTTCATCTCTAACTTACCAACTCTATCTGTAACTTACCAACCCTATCTTTTAATAACCTTCGGACTCGATAACAAACTAGACTTAACTTTCCTAGTCCTCTCCTTGGATGCAAACTCGTGGTGGACTTGGACTCTTGCATTGGTTGTGCCGGCCGGCCGGGCCAGCCGGCCTGGCCGTAACGCACGTGACGGCTGGCCCGGCCGTAACGCACATGACAGTCACACATGCAGTTAGACAGTTGACTATCGGTGACAAGATTAATGACCTCCTAGGTTAATTTAGAAGTTTATTAGACAGTTGACTATCGGTGACAAGATTAATGACCTCCTAGGTTAATTTAGAAGTTTAAGGACCTAAGTGAAACTATGGTACATGTTTGGGGTGTGGGGACCCACGGTGCAATTTATTCTATTCATATTATTTGGGTGAACTTGGACGGTGGTGGCCTGGGTCCAACTTGATGATGTCCATATATTGTAACCAGGACTGTGATGTGTCTGGATCTGAGATGATTTGCTGGTTCCCTAGTCTTCTGTTAAGTTTGCAATCCTAAGCATGAATATAGCCTTCCACATACTCAACCAGTGCAGCTTGAAGTATAATTCAGTTAAAGCATTTGTACGGTTCCATGTGCACTACCGTTTAAGATACCTAAACTGGCTGTTTGTGCTACTGTTCTTTATGCTAAGCAATTTTTTCTGTGATGTTTTTGAACTCTGTTTCTTGTTTACACGACTAATCTGAAAAGAAAAAAATTATAATGGTGATATTTTGTAATTTGTTTTTACCGACACAGCTTCAATGCTAGAAAGGCATAGAAGTTGTGCTAGATATCTTTTCATAGTATGCCATAGTTTGACCAAGATATTAGAACTAGCAGTTCAGTTAGTAACCCACCTATTCATCTTGTTGATCGGTGGCCTGAGCCCTATCGTGGGTTGATGGTTGAGTCAGTTTTGCCCACTGGTCTTGTCAGGGCTACCTTGTACTTTTCATGTGACATATCTGCACTGGGAGTGCTATTGTTGAACTATCTCTGCCGCTATGCCTCCCTGTCTAATGATTTTGTGTTAAGTTTCGACTTTGGGTGAAAAATTTAGGTGTAATTTCCAGTGTCTGATACCTCTTTGATATTGTGCATAGCTTGAGAATTAACCATCAAGTAGTGTGATGGCGATTCTTTCATCTACTTTGATGTTCTGATGTCTGATTCCCAGTGCGGCTGTTTGCAGATTTTGAAGGCAATTGAGACGATGGTAACAGATGCTACACATTACATAGATCAGGCCAAAGAACTTTTAGAGAATGCTCTGGATGAACTTCAGAATCCAAAATTTTTGGAATAGTTGATGGGGATGTCAGGCGGGTACAGTTGGAGCACTGACGACAAGAGTGCTAATAGATCGCAACTAGCTTCCATTTGCCTTCTGGTTAAAGGGCGGAGTGTAAATTTTTTGAATGCTTTTAGACCAATCATTCTGTTGATATTTTGTACTGCTTCCCCAGATTCTGGGGCCAAGCCAGTCTCTGCAAATAAATAAGCTCTGGTTTCATGGCATTGCTTGTGGTTGTGGTTGTTTGTTTATCACGTGCTTTCTCGCAAATAGGTTCATGAGCCAAAACAATTTTTATAATGGTGCATGTGAACAGTGTACTGCTGTCGAATGTAGCGAGTAGCGACCGAACCGAGTTGTCTCAATTATCGCGTGCAGTTTGACAAATGTGATTAGATTACTATGTGGTTAGATTACTCTGGTGACTGATGTGTGGTTTCTGCAAATTAAGTATCATTTGGCAGCTTTACTGGATCAGAAACATGTGTATGTAATTTATGCACTTTGTCAGACTCAGGATTATCCTAAATCCTTTGTGTATTTTACGTTAGTCTTTAAAATAATAGATAGTGTACATAGTAAATAAATATGATAATATCTATAATTTGTACAATTTTATTAATAAATATCAGAATTTATTTTTAATTAAATTAATAAAACTAGTGTAAGCATCGACCTAATACTAACTTAAAAACAGGCACTAATCCGGAGCTTCAACACATAATTTTCTCATGTATACTGTCGGGACCTCGGATCCAGGACCCTTTGTGTATATCTGTACTATTCCTTAGATCAGTAGCTAGTGCACACAGTCGCAACATTGGGGTAATCAAAACCGTACACCAAACTATAGATGAAGCAGACAAATTAATATTTAATAGCAAAAGGACCTTATGGTCAAATTTTACGAAGGTTGCCACGCAGGGCTAAAGATAACAGAGTAAACTTGCAGCGGAAAATAAACAAACTCGTGGAAGCCATCCGACATGCCCACAGGTTATTGAGTGGAGAACGCATCCTAGTTCGCATGGTCTTCAGAGTATTCCTCATCCTAGATCCCTGTATTCCTTGGTTCTTCTTTAGCGACTGATCAACCAGAGGGCATAAAGCCGTGAGTACTTTGAATGTACTCAGCAAGTCATAGAGAAATGTATGCAAATAGTATTTATGCAATGTAAGACCCTCAAATATTGGAATGTGCCAAATTAAAATTATACTGGTAGCATAATTCTTAATTAAGGAACAGTGTAATTCCCTCATTAAAAATCATACTAGAAGCATAATAATAACAAGTAACAATTCCAATATTCAGATTCCCGGATATATGTCATGCAATAGTTCCCAAGATTAGTGACTATTGCGCATATATCCTTAAACAACATTGCATCATACACATACAAGTCATACATTCACATAATTATACATTACAAGTTACATCCGGGTTCGGTTGCTACAAGAATCGAAGTTTGCTACAAGATGATGACTTTGGTCATCACCAAAAGATCAACAATGAAGTAAAATAAACGACAAAAACCACCAATGGCCCCAATCCCGCAGGCTATTGCGTGGAGACTAGAACTAGCTTCACTCGTTAGCGTCACCCTGATCGGCGCTAACGGGCATCTCATAAAGATAGCCACCTCACCTGCAACAAGAGGTCATAAACTCTGAGTACGGAAGGTACTCAGCAAGACTTACACAAACTAATAAAAGAAAGTGTTTGATAAGACCTATACAAAGGAATAGAAATTTTACATGCATAAAGTTAGCAACAGAAGGGTTATAATGGTTCAATTTGCAGAAAGTGATACATCTTAACCTACAGTTGCTAAGTTTTGACAAAGCAATTTTAATAAATCAATTTGGACTAAAACAGTAAGTAATTGAGAGCATAAACATAAACAGTATAATAATAAGTCACAGATCACAACCAAACCGTGCATGACCACCATCATGCCGAAATGATTCCCAAAACCAAACTTAGAGCAAAATCTATACAGGAGACATCAATTCAAGTGTCGTCCGTAACCGTGGACACGGCTATTCGAATAGTTTAAAACCTTGCAAGGGTGTACATCTTTACCCACACGACTTAGTTAGCCCGTAAGCCTCCGGAGTAATAGCACACTGCCTTTGGTGTGCCGGCTGGGGAGACTAAGATTTGGTATTTTTCAACAAGTTGACACTATTGAGTTGGACGACCCATGTGGGACTAATCCCGCTTAAACAACGACCGATAGCATCTGCTCAACCGGGGCCCACATGTTGTGCCGAATGCCGACCCAATCAATTAAATGCAAACTCGTGTTAGCCACACATATTAGACCGCAATCGGGGCCTCAAGGTACGTACATGCGATGGAACACATCTACGCCTCACCCTTCTAAGAACATCGATATCGATATAAACTCCACATGGCATACGACACGGCCCGAAGACTTAAGCATCTATGCCATATGAAATCAATACACATGTCCTTACTCTCCTGTTTCCAACTCAATAGCATTAACCCTTTACTTAACCAAACAGTGCCCATACACCGCGTGTGGAAGTACGTTGGGGCTTGAATTGGGCTGTCAGAGTTCAGTCCTTAATCAACCCAGACAAGACGTCCACATTTCCCAATTCTCGTGCACAAAGGCACCATCACTAGCATCCACTTGTCCAGATTTGAAATCAGTTTAATAACAGGATTTAGAATCATTTCAGATTTAACTAAACAAAGAATCAAAGTAAATAAATTTGTTTGTTGTTCCCAGGTTTGACAAGATAAGCTTGCCAAACACTACCGTTCTATGGACTGCATGGCTAAGCAAAGTTCTAACCTAATTATTTTAATACAAACAATACCTTGTCGAGTGTATGATTAAATTCAAGGTAAGCCACAAAGATTGGGTTGTAGCTAACTAGAGACAGATCATAAATAATTTTAGAAAATTGCATGCAACAAGATATCACCGTGTTTTGTAAATCTACATTCACAAATTTGGGATCAACATGGTGCGAGAGGAAGCTTGCCTTGGTAGTAATCAACAACCTCTTGCTCGAGTTCTTCTTTGCTCAACAATAGACTCAACAATCTCGTAAGAACCAAGATCTAAAAGAAAATAAAATCCAATGAACACAGGGAAAACAGAGAACAGCATGCATAAAAGAATGCATGGTCAATGGCTTAATGCATGATTAGCAACATGCTTAAGGTACATTAATTTAATTAAGAATAGTAAACTACAACTAATTCTTGCTAACACTATCTATTACAGTTTAGTGTTTAGGTTGAACTACAGTTTCAGGTTTTTGAAACTGGAACAGGACAGCTTGTAATTAAATTACTCGCCTAGCTAAACACCATATAAATGAAATATTGTGCTGGAGCTAAGTGCATTAATACTAGTGATGTGACCTAACTGGTCATTTAGTACCTATTAATAGCAAATTAAAAAAAATTGGACTCTTGCTGTAGGTGTTGTCGGTTTGACCTATAATAAAAACAGTAAAGAGCCTTTTTACCATTTTCGGTTGTCTTGGAAAAATACACAAGACCAGAGTTTTAAAGTGGAGTTAGAGCTATCTAGGGGGTAATTAATATCATAACCCATCAATGCTAACCCCACTGTTCGGTTACAAAAAGAAAAAGAAGGAATGAGCTTTTGTCGGTTGGACCGACAATAACTAACAGAGAGGGGGGGTTGTAATAATAAATGATCTGGTGCTCTTAATAACTAAAGGAGGTCTACTAATGATACTAGGGTTTACCTAGGACCTAAGTAAGCTAGTATATTGGTAAGAGAAATCCTAAGTTTTGAAAACGATATGAAAGACCGAAAAGTTATAAAAACAACTTTTTCAGTTTAAAGAAGTTTGGAACATCACAGGAGCATGTGAGTGATTCATGCGAGCTAAAGCTGTCCTTAGGGAGCTTAAGATGACAGGAGGCAAGATCTAAGCTTACCAGTTAGGGTTGGAGAAGATGAAGTCAATGTCTTGGTCAAAACAGTAAAGATCCAAGCTCTTTTCTTTGGTCTGACCAAAACGAAAATGATGGAACTAAGATCTAAAGACCATCAAGCACGTTCTTGATGAGAAAAGATGGAATCCAACTCACTAGGATGAAGTTTCACCAAGGTGGTGCTTCATTGACTCAATTCGACAGAGATGAAACCCTAAGTCCAACTCTACAAAAGATGCCCAAACTCCACATTAGCATGAGATTTAGGCATGCTTAAAGTTGAACAAGGGTGAGAGCAAGAAAGCTTCACTGGGAAGGAAGGCAAACGAGTGGAGTTCTTCTTGGTCAACAATGGCAGAAGCTCCACAGCTAGGGTTTATATAGTGTTAGAATTCCTAGAGCCAACGAGAACTCTCCAGAGCTAATGAGGTGGCAACTAGGGCTAAATATCAAAGGAATATTCGTTTATTCCCTTTGCAATGCCTCTACTCCGGCGAGGATATCGTCGACGGCGTACAGGAGGAGAGGGAGGAAAGAGCTGCCACTGACACACGGGTCCTAGCGGCAGTCTCAGCCACGTACAGCCCACAACGTGTTTCAAGGAACAACAACCGTCCGATTATAACTGAGCGGTTGTGATGAGGTGACCAAATAACACTGAACCGGTATCGAGCAATATGGGCCGTGCGATCTCAAATGGACGGCCAAGATCTAGGGGAGGTCCGGGTGGTCCGAACGTCACAACCCATAGGGACCGTCCGATTATAACTCAACGGCCCAAGATCTGATGCGCGCTGGTGAGCTTCGGCCCAAGAAGGAGATCACCGTTGAACCTAAAATCGACGGCCAGAATTGATGGGGAGTCCGGATGGTCCGAACGGCCCAATGGCTGTGGTCCGTCTGATCAAATTTCAACGGTGGATAACGCTTGGTACCTTCGGCCGGTCTAAACGGCCCAACTGATCAGGTCCACACGTTGAGGATTCAACGGCTCAGATGCTTTTCAATTTCTGCCATTTAACGATGGCATTGCCTAAAGATCGCGCGCCGCACATTTTTGATCCAACGGTCAATATCAGAGGGGCGGATTGGAGTGGTCCGATCGGCCCATTAGATCTGGCCCGTTCGCGAGGAAATCGACGGCTCTCCTTCACTGGAAGTTGAGGCTGCGCGCGTAACGTGACCGACCCGGAAGTGGCGCACTGGGTTGGACTCAACTGGGTTGTGGCTGAGTCGCTACAGTGCCAGAGTTGAGTTTGGGTCGGAAAGGTTGACCAACCCATTTCAAAATTTCAAAAGCTTTGACCGGGACTTTAAAAATAGCAAACAAATTTGTAAAAATATGAAATTTTGCAGAATTGCTACTGGGATGATATATTCCCCAAATAAATTTTTGAAACCACTGTTTCTCATTTTGAAATACATAAATAATTCATTTAGGCCGAATAGGTTTTGTTTAAAGACAAATATTTTTCTTAAAATCAAAATAATTTCTAAAGGATTCAACCAAAATTATTTTTGGCCAAAATAATTCATCTGGCTTTTAAATAAAATATCTCCCAGTCTTAATACCAACATTGAGTGGTATTTCCTTTTGAAGCTTTGATTAAGTTGGAGTTTCTAGTTAGAATTTGGGGAAAATTAGATTGTAACATGTTGCCAAATTTGCCAAAATGAACAGTGACGCTATGAACAGCATCTTATTACTGTTTATTAAGGCCGAGGCTGTTACATGCAAGGCTTGACAAGGACAGCTTTATGGTTACTTTGCAGAAAGCAGTATTGACAGTAATTACAGTAATTAGATTGAAAAACATTATTTAAAAGATCAATACACCAATAATCAAATTTCTTTGAAACAAATAGTGAACACCCTGTTCACTTCCCAACCAACAACCAACAAACAGATCGCTTCCCATCCAAACCATTCCAACATTTTTATGAAAATCTACTCCTCGCGTGAAATCACCAAGCATGTCCATAACCGGGAACACGGCTATTCGAATAGTTTTACACTCTGCAGAGGTTGTACAACTTGACCCATAAGACACAAATTCTCTAGTTTGTTCGGCATAATTCTATGCCACCGCTCACTACCTTAGGTAAGTAGTCTAGAGCACGTGACAAGGGTTTTACAAAGTTCTGTTTTGACTCAGTTCTGTTCGCTAAGGGGTTACCATTACGGGCCCCCTCTTGCGCCATAATCAACCAAAACAGAACCCAATCAAAACATTGCTAATTAGTCAGCCAGGTCTATCCCAGTCTAGACATGTGATTGTACGGTTAAGGCCCAGATTAATGGTTCAAGGTTAAGTCCTTAGTTGGTTGCTCAGATGAGACGTTTCCGCATCCCAAATGTGCTTACGCACCCACCTTTTACCACCACCCACTCGTCCGAGCATAAATCATTTTTGTTCAACCTGGACAAATGACCACCCTAGTCATGGCACAACAAATTTTAGTTTAAAGCGACAACAGATGTCGTGGCAACACACAGGCCACACTTCGTATTAATCAGCAACACAGGCCGTTACTACACAAGCTACAAACCATGTGTGCTGGGGTAAATTAACATTTATTGAATCATGAGATCGAGACCAACGTCTACTAGAGCATGACTAAGCAATAAAGCGCACCTAAGTTGGTAGTACAATAATATCCAACTAATAATTAACCATCCTAGGGTATCCAAGGATTATATTATTCAAGGATACATGTCATTCACAAATTATCAAGGAGGCATAATGGCAATTAGGTAATTAACTAATTACCGAAACCGTTTATTATAAAATTAGCGATGCATGTTTATATCAAACAATATACTTTTATAAATATGGGTTCAATATGATCAAAGGTCTACGACTTGCCTTCGTTGAAGAGTTGAGGTGCGTCGGTAGTTGGGTCCACGAAGTCTTCCGAAACGCTAGAATCTAAACGTGTGAACAAAGCTAAATAAATAAAACAATACCAAATAAAATCCAAATAAATACTAAATAATTACTAATAGGAAGGTAATGACTTTAGATGAATTTAGAAATTTGAATCACTCGAATCGGAGTTCAAATGAAGAAGTTATGGCCAAAGGAAGTGGGAAAAACACAAGAAATGATAGAATTGGAGATTTTTCTGATTTTCCGAATTATTTTTCAAAAGGAAAATCGATTAAATGCCACACGGGCGCTGAATGGGCTTGACGGGGCTGACACGTCAACGGAGGGCTGACGTGGTGCCACGCGGCGCTGGTGTGGCGCCACTCAAGATCGCCACGCGGCGCCCGGCAGCAGCAAGACGGAGCCGAGGGTCGCCGGCGATTAGCGGCTGGGCGGCGGCGAGATACCAACGCCAAGAGGAGCTCACGGGGAGTTGGGCGCGCGAGGTCTTGATGACGCGGCGGCACGGGATGGTCGCCGGTGAGGAGAAAAAGCGGCGGCGGCGGCTGAACGCGGCGGCGGTGCTCCGGTAGGGCTCCGGGGACGGGGAGGTGCGCACGGGGAAGCCCTCGCTTTGGCGATGCCAGAGGCGAGGTTGATGGCGCCGGAGGAGGCTCAACGGCGGCGGCGGATGCGGCGGAGTGAAGCTCGGTTGCGGCAGCGGAATCGCGAAATCCAGCGACGAGAAGGCGAGAGAGGGAGAGTGAGGTGAGTGGAAAGAGAGAGGAGAGGGAGAGCTTCACGGTGCTCGCTTTTATAGGCCTCGGGGAGGCCTGGAGGAGGAGGAGGGGGAGAGGTTGTTGGCCATTAATGGCGAGCGGCGGGTCGACCTCGCGGAGAAGAGGGGAAAGCGGGGCACACGGGTGCGGCGGAGGCGGGGACAGGCGACGCAACCAGATGGGACGGGGTAGGCTAGGGCATGGCGAGGAAGCAGTGCGGCTCGGCGAGATTCGCGGTGAGGCGGGCGTGGCGGAGGCGGAGGTTGAAGACGACCGGGGCGCTGACAAGGCGGGCCCACCGGTCAGCGAGAGAGAGAAGAGAACGGGGAGGGCGCGATGGATGCCAGCCATCCGATCCAGATCGGACGGCGTCCGATGGAGGGTGTCAAGGCTTATCGGGCTTAATTTAGGTGGGTCACAAGAAAGTGAACAGAAGCGGGCTAGAGGAATTCGGCCCAAGAGGTTTAGGGAGATTTTTAAGGATTTTTTATTTTAGAAAATACAAGAAAAGCAAAAACCTTTTTAGAAAATAGTTAAAGCCGTCCAAAAATTCAAGAAAAATTCACAGAAGTCCCTTGAATTATTTAGAACTTAATAAAAATATTTTCGGCTTAACTTTTGCTATTAATTTTTGCAATTAATTATTTTTAACATAGGGCAAAAGGAAAAACCAATTTAAAATCCAACCAAACTCAACTAAACCAACTTGAATTAATTGAAGTTTTAATTAATTCAAATCAAATCACTTTTAAAATTCTAAATTACAAGTTAAGCTTTGGCAAATTAATAAAATCAAATGGTTACTTTCTAAATTTTGAAAATTTTCAAAAACCCTGGAAATTTAGGATGTTACATATACCCATCTATGTCATAAATTGTTTTATAAATCATTTTAAAAATAAAACCAAAGTCTAATTCGTGAAAGGCTTTGTTCAGCATGTCCATAACTGTGGACACGGCTATTCGAATAGTTTGACATTCTGCAGAGATTGTACAACTTTACCCATAAGAGATAATTGACTTATATTGTCCGTTTCACACACTTTCGTAGGTGTGCGACTAAGTGATTATCACAAGGCCTTTACAAGTGTCATCCTAAAATAGTATGTCTGCTAAAGTTTTACTTCCTTTGGACTAAACCATCTGCCGGAAGCTCTCTCTTGCGCCATGTGGGAATAAACAAAAAGTAGGTTATTCTAACACATCAACATGGCACAACTAACAGTAGAATATTACAAATTAATTAACCTGGTGTGTTCCATATCAGATTTGTGGTAGTACGGAATGACTTAACAATCTGTAGTTCACAGTCCTTAATTGACTGTGTGACTTACAAAACAATCCTTTGGCCTCAACCATACACTGAATTGAGCCCGTGCATAAACCTGCACCCATCAACTATCCATTTCGCCCAAGTCCAAACCAATTTTATTTTATTTTTCAAAATCATTTATAAACTTCCATGGCACACCAATGATATGGATACAATTTAAACCGTATTTGATTTTTGGCTGTAAATTCTCAAATTAAATATTTCAAGTCTAATCATGGCTAAGCTTTTTTTTCCTTCCAAAATGTTCTAGTTCGTACTATTGTACATAACTAGATTTTATCTAAGGTGACAAGGTTTGGATATTTCAATGTCAAAATTTGGTCATACAAATGTATTGGGATTAACTATATTTTTAAAATAGGTATTTAAATTATATTGAATAGAAATAAGCATGCAATAATAATTCAAAATAGAATTTAAATAATTTAAAATATTGGGATCAAACATGAGGAAAGATGTAACTTGCCTTGCTCAATTAATTGTTGATATGAAACGGCATCGAAATTTGGTTCTCCGAAGTCGTCGAAATCTATACGCGAAAACAAGCCAAATTCAAACAAAATTCAAATAAAATTCAATCAAACTCCAAATTAAATAATTTATTGCGGAGATAGATATTGAATTTATATGAATTTAGAAATTTAAATCACTTGAATCGGAGCTCGAACGAAGGAGAATGGGCTCTTGGGAGATTGAATTCCACATGAAATGATATAATTGGAAATTCTGAATTTATGGAATTATTTTTCTAAAGGAAAAATAATTTATTACGTCATCATGACGTTAGCGAGGGGATTTAATTTTCTGGCCAAACTATTTTTGTTAAGGAAAATCAGAATGAGTCAACGACAAGTAAGCCCTAATCGATGGACCAGGTCCATAGGATTGCACCTTAGTCCATGGTGGACTAGGAGCACAGGGTTGCGTAGCTTGCCACGCAAGCGTCCACGTGGCGTGTGACTGGGATGGAGGGGATGAGTTGGCGGCGTAGTGGTGCACACATGGCCCTACATGGCGGCCACGTGGATTATAGCGGCGGCGGCGCATAGGAACCAATGGTTCTGGCTAACGACGGTGTGGTGACCGGCGGCGAGGTGCAAGAAAGAAAGTGGAGGCGTGTGATGACCCGCTCGGGATACGAGGAACCGGCCCAATTTTTTTTTGAGCTGCGGTACTACTGCATAGAGGAGCGGTAGTACCGCTCGGTGCATCCCGAGTGAGGTCTACCAGGACCTCCCAGGAGGTCTTCAAGACCTCCTGGAGGTCTTGGCCATTGTGCAATGAGCCAGTCCCAGGAAACACAAGCTGGCTCGCACAAACTGACAATGGTGAGATCAAATCCATACACAAGCTAAGAGAAACAAGAGACAAAACATTATGTATATATTAAAGACCACACCGGCCAAGCTTCTTACAAGCGGTTTGCCTCAAGGGCTACAACAAGAGCTCAACTACAGCAGAAACAAAACACCAACGATAGGTCCAACCGATCAGCCCACCGACTATCAAGTGGAGGACGTCTGTGACGACCTCTTCCCAGTGATATACGGCAAAGGTCCGGGAGGACCTTTTTTTTTTATGAGTCACGGTGCTACCGCATAGAGGAGCGGTAGCACCGCTCGGTGCATCCCGAGGGAGGTCTACCAAGACCTCCCAGGAGGTCTTCAAGACCTCCTGGAGGTCTTGGCTCGCAACCAGCCGAAAGCACCTCCTGGTATATCATCAGGGAGGTCCGATAGGACCTCCAGGCCAAGTCCCGTAGGACTGTAACATCCCAAATGTATAATTAGGGTTAATCAAGTATAATTATATGTGTAGAAATTAAAACTTTTTCTCACATCTTGAAAAACCCTAAAATCTTATGTAATTCTTGTCCAAGAGTTGTGTAATCCAAAAACACAAAGCTCTTGTTGACCAAAAATCAAACTCATTTTCCAATTATCTTAAATCTTGTGTCAAACATTTGGAATATATTTTCCTTGGTCCCAAAAACTGATATGGGACCCCTTCTGAAAAATATCATGAGTTATAACACTTGTTGATAATTTTTGGAGGCAAAACAATCCTTTAAACAACCTTCATGAATTTCCTGAGAAAAATGTATTGCATAATAACCTCTGGAAATTTTATGCAAGGTTGGTCTCATTGTCAGCAAGCTCCAGTTAAAATTTCATCAAATTTGGAGTTCATTTGCTATCTCAAATAATTCTGTAAGTTTCAGCTATTAAAAACTAAATTTAAAAGCCTACACTATTCCTTGGGCTAGCCATATTCAAAGTGGTCCAGCCAACCATGTCTGCACCTCACAGACCTCATCTCCATTTTGATCAGTCGCAGCTGTTGGATTTACATCCAACCGCCACGACCTCCTCATGATCAACACCGCAAGGACCTCCCACCTCATGAGGTCATTGCCGTTGGATCGATGATCCATGGTCATGACCTCCCTGTGTGTTAAACCTCAAAGACCTCCTCGAGTTGTTAAACCATCGCAATGAGGTCATCCCATTTGTTGAGGTCGAGCCGTTGGATCAAATCCAACACCACGACCTCCTCCTCAACATACTCGGTCAGTCATCCCACCTCACGTGAGGTCATAGCCCTTGGATCCAAGATCCATGGCCCCGACCTCCTCCCTCTTGTTAAACTAAACAAACCTTCCACCTAACCTAGGTCGTAGCCATTGGATCAAATCCAACGACTCACGACCTCCTGCGATATCAAGCACTCACAACCTCCCCATCTTTTGTTGTGCACCGTTAGATTTAAAATCTACGGTCACGACCTCCTTTTGTCTCATGCGCACTGAGACCTCCCTCAACAAGACGTGAGATCGTAGCCCTTAGATCTAAATCTAAAGGCCATGACCTCCCTTGTGCGTTGCAAGCTCAGACCTCCACCTCCTTTGATCGAACCCTTAGATCTAAATCTAGCGGTCTGACCTCCCTTACTGCTGCGCATCATATCAGACCTCCCGGTCATTGTGTGCCCTTGGATTTAAATCCAAAGGCCATGACCTCCCTCATGTCTTTTGATCGCGTATGTTAAGTCCTCACTGGAGGTCCAAGACCGTTGGATGGAGATCCAACGCTTTGGACCTCTGTCCCTTTTCCTCACGTGCGTTTTCGACATTGAAATCGGAGGGCCACGACCTCCCCATCCTTGATCGTGTGGTGGGACCTCCTCCCACCACTTAAAACATAACGGTTCAAAATGAGATCCGATGGTTAGGACCTCCCGTGTCTTATCCAACGGTCATAAGGACCTCCTGTTCTTCTCCTTCCTCTGGCGCGCATGCGTGCTCTCGAAGGGAGTTAATGTCCACTTGTCCATTTGTGTCCTTTCAATGACTCTTTGCTAACCCGCATTTAATGCGTGTCGACTTTCCGCCTATCAGTCAAGCCTGACCGCCCCGGCTTGTCAACTTTAGGTCATGTCCATCCCATGGACCAACCCGTGGGCTAAGCTCACCATGGAGCTTAGCCCAGCTCAAACCTTCACTCAAAGCTATAAAGTATCCTTTGGGATCCTCCTTGGCTTCCTTTGCACACAACCGACCTCAGCCTTGCACTTGTGCGTGGCTGAGCTTCTCCTCCACTAACTCTCACTCACCTCCCATCTTGGCTGCCATTGTTGAAGTCCTTGGAGCTCATCAGTGAGACAAGGGTTCTAGTGGCTCCCTCTTTCCAACCTTTGCTCACTTTTGCTCCTAAACACCTCTTGGAAGTTAACCCTAACTTAAATTGTTTGGGCATTTTTCAGAGGTGGACAAAGAGGAGCTTGGAGCTGGAGCTTTGGCCGTGAGCTGCGAAGCTTCGTTGTCTTCCCCAACTCCGGTCATCACCTCCACGACCTCCCCAGCACCTTAGGACCTCCAGGTACCTCCTGTAGTCCTTTAGATCTTGGCACCCATATGAATGATTTTGCGGAGCTTTTCTTGGCACAAGCTTGAATGTTCTTGTGAGCTGCTTTTTGCATTTTCGTGTTTGGCCGTCTTTGGTCATCTTTTGCCCTCTCGGCTCATGGCGTTCAAAGCCGCCGTCGCCGCCGAGAGGAGGTCCTTTGGTGCGCAAGCGTTATTGTGCACTCGGTGGTATCATGGACCTCACCGGCGAGCTCTACCTCGCCGGCGAGATCACTTCTTCACGCCGGGATTTTGTCGGACGCCCCGGCGTGTCATTGTCGTTTTAGGACATAAATTCACCGTTTTAAATGCCCAATCATCGCAATCATTGGTGTCTTAACCGCCATTAACCCCGCCCCTTTTGCGCGCATTAAAACCCTCGCGGCGGACCTCCTCGTGGTCCCGCGCATTTATCTCATGTCCAAAGCTCGCGGCGTTGGAGTGCAGGGCGCCCCGACCTCCTCCGAGGAGATCTGGAGCGTCCAAGACCTCCCCTTGCGTAATCATGGCCGTCCAGACCTCCCTGGAGATCTGTGACGTTAGGACCTCCGCTTAGGACCTCCCCTAAGCCATCTCAGCCGTTCATGACCTCCCCGGGTAGATCTTGACCGTCAAGGTCCTCCCTCGGACGATCTGAACCATCGAGGACCTCCCTTGGAACATCTGGACCGTCCAGGACCTCCCCTGTGAGGTCCTGACGATGTAGATTTTCCTCAGGGAGATCTTGATAGTTTGGACCTTCCTTTGGAAGATCTCAACCGTTCATGACCTCCCCTTTAGATCTGGTCCGTTCCGGACCTCCTTCCTGTGTTGTGGTCCGTTGGATTTCGCATCTACGGTCACGACCTCCCCCTCACCTCGCGCATGTGAGTTGCTAAGAGGTCCAGGACCTCTGGACCTTCACGTGCGCGTGTGTGATGTTCTCCTGGGAGATCTTGAGCCGTTGGATTTATGATCTGTGGCTCACGTCCTCCCATACCCTTGTGAGTTTTAGAAATTCCAGTGAGCTCTAGTATAAACTGAAATAAGGTATAAACTTTAGAATTCCATATCTTTTTCATTTTTAATCCAAATGAGGTCATTCAAAGTATGTTGGCTCTGTCTTGGACTTGACTTTAATCAAAAAATGATTGTAAGTTGAGTTCAGCTCCAGAGCATAGTTTGCCATTAGATTTTAAAACCAACTTTAAAATGTGCACTTAAATCAATGCTTAACTTGTAAAATACATAACTAATGCTCTATAGGTTATTTTTGGGTGAGACCAACTTTGTTGGTTTCCTCTCTTAGTGAACTCACTGTGAAAATTAGTTTTGAGCTTGTTGCTGTTAGGAAATTGAGGACTTGTGCATTATAATTTTGTTCAAGTCCTTGTTTTTGAATATTTGTAGAGAGTGCATAATAGCTCCAAATGAGATGAACTCAATTGTGTTATTCATCTCATGAGGTGCTGGTTTTACAGTAAAAATTTCAGCTTCGCTGCTTTCCTAGAAAATGTTGGCTCATAATTAAATTAGTGAATAGTGCAGTTTGGTAATTAATAGGCTGAGCAGAATTGATTTCATCATATCTTTTGCATTGAGAATCCAAATCAATTGGTTCTTGTTGCTAAATTCATGATAAATCATTGTCTTGCTGCTGTGAAATTTTCAGAGAATTTGGAGTTCGTTTGCTGTGCTATCTTTGTTGCCTTTCGTCGTTCTTATCGGTTCTTTATCGCTTTTCCGTTAGGTTTCGACATTTGTGGTGATCCCGAGAGCGACCCTCTGCCACAATTTGACCACCAGCAACAAGGCAAGCAGTTTGACCATTTCCATCATTGTCCCATTACTTTAAAGCTTAATACTTTGTTTTACTTCTATGTATGCATGCTACTTTGTGTTAAATGTCGCTAGCGAGCCTATAGTTGCATGATCTGTAGGAATTGTTTATCCTCTACTACCATGAGCCTAGGTTATTTGCTGTGGTGGGAGCTCGTTGGATGAGCTCTTATCACTTAGTAGTTTCGATATAAATTGCTTAGACATGCCTAGTTATCGGTAGAAATGGGCGATCATCGACTTAGTCGATGGTCTTGATCACTCAAAATGATTATTACTCCTATATGTCCAGCACTTGTGCTTTGATTAATTGTAAAATCAAAACTGAAAATAAAAGATTGATTTAGACTTGGGCATATTGGATGGATGGTGCGGTTTTTGGATGTGGTGGTATGCCCGGTCCCTAAGGACCGAGTACTTGGGTCACTAAGCCAGCGATTTGGCGTACTAACCACTTGAGGCATATGGAACCCCTCTTGACTAAGTACTCTAGGAGGTGTTAATTATGAGCGAGCTCGGTTGGTGTGTTTTCAAAAACAAATGTATATGTATAGTGTGGGAGGAGCATTAGCTTAGGGAAGGTTGTGATGTCTCCTTCTCCCGTGGGTTGTGCAGCTCGTAATTAGCATTCATCCTTTGGAAAGGTCTCGTAGGACTTAGCCGTGCAAGACACCTTGGAAGTGTGCGTAAAGGAAAGGCGATGCGGCGTGTGGGTGCAGTGGTACACCTGCAGGGATAAAACTATTGAATAGCCTCGCCCTAGGTTATGGACATGCTTGGTAAGGTCGTTCAAGACTAGACTACAACCTTTAATTAAAACTTGACATGGTTGGTATGAGCGGGGAGTTCATGCTATTGTTGTGGTGACTTGGGTTAGTCACTTCGTGATTGTTCTTGTTGTTGTTATTATGTTATTATCTCGTTGTTACTTCAACATTTAAAAATGCTTTGTCAAATTGCCTTCAATCTATTATGTTATTGCAAATAAATGTTGCTTTATGCTAAAATAAGTCCAAAGCCTCATCCACTTAAATAAAGCTTGCATGTAGCTATTTATAGTTCTGTTATCTCACACGTAAGTCTTGCGGAGTACTTTATGTACTCATCCGCCCGTGGTTGTGGCAATTTTGTGGCTTTTGTTGCAGAGGAAGAAGGAGAGCTCCAAGAGCCTCTCTTTTGTGCTACGTGTTGCGTTTCTTGACGACTAGCTTGGCGGTCGGTCGAGATGCCTAGGGGTTAAGGCACACCGATTGGCTTTGTGTTATAGCCATCTTTATGGCACTTTTGCTTCCGCTGTTATCTTTTTGTATTTATTGCTATTTGGCCTAAGGGCCTCTCTTTTGTAATATCTATTCCATATTTATGTTAACTTCTGGTTTGTTGCTTATGTTCTATGTGTTGTATGGAATTGATACATTCTTTTGTTGTGAGGTATGTATCTTGCATTCAGGAAGTATACATCTCTCGAGACCGGGTTTATTTGGTTGATAATACTAGGGTCAATCGGATGACTAAGTATTATGAGCCTAATAAAGCGTCGGTCTCACAAAAGTTGGTATCGAGCCATCTTGACCGTAGTAATGCAAGCTTGGTCGATCCTTAGGATATTTTGAAAACCTATTTTCAAAGCATCAAATGAGTTTTGAAAGCTTAGGTAAATTCTCGGATTTTATTCCTTACCTATCTTAGCTTTCTCTTCTCATCCCACTCTAATTTGAGTTTTAAAAGTTGTTTTCCTCTCTTCCCTTCTACAAAATAGTTGTTATCGATTAACACTGGGTTTTGGGAGAACCAATGAGATTGGAAAATTGAAGTGTGAGCTGCCCACTACAAGGTTTTGAAGTTTCGAGTCGGTGATTCGACAAGGAGCTTGGATGCGAAACCTGGACAGCAAGCATCAAATTTCCGGACAGCAGTCTCAAAGGTGTCTAATTAGGATAGATAATGAGAGGTTAATCAACTAAAACTTGTGGGAATAAAAGGGTAAGATGTGATACTAGTTAGCTAAGTATCTAACACTTATTTCGCTGCATTAACCTTGCTCTCTAATAGTTTTAGATCTCATCTTACAATCTGATTTTTGATCTTCTCGACCAATTACTCGTTCATTCAATACGGGTTAGTTGAGATGAGAAGTTGAGCCTTGCGTTTGGTGTTTCTTGGCTGTTTTTAGGGTCTTTTAGAAGCTTTTTAAAGTTTAAATAACCGCTGAGTTTGGCTTTCGTTTGGGGTGATATTCCATTCCCCTAGTCGATCGCTTTTGCTTTCTTTAAGGCTTTGTTTTTGGGTTTAGTTGCTAACCAAAAATTCCTTGTAACAGATGGCGGGACTTTTCGTAGTGGCCAAGGCGGTCACTGGTCCGGACGAGGAGCTTCCTCCTCCTCCGACCATGGCCGAGGTTCTTCTTGATCGGCGCAACCGCGCGGATGACAGAGAGTTCCATGGGCGTCATCGCGCAACACCACTACACTTACCGGAGCTTGAGGATCCGGGCGAGGAATGCCCATCACCGCGTGGAGGACTCGCGGAGTTTCTTCGTACTCAGCCCCTACCTTTTCCCGGTTCGAGGATCCTTTGGATGCGGATGATTGGCCGTCTTGTGGAGCGAAGCCGATCATGCTGATGCGAGGAGCACGAGAAGGCGCTGTTAGATCGCACCACCGAGGGTGCAGCTTTGTCATGGTGGGAGAGCTTTCTCGCCATGCAGCCCGCAGACCACACCGTCTCTTGGGAGGAGTTTCAGTCTTGCCTTCCGTCGGGCTCACATCCTGCCGGCTTGATGGAGATCAAGAAGCGGGGAGTTTCTTGCGCTCAAGCAAGGGCGTAGCTCGATCATGGAGTATGTCTACGAGTTCAACCATCTAGCTCGTTATGCTCTCGAGGATGTGGCCACCGATATGGCTAAGGTGCCAAGTTCAGCGTGGCTTGTCCGAGGAGTGAAGGACAAGCTATCTATTGTCGACTTCACGATTTCCGGACCTTGGTCGACAAGGCCATCGTCGTGAGCATGCGGCTCGAGAGCTTATGGACTCCCACAAGCGCAAGTGGGAGGCCCATAAGTCATCCAGGCGATTCTTCCGCCCCGCCGCAGGCGATCTCGGGGTACCACTCTCACTCTTGGCGCCCGAGGTCACACCCTCGTTCCTCGTCGTCCTTCGCAGCCGTGTCTCGACCCGTGCACTGCGAAGTCGTGAGAGCGGCCCCGCAACCGGTTGCCAGGTCACATGTTTCTCATGCAACCAGAAGGGGCATTATGCGAACCAATACCCTAAGAAGACAGGAGCAGCCCCTCGTCCTAATGGAGGACGCGGGCCAGGAGGTGGTGCAGCTCAGGACCAGAAGATCATCCCGGCTACCCAAGGCGTGGGTAGTGGTCGCGTCAACGCCATCACCACAAAGGAGGCTCAGGAGGCACCCGGCGCCGTGCTAGGTACACTTTCGTTAACTCTCATCCCGCTCATTGTTTTGTTTGATTCAGAGCATCTCATTCATTTGTTTCGAAGTCTTTTTTCTGCTGTTGGAGAGCTTCTTTTCTCTCCGTTGTCGGTCCCGCTACTCATTCGCTCTCCCGGTTCGGAGTTGAGGGCTGAGGTTGAGTGTAGGGATGTCCCTATCGAGATCGAAGGGGTAGGTTTCTTAGTGAACCTTATCCTTCTCCATTCAGCGAGTCTTGATGTGATTCTTGGCATGGATTGGTTGTCCCAGCACATGGGACAAATCGATTGCGCCAGGAAGCTCATCTCTCTATCTAGTCCTCCGTGGAAAGGTTTCGCTTTTACCGAAGTCGCTAGATCCGCATCTCTTGGCGCAAGCGAAGCCCACTCTAGATATTAGCGAAGTCCCAACAGTTTGTGACTTTGTTGATGTCTTTCCGCGATCTTCCGGGATGCCACCCGTTCGAGACCTCGAATTTGTCATTGAGTTGGCTCCTGCATCGCCCCTATCTCAAAGAGGCCTTATCGGATGCCACCGAACGAGTTGGTAGAATTGAAGAAGCGATTAAGTGAGCTGCAAGAGAAGGGTTTCATTCGCCTAGCTCATCTCCTTGGGGTTGTCCGGCAATCTTCGTAAAGAAGAAGGGCGGTATTTTACGATGTAAAGTCGTCGATTATCGCCAACTTAATGAAGTGATGGTAAAGAACAAGTATCCATTGCCCGCATTGATGATCTCTTCGATCAATTATTTGGAGCTCGAGTTTTCTCCAAGATTGATTTGAGAGTGGGATATCATCGAGTTCGGATTCGCCCGAGGATATTCCAAAGACGGCGTTCTCTACTCGCCACGGCTTGTATGAGTATTAATTGTCATGTCGTTCGCAACCAATGCCCTCGCCTTGTTCATGAACCTCATGAATTCGGTATTCATGGAGTATTTGGATAAGTTTGTCGTGGTCTTCATCGATGATATTCTTATCTATTCCAAGAACGATGAGGATCATGCCGAGCATCTGAAGCTTGTGTTAGGCAAGCTACGTGAGCACCGGCTGTATGCGAAGTTCAGCAAGTGTGCGTTCTGGTTGAAGGAAGTGGCTTTCTTAGGCCATATTCTTTCCGCGGAGGCGAGGTATTGATCCTAGCAAGGTCACCGATGTTTCATCATGGAGTCCGCCCACCGGTCACGAAGCGCGGAGTTTTCTTGGTTTAGCGGGATATTATCGCCGCTTTATCGAGAACTTCTCCAAGATCGCTGGCCAATGACGGAGTTGCTCAAGAAGGACAAGAAGTTCTTGTGGTGCGATGCTTGCATGGCAAGTTTCCATATACTCAAGAAGCGTTTGACCACCGCTCCCATTCTTGTTCTTCCCGATATCCATCGCGACTTCGATATCTTTTGCGATGCTTCTCGTCGAGGCCTCGGTTGTGTCCTTATGCAAGAAGGCAAGGTAGTGGCCTATGCATCAAGGCAATTGAGACCTCATGAACTCAACTACCCTACTCATGATTTGGAGTTGGCTGCTGTGATTCATGCACTTAAGATTTGGCGACATTACCTAATCGTTAATCGTTGTGAAGTGTATTCGGATCACAAGAGCCTCAAGTACTTGTTCACCCAACCCGACTGAACCTCGGGCAAAGGAGATGGTTGGAGTTGATCAAGGATTATGATATGTGTATTCACTACCATCCGGGCAAGGCTAATGTAGATTGCCGATGCGCTTAGTCATAAAGCGCATTGTAATGCCTTAGTGCTCAAGGAGCATTCGCCCTCTCTTCTCGAGGCATTCCGGCGTCTCAACTTGGAGATAGTTGAGCATGGATCTCTCATTGCCATGGTTGTGCAACCAACCTTGGTGGATCGGATCAAGTCCGCTCGGCGATCGGATTTGGGAGTGAGCCACATTAAGGCAAATGTCAAGAACGGAGCGACCAAGTGCTTCTCGAGGATGAGCATGGCGTCGTGAGGTTCGAACAACGCCTTTGTGGTTCCAAAGGACATGGAGTTGCGGAATTTAATCCTTCGCGAAGCCCATGATTCGCCTTTATCCATTCATCCCGGGGCCACAAAGATGTATCAAGATCTCCGCCAGAGATTTTGGTGGACCCGAATGAAGAGGGAGATTGCGAAGTTCGTTCTTAAAGTGCGACGTGTGTCGTTAATGTGAAGGCCGAGCATCGGCGTCTCTTTGGATCGCTTGACCTTTGCCAATTCCTGAGTGGAAGTGGGATTCGATCGGAATGGATTTTATCACCGGTCTACCCACGTCCCCGAAGAAGAATGATGCCATTTGGGTCGTCATCGATCGATTGACTAAGGTGGCACATTTCCTTCCCGTCAAGACTGAACTTCGGGTAGGTCTTTTGGCGGAACTCTATATCGCCCGCATCGTGAGTTTGCACGGTGTGCCGAAGACGATCGTGTCGGATCGTGGATCCCTTTTCACGTCTCGTTTTTGGCATAGCTTGCAAGAGGCCATGGGCACTCGTCTTACCTTTAGCACGGCATATCATCCTCAAACTGATGGTCAGACCGAGAGGGTCAACCAAGTTTTGGAGGACATGCTTCGTGCTTGTGTCCTTTCATATGGGAAGCATTGGGAGAAATGCTTGCCATTCGCCGAGTTTTTGTATAACAATGACTTTCGAGGCCGGTCTCGGCATGGCACCATTTGAGGCCTTATGCGGAGAAAGTGTAGGACCCGTTGAACTGGTCGAGACCGGTGAGAGACCTCTCTTTGGCGGACTCAATCAATGAGGTCGGCGCCAAGTCCGGCTTATTCGTGAGTGTTTGCGCCGCAGCTCAATCGAGCAAAAGAGCTATGCGGATCGCCGTCGGCGTGAGTTACGTTTTGAGCCTAATGACTTTGTTTATCTCAAAGTCTCTCCTTTGAAGGGCCATCAGCGTTTCGGCGTCAAGGGCAAGTTGGCTCCTCGATATGTCGGTCCCTACCGCATTATCGAGAAGAAGGGAGCTGTTGCCTATAAGTTGGAGTTGCCACTGCACTTGAGGGGTACATGATGTTTTCCATGTGTCCCAGCTTAAGAAGTGCCTCCGTGTTCCAACTGAGGAAGCTCCGTTGGAAACCCTCGATGTCCAGGAAGATTTGACCTATCGCGAGCACCCTGTTCGCGTACTCGATGAGTCTGAACGAAGGACAAGGAATAAGACCATCAAGTTCCTTAAAGTTCAGTGGTCAAACCATTCCGAGGATGAGGCTACTTGGGAAAGAGAAGATCGTCTGCGTGCGGACTATCCATCTTTCTTTACCGAGTGAGCCAAATCTCGGGACGAGATTTCTGTAAGGGGGAGAGATTTTGTAACATCCCAAATGTATAATTAGGGTTAATCAAGTATAATTATATGTGTAGAAATTAAAACTTTTTCTCACATCTTGAAAAACCCTAAAATCTTATGTAATTCTTGTCCAAGAGTTGTGTAATCCAAAAACACAAAGCTCTTGTTGACCAAAAATCAAACTCATTTTCCAATTATCTTAAATCTTGTGTCAAACATTTGGAATATATTTTCCTTTGTCCCAAAAACTGATATGGGACCCCTTCGAAAAAATATAATGAGTTATAACACTTGTTGATAATTTTGGAGGCAAAACAATCCTTTAAACAACCTTCATGAATTTCCTGAGAAAAATGCATTGCATAATAACCTCTGGAAATTTTATGCAAGGTTGGTCTCATTGTCAACAAGCTCCAGTTAAAATTTCATCAAATTTGGAGTTCATTTGCTATCTCAAATAATTCTGTAAGTTTCAGCTGTTAAAAACTAAATTTAAAAGCCTACACTATTCCTTGGGCTAGCCATATTCAAAGTTGGTCCAGCCCAACCATGTCTGCACCTCGGCGAGACCTCATCTCCACTTGATCAGTCGCGGTAGTTGGATTTACATCCAACCGCCACGACCTCCTCCGTGGTCAACACCGCAAGGACCTCCCCACCTCATGAGGTCATTGCCGTTGGATCAGTGATCCATGGTCATGACCTCCCCTGTGTGTTAAACCTCAAAGACCTCCTCGAGTTGTTAAACCATCGCAATGAGGTCATCCCATTTGTTGAGGTCGTGGCCGTTGGATCAAATCCAACAGACCACGACCTCCTCCTCAACATACTCGGTCAAGTCATCCCACCTCGTGAGGTCATAGCCCTTGGATCCAAGATCCATGGCTCGACCTCCTCCCTCTTGTTAAACTAAACAAACCTTCCACCTAACCTAGGTCGTAGCCATTGGATCAAATCCAACGACTCACGACCTCCCCTGATATCAAGCACTCACAACCTCCCCATCTTTTGTTGTGCACCGTTAGATTTAAAATCTACGGTCACGACCTCCTTTGTCTCATGCACTGAGACCTCCCAAGACGTGAGATCGTAGCCCTTAGATCTAAATCTAAAGGCCATGACCTCCCTTGTGCGTTGCAAGCTCAGACCTCCACCTCCTTTGATCGGAACCCTTAGATCTAAATCTAGCGGTCTGACCTCCCTTGCTCATTGCGCATCATATCGAGACCTCCCGGTCATTGTGTGCCCTTGATTTAAATCCAAAGGCCATGACCTCCCCTCATGTCTTTTGATCGCGTGCGTTAAGTCCTCTTGGAGGTCCGCGACTGTTGGATGGAGATCAACGCTTTGGACCTCTGTCCCTTTTCCTCACGTGCGTTTTCGCGATTAATGAAATCGGAGGGCCACGACCTCCCCATCCTTGATCGTGTGGTGGGACCTCCTCCCGGCCACTTAAAACATAACTTGGTTGAAAATGAGATCCGATGGTTAGGACCTCCCGTGTCTTATCCAGCGGTCATAAGGACCTCCTGTTCTTCTCCTTCCTCGGCGCGCGCATGCGTGCTCGGCGGGGAGTTAATGTCGGCTTGTCCCTTGTGTCCTTTCAATGACTCTTTCTTGACCGCATTTAATCTTGAGTTAGCTTTCCGCCTATCAGTCAAGACACCGCCCGGTTGTCAACTTTAGGTCATGTCCATCCCATGGACCAACCCGTGGGCTAAGCTCACCATGGAGCTTAGCCCCAGTTCAAAACCTTCACTCAGGCTATAAAGTATCCTTTGGGATCCTCCTTGGCTTCCTTTGCACACAACCGACCTCAGCCTTGCACTTGTGCGTGGCTGAGCTTCTCCTCCACTAACTCTCACTCACCTCCCATCTTGGCTGCCATTGTTGAAGTCCTTGGAGCTCATCAGTGAGACAAGGGTTCTAGTGGCTCCCTCTTTCCAACCTTTGCTCACTTTTGCTCCTAAACACCTCTTGGAAGTTAACCCTAACTTAAATTGTTTGGGCATTTTTCAGAGGTGGACAAAGAGGAGCTTGGAGCTGGAGCTTTGGTCGTGAGCTGCGAAGCTTCGTTGTCTTCCCCAACTCCGGTCATCACCTCCACAACCTCCCCAGCACCTTAGGACCTCCAGGTACCTCCTGTAGTCCTTTAGATGCTGGCACCCGCATGAATGATTTTGCGGAGCTTTTCTTGGCACAAGTTTGAATGTTGCGCGGAGCTACTTTTTGCATTTTCGTGTTTGGCCGTGCTGGTCATCTTTTGCCCTCTCCGGCTCGCCGGCGTTCAAAGCCGCCGTCGCCGTCGAGAGGAGGTCCACTGGGTGCGCAACGTTATTGTGCACTCAGTGGTATCATTGACCTCACCGCGAGCTCTACCTCGCGGCGAGATCACTTCTTCACGCTCGGGATTTTGTCGGACGCCCCGGCGTGTCATTGTCGTTTTAGGACATAAATTCACCGTTTAAATGCCCAATCATCGCAATCATTGGTGTCTTAAGCGCCATTAACCCTGTCCCTTTGCGCGCATTAAAACCCCTCGCGGACCTCCTCGTGGTCCCTGGCGCATTTATCTCATGTCCAAAGCTCGTGCGGCGTTGGAGTGCAGGGCGTCCAGACCTCCTCCGAGGAGATGCGGGCGCCCAAGACCTCCCTTGCGTAATCATGGCCGTCGAGACCTCCACGGAGATCTGTGACGTTAGGACCTCCGCTTAGGACCTCCCCTAAGCCATCTCAGCCGTTCATGACCTCCCCGGGTAGATCTTGACCGTCAAGGTCCTCCCTCGGACGATCTGAACCATCGAGGACCTCCCTTGGAACATCTGGACCGTCCAGGACCTCCCCTGTGAGGTCCTGACGATGTAGATTTTCCTCAGAGAGATCTTGATAGTTTGGACCTTCCTTTGGAAGATCTCAACCGTTCATGACCTCCCCTTTAGATCTGGTCCGTTCCGAACCTCCTTCCTGTGTTGTGGTCCGTTGGATTTGCATCTCGGCCACGACCTCCCCTCACCTCGCGCATGTGAGTTGCTAAGAGGTCCAGGACCTCTGGACCTTCACGTGCGCGTGTGTGATGTTCTCCTGGGAGATCTTGAGCCGTTGGATTTATGATCTGTGGCTCACGTCCTCCCATACCCTTGTGAGTTTTAGAAATTCCAGTGAGCTCTAGTATAAACTGAAATAAGGTATAAACTTTAGAATTCCATATCTTTTTCATTTTTAATCCAAATGAGGTCATTCAAAGTATGTTGGCTCTGTCTTGGACTTGACTTTAATCCAAAAATGATTGTAAGTTGAGTTCAGCTCCAGAGCACAGTTTGCCATTAGATTTTAAAACCAACTTTAAAATGTGCACTTAAATCAATGCTTAACTTGTAAAATACATAACTAATGCTCTATAGGTTATTTTTGGGTGAGACCAACTTTGTTGGTTTCCTCTCTTAGTGAACTCACTGTGAAAATTAGTTTTGAGCTTGTTGCTGTTAGGAAATTGAGGACTTGTGCATTATAATTTTGTTCAAGTCCTTGTTTTTGAATATTTGTAGAGAGTGCATAATAGCTCCAAATGAGATGAACTCAATTGTGTTATTCATCTCATGAGGTGCTGGTTTTACAGTAAAAATTTCAGCTTCGCTGCTTTCCTAGAAAATGTTGGCTCATAATTAAATTAGTGAATAGTGCAGTTTGGTAATTAATAGGCTGAGCAGAATTGATTTCATCATATCTTTTGCATTGAGAATCCAAATCAATTGGTTCTTGTTGCTAAATTCATGATAAATCATTGTCTTGCTGCTGTGAAATTTTCAGATAATTTGGAGTTCGTTTGCTGTGCTATCTTTGTTGCCTTTAAATCGTTCTTATCGGTTCTTTATCGCTTTTCCGTTAGGTTTCGACATTTGTGGTGATCCCGAGAGCGACCCTCTGCCACAATTTGACCACCAGCAACAAGGCAAGCAGTTTGACCATTTCCATCGTTGTCCCATTACTTTAAAGCTTAATACTTTGTTTTACTTCTATGTATGCATGCTACTTTGTGTTAAATGTAAGCTAGCGAGCCTATAGTTGCATGATCTGTAGGAATTGTTTATCCTCTACTACCATGAGCCTAGGTTATTTGCTGTGGTGGGAGCTCGTTGGATGAGCTCTTATCACTTAGTAGTTTCGATATAAATTGCTTAGACATGCCTAGTTATCGGTAGAAATGGGCGATCATCGACTTAGTCGATGGTCTTGATCACTCAAAATGATTATTACTCCTATATGTCCAGCACTTGTGCTTTGATTAATTGTAAAATCAAAAACTGAAAATAAAAGATTGATTTAGACTTGGGCATATTGGATGGATGGTGCGGTTTTTGGATGTGGTGGTATGCCTGGGTCCCTAAGGACCGAGTACTTGGGTCACTAAGCCAAGCGATTTCGCGTACTAACCACGCGAGGGCATATGGAACCCCTCTTGACTAAGTACTCTAGGAGGTGTTAATTATGAGCGAGCTCGGTTGGTGTGTTTTCAAAAACAAATGTATATGTATAGTGTGGGAGGGAGCATTAGCTTAGGGAAGGTTGTGATGTCTCCTTCTCCCGTGGGTTGTGCAGCTCGTAATTAGCATTCATCCTTTGGAAAGGTCTCGTAGGACTTAGCCGTGCGGCACACCTTCGGAAGTGTGCGTAAAGGAAAGGCGATCGGCGTGTGGGTGCAGTGGTACACCTGCGCAGGATAAAACTATTGAATAGCCTCGTCCTAGGTTATGGACATGCTTGGTAAGGTCGTTCAAGACTAGACTACAACCTTTAATTAAAACTTGACATGGTTGGTATGAGCGGGAGTTCATGCTATTGTTGTGGTGACTTGGGTTAGTCACTTCCAGGATTGTTCTTGTTGTTGTTATTATGTTATTATCTCGTTGTTACTTCAACATTTAAAAATGCTTTGTCAAATTGCCTTCAATCTATTATGTTATTGCAAATAAATGTTGCTTTATGCTAAAATGAGTCCAAAGCCTCATCCACTTAAATAAAGCTTGCATGTAGCTATTTATAGTTCTGTTATCTCACACGTAAGTCTTGCGGAGTACTTTATGTACTCATCTGCCCGTGGTTGTGGCAATTTTTGTGGCTTTTGTTGCAGAGGAAGGAGAGCTCCAAGAGCCTCTCTTTTGTGCTACGTGTTGCGATTTCTTGACGACTAGCTTGGCGGTCGGTCGAGATGCCTAGGGGTTAAGGCACCTGATTGGCTTTGTGTTATAACCATCTTTATGGCACTTTTGCTTCATTGTTATCTTTTGTATTTATTGCTATTTGGCCTAAGGGCCTCTCTTTTGTAATATCTATTCCATATTAATGTTAACACGGTTTGTTGCTTATGTTCTATGTGTTGTATGGAATTGATACATTCTTTTGTTGTGAGGTATGTATCTTGCATTAAGGAAGTATACATCTCTCGAGACCGGGTTTATTTGGTTGATAATACTAGGGTCAATCGGATGACTAAGTATTATGAGCCTAATAAGCGTCGAGGTCTCTAAGGACCTCTGGAGGTCTCTTGTCTTTCGAGCTAGTCCCAGGACAACAGAAGCTAGCTCACACAGGAACACAAAATAATATCACCACCACAAGGTCAAACAAACGATGAAGCAGACAAATTAAGTTTAATATTAAACGGGACCTTATGGTCAAGCTTGTACAAGAGGTCTGCCACTAAGGGCTTACAAAAACCGACAAAGACTTACAGCCGGCAACGAAAGAGCTCCAAAGCAAAAGCACCAAAAGCACGTAAAGGCCATCCAGCAAGCCCACAGGCTATCGAGTGGAGGACGTCCTAGGCAGCAGGATCGTCGAAGAACTCCTCCTCAAAGAGGTCTACACTGCCCTGCACTTGATCATCTTCCAAATCTGCTTTGACACAGGGCTTTAAGCCATGAGTACTTTGAATGTACTCAGCAAGACACAGGGAGCATTTATGCAAGTAATATTCATGCAAAGGCTTACCAATTGAGAGCTGTATGGTTAGGTTGCGCAAAGCCAAGTTTTGACAGCAATAACATAAGTAGATTGAAAAGCAGCAAGTTAAAATAATAGTATATAATACATTTGATTTTTACAAAGAGGGAGTGAGCACCAACTCACAACCACAACCAAAAAGGGGGAGGTCTGGTCGCACCCAAGACCAGGTCCTCACCCAAAAACCACCCTAGAGCACCCACTCCAGAGGTCCGAACCAGCCTCTGGACCACTACCCGAGCCAACCCCGACCCCTCTGGAGCCGGCCAAGGTCTCTTCGAGGCAAAGCCAGGGCATCTCGCTGAAGTGTCCAGTGGCACAAATTTTTGGGAACACTACCCCTTGCACCATTTTCACCAGGCATGTCCATAACCAAGGACTTGGCTATTCGAATAGATTTTTACACTCTGCAGAGGTGTACAACTTTACCCACAATCCACGGTCTCTCTAGCGGGACGGGTTCCGGAAAGACCCTTGCTCACTTCCGATGGTGAGCAGTCTAGAGAGCGCGGCAAGGCCTTTACAAAGCTTTGAACTAGCTTGGAGCTGCCCGCTAAGGTTTTGCATTCCCCCCCTTTGGTCTAGAAGCCCTTGAGGTTATGGGGTGCCCCTCTTGCATGTGAATCAAGACGCTCCTCCACAACAGCCCCAAGCCATCTCATTGCTAATTATTCAGCCTAGACCATTCCCATAAAATGATCTTGTGGTTGCACTGTTTGGCCCAGATAGACAGAACACAAAGTTGAGTCCTTATTTGTGCTAAGGCAAGACTTCCACGACCCCAATGTGCAAAGCACCCACTACTCACTCTCTGCCTTCTTGCCTTAGCAAAAACATTTTGAACTTAACCGTTCCAAAAGACCACCTAGTCTTGGCTCAAACATTATTAGGGTGATCTCGCACCACGATCAACACAACTTAGGCATCCTGCCATAGCTGCTTAACAGTGGCACCGACCACAGATTCCATAGATCATTAGTCCAGATTATTAATTGATGAAGCATGATACGCCGGCTCCACGGTTTCTAGGGCAAAGCTATAGATAAACCTACGGCCCCATGTTGGCAAATAACAAGGAATACCAACTAAATACCCAATCTAAGGTTTTCAAGGTGAGCATGACAACATGACTAGAACAAGATATAAAGGAGGCATAAAAGCAAGTAGGAAAGTAACTACAGCCCAAACACTTCTTATAAAAATAGCCATGCAAGATAAAGTAAAACCAAATTATATTTGCAAAGCTAGGTTCAACATGATCAAAAAGAGGTCTGTGGCTTGCCTTGGTCAGCGGTGGAGAACAACCTTGAGAGAAATTTGGATCCAAGAACTCCTCGAACTCGTGATCTACACGTTCGCCAAAAACCAAATAAGCAAAACCACACTAGGCCAAAGAACATCAAAAGACTAAAAAGGAACTCAAACCAACATGGCAAGAACAGGAAAACCAAGAGGCTTAGCACAGCCTCAGCGAGCTCCTAGGGAGACCTTGCCAGGAGGAAACCAGGCGAAGGAGACCAGGAAGCTAGGAATGAGCAAAAGGTGGCAAAAGAAGGCTTGCCTAGGCTATAAATAGCCAGAGTTGGTGGAGTGCACCAAGAACGGGGTTCCATGATGAGTGGGCAGTCGGGGTAGCTAGGATAGGGCTTGCCCTAAAAGAATTAAAATAAGGTACCTCAGATGTGACTCCATTTAATGTGATCCGACACCTATTAAATGTGCACAGAGTTCTGAGGCAGGAGCAATGATAACAAAGTTGAGTGAGGCTGGCAAGTGGGGCCAATCAAAAGGGTGCACCACCGGTCAAGGAGGTGGCCCCACTGCAAGGGCTGTCTCTGCTAGAGACCGCTGGGGTACCTGGACAGGAGGTCCAAAACACTCAAGGGGGAGGTCCTGGACAGGAGGTCCAAAAGACACACAACGAGGAGGTCCTGATCAAAAGGGATACTCTGGACTAGGAGGGTGGTCTTTACAAAAAAGACCAGCAAGGATCGAGGAGGTGGTCCTTGCAAAACAGCCAGGAAGAGGTCTTGGGAACAAAGGAAAACGCGCAGCAAAGCAGGGCCGTCCAATTGGAATCGGGCGGTCCAGAGAAGGAAGGAACGTTCGGACCATCCAAACGTTATATCTCAGTTGAGCCGTTCGATATGGATCGAGCGACCCACACACCTGAGAACGATCGGACTGGCCGAACCTTTCCTCTCGATCGGGCCATCCAAAAAGGATCAGATGGCCCACGAGTGAGAAAGGCGCGGGATTGGCTCGGACTGCGCGAGGGGCAAGGGAGGTCCAAAACCAAGAGGAGATCCAACGGAGGAAATCCAAGGGGAGGTCCTGGACGGTCAAGATCTCAAAGAGGAGGACCTTAACGGTCTAGATCAGAAGGCGCAGGGAGGTCCTGACGGTTAGATTCTCCAAAAGGGAGGTCGAACGGTCAAGATCTCAAAGAGGAGGACCTTAACGGTCCAGACCAAAGGGTGTAGGGAGGTCCTGACGGTTAGATCTCCAAAAGGGAGGTCTAACGGTCAAGATCTCAAAGAGGAGGACCTTAACGGTCCAGACCAAAGGGTGCAGGGAGGTCCTGACGGTTAGATCTCTAAAAGGGAGGTCTAACGGTCAAGATCTCAAAGAGGAGGACCTTAACGGTCCAGATCAAAGGGTGCAGGGAGGTCCTGACGGTTAGATCTCCAAAAGGGAGGTCTAACGGTCAAGATCTCAGAGAGGAGGTCTGTGCGGTTAAGATCTCCAGAGAGGAGATCCTAACGGCCAGATCTGATCAAGGGGAGGTCTGAGCGGTTAAGATCTCCAGAGAGGAGGTCCTAACGGCCAGATCGATCAAGGGAGGTTTGAGCGGTTAAGATCTCGGAGGAGATCCTAACGGCCGAGATCGATCAAGGGAGAGTCTGGCGGTTAAGATCTCGAGAGAGGAGGTCCTAACGGCCAGATCTCAACAAGGGGGGGGGTCTGAGCGGTTAAGATCTCCAAAGAGGAGGTCCTAACGGCCAGATCTGATCAAGGAGAGGTCTGAGCGGTTAAGATCTCCAGAGAGGAGGTCCTAACGGCCAGATCTCAACAAGGGGGAGGTCTGAGAAGACACAGGGGGATCCAAAGGATTCCAAGGATGCCCAAAGAAGGTCTTCACGGAAGAGATTCAAGCCAACAAAAGGGAAAGGTCTGGACTAAAAGAAGTCCGAACAAAAGATACAAGGAAAGGTCCAAAAATCAACGAGGTTTGAAACACACACTCGAGTTGGTCCAAACTCAAAGGAGAGGACTTAGACCAACCAAGGGGGTCCGAGCAAGGGAAGGTCTGGAGGAGGACAAAACAGATCCCAACAGAAAACACTAGAGGGGGGGTCCAGGAGGCAAGGGAGGACCAGAGAGGAAAGAAAAGCACTGGGCTGAAGCCAAGCACAAGGCAAACAAAGACAAGGGAAGGACTTCAACACAGCTCAAAAGGACAAAAGCTGATTTTTAGTTAAAGTTTGATTTTAGTCAATTGAAGCTCTTTTGAAAACTCAAGTTAAGCTTGAACTCTCAACAAAACCAGATGGTTATTTTTGCTTTGAAAACTGGGCAAGAACCTAGGAGAAACGGGACGTTACAACGTCCCCTAGGTCGCAAGGTCTCGAAAGACCTCTTCTTCACTGAGCTTTGAGCTCCCTGGAACTTCCTACAGCTGCTGATTTAAACAGAGGGCAAAAGCCGTGAGTACATTGAATGTACTCAGCAAACTGTGGGGAGTGTATGCAATAAATAATTATGCAAGGCTTGCCAAAAGAGAGCTGTAAGGTTAGTTGCATAAAGCAGTATTTGACATTAAGTAATAAGTAGATTGAAAGGCTCAAGTTAAAACATTAGTACATAGATACATTTGATTTCAAAAGAGGCTGTGAGCACCCACTCACATCCAAAGCCACTCTAGAGCACCCACTCCAGGACTACCAAAACCAACCGTGGGAGGTCTGGTCACACCCATGACCAGGACCTCAACCACGCCACTCTGGAGCACCCACTCCAGAGCTCCACAACCAGCCCCTGGACCACCTAGTGAGCCAGCCATGACCCCTTTGGAGCCGGCCAAGGTCTCTTCAAGGCAAAGCCATGACCTCTCACAAAAGTGTCCAGGAAGCACAAGTTTGAAAAAGGAATTCTAACCATCATTCGAAATCTCCGGGCATGTCCATAACCGAGGACGCGGCTATTCGAATAGATTTACACTCTGCAGAGGTGTACAACTTTACCCACAAGAGGTAGTCGCTTGATATAACACACGTTACCATAGACATGTGAATCAAGTGGAGATCACCATCGGGCTTTTACAAGGACCTGCTCTGACTCAGTCACCAACACTAAGGTTTCGCCATCACAGTGTGCGTATAGCACCCGGTGGCCCCCTCTTGTGCCGTGGTGAACTAAGCACCTCCTCTACCTTGGAACCGAATCAGAACAAGACCAATTATTACTTCCGGTCCACCCCATAATGGACATGTGGTTGCACGAAAAGGCCCAGATCAATGGCTCCCAAGGTTCAGTCCTTAATTGCTGCTCAGGCAAGACTTCCACAAACCCAATGTGACTCAACTGGGGACTAGCCCCTGAGCACCCACTACTCACTCCCTACCTTCTTGCCCGAGCAAAAAAAAAATAGTTTTGGGGTTCAACCCGGCCACTGGACCACCCAGTCCTGGCACAACAAGTTTTAAGGTGGTCTCTCACCACAATCAACACAACTTATGGCATCACACCATAGTTGCTTAACGATGGCACCAACCACAAATTCCATAGTTCATTAGTCAAGATTATTGTTGATGAGGCATGATTCACAAGACCAGCGCATCTAGAGCAAGGCTAAGCATCAAGATTCGGTCCCAAGTTGGCAATAACAAGAGATACCAACTAAAATATCCATCCTAAGGTGTCCAAAGAGTTCATGTCAACATGTCCAGTTCAAGTATACAAAGGAGGCATAATGTCAAGTAGGAGGATAGCTAATGCCCAAACCAGTTTCCATAAAGATAGCCATGCAAGTTTAGTAAATCAAAATAGCTTTGCAAAATCGGATCAAGATGATCAAGGTCCACGACTTGCCTCTGTTGGAGAAAGAAAAAGTTTCGGCTGATGGAGCTTGATTCACGAGCTTCTCAACGATTCAACAAGAAATCTACGTTAGCAAAAGAAACCAAATAAGCAAAAGAAACTCCAAGAAAACCAAAAGAACTTACTCGAAACCAAAAAGAAGAGGAGGTCCACAGGAGGAGGAGGTCCAAGAGGAAGAATCACGGGAGGGAGGTCCATGAGTGAAGGGCTCGGGCTCAAGGAGGCCCGAACCAGAGGAGCTTGGAGAGCTCCCCAAAACCGAAAGAGCTAGGAGCAGAGGTCGAAATGAAGAACAGGGAGGCAGTGGGTGTCCCTGGTGCTCTATTTAAAGGAAAAAGGAAATAGAAGCACCATAAACAGAAGGTGACCAAATTCAATGTATTGGTACAAAGGCACACTGCCACAAGGTGCGAAAAGAGATAAAGAAAGCAAGGGATGTGACAAAAAGTAGAAAAGAGTACAAAGTTAGGTAGCAGCATTTAATGTGACTCAACCCACATCAAATGCAATTAAGGCTGTCAAGGGAGCCAGTCAAAAGGTGTAACAGCCCCAACCCTAATATACAGTAATGAAGCACTATTCATGTCATTACTGTTCAAATTAACAAATCAGGTAACTTGTTACAACTAATTTCCCCAAGTTTTTGTTATAAACTCTAACTTGGTAAAGATTTCAAAAGGAAATACAATCCAATGTTGATATTAAGGCTAGGAAATAATTTATTTGAAAACCGGATGAAGTGTTTTGGCCAAAAATAATTTTTGTTGAATTTATAGAAATTATTTTAATTTTCATAAAAATAATTGTCTTTAAATAAACCTTAGTTGGTTTAAATGAATTATTTATGCATTTATAAAGAAAAGCAGTGATTTTAAAATTTATTTGGGGAATATATCATCGAGAGCGATTCGCAAAATTTGAGGATTTTACAAATTTATTTGCTATATTTAAAGGCACTGGTCAAACCTTTTTCAAATTTAAATAAATTTGGTCAAGTCTCGGCCTAAACCCACTCGGCGATGAACCGTTTTTGCTTCAATTGTGTCTTGTGTGCATTGCATGGCTTAGGGCCCACATGTAAGTGGCGAATTTTGATTTTCTCTGGTTTTTCCTTTGGGAACTTTGTGGTGTTGAAATGGGAGTAGAGAACAGTGTTTTGAGGATATTTATCCCTCAATATTTATCTCTAAGTGCCACCTCATCTGGTTCTAGAGATATCCAGGGTGATCTGGGAACCTCACTATTATAAAAACCTTAGCTCATGAGCTCCTGCCATTGTTGACCCAAGGAAGGAACTCATTATCTTTATCCTCTTCACAGTGAAGCACCCTTGTCCCTCTGCCTTGTTCAACTACAAGCATACCTAAAATATCATACTAATGTGGTTGTAGGTATTTCTTGTAGATTGACCTCAGGATTTTGCTCCCTGTCAACTTTAGCTGTGAAGCTTCTTCTTGAGAAACCTCATCTGGGTGAGTTAGGTTCCATCTTTTCTTAGCAAAAATATGTCTAATAATCTTTAGAGCTAAGTCCATCATTTTCTTTGGTCAGCACAAGGAACAAGATTACTGGATCTTTTCTTGTTTGACCAAGACCTTGACTTTTCTCTCTAAACCCTAGTGGTGAGTTAACCTTCATTTACATTAGCTTAAGCTCTATAAGAACTTGAGTTATCCTCATATAGTACTCACCGGTTCATATGATATTTCAAACTTCTTTTTAGTAAAAAATTATTATTATAACTTTTAGGTCTTTCATATCGTATTCAAGACCTAGGGTTTCTCTACCGATGCACTAGCTTAATTAGATTTTAGTTAAATTCTACTACTGATAAAAGCCTTGCTTTATGTAGTTTTCTTTATAGCGAAAATAGTTAAAAGCTCTTTCTTGTTTTATGGTATAACCAAACCGACAACATGACTCTATTTGCTCCTTTCTTTCAAATAAGCCGAGCCAATAGGATAGCAATAGTGATTCTTGGTATTAATTACTCTCTTTTAAGTATTTATATGTTGTAGCATTACTAGCTAGCGAAAATGGTAATTGATCTTTGTGCTGTTTTGGGTTTTAACCAAACCGACAACAGAGCGACAACCGGTCCAAGGCTTTAAATTGCTACTAATAGCTATTAAATGCTCGATGAGGCCAACATTAGCCTTAATACACTTAGTTTCAGCTTAATTTTCCATTTATATGATGTTGGACTTAATAGGTAGCTTAATTATAAGCATCTGTTCTAGTATATATAAAAACGATCTTGTAGTTATTTTCTAAATCTAAAATCTGGGTAATAAATATCGGTAGATGATATATATGGATTATTACCCTTACTAAATTAGATATAGCTTAAGCATACTATTACCCATGCATTATCATTTGATCATGCATTCTTTTTAACATCTGTTCTCTGTTTTTCCTATGTTTATTGGAAATTCTTTTACTCTCTTTTGAATCTTGGTTCTTACGAGTGTGTTGAGCCTTTTATTGAATCTCAAGGACTGAACAAGAGGTTATTTACTACTATCAAGGCAAGCTTCCTCTCTGCACCATGTTGAACCTAATCTTTGAAACTTTAGAATTCTAAAATATAGTGACACTGTGCATGCAAATTTCTAAAAATCTATTTATGCCTTGTTCATAGTTAGTTATACCCTGAACTTGTGGCTTATCCTTAATTTAACCATACACTCAACTTAAGGTAGTCTGTGATGTATAATACTTATCTTTTTAACTTTTGCTTAGCCATGTAGTCCCTAGAACGTTAGAGTTTGGCAAGCTTAGCTTGTCGGACTTAGGAACAACAAATGGTTTATAATGATTTGATCCTTGTTAGGTTTATTTGATTTGAAAATGTTTCTAAATCCTGTTAGCAATTAATTCAAATCTGGACAAGTGGATGCTAGTGATGGTGCCCTTGTGCACGAGAATTGGGAAATGTGGATGTCTTATCGGGTTGATTAAGGTGAACTCGACGGCCCAATTCGAGCTAACGTACTTCCACATGCGGTGTATGGTATTTGTTTGGTTAAGTAAAGGGTTAATGCTATTGAGTTGGATCTGAGAGTAAGGACATGTGTATTGATTTCATATGGCATAGATGCTTAAGTCTTGGACGTGTCGTATGCCATGTGGAGCTTATATTGATATCGGATGTTCTTAGATGGGTAAGGCGTAGATGTGTTACATCGCATATACGTTCCTTGAGGCCCCGCTAGCGAGTGTAATATGTGTGGCTAACACGAGTTTGCATTTAATTATTTGGGTCGGCATTCCTGTACAACATGTGAGCCCGGTTGAATGTATGCTATCAGTCTGGTTTAAGCGGGATTAATCTCACATGGGTCATTGTAACATCCCAATTTTCAGAGCTTTAAAAACCTTTTAAATAGTGTAATGAGAAAATTCATCATTTGGATTTATTTGAATTTAAATTAAAAAGCTTAATATTGGACTTTGTGTAACAAAACAATTTAATATGACTAAAGTCAACATGAACAATAGTCAAAACTATTTTATTTGGATTCTATGAGCTTGGACATATTTTCTAGAATTTTCTGGAATTTTTCCAAGTTCATTTGCTATTTTCCATTGCTTATTTGAATTTCTGGTAATTTCTTAAAAAGAAAAAGCTATATAAATCTCCAAACAGTCGCTGGGCCGAATCTCTCCGGCCCAACTCCTTTCCCCCGCGCCAGCCCACTTGGCCCATCGTTTCCTCGCCGCTGGATCAAGAACGGACGCCTGGATCTCCGCCCGCGCGCGCGCCTCGCTTCCTCTCTCTGACGCGTGGGCCCGCTGCGACGTCGTCGTCCCCGACCTGGTCTTCGTCTCCGCGTCGCTGCCGCGTCCGCCATTGTCGTTGCTCCGAGTCCGTCCGACAATATCGCAACCGGCGTCGATTTTGTGCGCGGATGATCGCTTCTAGAAGCCCTATCCTCCCCGGACTCATTCAAATGTTTTTGAATTTCAAACTCGCCCTTATCCCCTCCTTTCTCGCGTTTTCGTTTTCGGGTTGTTTGATCGCCGCCGCCATCGCGCATACTCGACATCCCCGGCGCCTATAAAAGGACCTCTAGCCTCGCCTTGCTTCCCTTTCCCAAATCCCCCACCCAATTTCCCCTTCCGAGCTCCTGCGCGCCACATTCCCCATCTAGGGTTTCGCCGCGCACTCTTCGCCGTCAAATTGCACCGTCGCCGTCGCCGCCGCGTCGTCATCGAGTGCGCCATCGGGACCGCCATCACCTCCTCTACCTCCCGGACCAGTCGCCGTCGCCTAAACCTCGCCGGGACGCCCGTCCGACAAAACCCGAAGGTCTCCTCCGCTCCGACCTCGCCGCCGGCCACCACAGCCACCCCCAACCACCCGGAGCTGCACCAGAAGGTGCGCAATAGCCTCAGCAACACGCCCATAGCACCCACCCTCGCCGGCGACCACCGTAGCGCCGGTGACCATTGGGTCCCGTGCCGCCACCGCGCCGCCGACGGCGTCGCCGCCCGGCGTGGGCGCTTGGTCACGTGCCACCTCGACCTCTGTGCCTCACGTGTCATCCGGGTGGCGCCGGCGTCGGCGCCGCTTGTAGCTGGTTCGCCACCTCGGCCCCTCTCTGGTCGGTGGCTCGGTGGGCTTGGTCCCGTGGTAGTGCCTCTAACATGTGGGTCCCACATGTCGGGTTTTCTTTATTTATTTCTTTTCCGAAAATCCCGGTGACGCCATGTTGATGTCATCTTTGGCGCAATATTCCGATTTTTACATTGAAAAATAATTCGGAATTCGATAAATCCTATTTTTAGGGTTTTCTTTAGATTTAAACTTTGAAACTCCATATCTTTTGCATCCTAACTCCAAATCCATCCATTCAAATTTCTAAATTCATCTAAAATCCAGATCTATCTATTGGAGATTTTTAATTATTTTATTGGAGTTATTTGCCTCTGTTATTTATTTAGTTTGTTTGTTTGCCTTGTTTGCGAGTAGACTTGACGTTCTTTGAAAGAGTTGACGAAGAAGGACCTTTCCAAGATCAAGATCAATTCCTAGATCCTTTTCAAGGCAAGCTATACCTTTGACCATCTTGATTCCCAGTTTGCTAAATTATTTTATTTTAAATTCTTGCATTATTAATTCAAGTAATTATTTAAATGATTTTGGGAGTAGATGTAAATGCCTAATTGTTATGCCATCCTTGTTAATTGCTATGTCTAAATTCTTTGTCGCCTTAGTTGATAATTAGTTGGTTAATATTGTAGCACCAACGTGGGTTGGTTAGAACGATTAGATTGTAGTCATGCCACGACTCATCTATTCATGTTTAGTTGCAATTATTAACTGACTAAGTGAATATGCAATATTGTAATAATCTGTGTGTACTATGTGTCTTTGTGGCATATGTTATACGTAAAATCAACCGGGTGGAAAAAGGATTTGGATTGAGGCAAGGGTGGATCTTGTGTGAATTGGTGGTCTATGTGGAATTTGTGTGGATAATATTAATCTGTGTGTCTATGTGGTTGGGTTAGTGGAAGTCTTGCCTTGGTGGGTTAAGGACCTCACCATGTGCGCTAAAAACTGAGCTTCTGTCACGACCACATGCCTGTTTTGAGGCAGGCCTAGCATAGTAAGATAAGGTATCTGAAATGCTCTGTTATAGTTAGTGCTAGCTACACTAATTATATCTTGTGGGTAAAGTGTACAAACTCTGCGAGTGTAACTTAATCTATTGAATAGCAGCGTCATGATCATGGACAATGCTCGGGATTTAACACTAGGGGTAGAATTTCATAAAAGCATGCGGGAAGGGAGCTATGTGATTAAATCATCTAGCTATGTGAATAACTGTTAGGTGTGTGTGTCTTTGTGAAATAACTTGTTAAAATTATTATTGTCTATTTGTTTTACCTACTTTCAATCTATTTAATTGTATTAAATTGCAAAAGTTGCATTTACGCAAAAGAACCACAGAATGCCTTTCTCTTGTAATAAGCTTTGCATGTATACATTGCATTCTGTGGTGTGGCTTATGATACGGTGTGTACTCACGCTTGTTTTGACGAATCAAGCGGAGGAGGAGTCTTCACCGGCTTACGAGGGCGAGTTCATCGAAGGTGCCAAATCGCGAGGTCTTGATCGATCGGTTGCTGTGGTGAATCGATGGGATGCCACTACCGCTTCGTTTCGGCGCCGTTTATTTTCTCTGTTAGCCTGCGTGGCTCAATAAATGTAAACTTCGACCTTAAGGTCAAAACCATTATTTAATAATCAAAGTTATTCGTTTATGTTATATTTCGCTTGTATGGATCGATTTCAGTTTTGTTAACCTGTGTGCACTAGCATGATCTGGGCTAGTCACGATAAACCTGAAGGTCTGAATTGTAATTTGGGTCCCGGCTACCGGTCATCAACTCAATAGTGTCAACTTGTTGAAAAATACCAAATCTTAGTTTACTCGGCGGCATACCAAAGAAAGTGTGCTATTATTAGGAGGCTTACGGGCTAACTAAGTCATGTGGGTAAAGATGTACACCCTGCGCAGGTTAAAACTATTCGAATAGCCGTGTCCACGGTTACGGACAACGCTTGAATTGATGTCACCTGTATAGAAGTTATTCTAATTTTTGGGTTTTGGGAGTTAAGTTCGGCATGATGGTGTCATGCTCGGTTGACAGTAAATTGTGACTTATTCTTGTACTGTTTATGTTTATGTTTTCAATTACTTAATGTTTTGGTCCAAATTGCTTTATTAAAACTGCCTTGTTAAAATTTAGCACTGTAGGTTAAGATGTATCGCTTTATGCAAAAAAAATTGAACCAATTAAGCCTTCTGTTAATAACCTTATGCATATAAAATTCTATTCCATTGTATAGGTTCTATCAAACACTTTCTTTTGTTAGTTTGTGTAAGACTTCTTTGAGTACCTTTCGTACTCGGGGTTTATATGACCCTTGTTGCGGTGATGATGGATATTTGTATGAGTTGCCCGTTAGCGCCGATCTGGGTGGCGCTAACGAGTGATGCTAGTTCTATTCTCCACGCAATAGCTGCGGGATGATGGGGCCATTGGTGGTTTTGTTTTTATCTTTTCGTTTCATTGTTGCTCTTTACATTAATGACCCAAGGTCATTTGTTCATATTCTGTTACTGTAGCAACCTGGTACTGTAGCTACCGAATTATGATGTAATTACAGATGTATAATTATGTGAATGTATGACTTGTATGTGAGTGATGCAATGTTGATTAAGGATATATGTGCAATAGTCACTAATCCTGGGAACTATTGCATGACATATATCCGGGAACCTAAATGTTGGTTTGTTACTTATTATGATTATACTTCTAGTATGATTTTTATTAAGGGCATTACTTTGTTCCTTAATTAAGAATTATGCTACCGATATAATTTTAATTGACACATTCAATATTTGAGGGTCTCACAGCGTTGGTATCAGAGCATACATTTGCCTGTAGGATAGAATTAGCATGGTTGTTGCCTTTAGTGAGTCTCTGTGACATTATTTTAACTTAAATTAATTTCTAAAAGATCTAAGTCTGCTATCTTTTATTCCTTATCTTCTTTTAGTACCAATTCTTATCCACCTTTCTGTTGGATTTTTCAAGATCAGTCTCTTACCTACCTTGTCTTTTCTCTGTAGATGAGTGGCTGGTATCTGATTAAGGAGACTCGAGCCGAAGAGGTGGATGGGTTTCCTGCCCTACTTCGAGACATGATGTGGTGTGCCAATTTTACATATCAGCCAGAATATGCCATCTACCGTCGAGACCGAGGTCCTGGCATGGAAGAATACCAAGCTATCATTAATGTGATCGCCAGACAGGTGGTGGGTAGTGTCCCCTACTGTGTCCACGTACGTGCCACTTCCGAGTCTATGGCTGTGCAGGAAGCTGCGCGTAGGATGATGGGCCTCCTTCGTCATGATCGACGGAGCTGTCGACCACCCTATGTACACTTCGAAACATGGCCCTAGGTCGGATGTGATTACATTTGATGAGATTCAGTTTGAGAAGACCCATACGTCTGCGAGTTAGCGAGGTTGGTCCGTATCATGGACCAAACCTATCCCGTCTCGCGTCGCGAGTTATGGGAAACTCCGCCGTCGTCGCACACGAGGCACAGGAATATCGAGGATTGGTGTTGCTACAAACGCGTTCCTCGTAGCGTGCTTTATGGCAACAATGAGATCCCTCCGGTGCCATTGTACCACGTGGATTGCGACTTCGAGAGGTGCTGGATGATTCTGTTCTTGGTCGAGGTCGTCAGCACGGATGTCTCTTTGGATTTCCTCGCACTCAGCAACCTACACACCCTGGTGGACATCACTTGCTGCTAGGTTCCCCTACTCGTCTCATCAGCCCTAGGGATCCTATCGATACGGGTTCACCCGAAGCTCATATGTTAAATGAGTTCCCGGTGAATTTTAACCGTAATGACTATACTTAGGTACTGGAGGTGAGATTCGGCCTTAGTTGTGTAATAGGTAGTATTGTGTAATAAATATTGTGTAATAGCCTAGCCTATGTTCTGTAGAAATACTGGGTGCTAACTTTTGTATTTTGGAACATGGTGCTGTGCAAGTTGACTTGTACATTTTGGACTTATTGTGTTAATAAAGTAATGCTGTCCTTTTGCTATACTCGGCTTGGTGTTATTTTGGTGTTAGTGGCTGTTAAATAGAGGTCAACTTTTGGTGTGTTATTGTTTTGGTGTTAATTGGTTGCATACCATGACATGTTGCATGCTTAAGTTTAGTAACTAATTATTTACTATCTCCTAATCTTGTATGTGTTAGCCCGAGTGTATCCTTGTTATGTTGTTAACCATTACATGGCAACAGGATGACAGGACCAACCACTCGATCGCGAACACAACAAGAGAGAGGTTCTCCACCCTGTTCTCGGACTCGGGGGAGCGGTGACCCTTCCGGATCTCATGGTCCACAAGGTGGTCGCGTCGAAGAGGAGCTTCCTCCACCACCCACCATGGCGGGCGTGCTCATGCAAATTGGCGCAACCGCATGGATCGAGCAGCGATATTGGAGCAGTTGCGCGTAATACCTCTGCTATTCCTACCCCGGTGGTCGGCAGAGTTCAACATGGGCAGGTAGTCTCGGCGATTTTCGGCGAACTAACCCGCCGATGTTCTCCAGCTCCCGAGAGATCAATGGAGGCAGAGGGGCGGCTTCGGAGATTGAAAAGAAGTGACCATTGCCCAATGTTACGAAAGGAGAAGGTTCTTTATGCTAGCTATCGATTGATGGACCAGCTAGTAATTGGTGGGATAATTATCTGGCTATCCAACCCACCAGTCATACTCCCACCTGGCTTGAGTTCATGGAGGCTTTTCGCGAGGCCCATATTCCTGAGGGAGTGATGATGCTCAAGCAGCAGGAATTCCTCGCTCTCAAACAAGGGCGAAAGTCAGTGACCGAGTATCTTCATGAGTTTAACTTTCTTGCTTGGTATGCCCCTGACGATGTTTCGACTGACACTCGTCGTCGAAACCGTTTTATGAATGGTTTGACTGAGGAGCTGCAACTGGCTTTGGCAATACAAGACTTCAGAAATTTCCAACATCTTGTGGACAAAGCCAAAATTGCGGAGACCAAGAGTAAGGCTTTGGAAGATTCACGGAAGCGGCAGAAGGCCACCCAATTCACATATAGTGGTCGTTCAGTCAGACCGCGTCTGTGGCAACCTCAGCCTTTCCGAGCACCAGCTCCAGTTCCACCCAGGGCGCCAGTGTTTGCTTTTCGTCCACCTCCACCCGCTGGACAGTCCCGACCTAGTGGACACAGACCACCTTCTGCTATCAATGTCAGGCCGGGGGTGATTTGTTACCATTGTGGTCGCCCGGGACATTTTGCGAACCAATGTTTTGCTAAGGCAAAAGGGTTACCACCGGTTCAGCCATCTCCAGCTACTGTGCGTCCTGCACCTTCCCCAAAGGCTGTTGTCAAACCTGACCCTGTTCCAGTCCGCGGCCGTGTGAATCAATTGACTGCTGAAGAAGCGGCCGAGACACCTGAGGTTATCCTTGGTATGCTCCTAGTTAATTTTAGTTCAGCTATTGTTCTATTTGACTCTGGAGCATCCCATTCTTTTATTAGTAGACAATTTGCTACTCAACATCAGTTAGACATGCATCTGCTTCAACCACCTCATATTATTCACTCACCAGGGTCAGTATTCATGACTGATCAAATCTGCCTTAATGTCAATATCAATATTGAAGGGCTAGATTTTTGGGCAAACTTGATTGTGATAGACTTTAAAGGGATAGATGTCATTTTGGTCCTTGTTCGGTTTATTTGATTTGAAAATGTTTCTAAATCCTGTTAGCAATTAATTCAAATCTGGACAAGTGGATGCTAGTGCACGAGAATTGGGAAATGTGGATGTCTTGTCTGGGTTGATTAAGGACTGAACTCTGACGGCCCAATTCGAGCCCCAACGTACTTCCACATGCAGTGTATGGGCGCTGTTTGGTTAAGTAAAGGGTTAATGTGTGAGACCCCGATGTTTATTAGGCTCATAATACTTAGTCATCCGATTGACCCTAGTATTATCAACCAAATAAACCGGTCTCGAGAGATGTATACTTCCGAATGCAAGTATACATACCTCACAACAAAAGAATGTATCAATTCCATACAACACATAGAACATAAGCAACAAACCAGAAGTTAATATTAATATGGAATAGATATTACAAAAGAGAGGCCCTTAGGCCAAAAAGCGATAAATACAAAAAGATAACAATGAAGCAAAAGTGCCATAAAGATGGCTATAACACAAAGCCAATCGGTGTGCCTTAACCCTAGGCATCGTAGGACCGCCAAGTTAGTCGTCAAGAAAGCGCAACACGTAGCACAAAAGAGAGGCTCTTGGAGCTCTCCTTCTTCCTCTGCAACAAAAGCCACAAAAATTACCACAACCACGGGCAGATGAGTACATAAAGTACTCCGCAAGACTTACGTGTGAGATAACAGAACTATAAATAGCTACATGCAAGCTTTATTTAAGTGGATGAGGCTTTGGACTCATTTTAGCATAAAGCAACATTTATTTGCAATAACATAGTAGATTGAAGGCAATTTGGCAAAGCATTTTTAAATGTTGAAGTAACAACGAGATAATAACATAATAACAACAACAAGAACAATCACGAAGTGACTAACCCAAGTCACCACAACAATAGCATGAACTCCCCGTTCATACCAACCATGTCAAGTTTTAATTAAAGGTTGTAGTCTAGTCTTGAACGACCTTACCAAGCATGTCCATAACCTAGGGCGAGGCTATTGAATAGTTTTATCCTGCAGGTGTACCATCTGTACCACACGTCGAGACCGCCTTTCCTTTACGCACACTTAGAAGGTGTCTTTGGCATGGCTAAGTCCTACGAGACCTTTCCAAAGGATGAATGCTAATTACGAGCTGCACAACCCACGGGAGAAGGAGACATCACAACCTTCCCGGAAGCTAATGCTCCTCCCACACTATACATATACATTTGTTTTTGAAAACACACCAACCGAGCTCGCTCATAATTAACACCTCCTAGAGTACTTAGTCAAGAGGGTTCCATATGCCCCTCGCGTGGTTAGTCTGTGAAATCGCTTGGCTTAGTGACCCAAGTACTCGGTCCTTAGGGACCCGGGCATACCACCACATCCAAAAACCGCACCATCCATCCAATATGCCAAAGTCTAAATCAATCTTTTATTTTCAGTTTTGATTTTACAAATTAATCAAAGCACAAGTGCTGGACATATAGGAGTAATAATCATTTTGAGTGATCAAGACCATCGACTAAGTCGATGATCGCCCATTCTACCGATAACTAGGCATGTCTAAGCAATTTACATCGAAACTACTAAGTGATAAGAGCTCATCCAACGAGCTCCCACCACAGCAAATAACCTAGGCTCATGGTAGTAGAGGATAAACAATTCCTACAGATCATGCAACTATAGGCTCGCTAGCGACATTTAACACAAAGTAGCATGCATACATAGAAGTAAAACAAAGTATTAAGCTTTAAAGTAATGGGACAATGATGGAAATGGTCAAACTGCTTGCCTTGTTGCTGGTGGTCAAATTGTGGCAGAGGGTCGCTCTCGGGATCACCACAAATGTCGAAACCTAACGGAAAAGCGATAAAGAACCGATAAGAACGATTTAAAGGCAACAAAGATAGCACAACAAACGAACTCCAAATTCTCTGAAAATTTCACAGCAGCAAGACAATGATTTATCATGAATTTAGCAACAAGAACCAATTGATTTGGATTCTCAATGCAAAAGATATGATGAAATCAATTCTGCTCAGCCTATTAATTACCAAACTGCACTATTCACTAATTTAATTATGAGCCAACATTTTCTAGGAAAGCAGCGAAGCTGAAATTTTACTGTAAAACCAGCACCTCATGAGATGAATAACACAATTGAGTTCATCTCATTTGGAGCTATTATGCACTCTCTACAAATATTCAAAAACAAGAACTTGAACAAAATTATAATGCACAAGTCCTCAATTTCCTAACAGCAACAAGCTCAAAACTAATTTTCACAGTGAGTTCACTAAGAGAGAAACCAACAAAGTTGGTCTCACCCAAAAATAACCTATAGAGCATTAGTTATGTATTTTACAAGTTAAGCATTGATTTAAGTGCACATTTTAAAGTTGGTTTTAAAATCTAATGGCAAACTGTGCTCTGGAGCTGAACTCAACTTACAATCATTTTTGGATTAAAGTCAAGTTCAAGACAGAGCTAACACAATTTGAATGACCTCATTTGGAATTAAAATGAAAGAGATATGAAATTCTAAAGTCTATACCTTATTTCAGTTTAACTAAGACCTTATTGGAATTTCTAAACTCACAAGGGTATGGGAGGACGTGAGCCACCGATCTTAAATCCAACGGCTCAAGATCTCCCAGAGAACATCACACTGCAGCGCAGCGTGAAGGTCCAGAGGTCTGGACCTCTTAGCAACTCACATGCGCGAGGTGAGGGGGAGGTCGTGGCCGAGATGCGAAATCAACGGACCACAACACAGGGAAGGAGGTCCGGAGCTAACCAGATCTATAGGGAGGTCCTCAATGGTGAGATCTTCCAAAGGAAGATCTAAACTATCAAGATCTCCCCAAGGAAGATCTGCATCGTCAAGACCTCACGGGGAGGTCTGGGCGGTCCAGATGTTCAAGGGAGGTCCTCGATGGTTCAGATCGTCGAGGGAGGACCTTGACGGTCAAGATCTACCCGGGAGGTCATGAGCGGTGAGATGGCCTAGGGAGGTCCTAAGGGAGGTCTAACGTTCTGAGACCTCCGGGGAGGTCTGGGCGGCCATGATTACGCAGGGGAGGTCTTGGGCGCTCGGATCTCCTCGGAGGAGGTCGGGCGCCCTGACCAACGCGCACGAGCTTAGGACATGAGATAAATGCGGCGGGACCACGAGGAGGTCCGCGGCGAGGGTTTTAATGCGCAAAGGGCGGGGTTAATGGCGGTTAAGACACCAATGATTGCGATGATTGGGCATTTAAAACGGTGAATTTATGTCCTAAAACGACAATGACACGCTCGGGACGTCCGACAAAATCGGCGTGAAGAAGTGATCTCGCCGGCGATGTAGAGCTCGCGGTGAGGTCAATAATACCACCGAGTGCACAATAACGTTGCGCACCCAGTGGACCTCCTCTCGACAGCGATGGCGGCTTTGAGCGCCGGCGAGCCGAGAGGGCAAAGATGACCAAGACGGCCAAACACGAAAATGCAAAAAGCAGCTCGCGCAACATTCAAGCTTGTGCCAAGAAAAGCTCCATAAAATCATTCATGCGGGTGCCAGCATCTAAAGGACTACAGGAGGAGTACCTGGAGGTCCTAAGGTGCTGGGGAGGTCGTGGAGGTGATGACCGGAGTTGGGGAAGACAACGAAGCTTGACTCACGGCCAAAGCTCCAGCTCAAGCTCCTCTTTGTCCACCTCTGAAAAATGCCCAAACAATTTAAGTTAGGGTTAACTTCCAAGAGGTGTTTAGGAGCAAAAGTGAGCAAAGGTTGGAAAGAGGAGCCACTTGGAACCCTTGTGCCACCGAGGAGCTCCAAGGACTCAACAATGGCACCACCGGTGAGGAAGTGAGTGAGGAGGAGCTCACCACGCACAAGTGCAAGACCGAGATCAATTGGGTGTAAAGGAAGCCAAGGGAGGCTCCCAAAGGATACTTTATAGCTTTGAGTGAAGGTTTTGAGCTGGGGCTAAGCTCCATGGTGAGCTTAGCCCACGGGTTGGTCCATGGGTGGACAAGACATAAAGGTTGACAAGAGGCGGTGTCTTGACTGATAGGCGGAAAAGTCGACTGCATTAAATCTTGGTCGACAAAGAGTGATGAAAGGACACGATGGACAAGTGGACATTAACTCCCCTTCGAGCACGCATGCGCGCCAGAGGAAGGAGAAGAACAGGGAGGTCCTTATGACCGTTGGATAAGACACGGGAGGTCCTAACCATCGGATCTCATTTTGAACCGTTATGTTTTAAGTGGTGGGAGGAGGTCCCACCACACGATCAAGGATGGGAGGTCGTGGCCCTCCGATTTCTTAATCGAGAAAACGCACGTGGGGAAAGGGACAGAGGTCCAAAGCGTTGGATCTCCATCCAGCGGTGCGGACCTCGAGTGAGGACTTAACTGCACGCGATCAAAAGACATGAGGGGAGGTCATGGCCTTTGGATTTAAATCCAAGGGCACTTGACACGATGGGGAGGTCGATATGATGCGCATAGCAGGCAAGGGAGGTCATGGCCTTTAGATTTAGATCTAAGAACTACGATCTCACATCTTGTTGGGAATGCAGTGCGCATGAGACAAAAGGGGGTCGTGACCGTAGATTTTAATCTAACGGTGCACAACAAAAGATGGGGAGGTTGTGAGTGCTTGATAACACGGGAGGTCGTGAGTCGTTGGATTTGATCCAATGGCACGACCTAGGTTAGAGTGGGAGGTTTGTTTAGTTTAAGGTGAGGGAGGTCGGGGCCATGGATCTTGGATCCAAGGGCTATGACCTCACGCAGTGGGATGACTGTTGAGTATGTTGAGGAGGAGGTCGTGGGTGTTGGATTTGATCCAACGGCTCGACCTCAACAAATGGGATGACCTCATTGCGATGGTTTAACAGCTCGAGGAGGTCTTTGAGGTTTAACACACAGGGGAGGTCATGACCGTTGATCACGGATCCAACGGCAATGACCTCATGAGGTGGGGAGGTCCTCGCGGTGTTGACCGCGGAGGAGGTCGTGGCTGTTGGATGTAAATCCAAGCACTGCATTTGATCAAATGGAGATGAGGTCTGTGAGGTGCAGAGACATGGTTGGGCTGGACCAACTTTGAATATGGCTAGCCCAAGGAACAGTGTAGGCTTTTAAATTTAGTTTTTAACAGCTGAAACTTAGCAGAATTATTTGAGATAGCAAATGAACTCCAAATTTGATGAAATTTTAACTGGAGCTTGCTGACAATGAGACCAACCTTGCATAAAATTTCCAGAGGTTATTATGCAATGCATTTTTCTCAGGAAATTCATGAAGGTTGTTTAAAGGATTGTTTTGCCTCCAAAAATTATCAACAAGTGTTATAACTCATGATATTTTTTCAGAAGGGTCCCATATCAGTTTTTGGGACCAAGGAAAATATATTCCAAATGTTTGACACAAGATTTAAGATAATTGGAGAATGAGTTTGATTTTTGGTCAACAAGAGCTTTGTGTTTTTGGATTACACAACTCTTGGACAAAAATCACATGAGATTTTAGGGTTTTTCAAGATGTGAGAAAAAGTTTTAATTTCTACACATATAATTATACTTGATTAACCCTAATTATACATTTGGGATGTTACAAAATCTCTCCCCTTACGAAATCTCGTCCCGAGATTTGGCTCACTCGGTAAAGAAAGATGGATAGTCCGCACGCAGACGATCTTCTCTTTCCCAAGTAGCCTCATCCTCAGAATGGTTTGACCACTGAACTTTAAGGAACTTGATGGTCTTATTCCTTGTCCTTCGTTCAGACTCATCGAGTACGCGAACAGGGTGCTCGCGATAGGTCAAATCTTCCTGGACATCGAGGGTTTCAACGAGCTTCCTCGGTTGGAACACGGAGGCACTTCTTAAGCTGGGACACATGGAAAACATCATGTACCCCTCAAGTGCAGTGGCAACTCCAACTTATAGGCAACAACTCCTTCTTCTCGATAACGCGGTAGGGACCGACATATCGAGGAGCTAACTGCCCTTGACGCCAAAGCGTTGATGGCCCTTCAAAGGAGAGACTTTGAGATAAACAAAGTCATTAGGCTCAAAACGTAACTCACGTCGACGGCGGTCCGCATAGCTCTTTTGCTGGATTGAGTCAGGCATAGCGCTCCTGAATAATTTGGACTTGGCGCTCGGCCTCATTGATTGAGTCCGCCAAAGAGAGGTCTCTCACCGGTCTCGACCAGTTCAACGGGTCCTACACTTTCTCCGTACAAGGCCTCAAATGGTGCCATGCCGAGACCGGCTGAAAAGTCTGTTGTTATAAGAAAACTTCGGCGAATGGCAAGTATTTCTCCCAATGCTTCCCATATGAAAGGACACAAGCACGAAGCATGTCCTCCAAAACTTGGTTGACCCTCTCGGTCGACCATCGGTTTGAGGATGATATGCCGTGCTAAAGGTAAGACGAGTGCCCATAGCCTCTTGCAAGCTATGCCAAAAGCGAGGCGTGAAAAGGATCCACGATCCGACACGATCGTCTTGACACACCGTGCAAACTCACGATGCGGGCGATATAGAGTTCCGCCAAAAGACCTACCAAGTTCGGTCTTGACGGAAGGAAATGTGCCACCTTAGTCAATCGATCGATGGCGACCCAAATGGCATCATTCTTCTTCGGGGCGTGGGTAGACCGGTGATAAAATCTATTCGATCGAATCCCACTTCCACTCGAGGATTGGCAAAGGTGAAGCGATCCAGCGGAGACGCCGATGCTCGGCCTTCACACGACGACACACGCCGACTCGACAACGAACCGCGATCTCCCTCTTCATTCGGGTCCACCAAAATCTCTGGCGGAGATCTTGATACATCTTTGTGGCCGGGATGAATGGATAAAAGCGAATCATGGGCTTCGTGGAGGATTAAATTCCGCAACTCCATGTCCTTTGGAACCATTAAGGCGTTGCCGAACCTCACGACGCCATGCTCATCCTCGAGAAGCACTTGGTCGTTCCGTTCTTGACATTTGCCTTAATGTGGCTCACTCCCAAATCCGACTGCTGAGCGGACTTGATCCGATCCACCAAGGTTGGTTGCACAACCATGGCAGCGAGAGATCCATGCTCAACTATCTCCAAGTTGAGGACATTGGAATGCCTCGAGAAGAGAGGCGAATGCTCCTTGAGCACTAAGGCATTACAATGCGCTTTGCGACTAAGCACATCGGAAGCGACATTAGCCTTGCCCGGATGGTAGTGAATACCCATATCATAATCCTTGATCAACTCCAACCATCTCCTTTGCCTGAGGTTCAGGTCAGGTTGGGTGAACAAGTACTTGAGGCTCTTGTGATCCGAGTACACTTCACAGCGACACCGATTAGGTAATGTCGCCAAATCTTAAGTGCATGAATCACAGTGACCAACTCCAAATCATGAGTAGGGTAGTTGAGTTCATGAGGTCTCAATTGCCTTGATGCATAGGCCACTACCTTGCCCTCTTGCATAAGGACACAACCGAGGCCTCGACGAGAAGCATCGCAAAAGATATCGAAGCTGCGATGGATATCAGGAAGAACAAGAATGGGAGCGGTGGTCAAACGCTTCTTGAGTATATGGAAACTTGCCATGCAAGCATCAGACCACAAGAACTTCTTGTCCTTCTTGAGCAACTCCGTCATCGGCTTCGCGATCTTGGAGAAGTTCTCGATAAAGCGGCGATAATATCCCGCTAAACCAAGAAAACTCCGCACTTCGGTAACCGAAGTGGGCGGACTCCATGACAGAACATCGGTGACCTTGCTAGGATCAACAGCTACGCCTCCCGCTGAAAGAATATGGCCTAAGAAAGCCACTTCCTTCAACCAGAACGCACACTTGCTGAACTTCGCGTACAGCTGGTGCTCACGTAGCTTGCCTAACACAAGCTTCAGATGCTCGGCATGATCCTCATCGTTCTTGGAGTAGATAAGAATATCATCGATGAAGACCACGACAAACTTATCCAAATACTCCATGAATACCGAATTCATGAGGTTCATGAACAAGGCAGGAGCATTGGTTAAGCGAACGACATGACAAAGGTACTCATACAAGCCGTGAAGCGAGTAGAGAACGCCGTCTTTGGAATATCCTCAGGCCGAATCCGAACCTGATGATATCCCACTCTCAAATCAATCTTGGAGAAAACTCGAGCTCCAGTCAATTGATCGAAGAGATCGTCAATGCGGGGCAATGGATACTTGTTCTTTACCGTCACTTCATTAAGTGGACGATAATCGACGACATGCGTAAAGTACGAATCCTTCTTCTTTACGAAGATTTTGGACAACCCCAAGGAGATGAGCTAGGCGAATGAAACCCTTCTCTTGCAGCTCACTTAATTGCTTCTTCAATTCTACCAACTCGTTCGGTGGCATCCGATAAGGCCTCTTGGAGATAGGGGCGGTACCGGGAGCCAACTCAATGACAAACTCGAGGTCTCGAACGGGTGGCATCCCCGGAAGATCTGCGGGAAAGACATCAACAAAGTCACAAACTGTTGGGACTTCGCTAATATCTAGAGCGGGCTTCGCTTCAAGCGCGAAGAGATCTGAGATCTAGCAACCGGTGAAAAGCTTAACCCGCCACGGAGGGACTAGATAGAGATGAGCTTCTGGCAAGAATCGATTTGCCCCATGTGCTGGGACAACCAATCCATTACAATGGTTTGCACAGGTTTAGATGTAATTCTTGGCATGGATTCCACTTTCTCGATTTCAACAGGGACACTCCGACACTCGGATTCAGCTCTCAACTCCGAACCGGGAGAGTGAATGAGCAACGGGACAAGCAAAGGAGCCAAAGACTTAGATACAAGAGAATGAGAAGCTCCTGATTTGAATAAAGTAGAAGCAGGACGAGAGTTGACAAGATGTTTACCCAACTCGACACCAGGCACCTCCTAAGCTGAAAGGATGATGGGTTAGCAGCGCAACCCGAAAAACATAGCCTTAAAGAAAGCAAAAGCTAACGACTAGGGGAATGGAATATCACCCTAAACGAAAGCCAAAATCAGCGGTTATTTAAACTTTAAAAAGCTTCTAAAAGACTCTAAAAACAGCCAAGAAGCACCAAAAGCAAGGCTCAACTTCTCAACTCAACTAACCCGTAGTGAATGAACGAGTAATTGGTCGAGAAGATCAAAAATCAGATTGTAAGGTGAGAGCTAATGCTACTAAAGAGCAAGGTTAAATCAGCGAAATAAGTGTTAGATACTTAGCTAACTAGTATCACATCTTACCCTTTTATTCCCACAAGTTTTAGTTGATTAACCTCTCATTATCTATCCTAATTAGACACCTTTGAGACTGCTGTCCGGAAATTTGATGCTTGCTGTCCAGATTTAGATCCAAGCTCCTTGTCGAATCACCGACTCCGAGAACTTCAAAACCTTGTAGTGGGCAGCTCACACTTCAATTTGCCAATCTCATTGGTTCTCCCAAAAACCAGTGTTAATCGATAACAACTATTTTGTAGAAGGAAGAGAGGAAAACAACTTTTAAAACTCAAATTAGAGTGGGATGAGAAGAGAAAGCTAAGATAGGTAAGGAATAAAATCCGAGAATTTACCTAAGCTTTCAAAATTCATTTGATGCTTTGAAAATAGGTTTTCAAAATATCCTAAGGGCGACCAAGCTTGCGTTATTACGGTTAGTATGGCTCGATACCAACTTTTGTGAGACTCGATGTTTATTAGGCTCATAATACTTAGTCATCCGATTGACCCTAGTATTATCAACCAAATAAACCGGTCTCGAGAGATGTATACTTCGAGAATGCGGTATACATACCTCACAACAAAAGAATGTATCAATTCCATACAACACATAGAACATAAGCAACAAACCAGAAGTTAATATTAATATGGAATAGATATTACAAAAGAGAGGACCTTAGGCCAAAAAGCAGTAAATACAAAAAGATAACAATGAAGCAAAAGTGTCATAAAGATGGCTATAACACAAAGCCAATCGGTGTGCCTTAACCCCTAGGCATCTCGACCGACCGCCAAGCTAGTCGTCAAGAAAGCGCAACACGTAGCACAAAAGAGAGGCTCTTGGAGCTCTCCTTCTTCCTCTGCAACAAAAACCACAAAAATTGCCACAACCACGGGCAGATGAGTACATAAAGTACTCCGCAAGACTTACGTGTGAGATAACAGAACTATAAATAGCTACATGCAAGCTTTATTTAAGTGGATGAGGCTTTGGACTCATTTTAGCATAAAGCAACATTTATTTGCAATAACATAGTAGATTGAAGGCAATTTGGCAAAGCATTTTTAAATGTTGAAGTAACAACGAGATAATAACATAATAACAACAACAAGAACAATCCTGGAAGTGACTAACCCAAGTCACCACAACAATAGCATGAACTCCCGCTCATACCAACCATGTCAAGTTTTAATTAAAGGTTGTAGTCTAGTCTTGAACGACCTTACCAAGCATGTCCATAACCTAGGACGAGGCTATTCGAATAGTTTTATCCCTGCAGGTGTACCACTGTACCCCACACGCCAGACCGCCTTTCCTTTACGCACACTTCCGAAGGTGTGCTGGCACGGCTAAGTCCTACGAGACCTTTCCAAAGGATGAATGCTAATTACGAGCTGCACAACCCACGGGGAGAAGGAGACATCACAACCTTCCCTAAGCTAATGCTCCCTCCCACACTATACATATACATTTGTTTTGAAAACACACCAACCGAGCTCGCTCATAATTAACACCTCCTAGAGTACTTAGTCAAGAGGGTTCCATATGCCCTCGCGTGGTTAGTACGCCAAATCGCTGGCTTAGTGACCCAAGTACTCGGTCCTTAGGGACCCGGGCATACCACCACATCCAAAAACCGCACCATCCATCCAATATGCCCAAGTCTAAATCAATCTTTTATTTTCAGTTTTGATTTTACAATTAATCAAAGCACAAGTGCTGGACATATAGGAGTAATAATCATTTTTGAGTGATCAAGACCATCGACTAAGTCGATGATCGCCCATTTCTACCGATAACTAGGCATGTCTAAGCAATTTACATCGAAACTACTAAGTGATAAGAGCTCATCCAACGAGCTCCCACCACAGCAAATAACCTAGGCTCATGGTAGTAGAGGATAAACAATTCCTACAGATCATGCAACTATAGGCTCGCTAGCGACATTTAACACAAAGTAGCATGCATACATAGAAGTAAAACAAAGTATTAAGCTTTAAAGTAATGGGACAATGATGGAAATGGTCAAACTGCTTGCCTTGTTGCTGGTGGTCAAATTGTGGCAGAGGGTCGCTCTCGGGATCACCACAAATGTCGGCTTCAACGGAAAAGCGAGAAAGAACCGATAAGAACGACGAAACACAACAAAGACAGCACAACAAACGAACTCCAAATTCTCTGAAAATTTTACAGCAGCAAGACAATGATTTATCATGAATTTAGCAACAAGAACCAATTGATTTGGATTCTCAATGCAAAAGATATGATGAAATCAATTCTGCTCAGCCTATTAATTACCAAACTGCACTATTCACTAATTTAATTATGAGGCAACATTTTCTAGAACAGCAGCGAAGCTGAAATTTTTACTGTAAAACCAGCACCTCATGAGATGAATAACACAATTGAGTTCATCTCATTTGGAGCTATTATGCACTCTCTACAAATATTCAAAAACAAGAACTTGAACAAAATTATAATGCACAAGTCCTCAATTTCCTAACAGCAACAAGCTCAAAACTAATTTTCACAGTGAGTTCACTAAGAGAGGAAACCAACAAAGTTGGTCTCACCCAAAAATAACCTATAGAGCATTAGTTATGTATTTTACAAGTTAAGCATTGATTTAAGTGCACATTTTAAAGTTGGTTTTAAAATCTAATGGCAAACTGTGCTCTGGAGCTGAACTCAACTTACAATCATTTTTGGATTAAAGTCAAGTTCAAGACAGAGCTAACACAATTTGAATGACCTCATTTGGAATTAAAATGAAAGAGATATGAAATTCTAAAGTCTATACCTTATTTCAGGTTTAACTAAGACCTTCACCGAATTTCTAAACTCACAAGGGTATGGGAGGACGTGAGCCACCGATCTTAAATCCAACGGCTCAAGATCTCCCAGAGAACATCACACACGCAAGACGTGAAGGTCCAGAGGTCTGGACCTCTTAGCAACTCACATGCGCGAGGTGAGGGGAGGTCGTGGACCGAGATGCGAAATCCAACGGACCACAACACAGGAAGGAGGTCCGGAACGGACCAGATCTATAGGGGAGGTCCTCAACGGCTGAGATCTTCCAAAGGAAGATCTAAACTATCAAGATCTCCCCAAGGAAGATCTGCATCGTCAAGACCTCACAGGGGAGGTCCTGGACGGTCCAGATGTTCCAAGGGAGGTCCTCGATGGTTCAGATCGTCCGAGGGAGGACCTTGACGGTCAAGATCTACCCGGGGAGGTCATGAACGGCTGAGATGGCCTAGGGGAGGTCCTAAGGGAGGTCTAAACGTTACAGACCTCCAGGGAGGTCTGGACGGCCATGATTACGCAAGGGGAGGTCTTGGACGCTCCAGATCTCCTCGGAGGAGGTCTGGACGTCCCAGACCCAACGCGCACGAGCTTAGGACATGAGATAAATGCGCGCGGGACCACGAGGAGGTCCGCGCGCGAGGGGTTTTAATGCGCGCAAAGGGGACAGGGTTAATGGCAGTTAAGACACCAATGATTGCGATGATTGGGCATTTAAAACGGTGAATTTATGTCCTAAAAACGACAATGACACGCTCGGGACGTCCGACAAAATCCCGAGCGTGAAGAAGTGATCCTCGCCGGCGATGTAGAGCTCGCCGGTGAGGTCCAATGATACCACTGAGTGCACAATAACGTTGCGCACCCAGTGGACCTCCTCTCGACGGCGATGGCGGCTTTGAACGCCGGCGAGCCGGAGAGGGCAAAAGATGACCAGCACGGCCAAACACGAAAATGCAAAAAGCAGCTCCGCGCAACATTCAAGCTTGTGCCAAGAAAAGCTCCGCAAAATCATTCATGCGGGTGCCAGCATCTAAAGGACTACAGGAGGAGTACCTGGAGGTCCTAAGGTGCTGGGGAGGTCGTGGAGGTGATGACCGGAGTTGGGGAAGACAACGAAGCTTCGCAGCTCACGGCCAAAGCTCCAGCTCCAAGCTCCTCTTTGTCCACCTCTGAAAAATGCCCAAACAATTTAAGTTAGGGTTAACTTCCAAGAGGTGTTTAGGAGCAAAAGTGAGCAAAGGTTGGAAAGAGGGAGCCACTGGAACCCTTGTGCCACTGAGGAGCTCCAAGGACTCAACAATGGCAGCCACCAGTGAGGAAGTGAGTGAGGGAGGAGCTCAGCCACGCACAAGTGCAAGACTGAGATCAATTGGGTGTAAAGGAAGCCAAGGGAGGCTCCCAAAGGATACTTTATAGCCTGAGCGAAGGTTTTGAACTGGGGCTAAGCTCCATGGTGAGCTTAGCCCACGGGTTGGTCCATGGGTGGACAAGACATAAAGGTTGACAAGGCGGGTCTTGGCCGACTGAGAAGGAAAGTCGACCAGATTAAATGCGGTCAAGAAAGAGTCATGAAAGGACACGAAGGACATTTGGACATTAACTCCCTTTCGAGCACGCATGCGCGCCAGAGGAAGGAGAAGAACAGGGGAGGTCCTTATGACCGTTGGATAAGACCTGGGGAGGTCCTAACCATCGGATCTCATTTTTGAACCGTTATGTTTTAAGTGGCCGGGAGGAGGTCCCACCACACGATCAAGGATGGGAGGTCGTGGCCCTCCGATTTCTTAATCGAGAAAACGACGTGGGGAAAGGGACAGAGGTCTAAAGCGTTGGATCTCCATCCAACGGTGCGGACCTCCAGTGAGGACTTAATGCACGCGATCAAAAGACATGAGGGGAGGTCATGGCCTTTGGATTTAAATCCAAGGGCACCGACCGATGGGGAGGTCCGATATGATGCGCAAGCGAGCAAGGGAGGTCATGGCCTTTAGATTTAGATCTAAGGGCTACGATCTCACGTCTTGCCGGGAGGTCAGTGCGCATGAGACAAAAGGGGGTCGTGACCGTAGATTTTAATCTAACGGTGCACAACAAAAGATGGGGAGGTTGTGAGTGCTTGATAACACGGGAGGTCGTGAGTCGTTGGATTTGATCCAACGGCCACGACCTAGGTTAGGTGGGAGGTTTGTTTAGTTTAATAGGTGAGGGAGGTCGGGGCCATGGATCTTGGATCCAAGGGCTATGACCTCACGCAGTGGGATGACCCGACCGAGTATGTTGAGGAGGAGGTCGTGGTCGTTGGATTTGATCCAACGGCCACGACCTCAACAAATGGGATGACCTCATTGCGATGGTTTAACAACTCGAGGAGGTCTTTGAGGTTTAACACATGGGGAGGTCATGACCGTTGATCACGGATCCAACGGCAATGACCTCATGAGGTGGGAGGTCCTCGCGGTGTTGATCATGAGGAGGTCGTGGTCGTTGGATGTAAATCCAGCGGTGCGACTGATCAAATGGAGATGAGGTCTGCTGAGGTGCAGACCAGGTTGGGCTGGACCAAGTTTGAATATGGCTAGCCCAAGGAACAGTGTAGGCTTTTAAAATTAGTTTTTAACAGCTGAAACTTAGCAGAATTATTTGAGATAGCAAATGAACTCCAAATTCGATGAAATTTTAACTGGAGCTTGCTGACAATGAGACCAACCTTACATAAAATTTCCAGAGGTTATTATGCAATGCATTTTTCTCAGGAAATTCACGAAGGTTGTTTAAAGGATTGTTTTGCCTCCAAAAATTATCAACAAGTGTTATAACTCATGATATTTTTCAGAAGGGGTCCCATATCAGTTTTTTGGGACCAAGGAAAATATATTCTAAATGTTTGACACAAGATTTAAGATAATTGGAGAATGAGTTTGATTTTTGGTCAACAAGAGCTTTGTGTTTTTGGATTACACAACTCTTGGACAAAAATCACATGAGATTTTGGGGTTTTTCAAGATGTGAGAAAAAGTTTTAATTTCTACACATATAATTATACTTGATTAACCCTAATTATACATTTGGGATGTTACATAATGCTATTGAGTTGGATACAGGAGAGTAAGGACATGTGTATTGATTTCATATGGCATAGATGCTTAAGTCTTCGGGCCGTGTCGTATGCCATGTGGAGCTTATATTGATATCAGATGTTCTTAGATGGGTAAGGGTGTAGATGTGTTACATCGCATGTACGTTCCTTCAGGGCCCCGACTGCGGTGTAATATGTGTGGCTAACACGAGTTTGCATTTAATTGACTGGGTCGGCATTCCCTGTACAACATGTGAGCCCCGGTTGAATGTATGATGTCAGTCTGGTTTAAGCGGGATTAATCTCACATGGGTCATCCAACTCAATAGTGTCAACTTGTTGAAAAATACCAAATCTTAGTTTACCCGGCCGGCATACCAAAGAAAGTGTGCTATTATTCCGGAGGCTTACGAGCTAACTAAGTCATGTGGGTAAAGATGTACACCCCTGCAGGGTTAAAACTATTCGAATAGCCGTGTCCACGGTTACGGACAACGCTTGAATTGATGTCACCTGTATAGAAGTTATTCTAATTTTTGGGTTTTGGGAGTTAAGTTCGGCATGATGGTGTCATGCTCGGCTGTGATAAATTGTGACTTATTCTTGTAATCGCTTATGTTTATGTTTTCAATTACTTCTGTTTTGGTCCAAATTGCTTTATTAAAACTGCCTTGTTAAAATTTAGCACTGTAGGTTAAGATGTATCGCTTTATGCAAAAAAAATTGAACCAATTAAGCCTTCTGTTAATAACCTTATGCATATAAACTTCTATTCCATTGTATAGGTTCTATCAAACACTTTCTTTTGTTAGTTTGTGTAAGACTTGCTGAGTACCTTTCGTACTCAGGGTTTTATGACCCCTTGTTGCAGGTGATGATGGATATTTGTATGTGTTGCCCATTAGCGCCGATCTGGGTGACGCTAACGAGTGATGCTAGTTCTATTCTCCACGCAATAGCCTACGGGATGATGGGGCCATTGGTGGTTTTGTTTTTATCTTTTCGTTTCCGCTGTTGTTCTTTCTGTTAATGACCCAAGGTCATTTGTTCATATTTCTGTTACTGTAGCAACCTGGTACTGTAGCTACCGAATTATGATGTAATTACAGATGTATAATTATGTGAATGTATGACTTGTATGTGAGTGATGCAATGTTGATTAAGGATATATGTGCAATAGTCACTAATCCTGGGAACTATTGCATGACATATATCCGGGAACCTAAATGTTGGTTTGTTACTTATTATGATTATACTTCTAGTATGATTTTTATTAAGGGCATTACACTGTTCCTTAATTAAGAATTATGCTACCAGTATAATTTTTAATTCGGCACATTCCAATATTTGAGGGTCTCACAAAAGGTGCACAGACCAATCAAAGGGCATGGTCCACGGTCCAAAGAGGAGGTCCAACGAGAGGGGGGGTGTCCTGCGAGGAGGTCCAAGGAGGAGATCCAAGGGCAAACAGGGAGGTCTGAGGGCAGGAGGTCCTAAGACAAACAGGGAGGTCGAGACCACGAGGGTCTAAACACACCGAGAAGGAGGTCTAGACTACAAAGGTCTAAACACACAAGAAGAGGAGGTCTAGACCACAAGGGTCTAAACACACAGAGAAGGAGGTCTAGACCACAAAGGTCTAAACACACAAGAAGAGGAGATCTTGACCACAAGGGTCTAAACACACAAAGAAGGAGGTCTAGACCACAAAGGTCTAAACACACAAGAAGAGGAGGTCTAGACCACAAGGGTCTAAACACACAGAGAAGGAGGTCTAGACCACAAAGGTCTAAACACACAAGAAGAGGAGGTCTAGACCACAAGGGTCTAAACACACAGAGAAGGAGGTATAAACCACAAAGGTCTAAACACACAAGAAGAGGAGGTCTAGATCACAAGGGTCTAAACACACAGAGAAGGAGGTCCAAAAGACACACAACGGGGAGGTCCTATGGACTGGAGGTCCAAAAGACACACAACGGGGAGGTCCTATGGACTGGAGGTCCAAAAGACCAGTTTAGAGGAGGTCTGAGGGTCAAGATCAACAGCATGGGAGGTCCTGACGGTTAGATCTCCGAAAGGGAGGTCCTACGGTCAAGATCAAAAGCAAGAAGGAGGTCCTGACGGTTAGATCTCCAAAAGGGGGGGTCCTACGGTCAAGATCAAAAGCAAGGAGGAGGTCCTGACGGTTAGATCTCCAAAAGGGAGGTCCGACGGTCAAGATCTCAAGCAAAGGGAGGTCCGCGGAGACAAGGATACGCGGGGAAAGGCTGAGGCCGTTAGATCAAGATTGGATGGCGCAAAACAAAGGGGCCGTTCGGACCAGGAGAACTGGTCAATGAGACCAGGCCGTCTGATTCAGATCGGACGGCTGGGAGGGAATGGGGACGTTCGGACCAGCGAACGTGCCCTCAGGATCGGGCCATCCAAACAGCATCGAACGGTCCTTAGGTGATGAAGGCAAAGCCTCAAGCGGCACGACCGCAGGAGCCAACGGTGGGTCCAAGCGCTAGGGAGGTCTTGGACCTAAGGAGGTCAGGACCTTTAGATCCAACAGAGGAAGGATCTGAACGGCTAAGATCTCCAGAGAGGAGGTCCTAACGGCCAGATCTGATCAAGGGGGAGGTCTGAGCGGTTAAGATCTCCAGAGAGGAGGTCCTAACGGCCAAATCTGATCGAGGGGGAGGTCTGAGCGGTTAAGATCTCCAGAGAGGAGGTCCTAACGGCCAGATCTCGATCAAGGGGGAGGTCTCGAGCGGTTAAGATCTCCAGAGAGGAGGTCCTAACGCCGATCGATCAAAGGGAGGTCTGAGCTGTTAAGATCTCCAGAGAGGAGGTCCTAACGGCGATCTCGATCAAAGGGAGGTCTCGAGTGGTTAAGATCTCCGAGAGAAGGTCCTAATGGCCAGATCGATCAAGGGGAGAATGCGAGCGGTTAAGATCTCAGAGAGGAGATCCTAACGGCCGAATCGATCAAGGGAGGTCTCGGCGGTTAAGATCTCCAGAGAGGGGGTCCTAACGGCCAGATCTGATCAAGGGGGAGGTCTGAGCGGCTAAGATCTCCAGAGAGGAGGTCCTAACTATCAGATCTAACAAAGGGGAGGTCTAAGCGGCTAAGCTCAGAACGGTACGACCGCAACAAAAGGGCGGTAGTTCGAGGAGCAAGCAAGCAAGATCGCCAAGGCAAGCGGTAGCACCGCACAAGTGTGAGGGAGGTCCAAAAAGAGCTCAAGGAGATCCAAAGGGCACGGGGAGGTCCAAGATAGAGAGAGAGATCTAGATCAAAGGGGACCTAGACAAGGGAAGAAGGTTTAGACCAAGGGAGGTCAAAAGGGAACACCGGGAGGTCTATTTGAACACAGGGGAGATCAAAATAGGCAAGGGGAGGTCCTAAAGGACACAAAGGAGGTTCGAAGGACAAAGGGAGGCCCGAAAGGACTCAGGGAGGTCCGATTGGGCTTGAAGGGAGTTCAAGGAGGGTTCCAAAAGGGCACTGGGAGGTCCAGAGGAACTCTGGGACGCCCAAATGAACTCAGGGGGGGTCAAAAGAAAGGTGAGAGGTCCACGGGGGAGGCCAAAACAGGGAAAGGGGTCTAGATAGAAGGAGATCTAGACAGAGAAAGGTTTAGGCCGAGAGGGAGGTCTAAACACAAAGAGATTCAAGCCAACAAAGGGGAGGTCTGAACTAAGGAATGTCCAAACAGAAGATTACAAAGAGAGGTCCAGAGAACAGAAGGGGTTGAACCTATAAAGAGGTCCAGCTGAAAGGAGGTCTGGGTGAAAGGGAAAACCTAGGGGAGGGTATCCCCAAAAGGAGGAGATCCAAGGTAAGAGATCCAAAAGGAGGAACTCAAGAGAGGTCCTGAGAGAAGAAGAAAAGAAGAAGGAAAGGTCAGAAAGATGAGAGATGACCGGACATCAGGAGATGTCCAACGAAAGGATGGTCTGGGCATAAGAGAAATGTCCAGCCAGAGGAAGGTCTAGAGAAAGAGAGAAAGACCTAGAGAGGGGGGGAGACTAGACAGGAGGACAAACAAGGCCAACAAAGAAAAGAGGCTAAAAGCCAAAGAACAGCAAGGAACTCCAACAAACGAAGAACACCAAACAACTGGGTTTAGTTGAAGTTTAGTTAGGTCAAGTTAAAGCTCTTTTTTAAAATATCAAGTTAAGCTTTGAACTCTCAACAAAACCAAATGATTATTATTTTTAAAAGCTTTTCAAAACTCTGGAAAAACAGGACGTTACAAGGCGGTGGGGAGGGCGGTGCTCACCTCGGCGGCGATTGGGCGCGTATGAATGTCAGGCAGCGAGGAAAGAGGCGGCGGCGCGTTTGGGCTCATGGCGGCGGGGTGGCTCCGACGACGCTCTAGTGATGAGGAGGATAACATGGGGTAGAACATGAAGCCGCGAAGCCAAGAGTGAAGACAACGGTGGCGGAGCTTCATGGACAGCAACACAATTGGTTGTGGATGGGCTAGTGGCCGGCGAGAGGAAAATGATGATTGCGGCGAGGAGAGGAGAGGGGCTGAGCTTCGGGCTGAAGGAGAAGGGGTGAAGGAGGGCACTTGCGGCTCCTATTTATTGGGGCAGAGGAGCACGGAGGCGGGAGATCGACGCGGCAGGATTTGCAGCGGCCATTGTGCGTTCCGACGAAATGGGCACTAGGGGGGGGGCGATGGGCGAAACGGGCGCCGCGTGACGCGGGGGCTTTAGAAAGCTTGAGCACGTGCGGTCATGGCGAACGGTGCATGGCGCGGGGAAGAAGAAGAAGGGAGGGAGGAGGAGGGGGTGACAGGTGGGGCCCACTTGGCGGTGGGAGAGAGAGGCGGAGAGGTTGACCTTGGGGCCCGTGTGGAAGAGAGAGAGAGAGAGAGGGGGGCGGGGTGGGCCATAGTAGATGGTGGGCCGAGCGAGAATGGAGGGGAAATGGGCTGGAGAAAGAAGGATTCGACCCAAGATTGAAATCCGGATTTTTGATGATTTGCGATTTTTAGAAATAGCAAGAAATCAAAAGGGCTTTTAGAAAATAGCAAATAGAGTTCAACAATTATGGAAAAATTCACAGAAATTCCCTGAATTAGTTTGAACTTAATCAAATTATTTCCAACTTAAAGTCGGCTTTTATTGTTTACGCATAAAATATTTTTTATTTCTAGAAAATAGGAAAAAGCTTATTTTAAAACCCTAAAAATTCAAGAAAATTAAATAAATTTTCCTTTTTAACTTTAAATCCAAGAAAATCCCAGAAAACTCAATAAATTTTCTTTTTGACTTTTAAAAAATCCAGAAAATTCTAGAAAAACCAAGAAAACTCTTTAAAATTTCAGAAAATCCAATAAAATAATAATGCAACTTTATTAATTTTATTTTTGGTAACAAAGCTTTGGGATGTTACACACTTCACATACACTCTTCTCACTATCCGACATTAGTGAAAAGATGTTAGGGTAGGAAATTGTTTAAAATTTACCCTTAGGTACTGCTTGGGAGCTTTGTAACTTTTCCCAAATGTAAAATGCTTCCACCGGTATTTTCCCGGGCACAGGAAACCCTTCGAATACAACCGGATTTTTTCCCCTTGTAAATGTTGTTTGGATAAAAAACCCTCCACTTGGGCCACCTCATTGATCACCTCAAACAAGCGAGATACTCTTTGGCCTGAACAAATCAGAGAAGAACAAAGTGTCTGGCAAATTAATGCATACTTAGAGCAGATTAGAAGAGCATTTTTGTTCCCTGGACACTGCAATCTCAAGTCAAATCAGAGCTAAGTTTTTATCAAGTATGAAATTCAAAGCATACAATGCAAACTAATGCAGAGCTAAACATCAAGTTAGGCATACGAGCTAAACAAAATCAGCAGCACCAGATATGAAATTTTGTACCAAAATATCAAGTGCTCACAGATTAGAGCTAAGTTTTTTACCTAGATGATTTGGTTGGAGGGAGGAGAGGTGAGGCAACTGTGGGTGCAGGAACGTGCGCCGCCGTCGCCGATGAGCTCGCCCTCCTCATTGCCACCGATGAGCTCGCCGACGCAGCCACCGCTGCCCACCGATTTGCTCTCCCTCCACGTCTGCGCCGATGAGCTCGCCCTCACCGTCGGTGCCGATGAGCTCGCCTCGCCTTCTAGGGTTTCCTCGCTGGAGGCGAGACACCCTAGTCACGACTCACGACTCACGAGACACGACTGTCTCGCGAGACACGAAGGCGACGCCCGACTTTTGTCGAAAGAAAATGTGGCCACGATTATGCTGGAGATGAGTATGATAATAGGGTCTAGAAGTCGTCAGATTATTAATTGATCGAGTGGAATGTAGAAACCAATTGATCGAGTTTAACGAACAAACCTATGTAGAAGTATTGAATTCGTGCTAGAGGGGCCAGTAACATCTGACTATCCAATCAACTAAATAGGTCGACGACACATTATTTGAAGTGGCATATTTCTATACTTGTAGAGGCAAAATTAAAGATTTGAATTTTGCGTTTGCAAAATGATGGCAAACAATACAAATTTTTTAGGATCTTTTGACTAGATTTCGGTGGTCGTGGATCACGGATTGCACAGATCTCTTTTGGTTTGTTGCGTTGCTCGAGTCAACTAGGTGTCTTCTCGCGTAACTGTGCAGTCAGATCTCGCAACAGGCCCATCATATCTTGCACAAATGGGGATGCAGACGAGGCCAAAACCTATCTGCCGTTTGAGCTTGACGCTTTATATGGGGGGCAAATATCTCCAGAAGATTTTGCATTGAGAAGACAGCACAAAAATCCAAAGCCATAGTAATTGTGCTTGCAAATGTGTTGCCATACACTACGTCGAATTGCATGTTAGCTGAAAAACGTGAAAACCATAATCCATAAAATTAGCTGTGATTTGCTTCTGCTCTTGGAAACTCGTGTGTTTTTTTTTAAATTGAATATTTCTAGAAATAGCGATTAATGTTATGTTTATTAGTTTTTTTATTAAAAATAGTATTTATGTAATAAAAATAAGGGATAGTTGATTATTTACCCTCCTCTTAGATGTGTTTTGGAATTTTACCCTTCTTCCCTGTGTAATTGGTATTTTATCATCCTCTTAGTATGTTAGTTGATTAAATATCCCATTTTTATTATTTTATTCATATCCGGCGTTATAGACACGCAACAAGACATTCTTGCCCTCGGTTGCATCACGTTCCGTTTCCTCCCGGCGGGCTCGGTCGCACCACCATCAAACTCATATGTTTGGATTAGCCACACTACCAGCAAACCCATGTACAAATGGAATATTACAGTGAGAATTTTTGATATGTTCGGATCAATGCGAATCCTAATATGTTCGGATCCAAAATGTACCCGGTCCAAAATCTTTGGGACATTAGAAAAAATAGCATAAACATCTGATTCGCACAAATTCTGCAAATTATAGGTCCAATCTACGTTTTCACAAGTTCATAAGAAAACTCCTCACCGTAGAAACACGCAATACATCGGGAATTTGTTCAAATATTGCAGACTGGGAGATAAATGCTTTCCACAAATTCCAATATGAACATATGAGAGAAGTATCATGATGAATAATCTCAATATAAAATCGGTCAAGAACCACGCAAGAACCCAAAATCTTTCTCCAAGAAGCGGCAAAGAGCTGACCTTTCCCGCAAAAAGAACCAAGAAACACGCTAATCGCAAGAACTAGAGCACCCACCATGCTGTGACACCATGAGGTGGAGAGAGAGCGGAGGCGGAGGTGGTGGTCAAGACGGATGTGGCGTCGTCGCGCATGGCTGGCCAGAGCCGCTCGAACACGAGGTGGCTGTGGTACACCGACCCGGGCGGCGGCGTCTGCGCAGGCGCATGCCTACGCCATCGGAGCGTGGCCACCGTCATGCCTGCGTGGCCACCACGGACCGAGCCGCCCCCACCGAGCACAGACATGAGCAGCCCCGAGCGCCATGCGGCCTTAACGTCACCCCCACCCCCGCCGCGCTTTGACGACGCGATGGACATCGGTCAGCGGCGAAGCTCTTGTGGGGTCATGTGAGCTCGGGGAAGTGGGAGGTGGCATCTTGGAGACGCCGAGCTTTAATGCGGGAGGCTGGACCAACGTCCGTATATCCGGCAAGCCGATGAAGCTATCCTCCATGTTGGCTTTGGGTTTGTCGCCTTCCTCGGATCGTGGTGGTCTTCTTCGCCATAGACCAGGAACCCCGGCGATGGGCTTGCTAGATCCGGGTGCGATGAAGGACAGGGACATGCTAGGCTCGCCGGATCTAGCCATCCCAGGCCATATCCAGCTGTCCCGGCCTCTGCCACCATGAAGCCTCCCTTGTCACGGTAGCCGTCCATCATAATCAACTGCCCGTCGTGGAAGGAGAGGGAGAGGAGGAGGCGGCGGAAGGAAAGGGAGAGGAGGGAGAGTAGGAGGAGGAGGCGGCGACGGAAGGAGAGGAGGGAGAGCAGGAGGAGGAAGCGGCGGCGGAAGGAGAGGGAGACAAGGGAGAGCAAGCGGGAGGTTGGAGATAGCGCATAGGAAGGGACAACAGACTGAGGGGGGGGGAATGACATTTTGCGTGACTACAACGGGAAACCCGCTGGATATGAATAAAATAATGAAAATAGAGTATTTAATCAACCAACAGACTAAGAGGAGGATAAAATACCAATTACATAGGGAATGAGGCTAAAATCCCATAACGCGTCTAAGAGGAGGGTAAATAATTAATTCTTTGTGAAAAATAAATGGGTGATAGGGATATGTATTTTTGCAAATGGGGTACGCCTAGCATCACTTGACATCATGCACATCTTCAGCACCGTAGGCAACCCCTACAGTTGGTGATACCACCATCTGTGTAACATCCCAAATGTGTAATTAGGGTTAATCAAGTATAATTATATGTGTAGAAATTAAAACTTTTTCTCACAACTTGAAAAAAACCTAAAATCTCATGCGATTCTTGTCCAAGAGTTGTGTAATCCAAAAACACAAAGCTCTTGTTGACCAAAAGTCAAATTCCTTTTCCAATTATCTTAAATCTTGTGCCCAACAATTGGAAAGTATTTTCTTTGGTCCTAAAACTGAGGTGGGACCCTCTGAAAAATATCACAAGTTGTAAAACTTGTTTGATAATTTTTGGAGGCAAAATGAATCATTGAACAACCTTAATGAATTTCCTGAGAAAAATGCATTGCATAATAACCTCTGGAAATTTTATGTAAGGTTAATCTTCTTGTCAACAAGCTCCTGTAAAAATTTCATGAATTTTGGAGTTGAAATGCTATCCCAAATAATTCTGCTAAGTCCCATTGTTGAAAACTAAATTCAAAAGCCTACACTGCTCCTTTGGCTAGCCATGTTCAAAGTGGTCCAGCCTCGACCGTGTGTCTGCACCCCAGCAGACCTCCTCTCCACTTTGATCAGTCGCACTGCTGGATTTACATCCAACACCACGACCTCCTCCGCGTCAACACCGCAAGACCTCCCACCTTGTTGAGGTCTTGGCCCTTGATTAAGATCCAACCGCCCCGACCTCCCTTGTTATCAAACCTCAAAACCACCTTCCACCTTGTTGAGGTCTTGGCCCTTGGATTCAAGATCCACGGCCCGACCTCCCTCACCGTTAAGCTAAGCAAACATCCCACCTACATGAGGTCACAAATGTTGGATCAAAGATCCACGGTCATGACCTCCCCTGTGTCAAACCTCAAAGTCTACATCCCACCTTGGTGAGGTCACGACCATTGGATCAAAACCCATGGTCACGACCTCCTCCTCTCAATCTAACTAACAGACCTCCCTTTTAGTTGTTGAGGTCGTGAGTCGTTGGATTCAGATCCAAAGGCCACGACCTCCTCGAAAAACATCACGGCAAGGTCCTCCCGCCTTGGTGAGGTCGTAGCCCTTAGATCTAAATCTAAAGGCCATGACCTCCCTTGTGCGCTGCGCAAGCTCAGACCTCCACCTCTTCTCGATCGTAGCCCTTAGATCTAAATCTAAAGGTCCCGACCTCCCTTGCTCGCTATGCGCATCATATCGACCTCCCGGTCATTGTGTGCCCTTGATTTAAATCCAAAGGCCATGACCTCCCTCGTGTCTTTTTGATCGCGTGCATGTTAAGTCCTCACTGGAGGTCCGCACTGCTGGATGGAGATCCAACGCTTTGGACCTCTGCCCCTTTCCTCACGTGCGTTTTCGCGATTATGAAATCGGAGGGCCACGACCTCCCCATCCTTGATCGTGTGGTGGGACCTACTCCCATCCTTTGAGCGTAACGGTTCAAAAATGACATCGGAGGGCCAGACCTCTCCTGTGTCTTATCCAACGGTCATAAGGACCTCCTGTTCTTCTCCTACCTTGGTCACGCATGCGTGCTCGAGCGGTGGAGTTAATGCACGCCAGCCACTCAGGTACCTTCACTCTCACGACCAGATTTAATGTGGTCACTTTCGCTTTCAGTCAAGACAGCTGCCCCTTGTCAACCTCATGTCCTTGCCACCCCATGGACCAACCCGTGGGCTAAGCTCACCATGGAGCTTAGCCCCACTCATAACCATCACCTCAAAGTTATAATTATCCCTTGAAGCCTCCCTTGGCTTCCTTTGCACACAACCGATCTCACCTTGCATTCTTGTGCGTGGTCGAGCTCCTCCTCACTCACCTCCTCACCGGTGGCTGCCATTGTTGAAGTCCTTGAGCTCCTCTGTGGCACAAGAAGTTCCAGTGGCTCCTTTTCAAACCCTCGCTCACTTTTGCTCCCAAAACCTCTTGGAAGTTAACCCTAACTTAATTTGTTTGGGCATTTTTCAGAGGTGGACAAAGTTGAGCTTGAGCTGGTCCCTTGGGGCGTGAAGCTTCACCGCCTTCCCCAACTCCGGCCATCACCTCCACGACCTCCCAAAGACCTTAGGACCTCCTGTACACCTCCCGTTAGTCCTTTAGATGCCGCACCCGCTGAATGCATGTTGCGGAGCTTAAGTTTTGGCACACGCTTGAATGTCGCGCTGAGCTTCCTTTTTGCATTTTGTCTTTTGGCCGTCTTGGTCATCTCGTCCTCTCCGGCCATGGCGATTAAGGTCGCCGCCGCCGAGAGTGAGCTCATGGTGTGCGCAACACTATTGCGCACACGGGATGTCTTTGGTTGTCGCGCGAGGTCCGCATTGCCGCAATAACCACTTCTTTGAGCTCGATCTTGTCGGACAAGAATCGCGGCGCTATTGCCGTTTTCGGACAAAGATCCGCCGAAGTTAATGCACTAATCATGTGCTCAAATCATTGAAATCATGGGCATGTCTTAGCTGCATTTAATCCTCCCGTGTTGCGATTTAAGACCTTCGCACGCGACCTCCTTGTTGTCCAAATACAAGATTTAACCTCTTGTCGAACGCGTGCGTGCGCAAGCACGTGGTTGTGAGCTCGGGACGCCCGCACCTCCTCCAAGGAAATCTGGAGCGCCCAAGACCTCCTTGCGAAATCAGAGCCGCCTGCACCTCCTGGAGGTCTGTGATGTTTAGATCTATCGCTAGGACCTCCCTTTAGATCTGGTCCGCTCAGGACCTCCTTTCGTGTTGTGGTCCGCTGGACCTCCCATCTACGGCCACGACCTCCCCTCACCTCGCATGTGAGTTGCTAAGAGGTCCAGGACCTCTGGACTTCACGCGCATGTGTGATGTTCTCTGGGAGGTCTTGAGCCGTTGGATCTCGAGATCTGTGGCTCACGCCCTCCCATACCCTTGTGAGTTTTAGAAATTCCGGTGAAGTCTTAGTTATAGACTGAAATAAGGTATAGACTTTAGAATTTCATATATTTCTCATTTTAAATCCATTTGAGGTCATTCAAATCGTGTTGGCTCTGTCTTGAACTTAACTTTAATCCAAAAATGATTGTAAGTTGAGTTCAGCTCCAGAGCACGATTTGCCATTAGATTTTAAAACCAACTTTAAAATATACACTTAAATCAATGCTTAACTTGTAAAATACAAAACTAATGCTCTGTAGGTTATTTGTGAGTAAACCCAATTTTGTTAGCTTCCTCTAATAATGAACTCACTGTGAGAATTAGTTCTCGAGCATGTTGCTGTTATAGAAATGAGGACTTGTGCATTATAATTTTGTTCAAGTTCTTGTTTTTGAAAAATTATATAAAGTGCATAATAGCTCCAAATGAGATGAACTCAATTGTGTTATTCATCTCATGAGGTGCTGGTTTTACAATAAAAATCTCAGCCTCACCACTTTTCTAGAAAATGTTGCCTCATAATTAAATTAGTGAATAGTGCAGTTTGGTAATTTTAGGGCTGAGCAGAATTGTTTTGCTCATATCTTTTGCATTGAGAATCCAAATCCATTGGTTCTTGTTGCAAAATTTCCTAAAAATCATCCCCTTGCTGCTGTAGAAAATTCAGGGTATTTGGAGTTCGTTTGCTGTGCTGTCTTTGTTGCCTTTCGTCGTTCTTATCGGTTCTTTATCGCTTTTCCGTTAGGTTTCGACATTTCTGGTGATCCCGAGAGCGACCCTCTGCCACAATTTGAGCAACAGCAACAAGGCAAGCAGTTTGACCATTTCTCATCATGTCCCATTACTTTAAAGCTTAATACTTTGTTTTACTTCTATGTATGCATGCTACTTTGTGTTAAATGTCGTTAGTAATCCTATAGTCGCATAATCAGAGGAATTCCTTATCCTCTACTACCAATGAGCCTAGGTTATTCGCTGTGGTTTGAGCTCGTTGGATGAGCTCTTATCACTTAGTAGTTGCGCTTCCTAACGCTTAGACATGCTTAGCTATCGGTAGATTGGCGATCATCGACTTAGTCGATGATCTTGATCACTCAAAATGATTATTACTCCTATATGTCCAGCACTTGTGCTTTGATTAATTTGTAAAATCAAAAGCTGAAAATAAAAGATTGATTTAGACTTGGGCATATTGGATGGATGGTGCGGTTTTTGGAATGTGGTGGTATGCCCGGGTCCCTAAGGACCGAGTACTTGGGTCACTAAGCCAAGCGCTTTTATGTACTAACCACGCTGAGGGGCATATGGAACCCCTCTTGACTAAGTACTCTAGGAGGTGTTAATTATGAGCGAGCTCGGTTGGTGTGTTTTCAAAATAAATGTATATGTATAGTGTGGGAGGAGCATTGGCTTAGGGTAGGTCGCCTAATGTCTCCTTCTCCCGTGGGTTGTGCAGCTCGTAATTAGCATTCATCCTTTGAAAAGGTCTCAGAGGACTTAGTTGTGCAAAGACACCTTCTAAGTGTGCGTAAAGGAAAGGCGGTCTCGACGTGTGGGTACAAGTGGTACACCCCGCAGGATAAAACTATTCAATAGCCTCGCCCTAGGTTATGGACATGCTTGGTAAGGTCGTTCAAGACTAGACTACAACCTTTAATTAAAAACTTGACATGGTTGGTATGAACGGGAGTTCATGCTATTGTTGTGGTGACTTGGGTTAGTCACTTCGTGATTGTTCTTGTTGTTGTTATTATGTTATTTATCTCGTTGTTATTTCAACAATTAAAAATGCTTTGTCAAATTGCTTTCAATCTACTATATTATTGCAAATGAAACTTGCTTTATGCTAAAATGAGTCCAAAGCCTCCTCCACTTAAATCAAGCTTGCATGTAGCTAAATTATAGTTCTGTTATCTTACACGTCAGTTTTGCAGTACAATAAACAAGTTATTGTACTCATTTGCTTTGCTTAACAACTTTGTTGCAGAGGAGGTAGAGCCCAAAGGGCTTTACTTTTATGTTGTCTTGGTGGTTGGGAGAGCGACTAGCTTGGCGGTCCTGGCGATTGCCTTGTGGGCTAAAGGCACACCGTTGGTTCTTATTTTGGCCATCTTTATGGCACTTTTGCTTCCGCTGTTATCTTTTGTAATTATTGTTATTGGGCCTAAGGGCCCTCTTTGTAATATCTATTCCATATTAATGTTAACTTCGGTTTGTTGCTTATGTACTATGTGTTGTATGGAATTGATGCATTCTTTTGTTGTGAGGTATGTGTCTTGATTCTGGGAAGTATACATCTCGAGACCGAGTTTATTTGGTTGATAATACTAGGGTCAATTGGATGACTAAGTATTATGAGCCTAATAAATCCGGGTGCTCACAATCTGCTCATTGCCTCTCTCACCTGTTGCTACTAGGGATGAAAGTGGGCTGAGCCACCAACCCATTTCACCTTTTTTTTAGAAAGGGGCAGAAGCCCATGCATTATATAAAAGTTTTACACACAGAATAGGCAAGGACAGTTGTCCCCAAATTTTGCACACAAGCCCCTACAAGAAAAAAGATTACAACAAATAAACCCAGGGCCTTCATCTTCATCTTGACGCCGCAGCGTCGCCGTCGACCTTTGTTGTCGCCGCCCAGAGCAGGAAGAAGGAGCCAACAGCACAACCATAACGTCACCTGTGCATGATGGTGGAGGGCCGAACACTTTGTTTGAAGCCGCATGAAGAGCTCTGCAGCCAGGACGGAGCCGGTAAGTCTTTGAACGCGTGTCCACCAGCAAGCCAGGAGCAGCCACCTGTGTTGTCGCCCTGGAGAAAGAGACGGCAGCCCATACAACAGAACCCCAAAAGGGGGACAGCCAGAGCCACAAAAGAGGCAAGGCAAATCCACCGGATCCAACCCAGATCCGCTGAACACAGATTTGACCTGCTTCGTCGCCGACGCCGGTGATGAGTTCGCCGTGTTGGAGAAGACGCATGCAGAAGTCCTTATTCAGCCGCCAAAGCCAAGGAACGACGCCGGGGGACACCGCCATTGGAGACATCAGCGGTGACAACCTATGTAACATCCCAAAGTTCTGTTACCAAATTTAAATTAATTAAAATTATTATTTTATTGGATTTCCTGAAATTTGAAAGAGTTTGACTGCTTTAATTGAATTTCTGAAGTTTTAAAAGTAAAAAAATAATAAAAAAATTATTAAAGTTTTTGAAGTTTTATTTGAGTTAAACTTGAAAAATAAAAATTAAATTAATTTATAGAATTTTCTCGAATTTTAAAAGCTTTTTCTAAAATTATTTTAAAGCTAAACAAATTTAATTGCAAAATCTATTACCAATTTTAAGTTGGAATTATTTTATTTAAGTCCATAACTCTAGGAATTTCTATGAATTTTTCTAGAATTTTTGGATTTTATTTGCTATTTTCTAAAGCCCTTTTTTTTAATCTGATTATTTAAAATTGGAAAATCAATTTAAAACTCAAAACCCTTTTGGGCCGAAATCCTCCCGCGGCCCATCTTCTTCCCTCTCTTCCTCAGCCCATTTTTGCTTTCAGCCCACACGCACACGGTCCACCCGGCCATTCCCTTCCACCGCTTTAGGCCGTCGGATTGAAATCCGACGATCCCGCGCCTCCCTCTCCCCACGCCGTCGGATCAAAATCCAACCGCCCGCCTCCTTCTTCTCCCCCACTTTCTTCTTCACGCGGTTAGACCTGACCCGGCTGCCATTTTTTCCACACAGGAGCTTCATCAAACCGTCGCCTCAATCGCCCTAACCTTTCAGAACAAGACGCAAGACGACGACGGCGTCCCCAACCGCCACCACCCCGCCCACTTTCCCCCTCTCTTCGCGCCTGGCTCGCTCAAGACGCTGCAATCGTCACAAGACGACCTCCCACGTCGCCTCGTCGCCCCGGTGCCCCTTGGCCCCTATAAAAGGGAGCACGAGGTGCGCCCTTTCCTCCTCAATCCATCCCCCTCTCTCACCTCTCCTCTCCTCTCCCCCGTTCGCCGGATTTGGAGATTTCACCGTCGGCCACCGAGAAGATGCCGCCGCCCCTAGCACCGCCTCCAGCGACGCGGCCTCGCCGCCGCCACCTTCGGCATCGCCGTCCCCGGGGCTACACCGTGCACGCCTCACCTTCATCCAGGGACCACCGGAGCGCCGCCGCCAATCAACCTCGCACGCGCGCCGCTGCTGTCTCGCCATTGGCGAACCATTCGCGCCCTAGCGCCGATGTGGTGAGCACCTTAACCCTCGCGCCTCCCTCTACCCGTAGAGAACCTCGCCGGCCTCCGCCGTGCCGCCGTTCGCCGGCGTCGATGAGACTCGAGCCGCTGCCGGAAATGGCTGACGTGGCACTGCCACCTCATGCCCACGCAAACGCCACCACAGCCCTTTGCTGGCGTGGCGCGGATGGGTGTCACACCCACGTGGCATGCCACTATGCCACGGGCCTGTGTGTTAGCTGCTCAGGCTTTTCTTTAATAAAAATAATTCCGAAATTCCACAAATTCTAATTTTATCATTTCATGTGATTTATAAACTTCCCGGGGTTCGTTCTCCTTCATACGAACTCCGATTTCGTCGATTCAAATTTATAAATTCATATAAATTCAAGATCTAGCTAACTAAACTAAAATTATTTAATTTAAAGTTCATTTGAATCTTCATTTAAATTTTGTTTGAATTTAGCTTATTTTCGCGTATAGAATTCGATGACTTTGGAGAGTCAGATTTCAACGCCGTTTGAGAACAACCAATTGAGCAAGGCAAGTTACATTCTTGACCATATTTGCACCTATTATTTTAAATTATTTAAATTCTGTTTTAAATTATTGCATGCTTATTTATATTCAGTAATTTAAATGCCTGTTTTAAATTCATAGATATTCCTAAATCCTTTGTATGGCCAAATTTGATAATTGAATCAAATACATTGTCACCCTAGATAAAACCTAGTTGATACGATAGTATGAACTAGGATCATTTGAAAATGTTGCAAAGACATGCTTAGACCAAAAATGTTGATTTGGGGAATTTCAGCCAAAAATTAGTTATTGTTTAAATTGTATCCATGGCATTGGTGTGTTATGGAAGTTCATAAATGACTTTGCAAAATAAAATAAAATGATGGTTTGTACTTGGGCGAAAGGGTTGTTTGGATGGTGCATGTTTATGCATGGGCTCAATCTAGTTAGGGTTGAAGCCCAGGGTTTTGTGGAAGGTCGCCCAAGTCAGTTAAGGACCGGCCTCTGAGCGTTCCTTTGCTATGCCTATAATGGGCTATGCCACATCGTACTACCACATGTCCTCAGAATGGGGAGTAGGACCTGGCCAACTAATTTGTAAAGTTCTATCGCGGTTGATCCTGTTTGTACGTGGGCGGTCTTTCATGGCCATTTCTTTTGAAAAGTCTTTCATAACTATTGTTCCCACTTGGCATAAGAGGGGGCACCCATTAACCCCATGAAGTTTCAATCCAAAGGGGATTTATAAACCTTAATGAGGGTGGACTGCGGTGGAATGGAGCATTGTAAAGGCCTTGACACGTACTCTAGACTGCTTACCTAAGGTAGTGAGCGGTGGTATCGACGGATGCCAAACAAACTAGAGAATTCATGTCTTGTGGGTAAAGCTGTACAATCTCTGCAGAGTATAAAACTATTCGAATAGCCGCGTCCGCGGTCATGGACATGCTAGCAAAGCCACTCAAAGTTATACTTTGGTTTTGATTTCAAAATGATTTGACATAAATGATTTTGGATTTCTATCCAAATGGGAATTGGGCAGGAAGCCATGTGATAGGAGGGTATCCTTCACTATTTATGTGTGAATGTTATCTGACTATAAAACCGAGAATTTGTAAAATGAATTTTATTTATAGAATAACTGCTTTGGAACTTAGTACAAGTATTTAAAGAAAATGCTGCTTCATGCAAATTTAAACAATAAGCCTTCCTTTGAGATATCCATGTATGCATGTCATTCTGTTGTTTGACAGGTGTAACTTGCGAGCATGGTAGTTGTGCTCATTCTTACTTTATGCAAACAAATTTCAGAGGAGAATGACTTCACCACCGGTGTGGATCTCGACGACTAGGTCGCTATCCTAGTCGATTGCCTGTGGCAGATTAACTGGACTCTACTACATCTTCTTCGTCTTCCGCTGTGTTCTTTATTGTTGGCTTGTAAGCCCCTTTTGTAATAAACTCTGTTGATTATCAATTTAATTATGCGATTTATGGATGTTACCATATCTGTTTACTGTGTGAACTAGCTACTGATCATGGGACTAGTTCAGAAATGCATAGAGGATTTGGGGTATTAATCTCGGGTCCGACAACCTAGGTACTAGTAGAACTACCTAATACTAGTATAAATAGGGCCACCAACGCCTGGGGAATCGGGTCCCCCTCCCCTCCCAGCGTCGAAGAGGCTACCGGAGGCGAGAGGAGCCGGCGATTAAGCCGCCAGGCACTAGGGTAGAGAGATCGCCTTTTGCTTGCCGCTCTTGTACGGTAGAGGGGAAGGGGGCCAACCCATTTCACTTAATAGGTCGGTTCAGTTCGCACCTATATGGATGGTTCACTTTATGAACATAGCCCTTGCATGAGTGATGAAGTGAAATAACTAAGATGGGTTAGTGGGTTGGCCTGACCAGCCCAATTTGCATGCCTAGCTGCTACAATCACCTTGTTTTCTTCATCTTCTCCATCACTACGACCCCTTGTTGAGCCTGACTGATCCGTATCATATCCCTACTATTGTTATTGTGCACATCATTGCCCAGTATCGACCCTCGCTCACATCCTCTCGATTAAATCTAGGGCCGAGCCTACTTGTAAAGTTGAGATGATGTGACGTCCCACCCTTGTAATGCAGCGCAGGAGGTCCGGGAGGACCATTTTTTTTGCGCTACGGAGCCACCACGGAGAGAAGTGGCAGCACCGCACGGTGGCTTCCCGAGGAGGTCATGCCAGGACCTCCCAGGAGGTCTTCAGGACCTCCTGGAGGTCTTGGCCCGCCACTGACCTCCCAGGAGGTCTTCAAGTCCTCCTGGAGGTCTGGGCCTGCCACCCCTCGGTAGCACCTCCAGATACATCACAAGAGAGTTCCGACAGGACCTCCCAGGTTAAGTCCCGTAGGACATCCAGGAGGTCCTACCCCTGTGCATCCGAGCTAGTCCCAGGACAACAGAGCTAGCTCACACAAGAACACAAGCTAATATCACATCCACGAGGTCAAACAAAGATGAAGTGCATAAATTAAGCTTTATATAACAGATCTTATGGTCAAGCTTGTTAACAAGAGGTCTGCCATCGAGGGCTTACAAAACCAAAGCAAGGACTTACAAAACCAAAGAACAAGGAGCTCTAAGGCTCCAACACCAAAAGCGAGACCATCCAATAAGCACCACAGTGTCGGGTGGAGGACGCCCTAGGCAGATTAGTCGTCGAAGAACTCCTCCTCAAAGAGGTCTCAGACCGCTCGCACTTGATCATCTTCATAATCTGCTTTGACACAGGGCTTAAGCCATGAGCACCTTGAATGTACTCAACAAGTCACAGAGAGAAAATATGCAATAATAATCATGCAAGGGCTTACCAATTGAGAGCTGTATGGTTAGTTTTGCGCAAAGCCAGATTTGGACAATAATAGCAATAATAGATTGAAAAGTAGCAAGGCAAAACAATAATACATAATACATTTTTATGAAGAAAAAATGTGGAGTGAGCACCAACTCACACCAACAGCAACAATGGGGAAGGTCTGGTCACACCAGTGGCCAGGTCCTCACCCAAAACCCACTCTGGAGCACCCACTCTAGAGGTTCGAGCCAGCCCCTGGCCCACAACCCGAGCCAACCCTGACCCCTCTGGAGCCGGCCAAGGTCTCTTCGAGGCAAAGCCAAGGTATCTCGCGAAAGTGTCCAGTGGCACAAAATTTGAAACATCTACCCCTTGCACCATTTTCACTGAGCATGTCCATAACCAAGGACTTGGCTATTCGAATAGATTTTACACTCGCAGAGGTGTACAACTTACCCACAATCCACGACCTCTCTAGCGGATCGGTTCCGGTCACCCTTGCTCACTTCCTAAGGTGAGCAGCCTAGAGAGCGCGGCAAGGCCCTTACAAAGCTTTGGAAATGACTCGGAGCTGCCCGCTAAGGTTTCGCAATCCCCCCCTTTGGTCTAGAAGTCCACAGGTTATGGGTGCCCTCTGCGCCAACTAATCACACGCCAACCACAACAGCCCCAAGCCATCTCATTGCTAATTATTCAGCCCTGACCATTCCCATAAAATGATCTTGTGGTTGCACTGTTTGGCCCAGTTCAACAGACACAAAGTGAAGTCCTTAATTGTGCTAAGGTAAGACTTCCACAACCAAGTGTGCACAGCACCCACTACTCACTCCCTGCCTTCTTGCCTCAGCGAAACCACTTGCATTAACCCATGCCGAAAGACCACCCAGTCTTGGTACAACAATTTTTAACCAAGTGGTCTCACACCATAGTCAACACAGCTCAGGCATCCTGCCATAGCTGCTCAACAGTGGCACCAACCACACATTTCATAAGTCATTAGTCAAGATTATTAGAGATGAAGCATGATACGATCGAACCACGTTTTCTAAGCAAGGCTATAAAGACCTACTACGCCAAAGTTGGCAAATAACAAAGGACACCAACTAAATAAATATCCACCTTAAGGTTCACAAGAAGAACATGACAACATGATAGGGACAAAGTTTGAAGGAGGCATAACAACAAGTAGGCAAGTAACTACAGCCCAAACCATTTTCTTATAAACATAGCCATGCATGATAAAGTAAACCGAAATACATTTATGAAACTAGGTTCAAAATGATCAAAAGGAGGTCTGTGGCTTGCCTTGGTCAAGCAAAGGAGAGCCTTCAAGAGAGAGAGTGGGTCCAAGATCTCCTCGAACTCGTGATCTACACGTTCGCAAGAAAACCAAATAAGCAAAACCAAGCCTTTGGGTCAAGAACTCCAAAAGAGCTCTAAAAGAACTTAAATGTAACTCAAGCAAAACCAGATAAACAAAGGCTCATGACAACTAGGAGGTCCACAAGAAGGGAGGGTGGTCTCTAAGCAAAAGACCAACCAAAAACTGCGAGGAAGTTTTTCCAAGGAAGATGCCAACACTTGCGGCTCACTCTTGGTGAAGCTCCTGAGCACAAGCCAGGAGCGAACAAGGCAGGAGCAAGGTGGGCAAATGAGCAAAAGGTTACAAGGGTTTGCCCACCCAGGCTATATATAGCCGGAGTTGGAGGAGTGCACCAAGAAAGAGGTTGGAGACGTGTTGGCAATCAGGGTGGTTAGGCGAGGACTTGCCTTAAAAGAATTAAAATAAAGTACCTCAGATGTGACTGCATTTAATGTGACCCGACACCTATTAAATACGCACAGAGTTCTAAGGCAAGAGCAATAATTACAAGGTGGAGAGAGGCTGGCAAGTAGGGCCAGTCAAAAATGGTGCACCCCTAGTCAAAGAGGTGGCCCCACCGCAAGGATCATCTCCACCAAAGACCACTTTGAGGTCCTGGGCAAGAGGTCCAAGACACTCAGAGGGGGAGGTCCTGGACAGGAGGTCCAAGGACTCAAGAGGAGGTCCTAGACAAGAGGTCCTCAAAGTCCACAACGAGGAGGTCTTGACACTCAGACCTGCACAAGGGAGGTCTAAGGGTCAAGATCTCAAAGGGGAGGACCTCAACGGTCCAGATCAAAGGGTGCAGGGAGGTCCTGACGAGTAGATCTCCAAAAGGGAGATCTAACGGTCAAGATCTCAAAGGGGAGGACCTCAACGGTCCAGATCAAAGGGTGCAGGGGAGGTCCTGACGAGTAGATCTCCAAAAGGGAGATCTAACGATCAAGATCTCAAAGGGAAGGTCTGTGCGGCTAGGATCTCCAGAGAGGAGGTCCTAACGGCCAGATCTCAACAAGGGGAGGTTTGTGCGGCTAGGATCTCCAGAGAGGAGGTCCTAACGGCCAGATCTCAACAAGGGGGGGTCTGTGCGGCTAGGATCTCTAGAGAGGAGGTCCTAACGGCCAGATCTCAACAAGGGGAGGTCTTAAAGGACGCTGAGGAGGTCCGTAGGACAACAAAAGGTCTGCAGGGACGAAGGGAGGTCCAAAAAGCCACGAGGAGGTCTATTTGAACACAAGGGAGGTTCAAATTGACAAGACGAAGTCTAGGAAGGTCCCAAAAAGGGCACTGGGAGGTCCAGAGAAGCTCTAGAGCACCCAAGAGAACACAGGGGTTCCAGGAGAGCGTGGAGAAGTCCACGGGGAGGTCCAAAAGAAGCAAAACCAAGCGTGGCTTAGAGAGGCCAAAGAGGTTTTGAAACACAAACCTGAGCTGGGTCCTTAACAGGAAAACCCGAAGCACGGGAGAGGTCCGAACAGAGGGGGAGATGAGAGAGAGAAGGAGAGGTCTGGGTCTCAAAGAGATTCAAGCCAACAAAGGAAGTTGAAAGAGAAGAGACAAACCAGGGGCACACAGAGAGGCTTCGGAGGACCGACAGCCCACGGGCAACAAAGACGCAACAGAGAGCCACTACCGGCAAGGAACACCAACAAAGAGCTTAGTTAAGGTTTGATTAATTCCTGTTGAACTCTCCAAATTTTCAAAATGTCAGGTTAAGCTTTGGATTCTCAATAAAGCCAAATGGTTACTTTTATTTTGAAAACTTGGCAAGAACTTAAGGGGAACGGGACGTTACAAACCTTCACCCCTTAAGGGAATCTCGACCCCGAGATTCTGGCTGAGCTAGGGAATAGGTGGGGAATTCCTTTTTGAGGTCCTCTTCACGTTCCCAAGTTGCTTCGGCTTCAGAGTGGTTGCTCCATTGCACCTTGCACAGCTTGGTGGTCTTGTTCCTTGCAACTCTCTCTGACACATCCAGAATCTTGATGGGGTGCTCTTTGTAGGTGAGGTCTTCTTGGAGGTCCACAGCTTCTAAAGGCATTTGGTCCTCTGGCACTCGCAAGCATTTCTTCAACTGTGACACATGGAACACATTGTGAACTCCAGCAAGTTGAGGAGGGAGGTCTAACTTGTAGGCTACTTCACCCCTTCGGGCAAGGACTGGAAAAGGTCCAATAAATCTGGGAGCAAGCTTTCCACTAACTCTAAACCGCTGCATTCCCTTGAGAGGTGACACTTTGAGGTAGACTTGATCTCCGGGACAAAAGCTATGTCTCGACGCCTAATATCGCATAGCTCTTTTGCCGAAGTTTGAGCAATCCTTAGCTTCTCCTTATTGATCTCACTTGATCTTGGCTTCTTTCAAAGAGTCCTGCCAAGAACTTGGCCTTCACCCGATTCTGTCCAGTACAGAGGAGTTCTACACTTCCTCCCATAAATTGCTTCAAAAGGGACATTTGAAGGCTCGCTTGGTAGGCTGTTATTGTAGGAAAATTCTGCATATGGCAACATCTTGTCCCAACTAGATTGCCTTTCCAGAGCACAAGCTCTCAGCATGTCCTCAAGGACTTGATTAACTCTCATTTTGGCCATCTGTTTGCGGGTGGTATGCTGTACTGAAATTAAGGTATGTGCCCAGGGCATCATGTAGCTTTTGCCAAAATTTGGAGGTGAACTGAGATCCTCTGTCCGAGACTATCTTCTTTGGAACACCATGCGAGCATACAACCTTTGCCATGTAGATTTCAGCCAACTTGTCTCCAGAATAGGTAGTCTTCACAGGAATAAAGTGAGCCATTTTTGTTAACCTATCCACAATGACCCAAATAGAATCAAAACCAGCTTGGGTACGCGGTAAACCAATTATAAAGTCCATGCCGACCTCTTCCCACTTCCACTTGGGTATGGGTAAGGGCACTAAAAGTCCTCCAGGTCTTTGGTGTCTTGCCTTAACCTTTTGGCAAGTGTCACATTTGGCCACAAAATCTGCTATTTCTCTCTTCATTTTCGGCCACCAGTACAATTCCTTGATATCTTGGTACATTTCTGTAGCTCCTGGATGTATTGAATACAATGTCTCATGTGCTTCTTTAAGTATTACACTTTTGAGCTCTGTGTTATTGGGCACACAAAGCCTCTTATCAAACCAGACCGCACCTAGGTCATCTATAGAAAACCTTGCAGCCTTCCCTTCTCTTATGTTGGCTTTGATTTCCTGGATGTTAGCATCTCCATCTTGGGCCGCCTTGATCTGTTTTTGCAATGTAGGCTGCACTTCAAGTGCTGCTAAGAACCCTTCTTCCACTAACTCAAGTCTAAGCTTCAAGAATTCTTCATATAAGGCAGGTTGGCTCTCCTTAATCATCAAAGTATTGGCATAAACTTTTCTGCTCAAAGCATCTGCCACCACATTGGTTTTGCCTAGGTGGTAATGAATTCCCACATTATAGTCCTTAATAAGCTCTAGCCACTTTCTCTGCCTTAGATTCAAATTTGCTTGTGTAAAGATGTACTTTAGACTTTTGTGGTCAGTGTAGATTTCACACCTATTACCAATGAGGTAATGGCGCCAAATTTTTAAGGCATGAACCACAGCAGCTAACTCTAGGTCATGAGTAGGGTAGTTTGCTTCATGGGGCTTCAACTGTCTCGAAGCATAAGCTACCACTTTTCTGTCTTGCATTAGAACACAGCCAAGTCCTTGCTTTGATGCATCACAATCACAATAGACTTCGAAATCTTTCCTGACATCTGGAAGAACCAAAACTAGGGCAGATGTCAACTTCTTCTTGAGCTCTTGGAAGCTTTGTTCACAATCAGAAGTCCAAAGAAACTTCTTTTCTTTCTTTAACAGCTGAGTTAGGGGTTTTGCAATTCGGGAAAAGCCTTCAATAAACCTTCTGTAGTACCCTGCCATACCCAAAAAACTCCTGACTTGAGGCACTGTCCTAGGGGGTTCCCAATTGAGCACATCTTGCACCTTGGTGGGATTGACAGAGACTCCCTTTTCAGACAACACATGTCCTAAAAAGACCACTTCTCTTAGCCAAAACTCACACTTGCTAAACTTGGCAAAGAGGCGATGAGCTCTCGGCTTCTCCAAAAGCGAAAAGAGATGCCTTGCATGCTCCTCTTCACTTTTGGAATATACAAGAATGTCATCAATGAAGACAATGACAAACTTGTCTAGGTACTCCATGAACACCCTATTCATCAAATTCATGAAATAGGCAGGGGCATTGGTCAGCCCAAAAGACATGACAGTGAACTCAAATAACCCATACCTAGTTGAAAAAGCTGTCTTAGGGATATCTTCCTTTCAATCTTGAGTTGGTGATATCCCGTCCTCAAATCTATCTTTGAAAACACAAAGTGACTCTCTTCAATTGGTCAAACAAATCATCAATCCTTGGCAAGGGATATTTGTTCTTGATGGTGACATCATTAAGGGCTCTATAGTCCACACACATTCTTTGAGTGCCATCCTTTTTAGGCACCAAAAATCACTGGGGCTCCCCATGGTGAGGAGCTAGGTCTAATAAAACCCTTGCTCTGCAAGTCTTCCAACTGTTTCTTCAACTCCACATGATCATCAACATGCAATCTGTAGGGCCTTTTGGAGATGAGGGAGGTCCCTGGAACAAGGTTAATGACAAATTCAAGGTCTCGATCTGGAGGCATTCCTGGGAGCTCATCAGGGAACACATCCACAAACTCTTTAACCACAGGGACATCTTCCAAAGCTTGAACTTGAACACTACAAGATAGGGCTCCTTGGAGCTTCTCTGAGGGGGCCGAAAACTTCACAGAGGCACCATTAGGGCTGGTCAAAGAGATACTTTTACCATTACAATCCAACATGGCATGGTGGTCAGCCAGCCAATCCATGCCCAAGATCACATCTAGGGACCTGGTGTCCAGAAGGATAAGGTTAGCTAGAAACTCTACTCCTTCTATGACCAACTTAACTTGTGGACAACCCTGGTTCATGCTCAATTTCGAGCCGGGGGATTGAACCAACAAGGTAGACTTAAGAGCAACAACTCGAAACTGGTGCTTTACAGCAAAACTTCGAGAAATAAACGAATGGAAAGCTCTAGAGTCAAACAAAACTGCAGCTGGCACTGAATTTACTAGGAACATACCTAGTACCACATCTGCGGAGGTCTGAGCTTCTTCCACTGCAACATGGTTCACACGCCCCCTTCCAAAAGATTGGGAGGTCGTCCTAGCTTGAGGAGGTCCTGCTGCCGAGAGGTCTTGGCCGAGGGAGGTCCCAAGTAGAGGTCCTTGCGGCTTGCTCGGTCTTGATGGGCATTGATTGGCAAAATGCCCCACTTGGTGGCACTAAGCGAGTGATCCATCCCTTTGTGGAGGTCGTTAGGGTTGACTTGGTTTGTCGGTGATCTTGCACTGGTTTGGAAGTGGTAGGCGGGAGGTCTTAGCAGAGGTCTGGGAGGTCCAGAGGTCCTTGGCGCTTGTGTTGATCTTGCACAAAGGTCTTGACACGTTGGGGAGGTCTTTGTTGAGCACTGGAAGGCGGCACCTTTCTCTTGAAAGACTCAGTAAGTTCTCTTCGGGACTCCTCAATGAGCATGGTCTTGTTCACCATATGCTGAAAATCGGGTGTCGTTGCCCACAACTTGAACTTTTAAACTGGGATGAAGGCCTCGCTTAAAGCGCTTCTGGCGTGCATCATCTGTAGCCACATCCTCGCGGGCATAACGTGATAATTGTGTGAACTTTGTGAGGTACTCACTTCTCGACATCTTTGCCTTGCCCGAGATCTCTAAACTCATTCTTTTTCATCTCTACCTTTCCATCAGGGACATGAGAGTGGCGAAAGGCAGCTGCGAATTCTACCCACGTGATCCTCTGGGGGTCAGCATGTGAGGCACAAAATGTGTCCCACCATTCAGCGCTGGGTCCTTCCAGTTGATGTGAGGCAAACAAAACCTTCTCCCTATCTTCACAGCGAGCAATATCCAACTTTTTCTCGGTTGATCTCAGCCAATCATCTGCATCTAAGGGCTCAGGGGAGCTCGAAAATGTAGCTGGGCGTGTCTTCATGAACTCTGATAGCCTTGATTGATGGTGAGCTGGGGGTGGAGGTGAAGGCACTGCTGCAGCTTGACTATTCTGACTCATCATGGCAAGTAAAGCATTGGTGGTCTGGCTTTGTTGAGCCATAATCTGGTTCATATTCTGCATCATAGAACTCATCATTTGGGCTTGTGCTGCCATGAACTGCCCAAAACCCGGGTCTGTTGCTGCCACTGGAGGAGGTGGAGGTGGAGGCAACTGTTCTGGGGGCTCACCCTGACTTGTAGACTACCGAGTCTGCACCATCTGGACAAAACTCTAAAGGCTTAGAGGGTAAGAGAGAAAGCAGCAAGATAGGTGAGAACAGAGAGAAAGATAGAGCATCTATAAAGGGGTGACTTGGTTAAACCCAAGAGAAAACCGAAAGGCCAGGGGGGGCAAAAGAGGCAACAAAACTTCAAAACAGAGGTCTTAGAGACCAAAGCTAAGCAAGACTCAGATTAGGACCACTAACCTTAACCTTTCTACAGTCGGCCCTATGGAAAAACACGAAGGCAAGGAGGTCATTTTAGACTTAAAATCGAGGTTCCAGTAGAGACAAGATAATGGAACTAAGGAGGAGTTAAGATTGGAGTAGAATAAGGTGAGAAAAGATTTAGACAAGTTAAGGGCAGCATAGAACCAGAACAAGGAAAGAACCACCAAACAAATTTTAAGTTGTTTGCTTTAGAAAATAACTTTTTGAATCAAAACTAAACCGACCTTTCTACCTATGGCCACATCCTACAGCCGACTAGGGCTCTGATACCACTTTTGTGACGTCCCACCCTTGTGATGCAGCGCAGGAGGTCTGGGAGGACCATTTTTTTTTTTGCGCTACGGAGCCACCACGGAGAGAAGTGGCAGCACCGCACGGTGGCTTCCCGAGGAGGTCATGCCAGGACCTCCCAGGAGGTCTTCAGGACCTCCTGGAGGTCTTGGCCCGCCACTGACCTCCTAGGAGGTCTTCAAGTCCTCCTGGAGGTCTGGGCCTGCCACCCCTCGGTAGCACCTCCAGATACATCACAAGAGAGGTCCGACAGACCTCCTGTGTTAAGTCCCGTAGGACATCCTGGAGGTCCTGCCCCTGTGCATCCGAGCTAGTCCCAGGACAACAGAGCTAGCTCACACAAGAACACAAGCTAATATCACATCCACGAGGTCAAACAAAAATGAAGCAGACAAATTAAGCTTTATATAACAGGACCTTATGGTCAAGCTTGTTAACAAGAGGTCTGCCACTGAGGGCTTACAAAACCAGCACGGACTTACAAAACCAGCAACAAGGAGCTCTAAGGCTCCAACACCAAAAGCAAGCACAGCCATCCAACAAGCACCACAGGCTGTCGGGTGGAGGACGTCCTAGGCAGATTAGTCGTCGAAGAACTCCTCCTCAAAGAGGTCTGCACTGCCCTGCACTTGATCATCTTCATAATCTGCTTTGACACAGGGCTTAAGCCATGAGTACCTTGAATGTACTCAGCAAGTCACAGAGAGCAAATATGCAATAATAATCATGCAAGGGCTTACCAATTGAGAGCTGTATGGTTAGTTTTGCGCAAAGCCAGATTTGGACAATAATAGCAATAATAGATTGAAAAGCAGCAAGGCAAAACAATAATACATAATACATTTTTATGAAGAAAAAATGTGGAGTGAGCACCAACTCACACCCACAGCAACAATGGGGAAGGTCTGGTCACACCAGTGGCCAGGTCCTCACCCAAAACCCACTCTGGAGCACCCACTCCAGAGGTTCGAGTCAGCCCCTGGCCCACAACCCGAGCCAACCCTGACCCCTCTGGAGTCGGCCAATGTCTCTTCGAGGCAAAGCCAAGGCATCTCGCGAAAGTGTCCAGTGGCACAAAATTTGAAACATCTACCCCTTGCACCATTTTCACTGAGCATGTCTATAACCAAGGACTTGGCTATTCGAATAGATTTTACACTCTGCAGAGGTGTACAACTTTACCCACAATCCACGACCTCTCTAGCGGGACGGGTTCCGGTCACCCTTGCTCACTTCCTAAGGTGAGCAGCCTAGAGAGCGCGGCAAGGCCTTTACAAAGCTTTGGAAATGACTCGGAGCTGCCCGCTAAGGTTTCGCAATCCCCCCTTTGGTCTAGAAGTCCGTAGGGTTATGGGGTGCCCCCTCTTGCGCCAACGAATCACACGCTCAACCACAACAGCCCCAAGCCATCTCATTGCTAATTATTCATACGACCATTCCCATAAAATGATCTTGTGGTTGCCAGATGGCCCAGTTCAATGAGACACAAAGTGAAGTCCTTAATTGTGCTAAGGCAAGACTTCCACAACCAAGTGTGCACAAAGACACCACTACTCACTCCTGCCTTCTTGCCTCAAATAAACCATTTGCATTAACCCATGCCGAAAGACCACCCAGTCTTGGCACAACAATTTTTAACCAAGTGATCTCACACCATAGTCAACACAGCTCAGGCATCCTGCCATAGCTGCTCAACAGTGGCACCAACCACACATTTCATAAGTCATTAGTCAAGATTATTAGAGATGAAGCATGATACGATCGAACCACGTTTTCTAAGCAAGGCTATAAAGACCTACGGTCCCCAGGTTGGCAAATAACAAAGGACACCAACTAAATAAATATCCACCTTAAGGTTCACAAGAAGAACATGACAACTTGATAGGGACAAAGTATGAAGGAGGCATAACAACAAGTAGGCAAGTAACTACAGCCCAAACCATTTTCTTATAAACATAGCCATGCATGATAAAGTAAAACCGAAATACATTTATGAAACTAGGTTCAAAATGATCAAAAGGAGGTCTGTGGCTTGCCTTGGTCAAGTAGTGGAGAGCCTTCAGTAGAGAGAGCTGGGTCCAAGATCTCCTCGAACTCGTGATCTACACGTTCGGAAGAAAACCAAATAGGCAAAACCGCACTGGGCCAAAGAACTCCAAAAGAGCTCTAAAAGAACTTAAACAAAACTCAACCAAAACCAGATAAATAGGCGGCTCAGGACAACTAGGGAGGTCCACAGCAAGGGAGGGTGGTCTCTAAGCAAAAGACCAACCAAAAACTGCGAGGAAGTTTTTCCAAGGAAGATGCCAACACTTGCGGCTCACTCTTGGTGAAGCTCCTGAGCACAAGCCAGGAGCGAACAAGGCAGGAGCAAGGTGGGCAAATGAGCAAAAGGTTACAAGGGTTTGCCCACCTAGGCTATATATAGCCGGAGTTGGAGGAGTGCACAAGAAAGAGGTTGGAGACGTGTTGGCAGTCGGGGTGGTTAGGCCAGGACTTGCCTTAAAAGAATTAAAATAAAGTACCTCAGATGTGACTGCATTTAATGTGACCCGACACCTATTAAATGCGCATGTAGTTCTCGAGGCAAGAGCAATAATTACAAGGTGGAGAGAGGCTGGCAAGTGGGGCCAGTCAAAAATGGTGCACCCCTGGTCAAAGAGGTGGCCCCACCGCAAGGATCATCTCCGCCAAAGACCACTGTGAGGTCCTAGGCAAGAGGTCCAAGACACTCGAGGGGAGGTCACGGACAGGAGGTCCAAGGACTCAAGAGGAGGTCCTGGACGAGAGGTCCTCAAAGCTCATTAACGAGGAGGTCCTGACACTCAGACTTGCACAAGGGAGGTCTAAGGGTCAAGATCTCAAAGGGGAGGACCTCAACGGTCCAGATCAAAGGGTGCAGGGGAGGTCTGACGAGTAGATCTCCAAAAGGGAGATATAACGGTCAAGATCTCAAGGGAAGGACCTCAACGGTCCGAGATCAAAGGGTGCAGGGAGGTCTGTGAGTAGATCTCCAAAAGGGAGATCTAACGGTCCAAGATCTCAAAGGAAGAACCTTAACGGTCCAGATCAAAGGGTGCAGGGAGGTCTGACGAGTAGATCTCCAAAAGGGAGATCTAACGGTCAAGATCTCAAAGGGAAGGTCTGTGCGGCTAGGATCTCCAGAGAGGAGGTCCTAACGGCCAGATCTCAACAAGGGTAGGTCTGTGCGGCTAGGATCTCAGAGAGGAGGTCCTAACGGCCAGATCTCAACAAGGGAGGTGCATGCGGCTAGGATCTCCAGAGAGGAGGTCCTAACGGCCAGATCTCAACAAGGGAGGTCTGCGGCTAGGATCTCCAGTGAGGAGGTCCTAACGGCCAGATCTCAACAAGGGGAGGTCTGTGCGGCTAGGATCTCTAGAGAGGAGGTCCTAACGGCTAGATCTCAACAAGGGGAGGTCTTAAAGGACACTGAGGAGGTCCGTAGGATAACTAAAGGTCTGCAGGGACGAAGGGAGGTCCAGAAAGCCACGAGGAGGTCTATTTGAACACAAGGGAGGTTCAAATAGACAAGAGGAAGTCTAGGAAGGTCCCAAAAGGGCTTTGGGAGGTCCAGAGAAGCCTGGGCGCCCAAGAGAACACAGGGTTCGGGAGAGCGTGGAGAAGTCCACGGGGAGGTCCAAAAGAAGCAAAACTAAGCGTGGCTTGGAGAGGCCAAAGATGTTTTGAAACACAAACTGGTGGGTCATACATCAGAAAACCCAAGCAGCTGGAGAGGTCCGAAGAGGGGAGATGAGAGAGAGAAGGAGAGGTCTGGTCTCAAAGAGATTCAAGCCAACAAAGGAAGTTGAAAGAGAAGAGACAAACCAGGGGCACACAGAGAGGCTTCGGAGGACCGACAGCCCAAGGGCAGCAAAGACGCAACAGAGAGCCACTACCAGCAAGGAACACCAACAAAGAGCTTAGTTAAGGTTTGATTAATTCCAGTTGAACTCTCCAAATTTTCAAAATGTCAGGTTAAGCTTTGGATTCTCAATAAAGCCAAATGATTACTTTTATTTTGAAAACTTGGCAAGAACTTAAGGGGAACGGGACGTTACAGATGATACCCAAAACTTTAGACATGATCATCGGGGGGAAAACTGGCACAAGTATCTTTTCAAATCTCTTCTAAAAAAACTATTGCAAAATTCAGTCATTCACCTTCTTACCCTGAGATTTATTAGATATTTTATGATTGTCCTTTGGACCACAAACACAGCTTAGCTGCCGAGTTTGTGCTCATTTGAGTTTTTTTGGCCAGGGAATAACAAATCTAGCCCTCTCTCTGCCGAATTGGCAAAAAATGGCACTGCAGATGAATAGGAAGGAGACATGTGTTGCCTATAGTGCTCCCAGTCAGCTGCAGGTTCCTGCCGCTCACCCGAAGCACCGCACACCACATGCCATGCATCGGAAGCACCGTACCACCCTGTCATGCACTGAGACCTCTGACGCCCTCTTGCTCCTTTGGGAGCATTAGGCCCGCCCTCTTGTGTGTGCTGCGTGCCCGATCTGTGTCGATCTTATCGCGTCGCGTCACCCGGTGCATTGCACTGAGCCTTGTCTGTTGTGGTAGAGATTTAGGGTTCACTCGACCCGCATTGTTTGTTACCGAGTGTAGTGTTTCCCCCAACTGATTATTTTCGAAAAATAGAATGAAATATTGAATAGAGAATACTTAGGGAATTCAATTTAAAAGATGAGATTTCAACTCTGGTAATAAGACTTCATAATGTAGGTGCGAATTACATGGCACTCAGTATTTGGTTACGTGCATCGGTTTGTCTCGCTACTCGTACGGTACAAATGACAACTTGTATGAATCATCAACCTGATCTATACGTAAGATACATGTGTGCCTTTTGAAATCGGAAAAACTAGGAGATCATAAAGAAGTAAGTCTTGCGGGCATACGTCCTATGCATCCGGGCCCATCGGTGCCTTTCTCTTGTCTCCTGCAGCACTTCGAGCATGAACCTTCGTGTGCGCAGCCCTATACTCGGCTTCTAAGACCTCTGCAGGGTGTATCCCAGTCTGAAGTAACCACCCACTTAGCAGGAGTATCGAAGACCATGGTTGCATTTCCCTTCTCTACCGCGCGCTCGAACTGGGCATCCTCAGCGAGCTGATTTTTGGTCTTCCACCACCACCCTGGTTCAGCAGGGACCATAGCTGCCTTGCCTTGTCTTCCCTACTCTCGGCTGAGTGAGGTTTCTAATAGGTGAAGTTGTCGAGCGGCACCACGTAGTTTAGCATGTACTTCCATTGAATGAATACCCTATCATACTTATCTGAACCATCGATCGATTAGAAGAAATAGCAATGCTCCAACGTCTGTCATTATGCACAGATAAAGTTAGTGATATGTGAAATGCAACGTGCAATGTGAAAAATCGATGTGTGTGTGAGATTATCTTACGTGGATATCCCTGCATGTGTAGTATGCCTGGGCGGTGATCTCTAGGTGTATGGACTGAATGATATGTACCGGGTTACCGTAGTCGCACCGCGGGCATGGAAACTCTAATGGTACAGGTGCATACTTCATTGAATGATCCGAGCAAGTTCTCGCTTTCCCAACAAGCCATTTTCACTTCAACACCATCTCCCCATAGCCTGACATCTCCAAGCCTGACGTACTGATCTCCTCTACCTCTCCTCTCCCTCCTTTATCCCTGTTGTGCAAATTTAGTTTGAGGGGAGTGTTGGGTGTGGTGGTGGATTGTACCATAGTTTTATAAGTGGCTAGGGTGTAGTGTCGAAGGGGGGTATACTATGGCGAATGGCCATGCACTCACATTCGCGAGGGAATCTTTCGGCACAGCTCAAATAGTGAGTGATGTCTACTCACTGAGAAAAGCTGGTGTAGGTTGTTATTTCGGTCTAGAAAGATGGCATGACATGGTGTAGTCAATTTGGTCTAAAAATATGGGATGGTTGCTGAGTGATGTCTACTCACTGAGGAAAACTGGTGTGGGTTGTCATTTTGGTCTAAAAAGGTGGTATGACATGGTGTGGTCAATTCAGTCTAAAAATGTAGGATGACTAGTGATTGATGCCTACTCACTGAGAAAAGCTAGTCTAGGTTTCATTTCGAGCTGAAAAGGTGACATGATATGGCGTGGTCAATTCGGTTTAAAAAGGTGAGATGATGGAGAGTGATATCTATTCGTTGAGAAAAGCTAGTGCAGGTTGTCATTTCGGTTTGAAAAGGTGGCATAGCATGGCAGTATGAAAAGGTGGCATGGCTGATGAGTGATGTCTACCCACTGAAAAGTGGCAGGACATGGTGTGGTCAATTTTGTCTGAAAAGGTGGCATGACATGATGTGGTCAATTCAGTTTGAAAAGGTTGGGTCCACTAAGTACATGCGTATTACGAAGAACATGCAAAAGGTGGAAAATTCATACATAGTGCTTAAAACAATGTACAACCTACATACTGGATACAACCTGAGTACATACGGAAATACAAATTAAGTACATGCGCGATGTAAAGAAGTACAATGCAAAATTACTGGATACAATATGGATCACTTGTCTGATTGGGCGACGCAACGTGAAGACAACTAGACTGGGTGCACGGCACGCGCGGCAACCAGGTCTAGTGCTTCGGGTGAGTGGCAAGCGGGCTGCACGGAACTGAGAGCGCGACAGGGGCTTGACCCGGCTCGGTTGCGCGGCACGTGTCCTAAAGTGCTCCGGGTGAGCGGTAGGAAGCTGCAGCGCTCCGAAGGCACTGCAGGCGACATATGTCGTCTGCCTATCCAACCACGGTGCTATTTTTGCCATTTTATTGAGGAGACTAGATTAACTATTTCCTCGCCAATGAGCCAAAAACTCCTTGGCTGCCTGCCGGCTGCCATGGAGAATCCTCCAACCGAAACAAGGATTCTTCTCCCAGCTAGTCCACCACCGCTAGCAGCCTACCAGGCAGCCAGGCAAAGCAAACTCTTCACCCAACACAACCCAACCCAACCAAACTAAGAATTTTTTAAAATAATATTTTTTAAAAAGATATTTACAAAAATAAATAGCCGCCCTAAAAAATTACAAAAACGACTCGTCTGTCACGGTTCAAGCGCAACAGGACCTGTTAACCCCTATCGCAGATCTAGCTACCTATCGCCGGATTAACTAACGATAGGAAGTGAACAGTCTTCCTGTCGTCAGTTGAACTGGCGATAGCATCCTGTCGTCAGTTCAAATGGCGATAGGGAAGCGTGACCCTATAAAAACCTCTTGAAACCCTAAAATTCGGCACATGACTCACTTTTATTCAGAAAAAAGAGAAGGAGAGAAGAGAGGGGAGAAGAGAGGAGGAGAGAAGCTAGCGAAGCGCTGCCCGTCCAGTTGTCCACCTCTCGGGTAATTTTTTTAACCGAATGGATTACATAGTTTTAGATGTACGGTTACGTAGTGCAGTACGTTTTACATAATACTTTTCGATGGGTAGTCTATTTTTAGATATGTGGTTAATCGTGGAAATGTTCTTGATGGTGCAGTGCGTCAAATATGCCCGACGTCATGAATTTCAAAATTTACTATGGTCAAGGGACTATTATGGAGGGTCCCAAGAGGATTGATTTGCGTTATTTTCAATCAACGATCATGCCCCTACCAAGACTAGAGCAGTTTTGCGGTGGTTGTTCCACACATTTCAAGTGGACCGTGATGTGTACGATTTGAGATTGAGTTGCCTTACCCCGCGGGTAGCACAGCCCACATATTGGGAGTTAGTGTAGTTGAAGGTAACAAATTTATGGCAGTTATATGTACGCATGGCGAGGGTGTAATAGCCCAATTTTAATAAACAGTAATTATATGCATTTCATATTATCTTTGGAGCATGTGCATAAATTATGCATTTGAAAAATTTAAATCAAATGTAAACCTCTAACTCAAACTAAAGTTAAAAAAAATTGAAATAAAAACTCATAAAAATCTACGGAAAATAATTTATGTAAATACTAGAATAATTACCATAAATAAAAATGAATTTTATCAAATTGAGGAACTCAATTTAACCTTGATAAAAATACAAACTTAATTAATAAACATCTTCTCTAAGTGAATTTTAAATAAATGAATAAATCATGAACATAATTTTTAGAAAAATATACATCGAACATAAAATCCTCAAAGAATTGCAACAATATATTAGAAACCTTCTCAGAAAATTTTTATAATTTTTGGAGCCTGATAACTGTGCTTAACAATTCACTTATCCATCAATCATTTGTCTGAACATCTGGAAATTCCACTTCTTTTTCTTCTCACCGGCCAGTGGGGTCCGCTGGCCAGCTTCTCCCTTCCACGTAGCTCCTTCGCCGCTGCAGCCCCTGGGACACGCCACCCCATCTCGTAGCTTCTCCCCACAAATATTTTTCTCCATTCGGTCAACACCACCAGGGCCAGTCTTCCCTTCCATTTCTCCCCCAAATCTCCCTTCTTCCCTCCTCCTACTCCATGGCGCCGCCGCCCTACTCTCCGGCTCCTTGGCCCACTTGGCACCTCCCAACAATGGCCGCCCTCACCTTCTCCCGCTCCCGTCAGAGCCCCTCCCGTCCAGGCCCGCCGTCGGCCTCGGCATGAACGCCGCCGATTGAGCTCCGCGCCGCCCTCGCCGTCCGGCCGCCTCCCGGTTTCCCCACCGGCTCCATGGTCGGCGTCGTCTCTCCGACCCGTTTCTCCGATGCCGCCGTCGACTGCCTCCCTCCGCGCCGCCCGCCCCGCGCCAAGCTACACCATCAGCCTGCCCGTCCTCAGCTCCGCTCCCGGTCGCTTCACCGTTCGGCCGCCAAGACGCAGCCCCTCGCTGGCCTACCCCTGCAGCGCCAGCCCGGTCTTCATCCTCCTCGCCGCTCAGATGTCGGCGACATGAGCTGCCCAAGCCGCTGACCACACCCCACCGGTGAGTGCACTTTGTCCCCATGGAGCTCATGCGCGTGTTGGTTTTTCCCCTCTTACCCTCCAGCGCCGTCGCACCTTTTCTTCTCCAGGCCCGGCCACCACACGCCGCCGCTAGCATGCTCCAGTGCCGACTGCTGCACCGCTACCACCCCCGTGGCCGCCTCACTTGGCCGGATCCATTTTCCCCGTCCATGGCCTTCGTCGGCGCCGCCTTTGCCCAAGCCGCCTCTGTCTTTCCCTTGTGAAGCTCTCAGCTCCCTCTCTGGTTAGCTCTCTGTGAATGCCTATGACAGGTGAGCTCCTTCCTGTGTAGTTTTTCTCTATGAATGCTTACGGCTGTAGCTCCATTGGATTATGTTAGTAGCGAAGTTAGCAAGTTACCAGATTAGTTAGCTTATAAATGCTCAATGGATAAGTTGTATTGTCGGACAGTATCAGTCAGTGGGTAATTGTGGGGATCTAACAGGAGGATAGTCCTTAGAAAAAGAGATGTTTTGAGCAATAGCCATATGGTCAATCTGAATAGCATTCTAATGTTTGCAGTTAGCAGGTTAAGTAAGAATAGCTAGCTAATCAGTAGGTAAAGTAATCAAGAAGATACCATTCTACTTAAGATAATTGGTGAATAGTCTAATAAGATTAACTAGAATTATCAGTAGGATTAGATAGAACTTTTGTTGATTCAAATAGCCATTTGAGCACTTATCTAACAATAGCACTTCAATTCAGAAAAACTTTCTATTAAATGTTGTATGAACAGAGAAAGAAATTGGAAGCTTGAAATGTCAGTAGAAGACTCACACCATTTTAGCCAAATCGAAAATTTGGTAAGCAAGAAGTTTGGTTAAGACAGTACTTCAAATAAGCTAATATTTTCTCAATATTCATAATGTTTGAACAGTAGGGAAGACATAAGATTAGGATAGTTTTTAGATAAGCAATTGACAGATTGTATTCTCATGCAATACAACAAAGAAGATAACTTGGAAAATACGTAGAGATGACAGCAGGAATTCTAATGCAAGCAAGGTAGTTAGGATCGCGATCCAAGTCTTAAAGTCTTACGACTCTACGAACCCACGACAGCCTGTCGATCCAAGTCTTACTGCCGATCCGATCCTACTCAAGGTCGGTAGGATCGCGATCCTACTCTTAGAGTCTTACGGTTCTCTGAACCCACGACGACTGTCGATCCAAATCTCCTTGTCGATCCTACTCGAGAGACTTAGGGCAATTTTTTTAGAGGCCGGGCTTTGCGATATTTTGTTTTAGAGCAAAATTTGTTGATATTAATTTCGAGAATGAAACTATAAATAAACAAGGAGCATGCAAAATATTGTATCGAGGTGGTAATGCTAGTACAAATATCTATATTATGGCATGAGCAATCTTGAGCTTGATAATGATAAGCTCTTTTTATTCTGGAGTATGTCTAGCTACTTTTAAGGAACATGCAAGTGGTAAACCATATAACAATCATACAAACTTATAGTATAGATGTTAAATATGTGTATTTTTACAAATCCGTAGAATCGCCGATTCTACGATTCGATACTACGTTTCGATCCTACCGGAGGCAAATCGATCCGACTCGGGATCTCGACTCTGACTACCTTGAATGCAAGTGATTAAAGAATCTTCTATCCAGTTAAAGACTCATGACCATCAGTGACCAAGGTGAAGTAAATTAGGATCAAGTAATCAAAATAGTCAAGATTGTAATTGAACAAATAGCTTAGTTAAATGTTATAGTGTATGTATCCTTCTATGTGCTGATCTCCATGACATGGAACCTCCCTCTATCCCTTTCTCTGTTGGTATACATGATAGTGTGGTCCACTTATGCTGTTTAGGGTTATTAGTAGTCTAATGACAGTGAACCCCCACATCTGTGTGTGTTTAATTAAAAGTTGATTAGTAGATTACCTAGAAAGTAACTTGAAAATACTTAGGGATTAATTCCAAATGCTTGGTGAAATGTTACCAAATAAACTGCCAAGACGAACTTAATTAGAAACTACACTAACGCAGTTTTCCAGAGCAATCTAAATTGAGTAACTAGTAGTAAAGATAACCAAATTTAATCACTTTTAAAGATGATAAAGATGATAATTAATTATCATTAGTCGGCAATTAGCAGTTAAGTTTAAAAAGTAAATTAAGTAACCATTAGCAACTAACTGTCGATAGGACACCAAGTCTGCAGATAATAGATATGCACACAATCACCATCAAAGTCTGCCGAAAGAGGAGAACACATAAGAGGATTAATTTTGACTGTATGATCATCGTGGATGTATACATAGAATGCCTAGAGAGAGAGTGTTTGTGAGTACTAGGTGTCCTGTTAAGGAAAGCAATATCACCTAAATTCTAGGTATCGTCAGTTGTTATGGTTACACTAGAAATTGAAGTAACTTCAAAGTTTCATAGAAAATTCATATGAACTCCAATTAAACTAAAATCTATATCTAAATGCATCTAGAATCATAACCTCATTAATATGTAACTGTCATGCATTTTTGAGCATTTTGGATTTGTCGGTTTTATCGATGTTTATTCGTATCATATTTTCTCTCTAGATTCCAAATTTGTGCGGAGTGAACATTTATGTCTACGAGAGTGAACAAGTGAACTTCCAACAAGGCAAGCATCCTCTTTGCACCATGTTGATCCCAGAATTTTTGAACTGTAGATTTCCAAAATACAGAGATACTGTTGCATGCTAATTTTCTAAAAAAATATTTGTGATCTGTCGCTAGATAGTTACAACCTAACACTTGAGGCTTACCTTTAATCTGATTATACACTCAAGCTTAAGGTAGTGCTTCTATAATTAAATACTTGTTTTCAGTTATTGCTTAGCCATGCAGTCTGTAGAACGTTAGTGTTTGGCAAGCTTACCTTGTCAAACTTAGGAACACTAAATAAACTTCATTTATTTTATTCTTTGTTCAGTTTATTTAAATCTGAAATGGAATCAAATATTGTTTGTTTACATTGATTTTAAATCCGGACAAGTGGATGCTAGTGATGGTGCCTCGATTGCGAGATTGGGAAATGTGGTTGTCTTATGCGGATTGATTAAGGACTGAACATTATTTGGATGATTCAAGCCCCAGCGTGCTTCCACCGCGATGTATGGGCGCTATTTGGTTAAGTAAAAGGTTAATGCTATTGAGTTGGAAAGCGTGAAAGTAAGGACATATGTGTTTGATCTCATATCTCATATCATATGTTCTTAAGAGGGTGATGATGTGTGGTGGCGATCTTCGAAAGGTCTTGATAAGTCGATTGTGGAGAACTTCGGCGTTGATGATCCAAAGGCTCCGACCAAAACAGATTGAACCCCTTGCAATCACTACACCACTGCTCCGTTGGTTATCAACCGTGCCGAACGCGGTTAACCTCACTAAGAAGGCTATCTCCTGCAAGCGAATCGAGAACACAAGCAAGAGAGTAGAAGATGCAATCTTTAATTATATTGCGAATAAATCTTTAAGCTCATAAAGTTGGGGTTTCTCAACCGAACAAGCGGCGAAACTGCTATGCAGAATAATCCTTAAGAAAAACCCAAGAAAAACTAAAGGGGTGTGGCCTCCTTATATAGGGGAGGGGGAGCCACACATAGAAAACAACTAGCAGGGTGGTACTATTGGTCGTGATTACTGTTCACGTGAACAGTAATCACGCCCCAGGTGGCCCGCCGGTAGATGGGCCAAGTTCAGTATAATTACAAAGCCCAGTTTGGCTCAAACAAGTGATATAACGCCTTCTTTTGATGATTGCGATCAGTCCAGAAGGAATTTGGAGGTGAGGCCAGATCCGTTGGAAAGAGGACGAAATCAGCTTTCCAACAAGTACTCGTGGACCCCCAACGGACGCCGTATTTGAAAGTTATGGGCGTTTGAAGTCAGTGCTGTCAGGCTGATTCCGAACTGATCTGATCAAAATGTATCCAGCTTGAACTCCTGATTGGCACATGCAGTAGCACCATGGCATGTAAACATAGTACCATGGCATGTAGACGTAGCACCATGGCATGTAGGCGTGCGCGATCAATTGGATAATATGGTGTTGCGATGGCAGCGATCCTATTGGAGAGGATGTTGTTGAAGCGAGAGGATGCGATGTAGCGTGTCAAGCGGTGGTTGCATCCTTAGGGTCGGTGTCCTCATCATCCTCCCTTTCTTGAATTTGAGTCGTCCTCGACTCATTTGTTTTCTCCAGGTCATCACTTTCCTGCAAAAGATTAGTAGCAACAGGAGACAAAGAAATATCCTCTAATGTATCTTTGTACACTGCACAGTTTGGCAAGGTCGCTCCCGGAATTAAATCAATTTGGTGCTCAATCCCTCTAATATGTGGTAGTCCCAAGGTTATTTCAGCAACATCAGATTTGGTTGCAAGCATGACACAACCCTTTAATTTAGTTCCCTCAGTCTTAGAACTAGGTTCCAACTTCTCTTTCTTAAGTGGGAAAACGTTCTTTACTACTTGCTGATTTTCAGATTCTTGTTCAAGTTCTTTCTTCTCATTTTCAGCTATCTCTTTTTCATATTTCACAATTTCAGCAGGTGTCAAAGGTAGCAAAGTTATTTTCTTCCCTTTGTGCACAAGAGAGTACTTATTACTTCTACCATGACGAGTTGCATCGGTATCAAATTCCCATGGACGTCCTAATAAAAGTGAACAGGCTTGCATAGGCACTACGTCGAAATCAGCAACATCATGATAGGAACCAATGGAAAAATGCACTCTCGCAGATTGTGTTACCTTCACCCTACCGCTGTTGTTGAACCACTGAATGTGGTATGGGTGAGGATGCGCACGTGTGGTCAAGCCAAGCTTCTTAACCAACCCTGAATTCACCAAGTTATTACTGCTCCCGCCATCAATTATGACACGAACACGACAATCCTTGATGATGAGGAACATCTGAAACAAATTATGGCGCTGTAGCTTCTCCGTTTGCTCCCTTTGAGTGCTCAATACTCGCTGCACAATTAGGGTCCTATAATGCGCTGTAGCAGCGGCACCTAAGACTTCCCCATCGTCGCTATCTGCCTCATGATCATCATCATTACCTGCAAGGTTAGTGGCAAGAGCATATTCATCCTCAACATCACTAGCACTTACATAACCACCGTCTTCTGTCGCAATGTACGCCCGCTCACTTGGGCAATCTCTCATGAAGTGGCCCATCCCTTTACAACGGTGGCACACAATACCCGTCGTACGACCCGTGGAAGCAACCGATGAAGAGCTCTGGGCTGGTGCTTGCACACTAGTAGATTTGCTCGTTTCGGGTGCGCGTGACGGTGGTGGCGGTGCTGCTGAACGCGCCCTACTCACAGAGGGGGCAGCAGACCGAAAAACAGGAGGTGGGGCTGTATTGGCTTGCCCCAGCGTCGATCTCGATGTAGACGTACTTCCAAAGTTGTTCCTTGTAGGACCGGAAAGGCGACTAGAGGGGGGGTGAATAGACGCTTTCTCTATTTTTCACCTCGATCGAACTCAACACTACTTTCACTCCAATAGCTATAAAAGCTATGAAGATCTGTATACAGGCACAGCGGATGACCTGTGTTGAATCCGATCAAACCCCTAAACAAAAGACCAAAAACACCTCACAACTGCAAGGAAAGATGCGCTAGGAATAACTAGTTTAAAACAGCAACCCACAGGATATCGAACCAACGCCTCACTCACATCAGATGGCAGACAGACGCAATACTTTTTAGTAAAGTAAACAATCAATGAACATGACAGCAGCACAATTTCATTTCAGATAAAATACAATTCCATTCTATCCGCAACTGGTGTATTCCAATTGAACAGTAAACGCATTTGCCACAAATTGGACAGAGTAACGCAGAAAGGTTTGGATTTGATTGCTCAAACAAAGACCAGAACGGACAAATTAGATCAAGGACTGACCAAGCAAGCTATGGCCTACGATCAAAATAAATAACACCGGAACTGATTTCTCCAGCCGCCCAGAAATAAAAGAAGGTCTTCAATTTGTGTGCTCCACAGGCCGCGCGATTTTTACAAGAGCCAGAAACTCAGACCGCCGCACAAGCTCGCACCAGGAACAGAGCAGCCACAACAATTAACACCAAAACCTCACACGAGAGATGGCAGCACACCAACCAATAAAGAACTAAACAGTTCGATCGGTCACATCATCAAGCAATAAATGAACTCAACTAGCAGCTCAAAATCCACACGCAAGAAATAAAAAGTGACCTACTGCTGCCGCACAAAACTGCTATTTCTCCATAGGGTGCAGGCGCACATCCGGATTTTGCAGGCCGAACCGGATAACCTCACCCCCAAATCTCTTACACGGCAACCAAGAAAAACAATTTAGAATCAACTAACAGGCAAGCAAAAATTGCAACAAGAAAAGAAATATGCTAGTGACAAACTGCTGCCGAGGAGATCGATTTTGCGGGTGAGCGTACCGCCGCCCGATTTCCTTTTACTTCGCTCAAACAGGAAGTGCATCAACTCGCGATTTTGCGAGCAAACACACAGCGCCGAAAGCGAGATCAACACACGCGACAGCAAGCGAGAAGCAAAAAGCAATAAATGAAGTCAAATAAACACAATCTCAAAACCCACGACAAATAAACACGTAAATCGGTCGGATCAAAAAAGCGCTGTTTTAGCCTTGATCAAAGCAGCAGGACGCCGCCACTCACGGCTTTTCTCACGGGCACGGAATAGACCACCAGATTCATTTGCATCAAGAGACAGCCAAAAAAAAAACTTTGAACAGCAAAAAACTGGATCAACTCAATGCCACGAATTGAGAAACACAAACTGATGGGACAAGCCACTGCCAGATCTGGTTTTTCTCACGGGCTATCAGAGGCCGCCGCCAAGAGGAATGATTGCACAGGGAACACAGAGGGAACACATATCTGTCTACACCAACAACCCTCAACAACTAAAGCCTCTTTTGACCCTAGCAAACCCTAACTCTCTCCCAAAGCCCCTCCAATCCTTTATATAGCCTTGGCTAACGGGTCTCCTCCCCGTTACGCCCGCTAAGTCCAACGGAGCCCACTCCCGCTTGTGCAGCCTTGCGAAATTCCCGTTTCGCCCCTCCTGCACCTTCTGGGAAGCTTCCGCGCTCCTTGTCTCGCACGCCTCGCAACCACCTCGAGTCCACGTCGTCTTCGACACATCCCGACCGTTCTGACCTCAGTGCCACCTGCACCTAGTCCGGTCCACCGTGTCTCGCCACGACTCCACCCGATGTCCTGCAGTCACACAGACAAGAAACACATCAAATAGCACCGCTCGACATATTGTAACCATACAATAGCATCAGACAAAATATTCAGAGCCCAAACCATTCGAATCGAATGCACCGCGCATAAGCGACATGGTCCGACCACACAAACCAAACTCGACTTCCTAAACCTATGTCAATTACTCATCACACACACGGGACGACCTCCACATGGTCTCTCAATCTCCCCCTTGATGAGTATATTGACAAACTCCGAAAAAGCGCAAAGTTGAGTTTGAGTTTGAAGAAACCAACATGGTCCAAGAAGAAGAGTGAAACAAATGACCATGTCGACGGAAGGAACACTAGAGCAACAACTGAAAGAGCAAATTGATCTCCAAAGCTCTAAAGCTGTTCCCAACAGACTTTTCTTCTCTATTCTCCCCTTTTGGCAATAAGCATCAAGATGCAATAGAGAGAATATGACATGTTAATGGATGAAATGGTGAAGTTTGATTATTCTTAGCGATTAGAGCCATGAGAATTATCAATATGACCATAATGTAATACACCAAGCCATAACTCAATAAAAAGGCTAGCTAGATCATGACAAGATATGTATAAGCTAGCTAGAACACATAGATGACAATCTGAAAATGAGGTACATTATGTGAGCAAGTCAAGTCATCAATGAGCAAAGTCTCGCTAGAGATATCCAAGGATGATGCAGCCATGTCAATAAGCTAAGCGGAACTAAGAAGCTTAAATTGAGACCAAATAGAGTGCTATGCTCAAGATTGAAACATTGGTTAAAGTACTTGATACTTTTTGTAGCTTTAAGCACATTGAACACATAAAACATATTTTCTTTTGAAATTCATGGTGGTTTCCAACCAGATTTTTGTTTTATCATGTGCTAGGTCTCAAGCCTTATCGACTACTCCAAGCGGGAAGCTTAAGAAGATAGTCTAGGTCACCCAAAACTCCCCTAAGTTCATGCCAAGTGCAATGGCAAGCCGTCTCATAGGAGAGAATTGGTGAGATCAGCTTTTTCGCACAAAAGAGATCTTTTGCCTTTTAACAAGTTGTACTAACTCATGTATCATCAAGAGACTAAAACAGCTCAATCTAAGGCTCAATATAGATTCATCACTCTACCCGACCTATTTGACATGGCATGAATCATAAAAGGATAGCTCAAGAAAGACTAATCTCGAGTGCTAACATGACAAGTTTTAGTTTAAGTTGAGCAATTTTAATTATCTTATCATGGCAAAAGCTAGGCTACACATATAAAGTCATGATAAATCTAGCAAATAAGCACAAGTCATGGCAAGGTGTAAAGCATTGTAAACATGTCATAGCGGGATAATAATCAAGGCTCAATGTAGTTATATTACAATGCGAGAATGCTAGAAATCGAGAAGATCCGGCTCCCCTCAACATTAGATGCAACTTTTAGTTCAAGTTGAGTTATGTCAATATTAAGCTCGAAGCTCCCAAATGAACTCCTTGAACCAAAACAATAAATCGAGAAGTCGGCAAAGAAAACATAAAGCAATGGATCCTTAAAGCATAGATAAGATATAGAGAATACTATGGCTCGATGACTCTCATCTACCCATATGACTCTAGGACTATCAAGCGCCCACTTAACACACCTAGGAGCAAACACGTGCCTGTCTGCAGGGTGGCCCAACCCTCGCTAGAACCTACAAGAAGTGAGTGAGCTCAACCTAGTGAGATAAGTAATGACTAATAAGCGACATCCTAGAATCACAAGATAAGAGCAGAAATCTAAACAACTAGACAAAAGAAGCACTCTAATCTATGCTAGGAGGACTAAACCCAAATGCACCCAAAATGCAATGCAATAGTAAGGAGCTAGAGCATAAATAAGATAGTAAGCGATAAAACCCAAAGCTCCCCTCACTCACAGGTCCATAAGGACAGACCACCCCAAGCTCTCCCATGGTGAAAACCTCGAACTATCCAATGGCTTGGTGAAAATGTCGATAGCGGTGGTCACTCTCCTGGCTGGAGCACTATGTCGCCCTTCTCTACATGGTCTCTAAGGAAGTGGAAGCGGATATCGATGTGCTTGGTGGGAATCTTTGCTTGGGTTCTTGGCAATGTTAATCGCAGAAGTGTTATCACAAAAGAGTGGAACAACATCGATAACTAACCCAAAGTCCTTGAGGTCGAAGTCATCGAGCACTTGGCTCTGACAAGCGGCCGCAAAGACAGCGTGCTCGACCTCTGCGGTGGTATGTAACACCGGATTGCTTCCTCGAAGACCGAGAAACAAGAGAAGTGCCAAGAAATTGGCGGTCTTGGAAGTGCTCTTCCTATCTATCCTCTGACCGGTGAAGTTCGCATCAGAAGGCTCTCAAGGAAAGGCGGGATGAGGAAGAGTACCAGATACCATAGTCAATGGTAGCTCGCAGTCCGAAAGATCGCTTCACCGCTTTGGCGGTGAAAGCGAGGAGAAGCAAACGAGCGCACAAACACACAGAGAAATGTATATACGGTCTTGAGGCGTTGAGGTACAAGAGGAGCCAATCATCTTTGCGAAACTCCTTTTGATCAACTGGCTCGCCATCCTCATACAGGTCAAGATAATTTGTAGAAGCCATGGGAGTCGACACGAGCTTACCATCACTCATGTCGAGCGCCAGGAGATCACGAGTGTACTTGCCCCGATGAAGAAAAGTACCCTCCGAGTCCGCTTGATTTGGAAGCCAAGAAAGAATGTCAACTCACCCATCATGCTCATCTCAAACTCGGTGCTCATGACATCCGAGGCTGTGAAACGAGAGCATGAGAAGAGCGCCAAAGATGATGTCATCGACATAGATTTGGACGACGAAAGTCACTACCAAGCCTACGGATAAACAAGGTCTTGTCAACTTTACCCATTTCAAACCCATGACTCAACAAGTAGGACTTAAGCCTCTCATACCAAGCTCGGGAGCTGCTTAAGTCCATCTGGCTTTGAAAGCTTGAAGACATGGTTAGGGTATTTGGGGTTCTCGAAACACGGAGGTGTCGGACGTAGACTTCCTCCTCAATAAGGCCATTGAGGAAGGCACTCTTCACGTCCATCTGGAAAAGCTTGAAACCCTTAGAAGTCTGCAAAGGCAAGCGAGATTCTAATGGCTTCAAGTCGAGCTCTGAGGCAAAGGTCTCCTCGAAGTCTAGACCCTCAACACAGGAAAACCCACGAGCTACCAATCTAGCCTTGTTTGGGATGACTAACCCATCCTCACTCTGCTTGTTCTTGAACACCCACTTGGTTCCAATGATATTGTGGCCTCGTGGGGGCTCAACAAGCGACCAGACCTTGTTTCTCTCAAAGTTCTCTAATTCCTCATGCATGGCATTGACCCAAGACTCATCAGAAAGGGCGTGACAAACATCCTTGGGCTCGAAGGAGGCAATGAAAGCGAGAATGGAGCGAGAAAAGAGAAGTGCAGATTTTGGCGTGTGACACGCTCAAAAAGATCTCAATGATCCGCTCTGAAGGATGCCTTTTACGGATATGGCGGGAGGTCTGGATGAGAAGAAGAAGTGGCCTCTACCTCGTGTGCAGGCGAGGCGGGGGCAGAGCCACTAGCTCGGGAGAAGCGGAAGGCAAGGTGATCACCTTGAGGTGCCGTGGAAGAAGGCATCTCAAGGGGAGGAAGAGGAGCTGGATCGGGTAAACAACCATCGTCTCCTCATCCTCATCATCCACAAAGATGGTCTCGGTGCTCTAAAGAACACGAGATATCTGGCCTAGTCCCGGGTGGCCTCGTCAAAAGTCACCTCACGAGGTTTCTACCATTCTACTAGACTCGCAGTTCGAGACCCTATAGGTTCGCCGAAGAAGTCGAGTAGCCTAGAAAGATCTGAAATCCACGGGAATGTGACTCGAACTTATCTAGGTTCCCGGACTTCAAAATAAAGCACTTGCAACCAAACACACGAAAATGAGAGATTTGGGCTTTAGCAGTATCTCGACTCATAAGTCTTGGTGCAAGAGTGCAGAAAAAACTCGATTGAAACATGGCACTTGATGCAATGGCCTCGGCCCAAAACTTCCTCGGTGTAGAGTACTCATCAAGCATCGTCACGCCATCTCGACCAAAGATGCGGTTCTTCCTCTCCTAGCGCCATTTCTTTGAGGGGCGTATGGAGAAAGGCGGTGCTCTACACTGTCTCATGAGAAACTCTCAAAGTAGGAATTCTTGAACTCCGTGCCATTGTCCTGCGGATCGCTCGTAAGGCACCGGGAGCTCAGCAGACTGACCTACTAAAAGACCTCGGAAATGTGTAAATGTCTCATCCTTGAGGCTAAGAAAAACACCCAAGAGTACCTCGAGAAGTCATCGACCACAACAAGAACATACCACTTCCCTCCTGTTGTTGCAAGACTCATTTGGTCCAAGCTGTGTCCATGTGGAGCAATTGTCTGTGCATCGGTCATAATGCTTGTGTGGGAGGATGAGAAGCGGCAACCATCTTCTTGCGTCTTGGCATGGAGTGCAAACAAGATCTTTGACCATCTTGAGTTTGGCGGACCACGAATGAGATCATGGTACGCTAACTTTCGAGTCAAATGGTCAAATCAATATGACCAAGCCTCCTATGCCAAAAAGAAAGGTCACGGGACTCGAAGCAACTAAACACCGAGAGGATCACCGGAAGACTCGAGAAAATCAGCACGAAAGATCCTCCCATAACGAGAAATCCATAAACCAAACTCCCAGAAGAATCAAGAATTTTGCAAGCGTTTTTCTTGAAGCTTACCTCGAAACCGTCATCGATGGTGAAAGCGGAAAGCAAATTGTCTTGCGACTTACTAACCAAGGCAACATCCTTAAGAATAAAAAAGCATTAATACGGTACCTTTGGCGATGGCGGCGTCGAACGAAGCGTCTCAAAGTGATCGTCTCATCACGGAGCGCGGGCTGGGGAGGAGAACCAGCGGAGTCTCGGTCATATAGCGAGAACAACCGAGTCTACAAGCCAAACCTTCTCCTTCCCTACCGTGAACTGAGTCAAGCAGTAAAGTCTCGATCTTGGGATAAATCAATGATGATTTTGGCACCCAATCTTGAGTAACACGTCGGCGAGATGAAGTAGTCAAGCCCGTCGACCTCTATCTACCCTACACTCTCTGTCACTCACAGAGAAGGTCTAAAGCGGACCGAAGGCATTCTTGAGTCCGCCCTTTCTGAAGGAGCGAGTCGAACACGCAACAGATCGAACACGCCATGGTAGCTATCTCGATGGGGAAAGCGAGATCTACCCTCGGGGCGGCGGAAGTCACGGTGAAAGCGACATGAGAGCGAAAACCGAAAACTTCGGAAAAACCAAGTCCTCGATCTTTGCACAAACCCATCGGAAGAACCAAGCCTAGACCTCGTGTTGGTCTTAGGTGCACTCAAGGTCAGGGCCGACCACGAATGCGCCTAAGAGACTCAACATAGTCTCTGTGCGATCTTGGCGCGCTGAAGCATCGATCGTGTGTGTCCATCCTTACGGCGAAGGTGCGGTGATACTTCACCTTCGAGAGGTAGAAGCGACATGTGAAATTACCTTATTGTCGAAATTCCTGGACATAGCCGCTGACTTGAATTGGACTTTCTCGGTCACAGGCTCGATCTCGATCACACACGGTGCTATAGGTGCGAGCACGGCGGTGGATGCTTCCTCATGTCCTCAAAGAAGTCATATCCTAGACCACGATTAAATCTGCGAGATCTTAGATTGGTCTAGAATAAGATTGAGCTTCTTCTTGCCTCCTACAAATCTCTCGAGAGTGTTCATAAAGTCTTGACACTCCGAAAAGAGAGAGGTGCAAGAAGAGCAGGGGAAGAAGAGAGCAGAAGGTAAGGGAGCAAAAGAAGAACCGGCGGCGAGAGGAAGAATGGCTTGTGCACGCACTGGCCGACTCTGAAGGACACGATCCTCTTGCTAGCCGGTTGGTTCACGTTGCTAAGCGTCTCATCCTTACCACAGGGCTTCTCCCTTCTCCACAATCATATTGCAAGCACAATGTGGCTTCTCTAGAAGATCCTTAGTTAGCTTCACACATTTCTCATCCAAAGCAATCAAGTCGATTTTAGTTTGTTACACTTAATGCATGGTGAGCTAACGGGGTCCTTAGAAGCAAAGCCGAGCAAACTTTCTTTCATGATCAATCATATCTTGAAAGCTGTTTGGAGACGACCTCAAGTTCAATGATTAACTTAGGGACAGTTCAAGCATGAAACAATCGGCTCAAGTAAAAAGCTTGTAGTTCAAGACAATTTTATGATCTGCCTGTTTTAAGTTCATCTTCAAGTTATTGCAATTTTCACAAGACTCGGGCGGATCAAGGAGCATGGCATAAGATCCTCTAGCAGCAATGTCCTTACCCTTACATGAGGTGGGAGAAGTAGTCTCATCAGTAATAAGTAGGGTAACAGCCATCCTACTCAACTCTAACTCAGCAAGCAAACTAACATTCTCCACCTTAACACTATCAAGTTTGGAGGACACACTATCATGTGAGGTCCTTAACTTCTCCATATCAACTTGACAAAGCGAGCATGTATCACAATCATCACTAGAAGGCGGATGTAAGAGCAATAATCTCTAGTGACAGTCTATCTATTTCCTTCTCTAACTCGGCACACCTAGCCTTAGCTTTAGCATGAAAACCTCCTAGCTTAAGAAAAGCATGATTGAGCTGTTAGTAGGTGGGATCTACCTCGTCCGAGTCAATCAGACTCATTGTCGGTTGGAGTTCGCCCTCGAGGCCATGAAGCATCTTGGGAGAAGTCGTCGCCGCCATCCTTGGGCTCTTGGTCACCCGTCCGTCATCGTCGCTCCATCCCTCCACCTCGTGAGGTCGAGGTCGTCAGCAGTGAGGGCGGTGGAAAGCTTCTTGGCTTTGCCAAAGTTGCGGAACTTCTTCTTCTTTGGGCGTCTGGTGGAGGCTTCTTGTTCTTGTACTTGTCGGTGTAGTCGTTCTTGCCGAACCGCCGTAGTCGTTCTTGCCCTTCTCGGCTTAGGGCGGTTGCTCGGATGTGGTTGGGGCCACCACACTCGAAGCAAATCCACAGGTCCTCCCTCTTTGTCCCTCCTCCTCTTGTAAGCATGAGAAAACTTCCGAGCTAGGAGGGCGGTTGCTCATCCTCAGTTGCTCTAGCGATCATCGATTCGTCCTGAGAAGCGACAAGGAGAAACCACACAGCGAATCGACAAAAGAACCGGTTTAGGCGGGATCGGTGACTAGGGCCATCGGTGTGACCGACTTTCGAGACAATGTCAATCTCGTGAGTCTTGAGGCAATCTGGCGCATCAAGAGTCAAGGTCGAGAAGGTCTGTGGTGTCCTTGATGGTAGTCACTTTCATCTCCCACCTTTGGTCGAGTCTTTGTAAGTATCGGCGGCGTTGTCCGAAGTCGGGGTATGTGAGACCGACCGCTCGGAGGTTGCTCAAGATCTTGTGAAAGCAAGCGAAGCACTCATCTAGGGACTCACCGGCAAGCATCTCAAATTTGTTGTATTCTCGTTTGAAGCTGGTCTGTCGTCACCGTCTTGATCTGGGTGGTGCCCTCATGGTATCGTCGAGGTCACCGGATGTAAATAAGCGGACGACAGTGAGATATCTTGATCAAACTTCGCTCTGACTCAAACCACGAATGATGATGTTCCTTGCCTTTGCATTTGCCTCAACATCGGCCATGTTCCGACATTGATGTTCTCATCGGCGAGAGCAATGAATCGAACCTTGACCTTTCGCGGATGGCATACCCCTGGCTGGATGTATGTCTCCATTCGGCTCTTCGGAAGGGTGTCGATGCCATCAGCAGGCGGCTTGGTCGAGTACTTGTCCATCGCCACGGCTCTTGAGACCGGTTAAGATCTATTGAAAAGAGCTAGCAAGCTCGATACCAATTGTAGGACGGAAGGCGACTAGAGGGGGTGAATAGGCGCTTTCTCTATTTTTCACCTCGTCGAACTCAACACTACTTTCACTCCAATAGCTATAAAAGCTATGAAGATCAGATATCTGAGCACGGCGGATGACTGTGTTGAATCGATCAAACCCTAAACAAAAGACCAAAAACACCTCACTGGCGCAAGGAAAGATCGCTAGGAATAACTAGTTTAAAACGACAACCCACGGATGTCGAACCAACGCCTCACTCACATCGGATGGCGGACCAGGCATAATACTTTTTAGTAAAGTAAACAATCAATGAACATGACAATGACACAATTTCATTTGGATAAAATACAATTCCATTCTATCAGAAGCGGTGTATTCCAATTGAGCGATGCGCATTTGCCACAAATTGGACGTAATGCAGAAAGGTTTGGATTTGATTGCTCAAACAAAGACGAGCGGACAAATTAGATCAGGGCCCGACCAAGCAAGCTATGGCCTCTGATCAAAATAAATAACACGGAACTGATTTCTCCCGCCCGAGAAATAAAAAGGTCTTCAATTTGTGTGCTCCACAGGCAGCGCGATTTTACAAGAGCGAAACTTCGAGACCGCCGCACAAGCTCGCACGAGAGCAGAGCGACCACAACAATTAACACCAAAACCTCACACGAGATGGGCACACCAACCAATAAAGAACTAAGCAGTTCGATCGGTCACATCATCAAGCAATAAATGAACTCAACTAGCGACTCAAAATCCACACGCAAGAAATAAAAAGTGACCTCTGCTGCACGCTGGCGCTATTTCTCCATAGGGTGCAAAGCACATCCGGATTTTGCAGGCGAACGGATAACCTCACCCCAAATCTCTTACGGCAACCAAGAAAAACAATTTAGAATCAACTAACAGGCAAGCAAAAATTGCAACAAGAAAAGAAATATGCTAGTGACAAACTGCTGCCGAGGAGATCGATTTTGCGGGTGAACAGCCGCCGCCCAGTTTCCTTTTTACTTCGCTCAAGAACAGGGAAGCTGCATCAACTCGCGATTTTGCGAGCAAACACACTGGGCGAAAGCGAGATCAACACACGCCAGCGCAAGAAGGCTAAAAGCAATAAATGAAGTCAAATAAACACAATCTCAAAACCCACGACAAATAAACACGTAAATCGGTCGGATCGGTAAAAACCGCTTTGTTTTCGCCTTGATCAAAAGCGGCGGGGCGCCGCCACTCACGGCTTTTCTCGGCGAACGCGGAATAGACCACAGATTCATTTGCATCAAGAGGCGACCAAAAAAAAACTTTGAACGACAAAAAAGCTGGATCAACTCAATGCCACGAATTGAGAAACACAAAGCGATGGGACAAGCCCTTTGCCGGATCTGGTTTTTCTCACGGGCTATCGAGGCGCCGCCAAGAGGAATGATTGCACGAGGAACACGGAGGAACACATATCTGTCTACACCAACAACCCTCAACAACTAAAGCCTCTTTTGACCCTAGCAAACCCTAACTCTCTCCCAAAGCCCTCAATCCTTTATATAGCCTTGGCTAACGGGTCTCCTCCCGTTCGCCCGCTAAGTCAACGGAGCCGCTCCGCTTGTGCGACCTTGCGAAATTCCCGTTCGCCCCTCCTGCACTATACAGGAAGCTTCGCGCTCCTTGTCTCGCCGCCTCGCAACCACCTCGAGTCCACGTCGTCTTGACACATCCCGACCGTTCGACCTCGGTGCCACTGCACCTAGTCCGGTCCACCGTGTCTCGCCACGACTCCACCCGATGTCCTGCGATCCACAGACAAGAAACACATCAAATAGCACCGCTTCGACATATTGTAACCATACAATAGCATCGAGACAAAATATTGAGCCCAAACCATTGAATCGAATGCACCGCGCAAACGACATGGTCCGACCACACAAACCAAACTCGACTTCCTAAACCTATGTCAATTACTCATCACACACACGGGACGACCTCCACATGGTCTCTCATTCCTAGTCCTTTGTTGTCTACCCTGCAATTCTTTTTCTGCCAAACAAGCAAGCTGGAACAACCTATTGATATCATTATAGTCTTTGTAATCAACTATGTCCTGAATTTCTCTCCTTAAACCCCCATAAAAGCGAGCCATCTTATCCTCCTCATCCTCGATAACATTACAACGCAGCATGCTTATTTGTAGTTCTTGATAATATTCCTCGACAGATCTATTACCTTAGTCTAAGCGCTGTAATTTCTTAAGCATATCACGTTTAAAAGCAGGAGGAACAAATCTAGCACGCATAGCTACCTTCAATCTATCCCATGTATCAGGTGCTAAACCAGAATTAACTACTTGATTCCACCAAATGATAGCAAAATCTTTAAACTCACTAGTAGCTTGTCTGACTCTATGCGCCGGGAACTAGATGGGCATTAAATTTTTGTTCAACTGTCATCTCCCAATCTAGATAAATTTCAGCATCATAAATACCCGCAAAAGATGGTATGGTAAATTTAACTCTAGCAAATGGGTCATCATTATACGAGCATTGTGGTGCTGAAAATTATTACCTCCCATACCGTGGCGGTTGTGATGTGGCGGTGTCATTGGCGTGCATCTTGGGCAGCAAGAAGAGCGCCCGGCGTTGCGGTTTTGTCTCTCATTATCATCTCCTTCCTCAAGGTCTTGGCTGCATCGTGATCATACTCGCGTTCATTGTTTGGTGGCGATTCACCATTCTTTCAAAGGCGTGTAGTGGTATTTGCAATACTATCGTTGATGGAAGCGCAATGTATCCGTCGTAGCTTGAAGCTTCCTGTCAATGTCCTCATTAATGGTAGTGCGTTGTTCATCCAAGAGCGTCATGAGCTCTCCCTTTATAACGCACTCTTTCTCATCAGACGTCTCACCTATCATGGTTAGTAGAAAACAAAAGACAATACAAAGGTATTATCCCTATCAACTACTAGGTGGTGGAAAGTGGAATCACACACTCTCAAGCGTCTTACCACACTCTTACAAGTGTTCTTACCAATGCAACAGGTGGTACAACCGGTGGCTGGTTCGTGATACCGTGTCGAGCGTGGGTTCGATTGCAAGAGGGGACCTGTTCTGATCAAGAGTAGGTGGAGCTTGGCAGGCTTCAATATGGTAGTAAGGAATAGCAATTATTCAATTCAGTATGCAAAGTTGAATAGCAGTTCAAAGTACTAGTCAAAAGTGCTGGTCCTAGTCTAAACCAAGCCTAGCTAGAGAAACTCGCAAGAACGACTAGTCGCAACAACTGAAGGCTAGCACCAAAATTATCAAAGCAAGCGAGCAATGGATGAAACGAGGTAGCTCTGATTTTTTTTTTGTTTCTTTTCTTCTTCTTTTTTGTTTCTTTTCTTTTTCTCTTTCTTTTCCTTTTTTTTTCTTCTCTTTCTTTTTTTTCCTCAGAAAGCTACTGAGAACCGGAAGCAGTACCTTTTTTTTTATCTCGGGCTGACACAGTAACCAAATTTTACTGTAGCGGTGCAAACCAAATTCTCCCCTGATTCCTTTTTTTTTTTTTGGGTTTGGAGTGATACACGAGAGAGAGAGAAAAAAACAGATCTATTTCGGCGCCGCCGTCTCGCGCGTGCGCCTTCGCCTGGATCCGAGCCGTGCGCGTCCCGCGTCGGCCTCGATACGCAGCAGCCAGCAGCGTCCGCCCGCCTCGGTCCAAACAAACGCCAATCCTAGCGCGTGCGTACAATCCTTCTTTATTGAATCCAAGCCAAGTTTGCAAGCCAACAGCAGAACAATCCTTCTTTATTGAGTCACGTCAAGCAGCACAAGTCAACAAAGATTCTCTCTTTATTAAATCTTTAGAGCGTGGTAGTGACAGGAACAATCCTTCTTTATTGGTTACTGTAAACCAGTTTGCAAATCTTTATTAAATCACGTCAAGCAGCAGAACAATCCTTCTTTATTGAATCACGTACGTAGCCGCTGCAGCAATATAGCAGAGAGTGGTGGTGATCCCGGTGGCCGCGACAGGCACGAAGAACAGAATTAGACAATTTGCAAAACACTCTAAATTAGACAAATCTAGACGGAAAACCAGCACAAAGACTCGACGATGCAACGACAATTCAACAAAGCAAACTAAAAAAACAAATTGCAAAGGCACAAAAGGTGATGGGACAGCGGAAGAACACAACGAACAAATATTTTTGTGGGGCTAATTTTTCTAGGGTTTTAGGACGATGACATAAACTAATCTAAAAGGAAAAATTTGTGATTACCTAACGGGCAACCTTTGTTCTGATACCAAATGATGTGACAGTGGCCCGATCTTCCGAAAGGTACTGATAAGTCGATTGTGGAGAACTCGACGTTGATGATCCAAAGGCTCCGACCAAAACAGATCGAACCCCTCGCAATTACTACACCCATGCTCCGTTGGTTATCAACCGTGCGAGCAGCGGTTGACCTCGCCAAGAAGGCTATCTCCTGCAAGCGAATCGAGAACACAAGCAAGAGAGTAGAAGATACAATCTTTAATTATATTGCGAATAAATCTTTAAGCTCATAAAGTTGGGGTTTCTCAACCGAACAAACGGCGAAACTGCTATGCAGAATAATCCTTAAGAAAAACCCAAGAAAAACTAAAGGGGTGTGGCCTCCTTATATAGGGGAGGGGGAGCCACACATAGAAAACAACTAGCGGGGTGGTACTATTGGTCGTGGTACTGTTCAGTCCAGAAGGAATTTGGAGGTGAGGCTAGATCCGTTGGAAAGAGGACGAAATCAGCTTTCCAACAAGTACTCGTGGACCCCCAGCAGACGCCGTATGTGAAAGTTATGGGCGTTTGAAGTCAGTCTTTGTCGGGCTGATTCGAACTGATCGATAAAAATGTATCGGCTTGAACTCTGATTGGCACATGCAGTAGCACCATGGCATGTAAACATAGTACCATGGTATGTAGGCGTAGCACCATGGCATGTAGGCGTAAGCGATCAATTGGATAATATGGTGTTGCGATGGCAGCGGTCCTATTGGAGAGGATGTTGTTGAAGCAGAGGATGCAGTGCAGCAGGTCGAAGCAGTGGTTGCATCCTTAGGGTCGGTGTCCTCATCAGGTGAGGACGTACATGCGTTCCATCACATGTATGTACCTTAAGGGCTCCGATTGCGAATTAATATGTGCAGCTAGCACAGCTCTACTTTCTGTCATTTAATTTCTGTTTTTCGAATCGACCTTCCCGGCACAACATGTGGGCCCCAGGTTGACAGGTTCTATTAGTAACCTGAACTAAGCGGGATCAGTCACACATGAGTATTCCAGCTCAATAGTATCAACTTGTTGAAAAACACCAAATCTTAGTTTACCCGGCCAGCATACCAAAGGTAGTGTGCTATTATTCCGGAGGCTTATGTAACACCCCGATTTTTATAATTGGGATGTTAATATTTAATTTGGTGATTTATTAAAATTTTGGCTGCGTTTTAAAATTTTTACGGTGTTTAATTAAAATGTTGCTTTTAAAATCAAATTGTTTGAAAAAGCTGAAGTAAAAGAAAAATTAATTATTTTGATTTCATGTTTTCGCGTGCATTTCAAAAATCATATCATCATGTATGCATTAGTATCACCGCTCTTTTTCAGTTCAACCGACCGCAGGCGAGGCGCCTGTGTGTCCCTTCTTTTCCTGTCATATCCATTTTTCCTTCCCTGCTAACTCTTTTCGATTCTCTCCTTCAAATCTTATCGAAAAACTTAAAACCAAGCCATGCATGTCATACCCCCGTGATCCTCATCACACGACCAACCCATTTCTATAAATTGTTTTCGCATGCATGGTAGTTTGAGCAAATTCGTGAAAAGAGAAAAAGAAATAGTAGATAAAACAACTCCGTGTTTATTCTTTTCCCTAACTTCTCTCTTCGCAATCACAACCAAAATTAAGAATCCGACGATGCATGTTATACCGTTGCGATCGTTGTCTCGAAACTTTCAATTTGGCGGTTAGTTCGCACATGCAAGGCTGTTGGAGCGAGCGGAGAAAAGGGGAAGAATTGTACTGCTATTCTTCTTCCGAGCAAACAGGGATTTCAAAGATTTTTAGAGAGCATCACACTTTGGATAAATTCCTGAAAATTTTACCTAACCATCAACATTATGTCAGGAACCTTCCATAAAAATTTCGTGATTTTTGGAGCTAGGAAACTATGTATAAAATTACCAAACTCCTGCTGCTTTTTGTTTTTCCCCAAACCGAACACTGTTCACTCGAATTTTGTTCTCTACCAGCCGATCAAGCTCTTTTTTTTCTCCTCACTGCCCATTCTCATTTTTGCTTCTGTCCCAGCCGAAGGGCTTCCTTGCTGTCACCCTTCCTTGTTGTTTATTCCTCCAACAACAACCGGCTATTTCTCCCCGGCCGAATCACCCAACAAAAGCAACAGGGCACTGCCATTCCTTTCTTCTCCACGCTACTTCTTCTTCCCAGAACACAAACCAAGAACACTAGCTCTAGCTCCCACCTTCTCCTTCACAATCACCATCCAAAACCACAAACCACTCAATGCATGTCATACCTTTGCGTTCATCTCCTCATGAGCATTCCATTCCTCCCATTAGATTTCACATGCATTGACATTTGGGCAATCTTGAGGAGAGGAGAAGAGAGGGAGTGGTAGGAGCTGTTCATGGCAGCATGCTGCACATGCATACATGCAGTGCATGGCGTGAAGCAGCAGGGGCAGCATGCAGCAGCCACGGGCACCAGTGGCAGCTCGAGCAGCAGCCAGGCAGGCAGCCGTTGCTTGCTGCAGCAGCTCGGAGGTGGCCAAGCCAGCAGCGACCAGCATGCAGTAGCGGGGGTGATGGCCAGATCTGGCTCGGCCGGAGCAAGGAGAAGGCGGAGGCAAGGAGCCAAGGCCGGTGGAGCAGCGACAATCGGCGCAACAGCTCAGCGAGGCGAGGCCAAGGCGCTGCGTAGATGCAGTGGCGCGACGCCAAGGCGAAGGTGGCTGAGGTGAGGAGGCAAGGCCGGCGGAGTGACGAAGACGGCGGTGAGGTGGCTGCCCAGTAGCGGACAGCGGCGGCGTCGGTCCGTTGGTGGCTGAGCCGAGGTGCTACATGCATGTAAGGCGGCACCGAGGTGGCCGGCCGACGGGAGGAAGAAAAGAGAGGAGAACTGAAGGTAGATTGAGCTTGGTGGCTCTCGTCCGATCTATTTCAAGCTCATGGTCGGAGGTTCAAACGTGGTTGGATAGGCTCCAAACTTGGTGAGTTAGTTCTACTCATAGAGCACTTCAAGTTGATCAGTTAGTTTGAGGATTGGTTTAATTGAGCACCGAAATTGAGTGTGGTTTAGTCCGTTCTGTTTGCAGTGTAATCAGAGGGGCGCAACCTTGGTGCTTGATCCGATTGAGGGTCATATTGTGTTGGATTCGGCTAAAATTTGGACAGCATGTTGAGGACTCGTTGAGCTGCATTCCTGTCAAGTTTCGTGCAGTTTGACTTAGTGGTTTGGAAGTTATGCACTAAAGACCAAGGTGGGCAGAAACAATGCTAGTCTGTTTTAGCTGATTTTAGCTACATCATGCCTAATGTGGTTGTTGTCGATGATGATGCCAAAGTTTATAACTTGATGACGATGTTACTTCTAGGAAGACTCCATGGTATCCACTATTAATAAGAGTGGAATAGCGGGACGCGGATGAGTTCAGCGAAGACTACGGCGACCCGCAGACGAGAGGCGGCGTATGCAAAGCGGCGGCGACTACGACGCACACGGATCGAGAAGGCGTCGGTGATATGTCGCATACGCCTAGTGCAGCGGTAAAATCTTTAGTGTCAAATCGCGTTTACGATATTTAGTCGTGCATGTTGCATTGTAGTCATGAGCATGGCATCTATTTATGCATGTTTAATTATAAAAATAATTTGGTAGCTTAAGACCGATATAATTCTCCGGTTATGTCTTATTTATGCATAGGCGTGTTCTTGTGATGTATGTCGGTGAATCTGAATAATCTTATAAATCAGAGCGGAATCGTATCTTATTGATCGGTGGAGGCTAGATTAAATATATGATTGGATTATTTGATCGGATGATATTATTTTGGAGTTGTGTGGAAATTTGTGGTGACCTTGGATGATAAATTAATTGGAGGTTTTCCCTCATGTTGGATTAATAATTTTTGGAGGTAGGACGCATAAGAATTTTATGAATTAATACTTGATGAATAGCTTATGTGATAATTAAGGAAATATGGATGTTGAATCGGATGATTTATTTAATCATGAGCAAAGTGGTCGGATGCCTTAAGTAATAGTTATGTGAGTCATTTGTGCTAGAATTTGGAGATGGTAGAATGGATTATTTTGATTGCGGATGAATATTGGATTTGTCATATAATTAATAGATAAGTCTTATGTGCGAGTCGATGGAATTGTGCCTCTCTTGAATTAGTGGATAAGCGATTATTAGTCGATCGTAGAGGCGCATATGTGATTGGATTAGTAGTTATGCGTATACCGACTAGTCCGGTGAAATGGATGTACATTGATTTATTAGTGAACTATTAGATGTTGAATGTGTTATTCCAATTGTTAAGCTCATTAGGTATCGGTAAATCAAATAAATCTCGATCGGTGTGAATTTTGGTGTATGCGATTATGTAACATCCCAATTCTGAAAATGAGGGAAATTAAAACTTTTATTTATCTTTAGGTCCTTGAACCTCTTACGTAATTCGGTAAAAGAATTATGGAAATAAAAATCAAAACCTTAATTTGACTCGACCAAAAACCTCCTGGACAAAAATCTTGTGCCAACATCTGTGAATATTTTTCCAAGGTTCTAGGGAAGCCTTGTGACCCCTCTGAATTTTCTCACAATTTTTAGAAATTGTTTGAATATTTTGGGAGCAAGTCAAACCTAGTCAAACTAGGTCAAACCCTAGTTTGCAACCTTCTGGAATTTCCCTAGAAAAATCCATTGCACAAAATCTTCTGGAAATTTTATGGGAGGTCAATGTGTTAGTCACCAAGCTACTGTAAAAATTTCATGGATTTTGGTGTTGATTTGATACTCCAATTAAATCACCAAATTCTACTGTCCAAATTTCAAAACTCAAATCAGGGATCACTGTTCCTTGGGCTTGAACCCGAGCACAGCTCGATCTCTGACTTGGGCTAACCACCTAACCGCACCCGGCTCGCTAGCTGGCGCTTACATCGTGGGCGTAGGATCCCCATCGACGGCCGAAAGTGCGTACCCTTCGCCAATCGTTTTCTGTCTCGGCGCGCGATGCCGATCCGGCGGCTCCTGCTCGTCGTCCTCCGCGTGACCTCCGCTCGCTCTCTCTCTCTCTCCGAGCCATGGCGAGGATGGAGTCGTGGGCGTCGTTAAGCGTCACCACAGCGGTTTCAGCGGGCCTCTGCGGCGCATTGAATGCCCTGCGTGCACCGCATCCGGAGGTCACCTCTCCGCTGCCCGTCGCCCTCGGCGCTCCTTTGACCAAAGCACCGAGGCTCCCACTCCGTGGCTCTCCTCCTCCTTAGCTACTTAAGCTCGTTAGCTTGCTCCCTCAGGTTCCTTTACGCACTAGTGAATCCCGGCGAGCACCCGCGGCTGGTTTCGAGCTCCCTCGCCTCGCTCGCCATCGCGCCATTGCGCATCTCGGGAGCTTGGTGAAGGCGGTAACCGAGCTCCTCCTTCTCTGTTTAGTGTTCCTCGGCTCCCTCACCTCTCTCTGGAGCTAAGCCCTCACCCCATTTGGATTCACCGTGCGAGCAAGTCTTTGGTTGAGATTCCCCATTTTGGCCGCTTCGCAATTCTTCTTCTCATGACGGTGAGTAAACCTCGGCCGATTCCTTCCTCGATGCGACATTGGACCTCGTAGGTCCCATTTTGAGGTTCGCCCTTTCTTCTGTAGATCGAGGCGACTTCTCCCGTTCTTTGCCATTGCCGCCGCCACTTGGCCTTCGTCATGGCGTTGACTCAAGTAAATCCTCGGCACCTCCGCGTCATCGGTAGGTTCCCATGGCTCCTGGCTCGGGCACCATTGTATGAGGCATTTGCGGAGCTCAATCTTCTTGTCACCTTTTTCGTAGCATAGCCGCCGCCCTCGCCGTCGCGCCTCGCTCTGGTCCTCCACCGGAGATGTGGGTGGTACCGGAGGGTGCTTGTGAGGTATTGCATGCCGTAGCACCCCCCTTGGCTGCTAGTAGCTCGTATCGCCGGCGATTGGCGAAGATCGCCGTCGACGCGTCTTGGATCTCGTTTTCTTGTTCCTCGTTTTCGTTTTGGTTCAGCCGCCGTGAGCCGTTGATCTCCAAATCTCGGCCCACATCCTCCGCTTCGTTTTCGCGGCGAGTTCTTCCCTGGCTTGGTTCCGCGTGGACCGTTGGATCTCGATCAACGGCCCGTTGAAACCTTCTCGCAGCGCGTGGCGCCGTGTCTTTTACTGGGCCGTCCGATGCGCATCAACGGCCACAAGCAACCACGTCGGTTAAGTATTTAGAATTTCGAGGGCTTTATTTTCAAAGCTGGAAAAAGGTATAAACTTTGAAAATGTATATCTTTTTCATGTTAATTCATTTTAGTTGATTCCAATTGTATTAATTCTGTTATGCTCCAAACTTTAATCTAAAAATGTTTAGAAGATTAATATGACTCCAGAAAAGCATGAAATTAGATTTTGAACCTTCTCAGCTTTATTAATTGCAATAAAATTACTGTTAAATGGAAAAATGCATAACAAATTCTATATAACTCCTTTTTAGTTAAACTCAACTCTGTTAATTCTGTTATTACCTATACTTTAATCTAAAAATACTTGTAATCATGTGTTGGTTGCAAGAATGTCCAGAATTAACTTTAACTTTGCATAGGCTTTAATTGTTTACTAGAAAACATTGCAACTTGTAAAATACATAACTAATTCTCTGTAAATGATTTTTGAGTGAATCCAAGTTTGTTGGGTTCCTCTAATAATGAACTTGCTAGGAAAAATAGTTTTGAGCATGTTACTGTTTTTAGAAAGAATAATTATGCATTATAATTTTGTTCAAGTTCTTGTCTTTGAAAAATTGTAGAAGTTGCAATGTAACTCCAAAAGAGTTGAAACCACTTCCATTAGTCTTAGAATGTCATTACCTATCTACCATAAAAATTTCATGTCCAGAAGACCCCTAGAAAATATTTTGTGAACAGTAGCCCTTTTTAATTTAAACTGTTATTTTTCTGGCCGAATTGAGTTGTTTTGGTCATATCTTTTGCATCAAGGATCCAAATTGATTGATTCTTGTTGCTAAATTCATGATAAATCTTTATCTTGCTGCTATAAAATTTCAAATCATTCGGAGAACTTTTGCTGCTGGGTCTTGTTGCTTTTCTTTATTCTTATCGACTCTTTATCGCCTTTTCGTTAGGGTTCGACATTTGTGGTAATCCGAGAACGATCCTCCGCAACAAAGTGACCCTCAACAGCCAGGCAAGCAGTTTGACCATGATTCATCCTATATTTGCAAGTCTATTATATTGCTTAAACTCTATGTATGCATTGCTACTTTGTTTTAAATTATGGTTAGTGAATCCTATAGTTGCACAATCTGTAGGGATGCCATGTCTTTACTACCTTACGCCTAGGTTCTTGGCTGTGGTTTGAGCTCGTCGGATGAGCTCATATCACTTAGTAGATTACGACTTGAAATGCTTAGCAATGCTTAGATAACGGTAGAAATGGGCGGTTGTCGACATTATGTCGATGACCTTGATCACACTAAAATTATTATTCCATTATGTCCATCTTGTGCTTTGTTAATTTGTAAATACAAAATCTGAAAATAAATGTGTGGATTGGACTTGGGCATATTGGATGGATGGTGTGGTTTTGGATGTGGTGGTATGCTGAGTCAACAAGGACCGAATTCTTGCGCCATTGATCCAAGCAATTATGCGTACTAACCACGCGAGGGCATATGGAACCCCTCTTGACTAAGTACTCTAGGAGGTGTTAATTATGAGCTGCTCGGTTGGTGTGTTTTAAATGAAAGCGTATATGTATAGTGTGGGAGGGAACATTAGCTTCGGCTAGGTCGTCTAATGTCTCTTTCTCCCCGTGGGTTGTCTTGACTCGTAATTAGCATTATCCTTTGGAAAGGTCTCGTAGGACTTAGCCGTGCCAGCACACCTTCGGAAGTGTGCGTAAAGGAAAGGCGGTCTGGCGTGTGGGTACAGTGGTACACCCTGCAGGGATAAAACTATTTGAATAGCCTCGTCCTAGGTTATGGACACGCTTGGTTATTTCCCGTAAGAATTAGACTACAACCTTTAATTAAAATTTGACATGGGTGGTATGAACGGGGAGTTCATGCTATTGTTGTGGTGACTATTGGGTTAGTCACTTCCAGGATTATTGTTGTCATCTACTTATTGTTATTATCGTTGTCAAACTTGATGTTTGAATGTTAAAAACAGATTTGACAACTTGCCTTTAAATGTATTACCTTATTGCAAATAAATGTTGCTTTATGCTAAATGAGACATACAACCTCCACTTACATAAAGCTTGCATGTAGCATATGTTATAGGTCTGTTATCTTACGTAAGTCTTGCGGAGTACTTTATGTACTCATCGCGTGGTTGTGGCATTTTGTGGCTATTGTTGCAGAGGAAGGGGTGAGTTCAAGAGCCTCACTTTTGTGCTATGTGTTGCGACTTCTTGACGACTAGCTTGGCGGTCGGTCGAGATGCCTAGGGGTTAAGAGCACCTTGATTGGCTTTGTGTTATAGCCATCTTTATGGCACTTTTGCTTCATTGTTATCTTTTTAGAATTGTTGCTATTTGGCCTAAGGGCCCTCTTTTGTAATAGCTATTCCATATTAACATTAACTTCGGTTTGTTGCTTATGTACTATGTGTTGTATGGAATTGATACATTCTTTTGTTGTGAGGTATGTATCTTGCATGCAGGAAGTATACATCTCTCGAGACCGGGTTTATTTGGTTGATAATACTAGGGTCAATTGGATGACTAAGTATTATGAGCCTAATAAATCCGGTGCTCTAAAAGTTGGTATCGAGCCGTCCCGACCGTAATAACGCAAGCTTGGTCGATCTTTAGGATATTTTGAAAACCTAATTTCAAAGTGTTAAATGAGTTTGAAAGCTTAAGTAATTCTCAGATTTTACTCCTCATCTATCTTAGCTTTCTCTTCTCATCTCACTCTAATTTGAGTTTTAAAAGCTGTTTTCCTCTCTTCCTTGTTAAAAGATAGTGTTATCGATTAATTGGATTTTGGGAACAAATGAGTTTGGCAAATTGAAGTGTTAGCTGCCCTCTACAAGGTTTTGAAGTTTCGAAGTTGAAGAATTGGCTTGGAGGCTTGGATGCAAAATCTGGACAGCGATCGCCAATTTCGGACAGCGAGCTCATAAGTTCTAAATAGGGTAGAAAATGAGAGGTTAATTCAACTAAAACTTGTGGGAATAAAAGGGTAAGATGTGATACTAGTTAGCTAAGTATCTAACACGTATTTCGCTGAATTAACATTGCTCTCTACTAGTATTAACCCTTACGTTACAATCTGATTTTAATCCTCTCGAGCAACTACTCGTTCATTCAATACGGGTTAGTGAGTTGAGAAGTTGAGCCTTACTTTTGGTGTTTCTTGGCTGTTTTGAGAGTCTTTTAGAAGCTTCTAAAGTTGATTTACTCGCTGTTTTGGCTTTCGTTTAGGGTGATATTCCATTCCCCTAGTCGATCGCTTTTTGCTTTCTTTAAGGCTTTGTTTTCGAGTCTAGTTGCTAACCAAGGTTTCTTGTAACAGGATGGCTGGGCCTTTTCGTAGCGGCCAAGGCGATCGGCTGGTCGGACGAGCTTCCTCCTCCTCCGACCATGGCCGAGGTTCTTCTTGATTAGCGCAACCGCGCGGATGACAGAGAAGTTCTCTTGGGCGTCATCGCGCAACACTGCACTTTCCGGAGCTTGGGATGCGGGCGAGGAATGCCCATCGGCCTCGTGGGGGCCTTGCTGAGTTTCTTCGTACTCAGCCCCTACCTTTCTCGATGCGAGGACCGCTCGTCTGAGCGATTGGCCGTGCGGTGGGCGGAAGCTTCGCATAGCGCAGATGCGAAACGAGAAGGCGCTATTTGCCGCACCGGTGGAGGGTGCAGCTTTGTCATGGTGGGAGAGCTATCTCGCCATGCAGCCCGTGAGACCACACCGTCTCTTGGGAGGAGTTCCGTCTTGCCTTCCGTCGGGCTCACATCCTGCCGGCTTGATGGAGATCAAGAAGCGGGGAGTTTCTTGCGCTCAAGCAAGGCGTAGCTTCGATCATGGAGTATGTATCGAGTTCAACCATCTAGCTCGTTATGCTCCGAGGATGTGGCCACCGATATGGCTAAGCGAGGCCAAGTTCAGCGTGGCTTGTCCGAGGAGTGAAGGACAAGCTATCCATTGTCGACTTTCCTGATTTCCAGACCTTGGTCGACAAGGCCACCGTTGCTGAGCATGCGGCTCGAGAGCTTATGGATTCCCGTAAGCGCAAGTGGGAGACCTATAAGACTTCCAGGCCCAGTGCTTCCCGCCCTCGTTTCGGGCAGTCTCAGGGGTACCACTCTCATTCTTTGGCGCCCCCGAGGTCACCTGCCCCTGTTCCTCGTCCTTCGCAGGCCGTGCCCCAGTCACGTACGCCTGCCGGTCAGCAGAGTGGCCCCCACAATCCGGCGGCCAATGTCACTTGTTTCTTCTGTAGCCAGAAGGGCCATTATGCAAATAATTGCCCTAAGAAGCCGGGCGACCCCTCGTCCTAATGGAGGGCGGGCAAGGAGGTGGATCTTCGCAGGACCAGAAGATCGTCCTAGCTACCCAGGGCGTGGGTAGTGGTCGCGTCAACGTCATCACCGCGGAGGAGGCTCAGGAGACACCCGACGTCGTGCTAGGTACACTTTCGTTAACTCTCACCTGCTCTTTGTCTTGTTTGATTCAGGAGCATCACATTCCTTTGTTTACGAGTCTTTTCTTTCTGCTGTTGGAGAGCTTCTTTTCTCTCCATTGTCGGTCCCTTCTCATTCGCTCTCCCGGATCGGAGTTGAGAGCTGAGCTTGAGTGTAGGGATGTCCCCATCGAGATTGAGGGAGTGGGATTCTCAGCGAATCTTATTCTCCTCAAGTCTGCGAGTCTGGACGTGATTCTTGGTATGGATTGGTTGTCTCGCCATATGGGACAAATCGATTGTGCCAAGAAGTCCGTCTCTCTTTCTAGTCCCTTCGGTGTTCGCGTTTCCTTCTCGCCGAAGTTGCTAGGTCCACATCTCTTCGCCCTCGAAGCGAAGTCCGTTCTAGATATTAATGAAGTCCCAACAGTTTGTGACTTCATTGATGTCTTTCCCACAGATCTTCCAGGGATGCCACCCGTTCGAGACCTCGAGTTTGTCATTGAGTTGGCTCCGGTACGCCCCTATCTCAAAGAGGCCTTATCGGTTGCCACGAGCGAGTTGGTGGAGTTGAAGAAGCGATTAAGTGAGCTGCAAGAGAAGGGTTTCATCCGCCTAGCTCATCCCTTGGGGTTGTCGGCTATCTTCGTTAAGAAGAAGGGCGGTACTTTACGCATGTCGTTGATTACCGCCCACTTAATGAAGTGACGGTAAAGAACAAGTATCCATTGCCCGCATTGGCGATCTCTTGATCAATTAACTGGGCCGAGTTTTCTCCAAGATTGATTTGAGAGTGGGATATCATCAAGTTAAGTATTCGACCGAGGATATTCGAAGACGACATTCTCTACTACTTCTGACATGCGAGTACACCGTCATGTCTTTCGGCAACCAATGCTCTGCCTTGTTCATGAACCTCATGAATTCGGTATTCATGGAGTATTTGGATAAGTTTGTCGTGGTCTTCATCGATGATATTCTTATCTACTCTAAGAACGATGAGGAACACGCAGAGCATCTGAAGCTTGTGTTGAGCAAGGCTGCGTGAGCACCTGTTGTCTGTGAAGTTGACAAGTGTGCATTACGGTTGAAGGAAGTAGCCTTCTTAGGCCATGTTCTTTCATTTGGAGGCGTAGCCGTTGATCCTAACAAGGTCGACGATGTTCTTTCTCGAGTCCGCCTACTTGGTCACCGAGTGCGGAGTTTTCTTGGTTTAGCGGGATACTATCGTCGCTTTATCGAGAACTTCTCTAAGATCGCGAAGTCGATGGCGGAGTTGCTCAAAAGGACAAGAAGTTCTTGTGGTGCGATGCTTGCATGCGAGCTTCCAAATTCTCAAGAAGCGTTTGACCACGCTCCGTCCTCGTTCTTCCCGATATCCATCGAAGTTTCGATATTTATTGCGATGCTTCTCGTCGAGGCCTCGGTTGTGTCCTTATGCAAGAAGGCAAGGTAGTGGCCTATGCATCAAGGCAATTGAGACCTCATGAGCTTAACTATCCTACCCATGATTTGGAGTTGGTTGCTGTGATTCATGCACTTAAGATTTGGCGACATTACCTAATCGTGTCGTTGTGAAGTGTATTCGGATCACAAAAGCCTCAAGTATTGTTCACCCAACTGACTGAACCTCGGGCAAAGGAGGTGGTTGGAGTTGATCAAGGATTATGATATGGGTATTCACTACCATCGAGCAAGGCTAATGTCGTTCTTGATGCGCTTAGTCGTAAAGCGCATTGCAATGCCTTGTTTCACATGGGCGTCGGCCTACCCTTACGGAGGATTTCCAGCGTCTCAACTTAAGTATAGTTGAGCATGGTTCCTCATTGCCTTGGTTGTGCAACCAACCTTGGTGGATCGGATCAAGTCCGCTCGTGATCGGATGATGGAGTGAGCCACATCAAGGAAAATGTCAAGAACGGGACAGCCAAGTGCTTCTCGAGGGCGAGCATGGTGTTGTGAGGTTAAGACAGCGCCTTGTGGTTCCAAAGGTCATGGAGTTGCGGAATATGATCCTCCATGAAGCCCATGATTCACCTTTATCCATTCATCCGGGGCCACAAAGATGTATCAAGATCTCCGCCGAGATTTTGGTGGACCCGAATGAAGAGGAGATCGCGAGTTCGTTCTTCGAGTCGGCGTATGTCGTAAATGTCAAGGCCGAACATCGGCGTCAGCAGATCGCTTGACCTTTGCCTATTCGGAGTGGAAGTGGGATTCGATCGGGATGGATTTTATCACCGGTCTACCAGTCGCCGAAGGAAATGATGCCATTTGGGTGCGTCATTGATCGGTTGACTAAAGTGGCTCATTTTCTTCGGTAAAGACCAAGATTCGTACCGATCGCCTAGCCGAGCTCTATGTCTCTAGGATTGTGAGCTTACATGGCGTACCGAAGACGATCGTTTCGATCGTGGCTCCATCTTCACTTCCCATTTCTGGCATAGCCTGCAAAAGGCTATGGGAACCCGTCTTACCTTTAGCACGGCATTTCACCCTCAAACCGATGGTCAGACCGAGAGGGTTAACCAGGTTTTGGAAGACATGCTTCGTGCTTGTGTCCTTTCCTATGGGAAGCATTGGGAGAAATGCTTACCATTCGCCGAGTTTTCCTACAACAACGACTTCGAGGCCGGTCTCGGCATGGCACCTTCGAGGCCTTATCACGGAGAAAGTGTAGAACCCGTTGAACTGGTGAGAGACGGTGAGAGACCTCTCTTTGGCGGACTCGATCAATGAGGCGGCGCCAAGTCCGGCTTATTCGTGGCGTTTGCGCCTGACTCAATCGAGCAAAAGAGCTATGCGGATCGCGGCGTCGTGAGTTGAGCTTTGAGCCCAATGACTTTGTTTACCTCAAAGTCTCTCCTTTGAAGGGCCATCGGCGTTTGGCGTCAAGGGCAAGTTAGCTCCTCGATATATCGGTCCCTACGCGTTATCGAGAAGAAGGAGCTTGCCTATAAGTTGGAGTTGCCATCTGCACTTGAGGGGTACATGATGTTTTCCATGTATCGGCTAAAGAAGTGCCTCCGTGTTCCAAGCGAGGAAGCTCGTTGGAAACTCTCGATGTTCAGGAGGATTTGACCTATCGCGAGCACCTGTTCGCATACTCGATGAGTCGAGCGAAGAACAAGGAATAAGACCATCAAGTTCTTTAAAGTTCAGTGGTCGAACCATTACGAGGATGAGGCTACTTGGGAAAGGGAAGATCGTCTGCGTGCGGACTATCCTCTTTCTTCCCGAGTGAGCCAAATCTCGGGACGAGATTTTTGTAAGGAGGGAGGTTTTGTAACATCCCAATTCTGAAAATGAGGGAAATTAAAACTTTTATTTATCTTTAGGTCCTTGAACCTCTTACGTAATTCGGTAAAAGAATTATGGAAATAAAAATCAAAAACCTTAATTTGACTCGACCAAAAACCTCCTGGACAAAAATCTTGTGCCAACATCTGTGAATATTTTTCCAAGGTTCTAGGGAAGCCTTGTGACCCCTCTGAATTTTCTCACAATTTTTAGAAATTGTTTGAATATTTTGGGAGCAAGTCAAACCTAGTCAAACTAGGTCAAACCCTAGTTTGCAACCTTCTGGAATTTCCCTAGAAAAATCCATTGCACAAAATCTTCTGGAAATTTTATGGGAGGTCAATGTGTTAGTCACCAAGCTACTGTAAAAATTTCATGGATTTTGGTGTTGATTTGATACTCCAATTAAATCACCAAATTCTCTGTCCAAATTTCAAAACTCAAATCGGGGATCCTTTGTTCCTTGGGCTTGAACCCGAGCTGGCTCGATCTCGACTTGGGCTAACCACCTAACCGCACCCGGCTTGGCGCTGGCGCTTGCATCGTGGGCGTAGGATCCCCATCGCCACGGCCGAAATTGCGTACCGCCATAATCGTTTTACTGTCTCGGCCGCGATGCCGATCAAGCGGCTCTGCTCGTCGTCCTCCGCGTGACCTCCCGCTCGCTCTCTCTCTCACTGAGCCATGGCAGGGGATGGGTCGTGCGTCGTTGCGTCACCACCGAGCGGTTTCAACGGGCCTCTGCGACGCATTGAATGCCCCTGCGTGCACCGCATCCGGAGGTCACCTCTCCACCTGCCCCCGTCGCCCTCGGCGCTCCTTTGACCCAAAGCACCCGAGGCTCCCACTCCCGTGGCTCTCCTCCTCCTTAGCTACTTAAGCTCGTTAGCTTGCTCCCTCAGGTTCCTTTCGCACTAGTGAATCCCAGCGAGCACCCGCGGCTGGTTTCGAGCTCCCTCGCCTCGCCATCGCCATCGCCATCGCCGCGCATCTCGGGAGCTTGGTGAAGGCGGTAACCCGAGCTCCTCCTTCTCTGTTTAGTGTTCCTCGGCTCCCTCACCTCTCTCTGGAGCTAAGCCCTCACCCATTTGGATTCACCGTGCGAGCAAGTCTTTGGTTGAGATTCCCCATTTTGGCCGCTTCGCAATTCTTCTTCTCCATGCCCGGTGAGTAAACCTCGGCCGATTCCTTCCTCGATGGCGACATTGGACCTCGTGGGTCCCATTTTGAGTTCGCCCTTTCTTCTGTAGATCAGGCGACTTCTCCCGTTCTTTGCCATTGCCCCACGCCTTCGCCTTCGTCGCCGGGCTGACTCGTAAATCCTCGGCACCTCCGCGTCATCTAGGTAGGTTCCCATGGCTCCTGGCTCGGGCACCATTGTATGAGGCGCTGCGGAGCTCAATCTTCTTGTCACCTTTTCCGTAGCATAGCCGCCCCTCGCCGTCGCGCCGCCGCTCTGGTCCTCCACGGAGATGTGGGTGGTACCGGAGGGTCTTGCAGAGGTATTGCGACCGTAGCAACCCCTTTCATTGGCCGTGGCTCAGATCGCCGGCGATTGGCGAAGATCGCCGTCGGCGCGTCTTGGATCTCGTTCTTGTTCCTCGTTTTCGTTTTGGTTCAGCCGCCGTGAGCCGTTGATCTCCAAATCTCGGCCCACATCCTCCGCTTCGTTTGCGGCGCTTGAGTTCTTCCCCGGCTTGGTTCCGCGTGGACCGTTGGATCTCCGATCAACGGCCCACGTTGAAACCTTCGCATGGCCTTGGCCGCCGTGTCTGCATTTACTGGGCCGTCGATGCGCATCAACGGCCCTGGCAACGCTACGTCGGTTAAGTATTTAGAATTTCGAGGGCTTTATTTTCAAAGCTGGAAAAAGGTATAAACTTTGAAAATGTATATCTTTTTCATGTTAATTCATTTTAGTTGATTCCAATTGTATTAATTCTGTTATGCTCCAAACTTTAATCTAAAAATGTTTAGAAGATTAATATGACTCCAGAAAAGCATGAAATTAGATTTTGAACCTTCTCAGCTTTATTAATTGCAATAAAATTACTGTTAAATGGAAAAATGCATAACAAATTCTATATAACTCCTTTTTAGTTAAACTCAACTCTGTTAATTCTGTTATTACCTATACTTTAATCTAAAAATACTTGTAATCATGTGTTGGTTGCAAGAATGTCCAGAATTAACTTTAACTTTGCATAGGCTTTAATTGTTTACTAGAAAACATTGCAACTTGTAAAATACATAACTAATTCTCTGTAAATGATTTTTGAGTGAATCCAAGTTTGTTGGGTTCCTCTAATAATGAACTTGCTAGGAAAAATAGTTTTGAGCATGTTACTGTTTTAGAAAGAATAATTATGCATTATAATTTTGTTCAAGTTCTTGTCTTTGAAAAATTGTAGAAGTTGCAATGTAACTCCAAAGAGTTGAAACCACTTCCATTAGTCTTAGAATGTCATTACCTATCTACCATAAAAATTTCATGTCCAGAAGACCCCTAGAAAATATTTTGTGAACAGTAGCCCTTTTTAATTTAAACTGTTATTTTTCTGGCCGAATTGAGTTGTTTTGGTCATATCTTTTGCATCAAGGATCCAAATTGATTGATTCTTGTTGCTAAATTCATGATAAATCTTTATCTTGCTGCTATAAAAATTTCAAATCATTCGGAGAACTTTTGCTGTTGGGTCTTGTTGCTTTTCTTTATTCTTATCGACTCTTTATCGCCTTTTCGTTAGGGTTAGACATTTGTGGTAATCCGAGAACGATCCTCCATAACAAAGTGACCCTCAACAGCCAGGCAAGCAGTTTGACCATGATTCATCATATATTTGCAAGTCTATTATATTGCTTAAACTCTATGTATGCATTGCTACTTTGTTTTAAATTATGGTTAGTGAATCCTATAGTTGCACAATCTGTAGGGATGCCATGTCTTTACTACCTTACGCCTAGGTTACTTGGCTGTGGTTTGAGCTCGTCGGATGAGCTCATATCACTTAGTAGATTGCGACTTGAAATGCTTAGCAATGCTTAGATAACGGTAGAAATGGGCGGTTATCGACATTATGTCGATGACCTTGATCACACTAAAATTATTATTCCATTATGTCCATCTTGTGCTTTGTTAATTTGTAAATACAAAATCTGAAAATAAATGTGTGGATTGGACTTGGGCATATTGGATGGATGGTGTGGTTTTGGATGTGGTGGTATGCTGAGTCAACAAGGACCGAATTCTTGCGCCATTGATCCAAGCAATTATGCGTACTAACCACGCGAGGCATATGGAACCCCTCTTGACTAAGTACTCTAGGAGGTGTTAATTATGAGCTGCTTTCGGTTGGTGTGTTTTAAATGAAAGCGTATATGTATAGTGTGGGAGGAACATTAGCTTCGGCTAGGTCGTCTAATGTCTCTTTCTCCCCGTGGGTTGTCTTGACTCGTAATTAGCATTATCCTTTGGAAAGGTCTCGTAGGACTTAGCCGTGCAAAGCACACCTTGGAAGTGTGCGTAAAGGAAAAGCGATGCGGCGTGTGGAGTGCAGTGGTACACCTGCAGGGATAAAACTATTGAATAGCCTCGTCTAGGTTATGGACACGCTTGGTTATTTCCGTAAGAATTAGACTACAACCTTTAATTAAAATTTGACATGGGTGGTATGAGCGGGGAGTTCATGCTATTGTTGTGGTGACTATTGGGTTAGTCACTTCGGGATTGTTGTTGTCATCTACTTATTGTTATTATCATTGTCAAACTTGATGTTTGAATGTTAAAACAGATTTGACAACTTGCCTTTAAATGTATTACCTTATTGCAAATAAATGTTGCTTTATGCTAAATGAGACATACAACCTCCACTTACATAAAGCTTGCATGTAGCATATGTTATAGGTCTGTTATCTTACGTAAGTCTTGCGGAGTACTTTATGTACTCATCGCGTGGTTGTGGCATTTTGTGGCTATTGTTGCAGAGGAAGGGGTGAGTTCCAAGAGCCTCACTTTTGTGCTATGTGTTGCAGCTTCTTGACGACTAGCTTGGCGGTCGGTCAGATGCCTGGGGTTAAGGCACCTTGATTGGCTTTGTGTTATAGCCATCTTTATGGCACTTTTGCTTCATTGTTATCTTTTTAGAATTGTTGCTATTTGGCCTAAGGGCCCTCTTTTGTAATAGCTATTCCATATTAACATTAACTTCGGTTTGTTGCTTATGTACTATGTGTTGTATGGAATTGATACATTCTTTTGTTGTGAGGTATGTATCTTGCATTCAGGAAGTATACATCTCTCGAGACCAGGTTTATTTGGTTGATAATACTAGGGTCAATTGGATGACTAAGTATTATGAGCCTAATAAATCCGGTGCTCACAATTATGACTTACGAGGTTAGACTAGTAGAGCTAGTAGTTAGTATTAGCTTAATTAGTCTAGCAAAGAACAATTGATGGAATTGATTATAGTCATATGCCCATAACTTGGTGGATTTAGTACATTTATCGGATATGTTGTATAGTTGGAAGGTTGTGAATCACGGGCATTGTGTGGTTGGAGAGGCTATTTTGATTATGACAGAGGCTAGGTTAGCCCAAGTTTAAAAAGTATTTCACTGTGGTAGAAATTTCTGAAAAGAACTAATTTTACTTGAAAACTCTTTTAACTTTGAAAATTCATAGAAAATGTTTTAGAACTCAAAATGAAACAAACTCAGTTATTTTGATCTTATAATATTATTCTCTATTTATCTATGTAATCCTTTTTCCCACCACTATTCTACAAATTTTCACCAAATAATTAATTTCGGGTGAACAGTAACCGAAGCCTATTTTTCAGCTTTTTTCCAAAAACTGATTTTCAAACTGCTATAACTTTCACATACTAACTCCAAATGGAATGAATCCTTCACCTAAATTCATCTAAAATCATGATCTACCCACTGTATAATTTTCATGCATTTTTGAGCATTTTTATTTTCGGCTTATTTGGTGTTTATTGCAATATCGTCTATCTTTAGGTTTTTCGACGATACCGATATATTCGTGAGACCTAAATTGAGTGTAAACTGAGATTGAACAAGTGGTACAGCAAAGGTGCGAGCACCCTCCTCTTGAACATATTGCTCCTACTGATTTTAAAATGTTTTGAATGGTTTTAATATCTCAATTGCATGCTATGTTGAAAAGTATATTCATGGGTAGAAGTAGTTAAATTCCTACTTGCTGCATTGGCCCTCCTTTGAATATTGATTACCCTTTTTACCTTGTATGATTAAGGATATATGTTATATGGGAGTGTTTGCTAATTTGTAGAACGATGCTTAGTCATGCTAGTAGTTGTAGTCGATAACGGTTGATGGAGCTAGTCCATCGGCCGATGGATCAAGTGAATCTTAAATGAAATTTGAGGATATTATGGATTTGATTATTTTGAAATTGAGGAGAATGTCCAGATCTTCGTATCTGAATATTATAAATTGTTGATGAGTTGTTGTGTGTTGGACTTGGGCGGGTGATAGGGTGATGAAGGGTGGTCCGGATTCATGTAGCCCGTCTGGGTATTGAGGACCGGTGCGTGGTGTGATGAACCAAGTCTTACGTACAACCACACGCCGGGTTTATAGGCGATGGCTTGGCTTAATAATTTGTTGTGTGTTAACTATCAAAACACAATTGGGTTGGCAACTTTTATTATTATTGTTTGATGATTTGAGTTGTCAATCTTGTGGGGGCATGTTACCCTTTTCTTATCTTGCCCTAAGGGTCTCTAGTTGATAGGGACTTACTTACTGTGAGGGTTCACAGTAGTGCGGTAGCGTGTCTGCTCACGGGATCTGATCCTTGGGTGGTTTGATGGTTAGGACATGACATTGTAATGACCTCGTTATGCTACCTCGGTCACACTCCAAAGGAAGAGTGGATTGGCCGACATTACGAGGAATGCATATCGTGTGGGTAAAGTTGTACACCTCTGCGAGTTAAATAAATCTATTGAATAGCCGTGTCCCGGTTATGGACATCACTTGTGGGAAAGCATGCAGTTAGCTCTTGGGAAGATAAGTTCGGGTTATGGTTAAAAATGTGTGTCATTATGTTAGTTTGTTCAAATCTGAAATGATATCTTGAATGCGATGTTAGCATGTTAATTGGTTATGGAATGAATTGTGTCACGAATGGTATATTAGGTGTGTTGATTATTTTGGAGATTATACTATTGGTGATCATTACTTCTGTTATACCATGTTTTCTAAATGTTTTAGAAATGTCAATTTAAATCTATATTGCTTATCTAATTGCAAAACTTGCTTTATGCTGAAAATTGACTAGTGTAGTAGCCTTCCTTTGACACTTACATGCATCCTTATTTTTCTTGAAAAGTCTCATGAGTACAACTTTGTACTTAAAATTTCTTTGTTTGGTGAGAAGTCATTGAATTGGGTAAAGTTTCTTGAGCCTTCGACTTTAACTCCAGTTGGTTGCTTGTGGGATTGTGGGCATGCCAACTCGGTTATTCCCTACTATTTTAAGTTTGTCTTCCGCTGCAATTTATTCTTGATATTTGTGTTTGGCCAAATGGCCCTCTTATGCAAACTTGTATATTATGTTTCTATTCAATGATGTTGTATTTACGTTTCCAATTATTCTTGTATATTGTGTATGGATGTGAATACAATGTTGTGTTTGGATATGTGCATGTTAGTCACTGATCCTTGGGAGCTAACATGAGACACCTATCCGGGTACTCGGAATCGTTTTCGTTTCATGTTAAGTATTATGCTCTTTCAGCGTAATTACTTAGCTTGACACGGATCTGATCTCGGGGTGCCCACAGCGTTGGTATCAGAGCCATACTGACTGTAGGTTAAAGCCGTAGCATTGGACGTTACTAGGATTTTGATTTGCAAAGAATATGTTCAAACTATCAAAAGTTTGGCAAAAATGCAAGTAATACATTTCCTTTCTTTCTTACCCATCCTAGCATCTATTTCTTACCTCCCTATTCATTTGATTTGAGGAAAGTTGTATTCTCCATTACTCGTCTCTTTTCCAACACTAGAAACGTTAAATAGTCACGGTGAAGAGCATCGGTGAAAGGACGAGAAGACGATGCCTTGCTGCGATATTAGGATTAAATTAGGGATTATCCTTAGATATTGTACACCATAATTTTATTTATTATCTTGTAGGCGCTGGGCGTTGTAGTGTGCTCTTTTGCTTTCTTTTGTTCCTAATAGTTGCGCGTCACCTCACGGGAACCCGACTTCTAATTATGTCGGAAAACTATGGTTGCTTTTCTTGCATCTTGTGCTGACCTTTGAGCCTAAGCACACTCATTTGGATCTTGATTTTGAATGTTACATGTGTGCATACATGCTAGGGTTAAATTGCATACACGTTGCCGTTCGCTCACCTTATGCTCATTCTTTCCTTGCCGCATCTTTTAGGCATCAAATTTTTAAGAGGGGTAGAAGATACCTCAAAGTTTGTATTAGGCATCTTATTTATTACACTTTTATCTTTGCTCTCTTTTGTTCTTTGTAGTGGCTAAAGTATATAAGGTGTGTTTGCCGGTTTGCCTTCGGGCATTGTATTTTGCAAACATACTAAAACCTAGCCTTATATTAAAAATAATTTGTGTGCTGTCCCTATTGCTTTCTTTCTCAATTATTTCGAGTTGGTTCTTGTGTTTTGAAGATTAAAATCTCTAAGTTAAGTTAAGGACCTTACCCCTGTTGTTTCCCCTACTTTATGCTTTTCCCTCTCATCTCTTTAATGGAAGTCGCATGTTAGTTAAGAGATTAATAGCGGAGTTGGTAAAGAGAAGGATGTGATCTAGTAACCACTACTTTATCTTTAATTAGATCCTTTATGTTTGGTTGATGTTGGTGGATTTGCATGATCAAAGTGATGTTTGATAATCGAGAAATTGGATTATTACTCATAGTCTCCGAATATGATCTTAGATGAGTCAATTTGATTTTTGTACCCTAAGACATTAACCTTTGTGGGATCATTCATGGATTAGGGTTGGGGTTACCATAGGGAGTTGTGTTACGAGTATAGATGGAACTATGGTTGTGTGTAATTCTGCCTGCAGGTGATGTTGGATTTATGTTGGAGGATATGCAGGTAGAACTCGAAGAACACATGTAGTAGGTCGAATTAATAACTTGTGGATTTACTTGGGGATTTAGATTTTAGATATGCCTTAGTCAACCTATCAATAAGATCGTTAGTCAGATTTTGGTCTAATGTGGTAGAGTTTGAATTTGAAACTGTGATGATATATTAAATTTTGGTGGATACTTATGATGATAATTTCATAATTATGCAATTGTATTTGAGTATATAACCAGATCGTAATACTTCTAGAGATAAAGAATGGTTAGGTGATTGATAGTCATATAGTGGATGGTTGTGAGGATTGAATCTCAGATTTATCTTTGTGGGAGCAGTTATCCCAAAGATTATATAATTAGATTAATTAGGGATGATTAATTGTGGCGAGATGGATTTAGATAATGCTTGAGGGTAAATAGGCTATGGAAGACATCGAGTTAATATTGTTGAATTGAACTAAGGTAATTATTGTGGATAACTTGATATGGACAGAGTTAGTGATTGAGACTATTTGGATTATGGTTAGATTACAAACTCACCTTAGATGAATGATCTTTTGGGATGATTTGATTTACCTAGGTTGGAGTTGACTTTGGATAAAGGAGGTATATCTTTAACCTTGGATAATTGTGTTGATTTCGGGGTTGATTAGATCCTAGAGTAAGGATGAATGGTTTAGGCCTTAAAAGATCGATTGGAAGTAATTGGTGGAGGATACTATATGTCAATTGGTAAATTGTAGCCACGTTAATACAGATCATTAGTGCTCACTAATTGGGAGTTATATTGGAGATACCCTATGATAGAATTTTATAAAGCAAGTGTACTGACATATGTAAGCAATATGGTGGTTTCACTTAGGATTATTAGTGTTCCAGAGAATACGATCGAGATTGGAGTTAAACCATGCTTTATACTGTGAGAGTGGATTAATAGATGTTTGTGCTCTCTAAGGGATTGTTAAAAATTGAAGTAAGTCAATATCCTTGTTAGAAATCAAATCAAACCTATGAATTTATAGTGGTTTGGAATATTACATCAAAGCAAGCAATTTCAGTGGTTAATGTATAAATTGTGGAACGATAGATTTGAGTGTGCTTGCTATAGACTAATTGTGATCGATGGATTTTAATTGGATGAACAACAATTAGAGGTTGCCGAACCAAAGGTGTTGAGATAGTAGTGGTATTGGTTCAAGATCGAGTTGCTCGGTCTTTGGAAAGAAGTTTGGTTTTAACAAAGCGACCAAGACTTTCTGCCCTGACTCTTTTCGTCTCTGAATCTCGAGGCGAGATTCTCTTTAAGGGGGGTAGGTTTGTAACACCCCGATTTTTATAATTGGGATGTTAATATTTAATTTGGTGATTTATTAAAATTTTGGTTGCGTTTTAAAATTTTTCTGGTGTTTAATTAAAATGTTGCTTTTAAAATCAAATTGTTTGAAAAACTGGAAGTAAAAGAAAAATTAATTATTTTTGATTTCATGTTTTCGCGTGCATTTCAAAAATCATATCATCATGTATGCATTAGTATCACCGCTCTTTTTCAGTTCAATCAAGCAGCGAGGCGCTGTGTGTCCCTTCTTTTCTGTCATATCCTTTTCCTTCCTGCTAACTCTTTTCGATTCTCTCCTTCAAATCTTATCGAAAAACTTAAAACCAAGCCATGCATGTCATACCCCCGTGATCCTCATCACACGACCAACCCATTTCTATAAATTGTTTTCGCATGCATGGTAGTTTGAGCAAATTCGTGAAAAGAGAAAAAGAAATAGTAGATAAAACAACTCCGTGTTTATTCTTTTCCCTAACTTCTCTCTTCGCAATCACAACAAAAAATTAAGAATCCGACGATGCATGTTATACCGTTGCGATCGTTGTCTCGAAACTTTCAATTTGGCGGTTAGTTCGCACATGCAAGGCTGTTGGAGCGAGCGGAGAAAAGGGAAGAATTGTACTGCTATTCTTCTTCCGAGCAAACAGGGATTTCAAAGATTTTTAGAGAGCATCACACTTTGGATAAATTCCTGAAAATTTTACCTAACCATCAACATTATGTCAGGAACCTTCCATAAAAATTTCGTGATTTTTGGAGCTAGGAAACTATGTATAAAATTACCAAACTCCTGCTGCTTTTGTTTTTCCCCAAACCGAACACTGTTCACTCGAATTTTGTTCTCTACCAGCCGATCAAGCTCTTTTTTTTTCTCCTCACTGCCCATTCTCATTTTTGCTTCTGTCCCAGCCGAAGGGCTTCCTTGCTGTCACCCTTCCTTGTTGTTTATTCCCTCCAACAACAACCGGCTATTTCTCCCCGGCCGAATCACCCAACAAAAGCAACAGGGCACTGCCATTCCTTTCTTCTCCACGCTACTTCTTCTTCCCAGAACACAAACCAAGAACACTAGCTCTAGCTCCCACCTTCTCCTTCACAATCACCATCCAAAACCACAAACCACTCAATGCATGTCATACCTTTGCGTTCATCTCCTCATGAGCATTCCATTCCTCCCATTAGATTTCACATGCATTGACATTTGGGCAATCTTGAGGAGAGGAGAGAGAGGGAGTGGTAGGAGCTGTTCATGGCAGCATGCTGCACATGCATACATGCAGTGCATGGCGTGAAGCAGCAGGGGCAGCATGCAGCAGCCACGGGCACCAGTGGCAGCTCGAGCAGCAGCCAGGCAGGCAGCCGTTGCTTGCTGCAGCAGCTCGGAGGTGGCCAAGCCAGCAGCGACCAGCATGCAGCAGCGGGGGTGATGGCCAGATCTGGCTCGGCCGGAGCAAGGAGAAGGCGGAGGCAAGGAGCCAAGGCCGGTGGAGCAGCGACAATCGGCGCAACAGCTCAGCGAGGCGAGGCCAAGGCGCTGCGTAGATGCAGTGGCGCGACGCTAAGGCGAAGGTGGCTGAGGTGAGGAGGCAAGGCCGGCGGAGTGACGAAGACGGCGGTGAGGTGGCTGCCCAGTAGCGGACAGCGGCGGCGTCGGTCCGTTGGTGGCTGAGCCGAGGTGCTACATGCATGTAAGGCGGCACCGAGGTGGCCGGCCGACGGGAGGAAGAAAAGAGAGGAGAACTGAAGGTAGATTGAGCTTGGTGGCTCTCGTCCGATCTGTTTCAAGCTCATGGTCGGAGGTTCAAACGTGGTTGGATAGGCTCCAAACTTGGTGAGTTAGTTCTACTCATAGAGCACTTCAAGTTGATCAGTTAGTTTGAGGATTGGTTTAATTGAGCACCAAAATTGAGTGTGGTTTAGTCCGTTCTGTTTGCAGTGTAATCAGAGGGGCGCAACCTTGGTGCTTGATCCGATTGAGGGGTCATATTGTGTTGGATTCGGCTAAAATTTGGACAGCATGTTGAGGACTCGTTGAGCTGCATTCCTGTCAAGTTTCGTGCAGTTTGACTTAGTGGTTTGGAAGTTATGCACTAAAGACCAAGGTGGGCAGAAACAATGCTAGTCTGTTTTAGCTGATTTTAGCTACATCATGCCTAATGTGGTTGTTGTCGATGATGATGCCAAAGTTTATAACTTGATGACGATGTTACTTCTAGGGAAGACTCCATGGTATCCACTATTAATAAGAGTGGAATAGCGGACGCGGACGAGTTCAGCGAAGACTACGGCGGGCACGGACGAGAGGCCGAGCGTATGCCGAAACAGCAACGACTACGACGCACACGGATCCGAGAAGACGTCTGGTGATATGTCGCACGCCTAGTGCCGCGGTAAAAATCTTTAGTGTCAAATCGCGTTTACGATATTTAGTCGTGCATGTAGCATTTCAGTCATGAGCATGGCATCTATTTATGCATGTTTAATTATAAAAATAATTTGGTAGCTTAAGACCGATTATAATTCTCCGGTTATGTCTTATTTATGCATAGGCGTGTTCTTGTGATGTATGTCGGTAGATCTGAATAATCTTATCGTAAGAAGCGGAATCTGTATCTTATTGATCGGTGGAGGCTAGATTAAATATATGATTGGATTATTTGATCGGATGATATTATTTTGGAGTTGTGTGGAAATTTGTGGTGACCTTGGATGATAAATTAATTGGAGGTTTTCCCTCATGTTGGATTAATAATTTTTGGAGGTAGGACGCATAAGAATTTTATGAATTAATACTTGATGAATAGCTTATGTGATAATTAAGGAAATATGGATGTTGAATCGGATGATTTATTTAATCATGAGCAAAGTGGTCGGATGCCTTAAGTAATAGTTATGTGAGTCATTTGTGCTAGAATTTGGAGATGGTAGAATGGATTATTTTGATTGCGGATGAATATTCGGATTTGTCATATAATTAATAGATAAGTCTTATGTGCCGAGTCGATGGAATTGTGCCTCTCTTGAATTAGTGGATAAACGATTATTAGTCGATCGTAGAGGCGCATATGTGATTGGATTAGTAGTTGTCGTACACGACTAGTCCGGTGAAATGGATGTACATTGATTTATTAGTGAACTATTAGATGTTGAATGTGTTATTCCAATTGTTAAGCTCATTAGGTATCGGTAAATCAAATAAATCTCGATCGGTGTGAATTTTGGTGTATGCGATTATGACTTACCGAGGTTAGACTAGTAGAGCTAGTAGTTAGTATTAGCTTAATTAGTCTAGCAAAGAACAATTGATGGAATTGATTATAGTCATATGCCCATAACTTGGTGGATTTAGTACATTTATCGGATATGTTGTATAGTTGGAAGGTTGTGAATGCGGGCATTGTGTGGTTGGAGAGGCTATTTTGATTATGACAGAGGCTAGGTTAGCCCAAGTTTAAAAAGTATTTCACTGTGGTAGAAATTTCTGAAAAGAACTAATTTTACACTGAAAACTCTTTTAACTTTGAAAATTCATAGAAAATGTTTTAGAACTCAAAATGAAACAAACTCAGTTATTTTGATCTTATAATATTATTCTCTATTTATCTATGTAATCCTTTTTCCCACCACTATTCTACAAATTTTCACCAAATAATTAATTTCGGGTGAACAGTAACCGAAGCCTATTTTTCAGCTTTTTTCCAAAAACTGATTTTCAAACTGCTATAACTTTCACATACTAACTCCAAATGGAATGAATCCTTCACCTAAATTCATCTAAAATCATGATCTACCCACTGTATAATTTTCATGCATTTTTGAGCATTTTTATTTTTCGGCTTATTTGGTGTTTATTGCAATATCGTCTATCTTTAGGTTTTTCGACGATACCGATATATTCGTGAGACCTAAATTGAGTGTAAACTGAGATTGAACAAGTGGTACAGCAAAGGTGCGAGCACCCTCCTCTTGAACATATTGCTCCTACTGATTTTAAAATGTTTTGAATGGTTTTAATATCTCAATTGCATGCTATGTTGAAAAGTATATTCATGGGTAGAAGTAGTTAAATTCCTACTTGCTGCATTGGCCCTCCTTTGAATATTGATTACCCTTTTTACCTTGTATGATTAAGGATATATGTTATATGGGAGTGTTTGCTAATTTGTAGAACGATGCTTAGTCATGCTAGTAGTTGTAGTCGATAACGGTTGATGGAGCTAGTCCATCGGCCGATGGATCGAAGTGAATCTTAAATGAAATTTGAGGATATTATGGATTTGATTATTTTGAAATTGAGGAGAATGTCCAGATCTTCGTATCTGAATATTATAAATTGTTGATGAGTTGTTGTGTGTTGGACTTGGGCGGGTGATAGGGTGATGAAGGGGTGGTCCGGATTCATGTAGCCCGTCTGGGTATTTGAGGACGATGCGTGGTGTGATGAACCAAGTCTTACGTACAACCACACGCCGAGTTTATGGGCGATGGCTTGGCTTAATAATTTGTTGTGTGTTAACTATCAAAACACAATTGGGTTGGCAACTTTTATTATTATTGTTTGATGATTTGAGTTGTCAATCTTGTGGGGCATGTTACCCTTTTCTTATCTTGCCCTAAGGGTCTCTAGTTGATAGGGACTTACTTACACAACGGGTTCACAGTAGTGCGGTAGCGTGATGCCTCACGGGATCTGATCCTCGGGTGGTTTGATGGTTAGGACATGACATTATAACGGCCTCGTTATGCTACCTCGTCACACTCCAAAGGAAGAGTGGATTGGCCGACATTACGAGGAATGCATATCGTGTGGGTAAAGTTGTACACCTCTGCGAGTTAAATAAATCTATTGAATAGCCGTGTCCCGGTTATGGACATCACTTGTGGGAAAGCATGCAGTTAGCTCTTGGGAAGATAAGTTCGGGTTATGGTTAAAAATGTGTGTCATTATGTTAGTTTGTTCAAATCTGAAATGATATCTTGAATGCGATGTTAGCATGTTAATTGGTTATGGAATGAATTGTGTCACGAATGGTATATTAGTGTGTTGATTATTTTGGAGATTATACTATTGGTGATCATTACTTCTTGTTATACCATGTTTTCTAAATGTTTTAGAAATGTCAATTTAAATCTATATTGCTTATCTAATTGCAAAACTTGCTTTATGCTGAAAATTGACTAGTGTAGTAGCCTTCCTTTGACACTTACATGCATCCTTATTTTTCTTGAAAAGTCTCATGAGTACAACTTTGTACTTAAAATTTCTTTGTTTGGTGAGAAGTCATTGAATTGGGTAAAGTTTCTTGACGCCTTCGACTTTAACTCCAGTTGGTTGCTTGTGGGATTGTGGGCATGCCAACTCGGTTATTCCCTACTATTTTAAGTTTGTCTTCCGCTGCAATTTATTCTTGATATTTGTGTTTGGCCAAATGGCCCTCTTATGCAAACTTGTATATTATGTTTCTATTCAATGATGTTGTATTTACGTTTCCAATTATTCTTGTATATTGTGTATGGATGTGAATACAATGTTGTGTTTGGATATGTGCATGTTAGTCAGCGATCCTTGGGAGCTAACATGAGACACCTATCCGGTACTTTCGAATCGTTTTCGTTTCATGTTAAGTATTATGCTCTTTCAGCGTAATTACTTAGCTTGACACGGATCTGATCTCGGGGTGCCCACAGCTTATGAGCTAACTAAGTCGTGTGGGTAAAGATGTACACCCCTGCAGGGTTTAAAACTATTCGGATAGCCGTGTCCACGGTTATGGACAACGCTTGAGTTGAATAGATCTTTGTATAGATTTTGAATTACCACTTGGTTATGGGTACTATTTCGACATGAGAGGCATTCTTGCAATGTTGTTGATAGTAGTGGATAGCCACTTATTTGTTGTCATTATTTATGATTATGTTCTCTTTTACTTACTGTTTTAGTCCAAATTGATTTATAAAACTGCTTTACCAAAACTTAGCAAGTGTAGGATTAAGATGTATTGCTTTACGCAAAAATTGAAACCATTATAACCTTCCTGTTGTTAACCTTAAGCATGTACAAATTCTACTCCTTTGAATAGGATCTATTAAACACTTTCTTTTCATAGTTTGTGTAAGTCTTGCGAGTACCTTCTGTACTCAGGTTTTATAACCTCTTATTGCAGGTAAGGATGTTTGTTTATATGAGATGCCCGTTAGCGCCGATCAGGGTGACGCTAACGAGTGAAGCTAATTCTAACCTCCACTCAATAGCCTGAGGGTAATGGGGCCATTGGTGACTTTTGCTGTTTACTTCAAGTTTCCGCTGCTATATTTTGTTATGACTATGGGTCACTTGAATTTGTAAAACCGAAATGTAAAACTTTGTATGAAGTAATGTAAGCATATGCCTTGTATGTCTGATGCAATGTTGTATAAGGATATATATATATACAATATTCACTGATCCTGGGAAATATTGCATGACATATATCCGGGAACGTGAATGTTGGATTTGTACCTAATTAAGAATTATGCTTCTAGTATGGTTTTTAATTAAGGACCGGTTGGTATTGATTAAGAATTATTGTTTTGGTATGATTTTTAATTTGGTATAAACCTCCAATATTTCGGGTCCTTACAGAGGGAGAGAGGGTGGAAATTGGTTCTTTTGGCCCAGGCATATACCAAACCCACTCCTCCATCCACGGCTGAACAAGAAGGGGGTGCTGAGGTCGAAGAAGAAGTCGGGGACTCCAGCCACAGCGCGGCGCGCACAATGGCTGAAGCTCTTGGAGTTGCTGATGCTGTCGGTGAAGACCCTACGGAAGTAGCTCCTTCGGTCAGGCAAGCTGTCTTGCTGACGAGGGTGGGGAGGTGGAAGCCGTAGTGCAAAGGATGTATCTCAAAGACCGAGACTACATGGCATTGTCTGAAGATGAAGGTTCCGACGATGAGGATGATGTGGACCAATAAGAGGTTCCATCCGAGTGGAACATATACCAGTTCGATAACCTCGTCATCAACAAAAGCTCCCGTGTGCCGTGGGAGTACGACCAGAGTGAGGTTAGGCTAGGAGCTATGTACAAATGCAAGGAGGCCATACATGATGCGGTCAAATTCTGGGCCTTGTCGGTGCGGTGCACATTCACAGTAGTCTAGTCTACCCCAAGATGCTATGACGTGAAGTGCGGCATAGAGGGATGCCCTTGGCGCGTGCACACAATTCAGCCTAAGTGGGATACCCACTGGAAGTGCTCTATAGTGGTCCCTCACACATGCGTCGTTTCTGAGTCAATGCAGTCCCATTGGAACTTGTCATCAGGCTTCATCGCCAACCTCATGTACGGTGAGATAGTGGATAATCTAGATTTTGAGCCACGATCCATCATTCGGACAATTGAGGCATGGTTCTAGTACACAATCAGTTATGCCAAGACTTGGACGGCAAAACAGAAGGCATTGGAATCAAGGTGGGGCACGTTCGAGGATTCCTACCACAACCTCCCCGGGCAACAACGAGTCATACAAGACAGGAATCCTGGCTCCCATATTGACATTCAAGACGCCACACATTCGAAGTGGGCCAATAAGAAGGTACTACAGCGAGCATTCTTCGCCTTTGGTCCATGCATCAATGCATTCCGGCACTACTATCCAATCTTGTGCGTAGATGACACATTCTTGACAGGGAAGTACAAGGGCCAGATACTGACTGTAATAGCGACAAACGGAAACAATCAAGTTTTTCCCATGGCATTCGCTTTCATTGAAAGCGAGAACACGGATAGCTGGTTGTGGTTCCTGAAGAATGTGAGGATTTCTATTGTGCAAGGTCGTCCCAACGTATGCCTCATACATGATCAGCATGCAGGGCTGCTGCGTGCAATAACCCAACTGCAACAATGTGAGAACATACCACTTCCATGGTCGGATCTACAGAGCAAGTGGTGCATGAGGCACTTGGGTGCAAACTTCTACAAGCAGTTCCGCAACAAGGACTCGATGAACTGTTCAGCGGTACGGCAACAGAACCGGCGAAAGTTGAAGCACTCGGAAGATTACGGATGGCGGACCCAGCGCCGTGAAGGGAGGCGACAAGAAGGGCCGCATAGCGTTGACCGAGCCCCGAAGTATTGCCACAGCTACCCACAGATGCTCCCAGATTGATGAGGAGGACGGGGGCACAGGTGAAATGCTTCTCAGACTAGATTGAGCACGAGCCTAAAGAGAAGTGGTTACTGCTACATGATAGGGGTGGTGCTCGATATGGTGTCATGACAACTAATCTAGCCGAGATGTACAACTAGGGTCATGCGCGGCGCAAGGTGCCTCTCTTTGGTTAGTATTGTGGAGGCAATTCTCCACGGTACGATGAACTACTTTGTTGACAGAAGCAACAACATGTCGCTCGCCATGGCAAATGACAGAATACTCTATTCCGCCATGGTCACCAAGTACATGAAGGAGAAGAGCAAGAAGAGTGAGATGCACCAGAATTCAAGATAGGCACAAGGGAGCTTTGCTTCAAGATAATGTGCAGGAATAAAGGACTCTGCGGGACGAACTGCGAGAGGGTCACCCACGAGTGCACGCTACGCCGCAGTAGTTGCATATACACTTGTAACAAGCCCCTTCTTCTGCATGGGCCCTGCTCCCATGTCATGGCCGCATGTTCGACGGTGGCGCAGTATCTCGGTCAGTACCTCTCTAACTATTTCACCAAAAAGGCGGTGATGCAAACTTGGAGTGAGGAGATGTATAGTTATGCTGTGGTTGGCCATTTTACTAGTCATCTGACCTGGAAGAAACTAATCTGGGCCGCAGGCATTGATAGGCTCAAGGGAAAGGTTAGCTGACGACAGGTGTGGTGCATCAGGAACGACATGGACGAAGCAGAAACCGGACATCGTACGAAGAAGTGCTCCATTTGTAGAGAGTTTGGGCACACCTTCAAGAAATACACCATGAGAAATTCTCAGGACAAAGGAGACATTGACACTCTAGACGTCGCCACGGGGACCTCATCCGGTCGTCCGACTCGAGGCAGTCCACATGGGGGACGTTGAGATCGCGACCACGAGAAAGCACAGACATTAGTAATATGTTATTGCCAATGTTCTGAATTATCATTTTGATTTGAAGCAAATGAAGTGTTATGACGTTTTGTTGAATGTTATGTAATATTAGTGTGATTTATCGTAGTTTTGATAGTAATGGCAAATTCACATTTGTTTCCTTACATAATACGCAGTGCATGTACATGAGCAAGTGTATGAATTTCCGGGCGCATCGCAATATCATTTACCTTCCTACTTACGAATCATTGATACCTTAATCGTCCTCGTAAAATTCTTCAGAAATTTACCGCACTAGAACAACATACAACGATCAAAAAATGTGTTATTGCGAGTCTAACAGATTTCGTACCGTTCAAAATCTATGAAAAACAAAAATAGACCAGTCAGTTTAGGGATTCAGGTACCTCACGACAGGTAGTGTCGCCAATTGAACTGGCGAGAGGTACTGCCACCCAACAGGGGCGAGAGGGTTCTTATGTCATAATCATTCTACTGTAAATTACTTGAAATAGCGACAGAGAGTCATTTTTGTAATTTTTTTTGGGGTGACTATTTATTTTTGTAAATATCTTTTAAAAAATATTATTATTTTTTAAAAAATTCACCATACTAATGCCACGCAACTAAATAAAAAAAATATTCCACTAAAAAAAATAAAAAACTAAATCAAAATCAAGTAATTAAAACTCCGGTTAATTAATCAATTAAACACACGAAACCGATTCCTCTCCATTTCTCTGCTCCCTTGCCTTGGTGGGTGGGTGCGCCTCCTCCGCAACAATCCCTTCGCCGAGAGCAAGAGAAGAATCGCCATGGCTGCGGTAAGGTTCTTCCCCTTCTCCCATCCTGCTTGCTTTCTCTCCCCAAATTCTGTTGATTTCTAGCGCATGACGGTTCATTTTGCGCTTCGGGTCCCGTGGGCTCGCTCGGTGCGGTTGAAGCTGTTCTTGGAAGTGATTGATCTGCCCGGTAGGCCGCGGGGGTGGTGCGGTTGCTGGTTGATCGGCGGCGGGCGGTGGATTCGGCGGGGCTAGGGTTTTGTGGGGTTTGTAATTGGTGGTAGCGGCGTTTCTTTGGCTTTTGGTTCTTGTGAGGGTTCGAGTCCTGCAGTTTCTTGCTGATGCTTGATCCAAGGTTGGGGCTGTTCCAGTACTAGAGGTTACTTGAGATTCGCGAGTGCCAGTTTTGTGATTTTAGGATTGGTGCCATGAGTCCTCCGGAATTGCGGTTTGGAGGCTGTGGTTTTGTTGAGAGCTTACCTGCCCAAGTCAAAGGAATGATGGATTGATAGCTTGATATGCAACTTGTGCACTCAGTGATTTTTCATTTCTGGTGGTAGGAGCGATGAGCTTTGAATCGTAGCTGCTGCCTTTTTGAGTCAATTGTAAGTAGTTCAATTGGCTATCAATAGAGATGATAATTTTGGTATGTAGAGTGGGGTTGCCGCGCAGCGGCTCTGGGCAGGACATCCTGTTGCTTCTGTGCACTCGGCAGTTATTGTTTCGCAGACCATCGGTGGTCACGGATGTGGTTTCTAAATTGGACTACGGTGTTGCTATATTTAGTTAAGCCTCAGTATGGAAATGAAGCTGACAGCTTGCTTTACTGGTTTACAATTTTGGCTCTAGTCTATTGTTTGCAGTATCAAGGATACTAGGACTCTTGGAGTATCAATGTTGTGAAATTACGGTAGTCTTATTCCCTGCAGGTTATATTTCCTTTACCTGAATTGATGTGTGGGGCTACTTTTGGTACGGTACAATTCCATTGATGATGCCTATTTCCTCCTGCCTTGACCAACATACATTCAGGTGTGACTATTCAATAATGTCTGATAAGAGGTTTTCTGAACTCATATAGGAAAAAGGAAGTCCATTGCCGAAGTTTGGGGAATGGGATGTCAATGATCCCGCTTCAGCTGAGGGATTCACGGTAATCTTTAACAAAGCTAGAGATGAAAAGAAGACTGGTGGCAATTCACAGGGACAAGATGTGCCCGCAAAAAGTGAACAACCATCTGGGCAAGGGTTTTATGCGGCAAAGGGGAACAGTTCTGTAAGCACCCCATTCTTTCTATCCGGGTTTCCTTTTTCATGGGATTTACAACTCTTTCATATTTAAATATAGTTTGTGATGGCCTAAAGTAATTACATGGTGTCCCAAACTTATTAAGATGGATATGTTCGTTAACCAGTCAACCAACTATCATGCTGTCCAATTATTCTGGCCAATGTTTTTCTTCTGATAAAAAACTTTATTTCAATCTAAATCTAGCCATGAATCAACCATATACTGTTGTATCTGTTCTGTACACGGAATGACAATAGTAATGTACCTTTTTTATGGTGGTGTTGTTGCTTGAGCCATTGAGACTTGTGTAAGGCCATCATTGCTGGTCCTGAGGGCCTGCCATGTTTAAGGTTCAGGAGGATGGTAATACCACCGCTATCACATGAAAAATGTTAGTTTAACTTTCTTGGAGTGTCTGGAAATCAGAGATGACCTTAATACATGGTTGCAATATAATTGGACTCGTTACTGCATATTCCAGTAATTCCACAAGCCCCTCATTACGCTAACCAAAGAACACAACCATGTCTGCTTATGTATGTTTCTACTTCATCGACAATGGTTGTGTAGATAATAAATAGACGGCATAGTCATGTACTTGGCATCTACCATAGTTAAAATAGTTAATAGGCAATACAAGCACATCAATGTTTTGTTAATAGGAATTAGGAAGTCTTGAGCGCATATGTGATGAGCTATGATGCACCGATACGCGATACCGGTACGGTGATACGGTTACAGCGATACGGCGATACCTCATTTCCCCAAAAAATCCGATACGGTGATACGGTTGTATTTATATTGAAAATAATAAAAATATAAAATATGGTATTTGATAAGTTTCAGTCATATCTATACCTAGCTCAGAAACATAAAAGAAATAAAAAAAAGAGCAAACGAGGCCATGGGCTGGAATTGAAATGGCTGGCCCAACCAGCCCATGAAGGTCATCCTCTGCCTAAATCTCTTGCCCTAAGGCCTAAGCATCCCACTGTGCCACCCCCTGCCAACTCCTCCCCAACTTGCGTCACCGCCACCCAATCCCACTGTGCCGCTGCCTCCCTACTCCTCTTCCACTGCGCTGCTGCCTCCCTGCCCCTCTCCCACTGCGCTGCTGCCTCCCTGCTCCTCTGCAGTGATGGAGAACAAAACCATCATCAAAGCCAACTCGGATTCACAAGGGAAAGAACTCCAGACCAAACCAGCAAAAGGGCACAAGGGCATAAGGGCACCTGATGTGTAGAAGGAGCCTCGCTGCCCGCCGGACTCGTAGCTCGGAGGAGCAACCTTGGGGGGCGACAACCAGAGGAGACGACGAGCGGAGGGCGTTGCGTTGTCGAATACTTGAAGGAATGGGGTGCACAAGACAGATTTGGAGTGCCTGCTAAGGTTAGTTGCATTCTTGTTGGGCTCAGCTTCAATTTAAGGGGTGTTTGTTGTGCCGTATCGATGTATCGAGACGTATCGAGATTTTATTTTCTTTATTTTGATGCGCTAGTATTTCCGATACTTCCCGATACGTATCAGGGCTATATCGGTGCCGTACCCGTACCCGATACGTATCAGGATATTGATACGCCGCCTGTAAGGCGTATCGGTGTATCAGAGGTGATGAGTAGCAAGATTTCAGATACTGATGTGTTTAAAGATTCGATGAGCGCACCTACCACTTGGTTTATATTGTAGAGGGATAGGTGTCCAGAACATGAGTGTTAGTAACGGTAACTCTTGCTTGCAAACACAGCCTTTTTTAAGGTAATGATTTGGATGTTTTCACCATGATCTATTTTTATTTGCAGAAGAAATGGTTCTGCTGCTTGCAACCTACGGCTGCTGAATCTTGAAGATCATGGGCCCACTTGGATTATGGAACCGAACTGCGGCTACCTCGTTAGATTTTGAAATTATTCCACAATATCCATGGGAACTTTTTTGAGTTTTTACAGTTGTGTGGTGAAGATGTTCTGGGAAAACAAGTAATGTTATTATGGCGTGTACATTATTTACAACTTATATATGTTGGTAAACATGAGTGGTGTATATTTGATGCATAAAGTTGTGTTTGGTCAAATTGACTCAATCTTGATAGTTCCTTCTGTTAAAAAAGTGGATAAGAAAAGGCAAAAGTAACACCGAAAGGCCTTTCAAGTTGGATGTGCATGTGCTTTGTTGTTGTCTGTTGACCGTTGGCATTTTTTTTAAAATAATATTATTTTAATAAAGAATTATAAAAATAAATAATCGATTTTTTTATTTACAAAATAGGCTACCGTCGCCATTCTAAATGGCGAAATTGCTCTATTGGTATTTGGAATGGCGACAGGATCCCTGTCGTCAATAGAACAGTAGTGTTGTCATTTCAAATGGTGACAGAGCAATTTCATCATTTGGAATGACAAAAGGATCAGTGATTTTTTTTAAAGTTACAGCAAAACATAAGTTACACATTAAAATTTGACGTACGAAAATTGAAAGTAATGACAAAACAAAGTTACACATTAAAATTTGACGTACGAAACATAACATCATCACATAGTTTGTCGATAAATTATAATGATATTACAAAACTTTTAGCAAAACGTCCTTACATAGTTTATCGACAAATTATAACAATATTACAAAACATTTTCTCACAACATCGTCACATAGTTTGTCGATAAATCACAATGATATTAAAAAACATTCAGTATAACATATTTCAACAAGACAAATTATTCCTGTGGCCATGACCTCAACGTCCACCATATCGACCTCCACGATGCCCACCTTGAGTGGGGCGGTCGGATGAGGTCCCCGCGGCGCCGTCCAGACTATCGACTTCTCCTTCGTCCCATGCATTTCTCGTAGGGCATTCCTTGAAGGTATGCTCAGACTCACTGTAAATTGAGTACTTCTTCGTACGACGGCCGACTTCTGCTTCATCCATGTTGTTCCTGATACACCGTACCTGTCACCAGTCAACCTTTTCTTTCAGCCTAACAATGTCCACGGCCCGGATCAGTTGCTCCCAAATAGGATGGCTAGTGAAATGGTCAACCACGCCGTAACTATACAACTCTGCGTTCCAGGTTTGAATCACCTCTTCCTTGGTGAAATATTTGGTGCGGGATGTTGCGCCATTGTCGAACATACGGCCAAGACATATGAGCATGACCTATGCAGAAGAAAATGTTTGTTCCAAGTGCATATGCAACTAGCGTGGCGTAGCGTGCACTCGTGAATGATCCTCTTGCGGTTCGTCTCGTGGCGTCCGTTCCCCCTGCACAGTATCTCGAAGCGAAGCTCCCTTGTGCCCATCTTGAATGCCCGGTGCATCTCACCCTACATGCTCTTCTCCTACATTTTCTTGGTGATCATGGTTGAGTACAGTACTCTGTCATTTGCCATGGAGAGCAACATATTGTTGCTTCGGTCAACAAAGTATTTTGTGGTACCACGGAGAATTGCCTCCATAATAGCAACCAAAGGGAGGCACCTTGCGTCGCGCATGACCCAATTGTATACCTTAGCTAGATTTGTTGTCATAGCACCATCCTTAGGCTCGTTCTCAATCCAGTCTGAGAAGCATTTCACCTGCCCGCCTCTCCCTCCCCCCTCTCGTCTTCATCGTCACACCAAGACCGTCTGTGCGTAACTCTAGCATCGCCTCAGGGATATTGTCAATGCTTGTAGCTGGCTTTTTCACTGCCTCCCTTCTATGCATCCCTATCTGCTCATCCAGAATTTTTCAGAGTGCATCGAACTTTCTTTGCTGGTTCTGGTTGCACAACCGCTTGAATAGATTCATCAAGTCCTTGTTGTGGAACTGTTTGTAGAAGTTTGCACCCAAGTGCCTCATGCACCACTTGCTCTGCAGATCCACCCATTTAAGTGTCTCATTTTTCCCTTGTTGTAGCTGAGTTATTGCACTCAACAGGTCCGCATGCTAATCATGTATGACACATACGTTTGGACGGCCCTATGCAACAGAAATCTTTACGTTCCTCAGAAACCACAACCAACTGTCCGCGTTCTCGCTTTCAACTAATGAGAAGGCCACGGGAAGAACTTGATTGTTCTCGTCCGTCGCAATTATAGTAAGTATCTGCCCCTTGTACCTCCAAAGTCAGGAACGCGCCATCAACGCACAAGATCAGACGGCAATGCCGGAATGTATTGATGCATGCATCAAAGGCGAAGAATGCTCGTTTCAGTACCCTCTTGTCAGCCCACCACGGATGTTTGTCACCTTGAAGGTCGACATGAGTGCCAGGATTCCTATCTTGTATGACTCGGAGTTGGCTGGGCAGGTTGTGATAGGAGTCCTCGAATGTATCGAACCTTGATTCTAATGCCTTCTGGTTTGCCCTCCACGCCTTAGTATAACCGATTATGTACTGGAACCTTGCCTCTATTGCCCGAATGATGGATCGTGGCTCGAAATCCAGATTATCTACGATCTCACCGTACATGATGTTCGCGATGAAGCTTGATGACGGGTTGTTGCGGGACTAGATTGATTCAACGACGACACATGTGTGAGGGACCACTATAGAGCATTTCCAGTAGGTGTCTTACTTAGGCTAGAATGCGTGCACTCTCCAAGGGCATCCCTCTATATCGCACTTCACGTCGTAGCATCTTGGGTTAGACTTCACTATTGTGAATGTACGCCGCAGCGACAAGGCCCATAATTTGATAGCATCCTACATGGCTTCCTTGCATTTGTACATAGCTCCTCGTCTGACCTTGTTCTGGTCGTAGTCCCACGGTACACGGGAGCCTTCGTTTATGATGAGTTGTCAAATTGGTATTGTTGGAAGAATAATTCATCTATCATACTGATGGGGCCCGCCTCTCAGAAGACTCGCATACAGATCACAGAAATGCAGTTATACTCATGAAAGACTATAATACCCCTCACTTGTACTCATAGTATAGCCAACCCTCAAGGGGTATTTTCGTCATTTGTACAGGCTTGGGAGCCTATAAATACCCCGTGTATCCCTCCTTTCAGGGGGATGGCTCTCTTGAGTAATAAAGAAGTATGTTCAAACTGGTGAGTTCTCAGGGGCTCCCTCTCCGGAGGTAACCCTCCGTTGGCTCACCGACAGGAGTAGGGCGGTCCTCTCGGACCCCCGAACCTGTATAAACCCTCGTGTCATTTTTACCCTCGTGGACGATGGCCCGTCAGACGGCCGACCCCTACTCGTGTTTGGTTTTTACACCTACAATAGGTATGTGTTCCACTTGGATGGAACCGCCTGCTATTCCACTACTTTCCTTCATCTTCCAACAATGCCTGGTAGTCCTGGTCTTCGAGAGCCATCCTTTGAACTAGGGTTTTGATCTCCTCACCTTTGCCAGCAATCCCACTAGCTTCATGGCCCAAAAGAGCTTCTTCCACACGGTCTTCATCGGCAACATCAACAACTCCCCAACCTTTGGCCATTATGTGGGCCGCGCTATGGCTGGACCAACTTCTTTTTAGGCATCACCACCACCTTCTTCTTTAGCTGTAGATGCAGGAATGGTCTTGGCATATGCCTGGGCCAGAAGGACCAAATCCCACCATTGCTTTCACACCCTGCGTACATATGACTATCATGACCTTATTCCCTTGAGCTACACTAACTCCCAATATGTGCCCTGTGTTGCTCGGTTGGCAAGGCAGTTCAATCTTAGATCATACACAGCATGGTCCAAATCGAATTTGTGGAACAACCACCGCATCATGGTACCCCATGTATGCTGCTCTGGTCTTGTTAAGGTTACAGTCACCGATTGCAAATAACGCAAATCAACCCCATTGGGACCCTGCAAAACAGTCCCCTGACCGTAGTAAATTTTCAAATTGATTGCGTCCGACATATTCGATGTACTGCACCCTAAACAAGATTTCCATGATTAACCACATATCTAAAACTAAACTACACACCGAAAAGGATGTACTACAATATACTACACTATGTAACCATACATCTAAAACTCTGTAATCTATTCAGTTAAAAAAATTATCCAAGGTTTTGGAGTATTACAAATTAGAGCAGGTAAATCTTGCTCCTAACTCGATTACCAATATCAGCATCTTCATCTTCTTTTGTGAAGCGTACTTGGGGATTCCGCCAGATCTGGAAGTCTTCAGGTATTTCTACAAGATGTTGAAGTCGGGGAAATCGACAACATCTCCTGGGGAGTGTGCTGTACGCCTCCACGACGGGAAAGCTGAGGAGTACATCATCATGTACCCTAAGTCCTCGTGGTCGTCATGGAAGAAAAGCTAGTTCTACATGACGGTCACCAAAGAAGACAGGCTCTGCTTCGCTGGCAAGGTGGCGGTCGAGAACACAAACTGGCGTTCCTCCATGAAGGAGGGGAGAGTAGGGAGTTGGATTGAAGCCATCCAGCTCCTTAGCATTAGGGGACTAACTTCTTAGCATGTGGTGAGACATTTCTCCACATACCGGATAAGTCCTCTGAAGCTCCAATCACGTACCACACTCTGGTACCTTGGTCGTGACAATACGATCATCGATTTTGCAGATCGTAAGTCCTAAAAATTCTGACCAGTTTTATTTATTTTGGTTGATTATTTTGTAACCTTATAGTCTCTTTTCTCTTTCTACAGCTCCTTCCATTGAAGAAATCAAGGAATAGATCAAGATGATTTGTGCTGGGGAGCCTAATATCAAGGCTGTGGTTCCCTTTATTTTGGTATCCTATTCTCCAGCGGAGAGAATAGAGAAGCTCAAGGTAAAATAAAAAACTTCCTTTCATCATTTATGTATTTTTCCGATTGGTATGCCATATTTTTGCTTTTTCGTGCAGTCGGTCGGGTTAGAGATCAATGTGCTTACCGGGAGCTCTGATCCAATCGACGTTCCAACCACTGATGCCCCAACGACCAATCAAGAGGGTGGCTTCTTAGAGGTAAGAGAGGCATTAAAAAGGAATTTACATTTTAGATGAAGTATTCCATCGCCAGACTAATTTGGATGTATAATTAGGTGGGAGGAAAAGTGGATCCACCGACCGAAGTTACTGTGGTCGCGGACTCTAGAGTGGTTGTGACTGACCAGGTGGTTGCTGCTGAAGCAACCGTCCTAGAGGTCGACGAAACCACAACCTCCGACCAAATGGTCAGGGAACTTATCTCTGACCCCATGGTCGGGGAGATATCTTCCGACCTCTGGTCAAAGGATGTGAGGGGTCTAACCAGCCCTACCGGTTCGAAACCGGTGAAATTGGTTGAAAAGAAATGGAAGGCAAGCACTGTGGACTTTGCTCTAGGGCATTTCAAGATCAAGACCAAAAAGACGACTAGGTGTGTATACATGAAGAAACTTATGTAAATACATACCTTTAATGTTTTTGGTACTCCAAAATCTTGATTTTCCTTTATTCTATTTTCATAGGTCCTCTGGTGTTCCGGTTATCTTCGATCAGAGTACCCCTCAGGAGAAAATTCTTGAGGAAAAAGTGGTCGAGCCAGCCCCCGAGTAGGTGGTGGTGCTAGCGCCTGCTCAAGAACTTGTGGTGGCTCTGACTCAGTCTAAGGAGATTGGAGTTGAAGAAGAGCCCCAGCAGTTTCCACCTCTTGCTTGATCGTTCAAGGATAGAGGATTTCTTCGTTATTAAAGAAGTCTTGTCATCCTAGCAACTTCCCCAATTGCCCTCGGATCTTCAATGATGAGAAGCTTGATGGGGCTTGGAGGAGAATTTCAGACCATTAATTAGAGATGGACCCTAATGCTATTTACTCCGAATATGTAGACATAGCGATACATGTAAGCACATATAATCACTCTTATAGTATTTTGTTTAAAGTTTATTAAAAAACTTAAAGAAGTTTGCTATTTTTGTAGCATATAGTGGATAATATTGCTGTGTTCAGAGGACTAACCCAGTGAATAACTGTTCTGGAGAAGAAAAAACTCTGAACTGAAAAGTAAGAACCTGGTAACTTCTTCCCTTTCTTGTTATTTTGTTCCTCACTGTTCCTCAACTTCTTCCCTTGTCATATTTGACAGAATTTTAGAAATTTGAGGAGGATGTCGTGGCAAAGGAAGCCACGATAACTAGGCTTGAAGAGAGGTGCTAGGCTAAAGACCGGTCGATCGAAGACTGGTCGACTAGGTTCAACAAAGCCTCCCTCAAGCACAAAGAAGCCATCGAGACTTTCGAGAAGAAAGTTCAAGGTAACTGATCGTAAACTTGACCAGGTTTATTATGTTTTAACTATATTTCTTTAACTTTTGATCCACTCATGCAGAGCAAGTTCAAAAATTAGAAAAAGCTCTTGAGTTCGAGCACGACAAGGAGGCAGAAGTCGGGCAGAGTCTTGAACAGAAAGTCAAGGCTCTCAACAAAATGCTCTTCGACATGGGATCGGGATTATGTCTTCCCTTTTTAAGAGATCTAGTGGAGAAGGTAAATTACCTTGGTCGACAACTTGAAGATCTCAAAAGTCTACTCGAAACTACTCGGAAGAACCAAGCGTAGACCATGAAGAACGCTGTTGCTAACGGACTTAACTTTGCTTTGGTAAAGCTCAAAGCCTCCGACCCCTCCATCAATCTCCGATCTCTCGAAGCGGACTTCAGCTGCTCGGAGGAAGAAGCAACAAAGATCTTCGAAGGAGTAATTCCCTTCAGAAACAACGTTGCAGAGGAGATGGATGTCGGATCTCCGTCTCATAGCGATCAGTCTGCTGGCCCCAAGGAGTAAATTGCTATAATATTAGAATTATAAATGTAAAAACTTACCTTTTGTCACCAGTCAAGTCTGTGTTTATCTTTTAAACTTTACTAAATACTCATATATTTCCTAGCCCCGACTGCTTGTGTTAGTAGAAAAACTTACTAAAGAAGCAGTAGATGAAGAAAAAGAGCAAAAGCTACGGCCATAGTACAGAATATGTGCAGATTATGTTATTAAAATGATCTAATAAACACTAGGAAATCAATTTGGTCAGAACTAGTGTATGACTTCAACTAGTTTTAGATCTTTTCCATAATCGAAATACTGTTTAGTACATTGTGTGGTTGGAAGATGTTATAACACTTGTATTGATGATAAAAATCATGCCAAAATGTATGCAAAAGCGATAAGTGGTCTTATTTATACACATTATCCAAACGGGTCGTAAAGGTTGCTAAGAACCAAAGACATGATACACACTTCATGAAACGTGTTCGTTCTCAAGTTTCGACTGGTAGCAAAGATAGTAAGAAAAGGATCGTCGCTAGGAAAATCCTTCCAGTGGGCAGGACCACATGCAGAGAGGAGAGATTTCCACTAGGAGGCCTTCCGTGTCTCTACCAGTAGCCAAACAAGAGTAGAACAGGAAGTTGAAATGAAGAATGTTAGTCTTTGAATTCTCAAGCATGTAAGTAACTATATCGAGTTGTCTGTGGTATGCTCCTTTACTTGTTTGCTTCTTTGAGAAATGAGTGTATAGTCGCTCGTGAGAACCATCGCTGTGATGGTTACGATTAGGACCCTTATATCTTGTGACAACTATGTCAGGACCAAAAAAAGTAAAAGAGATCCTTTTAGAATGATATCGAAGAGAAATGGATCTTCTCCGACCAGTTAAACAACAATAGTATGTGACTAGATGACGAATAATGGACATATAAACAATATCACTCATCGAAATTTAAAGAAATGATGAATCTTTATTGAAATTAAAAAATGCAAAAACTATACAAAGAACTTACACAATTGATCAATGTTCCAAGAATTTGACAAAATATTTCCATCTGACATGGCTAGTCATACCGAACCAAGTCTGGTGACTTCGACCACAGTGTATGGACCTTCCCGTTTTGGCGAAAGTTTGTTGTGATTTGCTTGGCTCTGAATTTTTCTAAGAACCAGATCACCTACAGCTAGGCTGCGAGGTTGCACCTTACGACTATGGTACCTTTTCATGGCTTGTTGGTAAACTGATGATCATATAAGGGCTTGGTTTCGTCTTTCTTCAAGGAAATTGATGTCGTCGAGTCATCGTTTTGTCTGATCATTCTCATTGAAATAATCAGTTTGAGCAGAGCTAATTTTTAGCTCTGGAGGAAGCATGGCTTCAGCACTGTAAACTAGAAAAAATGGCATTTCACCAGTCACACGACTGGTCGTGGTTCGAACGGCCCATAACACTGAAGGAAGTTCTTGAACCCAAGCTCCTAACTATTCTGTTAACTGGTCGAACACTCGACGTTTTATTCCTTGCATTATTATACCATTAGCTCATTCGACTGTGTAACACCCTAGCTCAACACTGAGCTTAGGATGCTACTAAACTAACTTAACAATTCAATTTCCTTCTAATCATTATCAAATAATAGCAAGCTTTCCAACATCTAGTAAGCTAGCATTAATCAAAACTATATTGAATAACAAGATTCTAGACATAAACCTTGTTCTAATCATCAATTAACCGAACCACATGAATACATCAGGATTCTTCAAGGTTCTACTTTGATGATAGATTAAGCAAGTCACTTGAATTATTCTAACATGTAAGAGTAAATGAATCAAGTTCTAAAGTATTAAAGCATCAACAGTAACATTCATAAGACATACTTAACTATTCCAATTACAGTTAACTCAATCATCACGAAGGATTAGCACAATCTTAGAACAGAAGTAATAGCGGAATCACTTCAGTATAAGTAAAAGAGCTATATTTATGTGTCATGGGTGATCATGAGTGTATTGCACCAAATCTAACCCTTCCCATGCATGTCGCTTCCTCGAGAAGTACCTAAAGAAAACATCAACAACAAGCGTGAGTCCACGACTCAGCAAAGCACAACAGTGAAGTAATCAAAACATACACATATATGGAATATAACAAAATCCTCATATTGCCTACAACAATTGATCCATTTTCATGCATTGCAAATGCCAAGAATGCAACTTTCTTCCTTCTTTGCAATTACTAGTAATGCAGAGTAGTGCATCCATCGATGCATACTCAAGCAGTCAAGCCTGTGCCCTCAGGCATAGGGACGTCAAGCCCACACTCCACGAGTGTGGGGACCTCATGCCTGTCCAATACATGACGGGGATCTCATGCCCGTCTAATGCATGACAGGGACCTCAAAAGAATCAATTCTTGGCTACCACGTAGTCCAAGACTCAAGGATGAATGCCAAAATGCAAATGAATGTAATAATCTTAACCGATCATGAGCGAATAACATTTAGAGGCAAAATCATAAATAACATTCCATACAATGAAACCATAGAAAGTTTCATGAATTTATCTTCGCATATACTTGCCTCATGTAACATCCCAATTTTCGGAGCCTTTTTGAAGAATTTTCAAACTCAAAAGTAACAATTCGGTTCTGTTGATTGCTCCAGCTTAACTTGGAATTTTAGAAATTTGGAGGTTTAACTTGAATAAATCGAACTCCAATTAACTCTTTTGGTAGACATTGAGTTGTTAGTGCTCTTTGGCTTTCAGTTTCCTTCTCTGTTTGCCCTGTGCCCCCTTTGGCCTAGCCTTTCTTTCTTTGGACCTCCCTTTTAGGTTTAGACCTCCCTGGTGTTTGAACCTCCCTTTTTAGGTTCGAACCTCCCTTGTGTTTGAATCTTCCCTTAGGTCCAAGCTCGGGTGTGTGTTTCAAATATCCTAGATATCCGAAATTCAAATTCGGGATGTAGTTTTCCCTTTTGATCTCTCCCTCGTTTCTCATTCTTTCCTTCTCTGTTCGTTTGGGCCTCCTTCGTGTCCATTTGGACTTCCCTCTGGTTCATTTGGTTTTCCATCGTGTACGCTCGGACCTCCCGCTTGCTCCAGACCTCTATCGTTTTTGTACCGTTCGATTTGTGTCGGACGGGTTGATATTTTTGGCACGTTCGGCCGGTCCGGACACCCCAACCCTTTTGAACTGTCTGATCGAAATCTAGCAGCTCCTGCACCATTGCACCTTTTCTCGCTACCGCAGGACCTCCCTTGGTTTCAATCTGACCGTCAGGACCTCCCCTTGTTTCAATATGACCGTCAGGACCTCCCTTGGTTTTGATCTGACCGTCAGGACCGCCCCATTTTCAATCTCACCGTCAGGACCTCCCTTGGTTTCAATCTGACCGTCAGGACCTCCCCTTGTTTCAATCTGACCGTTAGGACCTCCCTTGGTTTTGATCTGGCCGTCATGACCTCCCCTTGTTTCAATCTGACCGTCAGGACCTCCCTTGGTTTTGATATGACCTTCAGGACCTCCCCTTGTTTCAATCTGACTGTCAGGACCTCCCTTGGTTTCAATCTAACCGTCAAGACCTCCCCTTGTTTCAATCTGACCGTCAGGACCTCCCTTGGTTTTGATCTGACCGTCAGGACCTCCCCTTGTTTCAATCTGACCGTCAGGACCTTCCTTGGTTTTGATCTGGCCGTCAGGACCTCCCCTTGTTTCAATCTGACCGTTAGGACCTCCCCTTGTTTCAATCTGACCGTCAGGACCTCTCGTGGTCTTCTTGCGAAGACCTCCTCCTCAGGACCTCTCGTGGTCTTTTTGAAAAGACCACCTCCTTCGGTCTTTTTGCAAAGACTACCCTCCAGGGTCATGACCTCCCGATTGGTCAAGATCTCCCCGTTCTGGTCAGGACCTCCTGTTGGTCACGACCGGTCTTTTGCAAAGACCACCCCTTTTGTCTCTTTGCAAAGACCACCCTCGTGGTCTTTTTGCAAAGACCACCTCCGTGGGTCACGATCTCCCCTCTGGGTCGGGTCAACCACCTATGCTTTGACTGGCTCGCTTGTTAGTTCCTACTCATTATCTTCTTCCTCCCGTTGTGTACTGCCATAGCAAAAGTCTTGAAGCATTTAATGAGATTGCTTCTGCAGCAGCAAAAGTCTTCAAGCATTTAATGCGGTTGCTTCTGCAGTACATTGTTTCCCTCTTTGGTCACTTCCTTGACTTGCTTCTTTTCCTTCCACCACCTACTCCTATCGCATGCATTTATTGTGGCGTCCTCCTCTCTCAGGACCCCCCGTGCCTATAAAAGGCCCGAGAAGAGCTCTTTGGCCTCTGTTTGTTGCCCAGTGCCTTGGACCTCCTCCCTTGAGCTAGACCTCCCTTGTTGGAGCCTCCTCTTGAGCGATTCAAGCCCCTGTTTCCATCTTTCTCCGTAACCTTTTCTTTGGCTCTTACTTGGTGAGTTCTTTGATCTTCTTGTTGGAGTTTGTTTTACTTATTTGGGTTCTCCTCGAACGTGTAGATCCCGGTTTCTCAGAGGAGTTCTTGGACCCGGCCACCTCAACAGAAGCTTCTCAGTTCTTTGTCGAAGGCAAGTCATAGACCTTTGATCATTTTGAACCCATCTTTTGCAAAAAGTATGTTGTTTTAAGATATCATGCATGGCAATTTGTATACAAATGGTTTAGGGAGTAGTTAATTACCCTCTTGCTAGTAAGACTCCTTGGTATATTTGAGACATACATGTTGACATGTTCCCATGACATCCATAGGATGGGCTTTGTTTGTTGGTCTCTGTTGATCACCAACATGGGTACGTTTGATGCTTAGCCATGCTGTAGCTTGCGTTGGTATCAACCTCAGGATTCTTTAATATTGAACTTGACTAATGAACTATGGAATCGTGGCAATGCCGCTTGTTGAAAATTGTTGTGCTAGGACTACGGTGGTCCTTTGGTCATGGAGGAACCCCAAAATGTTTTATGCTCGGGCGAGTGGAAGGTGGTTAGTGTGGGTGCAGGAAGCACATTGGGTTGTGGATAGCTTCGCCTGAGCAGCCAACTAAGGACTTTACCTTGAACTAGTGATCTGGGTCATCTCGTGCAACCACATGTCCAGGATGGGGTGGACCGGGTGTAATAATCAGAGAAGCTTGAGTCAGTTATGTGATGGTTGAGAATGGCGCAAGAGGGGGCCAGGACGGCGAAACCTTAGCGAGCAGAACCGAGTCAAGTCGACCTTTGTAAAGACCTGGTGGTGGTCTCTACTTGATTCACAAGTCCAAGGAAACGTGTGTCGTATCAAGCGACTACCTCTTGTGGGTAAAGTGTACAACCTCTGCAGAGTGTAAACCTATTCGAATAGCCACGGCCTCGGTTATGGTCATGTCCGGAGATTTCACACAAGGGGTAGATTTTTCTTAAAAAGTTGGTGGTCTTGAGTAGGTCTGTTGTTCTGGTGTGGTCCACGCTGTGATTAGGGTGATCACAGTGAGGACTGGTTGTGGATAGGGTGTCCACAAATGTTTTCAAAGAAACTTGTTTACTTTTGTGTTTTCTTTCTTCTGAGCTTTGCAATCTATTTATTGTATCTCCAATAAAAGTTGCTTTCTGCCAACTAACAATTCAGTTGTTCCTTGTCAAGCTTAACATGATTTATACTTGCATATATTCTCTATGACTTGCTGAGTATATTCCATGTACTCATGGCTTTGCGCCCTCTGTTTGATCAGCAGAGGAGGGTGATCCAGGGAGCTCCATGCTCTATGAAGACCTTGCAGCCTAGGGGATGTCCTCCACTCGATAGCCTGTGGGGCTGATCGAATGGACCCATGTGAGCTTTGTGTTTCCACTGCTTTGTATTTTTCTCTTTGTCAGAAGCCCGATGAGGCAACCTCAGAACAACTTTGACCATAAGGTCTTTTGCTTATGTCAATATTAATTTGTCTCGCTTCATCTTTAGTTGGTTGTATGGTTGTGATTCCATCTCTAGGTTCTGTGGCTTGAGCTAGCCATGGATCCTGGGACTAGCTCGATTGCACGAGGGTCTCGTGGTGTTACACGGTCTTGCCGGCAAATACTGTATCGAGAGCCGTATCGGTGAGGGGCGAACCTTAGTTTGCATGGTCGCTTTAGTCAGGAACCTCAAAAATTTATTTTTAATTCAAACCAACAGAGTAACATGAGTAGCAATTCTTCTCTCATCTTATTCTGTTCTGTTCTTACCTTGTTCTATTCTCTCTTCTCACCTTGTTCTTAGATCTTTATGCCTTACCTCCGCTGAACCTTGTTTGCAATTTAAGCTGACCCTTCTTATCTCAGTAACTTCAATAGGATCGGACTTGGTTTTGAGTCGACCATCCCAATAGGTTGAGCTAGAAGTGTTGTTGCTAAGCTACCCTTTTAGCTCCAGTGTCGCTTAGTCTCGAAAATAGGACCTTTTGTTGAGTTTTTATTGCTTCTTAGTAGCTTTTCGGCTACTGGTTCTTCTGAGTTTAACCTACCTTTCCCTAGTAGGTTGTTCTATCTATCTCTCTTGGTCTCGTTCGTCTCTGTGCTTTTCCCTCTTAACTAGTGTGCTTTCTTCTCCTCGTCTTTTAAGCCTGGAAAGTTGGTACAGATGGTTCCGACTCGCCACTCACCTGGCCAAGATGAGCCAGTGGATCCCTCCTTGTCGTCACCACCACCTCCTCCAGCCGCAACCTCAGATCCTGGTTTGGGGCAGTTTATGGCAGCCCAGATGCAAATGATGAGCGCAATGATGGAAAGTATGAGACAAATAGTAGCTCAACAAAATCAGACATCTGCTGCCCTCCTTGCCTTGTTGAACCAAAACTAGACAGCTGCTGTGCCACCACCACCACCACTAGTTTTTCCTCAGTCAAGAATGACAGAATTTATGAGGACCCGTCCCCGTACTTTCTCTAGCTCTTCTGAGCCATTAGACGCAGATGATTGGCTACGTTCCACTGAAAAGAAGCTCGACATCACCCGGTGTGACGACCATGAGAAGGTCCTTTATGCTTCACATCAGCTGGAAGGTGCTGCCTCAGAACGGCGGGAAAATTATTGTGCTGTTCATACCAACCACCAGAACATATCTTGGGTAGAATTTTCAGAAGCTTTCCGCCGCTCTCATATCCCCGTTGGGAAGGTGGAGATGAAGAAAAATGAGTTCCGTGAGCCGCGACAAGGGAGCATGACAGTGAGTGAATACCTTAATAAGTTCACTCAGCTTGCCCGTTATGCCCCGGAGGATGTGGCCACTGATGATGCTAGACAGAAACGATTCAAGAAAGGACACAACCCCAGTTTGAAGGTCCAAGTTGTTGGCAACGATTACGCAGAGTTCCAGCAGCTGGTGAACAAGACTTTGCTTATTGAAGAATCTCGTCGTGAGCTCACAGAGTCCTACAAGAGGAAGATGTCCCAGCCGAGTGCTCACCAAGGTCATTCGCAGAGAGCCAGGACCAATGCTCAACCCCCTATTCGGTTTGCTCCTCAGGTTACCTACAGAGCCCCTGCAGCTGTGTGAGGAGCTCCCTCGGAACATACTGCCCGGATTTTTTTTACTCCGGTACTACCGCACGGAGGGGCGTTAGTACCGCTGGCTAAGTCGGGCAAGCACTGCCAGGAGCTCAGGGTGGTCCGGAAGGACCGTCCGGAGCGTCTGGTAGTACCGCGGTCCGGAAGGACCGCGCGGTAAGTTTGAGAGGAGGTCCGCCAGGACCTCCTAGGAGATCCCAAGACCTCCTGGAGGTCTTGGCCCTGTGCACACCGAGCCAGTCCCAGGATCAGATTTGCTAGCTCGCACAGATCCAACACAAGTGTAATCAAATCCATACAACACGCACAAAGAGAAGCAGACCAAAATATCACATATATTAACAAGGGACCTTAAGGTCAAGGTTAGTACAAGGGTGCCTTCAAGGCTAACAGCAAAAGAGAACACAACATAGCGGAAATAAAACAACATCAAGGTCCATTCGGCCAGCCCGCATGCTACCAAGTGGAGGACGTCCTAGCGCACAAGGTCTTCAAAAGAACTCCCCTCCTGAGAGCACCTGGTCACCTGGATCTCCAACCTCTGCTGATCAAAAACAGCAGGGCACAAGCCAATGAGTACTTTGAATGTACTCAGCAAGCCGTGGGTAAGGTATGCAAGTAGTATTATGCACGGCTTGACAATGAGAGCTGTATAGTTAGTTTGCAGAAAGCCAAGTTCGACAGTAAATAACATAATAGATTGCAAAGCTCAAGTTAAAACAATAATACATAATTACTTTTGATTTTCAAAGGAGACAGTGAGCACCCACTCACTCCCAAGGCACCCACCAAACCTCCCTAGAGCACCCACTCCAGAGCACCACAAGACCGGCCCCTAGACCACTTTGTGAGCCAACCATGACCCCTCTGGAGCCGGCCAAGGTCTCTTCGAGGTAAAAGCCATGACCTCTCATCAAAGCGCCCAGGAGGAACACCATTTCATAAAAGGAATTCTACCCCTCATTCGAAATCTTCGGGCGTGTCCATAACCGAGGACGCGGCTATTCGAATAGATTTACTCTACAAAGATGTACAACTTTACCCACAAGAGGTAGTCGCTTGATATAACACACGTTACCTTAGACATGTGAATCAAGTAGAGACCACCACCGGGTTTTTACAAAGGTCTGTTCCAACTCAGTTCTGCTCGCCAAGGTTTCGCTTCCGGTGGGGTTGCAAATACCACCGGATTCATGCCCCCTCTTGCGCCATTTCCATCAAAAACAGAATCGAGTCAGAGCATCTCTAGTTATTGCACCCAGTCCACCCCATAATGGACATGTGGTTGCACGACATGGCCCAGATCAATGACTCCCAAGGTTCAGTCCTTAATTGGCTACTCAGGCAAGGCTATCCTTATCCCAATGTGACCCCAAGCAACAACTCTGGGGCACCCAGGTGACTCCATAGCAACAACTCATGGAGTACCCAAGTGACTCCATAGCAACAACTCATAGAGCACCCACTACTAGCACCTTGCCAACTTGCCCGAGCATAAAACAATTTTGGGTTCACCTGGCCAAAGACCACCCTGGTCTTGGCACAACACATTTTAGAGTGGCCTCGCACTACAAACAACACAACTATGGCTTCAACCCTAGTTGCTTATCTGTGACACCAACCAAGGTTCCATAAATTAGTTAGTCAAGTTTAGCAATAATGATTCATGAGGAGACCAGCGTCTACTAGAGCATAGCTAAGCAAACATGATACCCATCTTGGCAAGCATGTGAGCACCCGGATTTATTAAGCTCATAATACTTAGTCATCCAATTGACCCTAGTATTATCAACCAAATAAACCCAGTCTCGAGAGATGTATACTCCCGAGAATGCAGTATACATACCTCACAACAAAAGAGTGTATCCATTCCATACAACACATAGTACATAAGCAACAAAACAGAAGTTAATATTAATAAGGAATAGGTTATTACAAAAGAGGGCCTTCGGCCAAATAACAACAGAACTACAAGAATAACAATGAAGCAAAAGTGCCATAAAGATGGCTATAACACAAAGCCAATCGGTGTGCCTTAACCCTAGGCATCCGACAGGACCGCCAAGCTAGTCGTCGAAGAAGGCGCAACACGTAGCACAAAAGAGAGGCTCAAGGAGCTCCCTTCTTCCTCTGCAACAAAAGCCACAAAATGCCACAACCACAGGCGATGAGTACATAAAGTACTCCGCAAGACTTACGTGTGAGATAACGAGAACTATAAATAGCTACATGCAAGCTTTATTTAAGTGGATGAGGCTTTGGACTCATTTTAGCATAAAGCAAGTTTCATTTGCAATAACATAATAGATTGAAGGCAATTTGGCAAAGCATTTTTAAATGTTGAAGTAACAACGAGATAATAACATAGTAACAACAACAAGATCAACCTGGAAGTGACTAACCCAAGTCACCACAACAATAGCATGAACATCCATTCATACCAACCCATCAAGTTTTAATTAAATGGTTGAGACTAGTCTTGAACGACCTTACCAAGCATGTCCATAACCTAGGACGAGGCTATTCAATAGTTTTAACCTGCAGGGTGTACCAATGTACCCACACGCCGACCGCCTTTCCTTTAAGCACACTACCTTTGGTATGCCAAGACGGCTAAGTCCCACGAGACATTTCCAATGGGCGATGCTAATTACGAGCCGCATCCCACGGGGACAAGGACACATTAGACAGCCTAACCGGTGCGCTAATGCTCCCTCCCCACCACACACACACATTTTCTTGTAAAACATACCAACCGACCACTCATAATTAACACCTCCCAAAGTACTTAGTCAAGAGAGGTCCCATATCCCCTCGTGTGGTTAGCACGCAAAGCGCTTGGCTTAGTGACCCAAGTACTTGGTCCTTAGGGACCCAGCATACCACCACATTCCAAAACCGCACCATCCATCCAATATGCCCAAGTCTAATTCAATCTTTTATTTTCAGTTTTGATTTTACAATTAATCAAAGCACAAGTGCTGGACATATAGGAGTAATAATCAGTTTTGAGTGATCAAGACCATCGACTAAGTCGATGATCGCCCATTACTACCGTTACTAAGCATGTCTAGCGAGAGAAAGCATAACTACTAAGTGATAAGAGCTCATCCAATGAGCTCAGACCACAGCAAATAACCTAGGCTTATGGTAGTAGAGTATAAGCAATTCCTACAGATTATGCAACTATAGGGTTACTAGCGACATTTAACACAAAGTAGCATGCATACATAGAAGTAAAACAATATATTAACCTTTAAAATAATGGGACGTTAGAGGGGATATGATCAAACTGCTTGCCTTGCTGATCTAGTTGTGGCAGAGGGTCACTCTCGGGATCGCCACAAATGTCGAAACCTAACGGAAAAAGCGATAAAGAATCGATAAGAACGACGAAAGCAATCAAGGACAGCACAGCAAACGAACTCCAAATACTCTGAAATTTCTATAGCAGCAAGAGGGTGATTTTTAGGGAATTTAGCAACAAGAACCAATGGATTTGGATTCTCAATGCAAAAGATATGATGAAATCAATTCTGCTCAGCCTATTAATACCAAACTGCACTATTCACTAATTTAATTATGAGGCAACATTTTCTAGAACAGAAGTGAAGCTGAAATTTTTACTGTAAAACCAGCACCTCATGAGATGAATAACACAATTGAGTTCACCTCATTTGGAGCTATTATGCACTTTCTACAATTTTTCAAAAACAAGAACTTGAACAAAATTATAATGCACAAGTCCTCATTTTTATAACAGCAACATGCTCAAAACTAATTTTCACAGTGAGTTCATTAATAGAGGAAACCAACCAAGTCGGTCTCACCCAAAAATAATCTACAGAGCATTAGTATTGTATTTTACAAGTTAAGCATTAATTTGAGTGTATATTTAAAGTGAGTTTTAAAATCTAATGGCAAAACTGTGCTCTGAAGCTGAACTCAACTTACAATGATTTTTGGATTAAAGTCAAGTCCAAGACAGAGCTAACACAACTTGAATGACCTCATTTGGATTTAAAACAACAAAGGTATGAAATTCTAAAGTTATACCTTATTTCAGTTTATACTTAGGAGTTCACTGGAATTTCTAAAAACCCTAAAGACATGGGAGGTCATAAGCGGCTCAGATCACATGGGGAGGTCCTCAACGGTTGAGATCTTCCAAAGGAAGATCTAAACTATCAAGATCTCCCCAAGGAAGATCTACATCGCCAAGACCTCACAGGGAGGTCCCGGACGGTCCGAAGTTCCAAGGAGGTCCTCGATGGTTCAGATCGTCCGAGGGAGAACCTTGACGGCCAAGATCTACCCGGGAGGTCATGAACTACCGAGATGACTTCAGGGAGGTCTCTAACGCCACAGCACCTCTAGGGAGGTCTCGACGGCCACGATAAGCGCAGGGGAGGTCTTGGACGCTCGGATCTCCTCTGAGGAGGTCATGGGCGCCCTGACCCAGCAGCACGCCGCACACGATGCTTGGACATGAGATAAATCTTGTGGGGACACAAGGAGGTCCGCTACGGAGGTCTTAATTGCGCGCAAAGGGGCGGTGGTTAATGGCGGTTAAGACATGCCAATGAAGACAAGATTGAGCAATGATTGGCGATAACTCGGCGGATCTCTGTCTTAAAAACGACAATAGCGTCGCTGCCTTGTCTGACAAAGATTCCGAGTTCAAAGGAGTGGTCATCGCCGGCGATACAGACCTCGTCGGCGATATCCAATGGTACCGTTGGGTCCGCAATAACCATGCGCACCCAATGGACCTCCTCTCGACGGCGGCGACGGCCTTGAACGCCGGCGAGCCGGAGAGGACAACGAAGGCAAGCACACGGCAAAATCCAAAATGCAAAAGGGAAGCTCCGCGCGACATTCAAGCGTGTGCTCAATGAAAGCTCCACAGCAGCATACATGCGGGTGCCCAGCGCTAAAGGACTATCAGGAGGTTTACCTGGAGGTCCTGAAGGTGCCGGGGAGGTCGAGGATGGTGATGGCCTGAGTTGGAGAAGATGGGAGGCTCTGCTGCTTCAAGCCCAAGCTCCAACTCCACGCTTCAAGCTCCACTAGCCCACTCCTGAAAATGTCAACCTAACAACGAGTTAGGTTCAACTCAGGAGACTTTGGGGGAGCTTAAAATGAGCTAGAGGTTGAGAGGGAGCCACTGGAACACTGTGCCACCGAGGGCTCCGAGCTTCTCAACAATGGCGGCCAAGAGTGGAGATCAGTGGAGGTAGGAGCTCAGCCAAGCACGGGCATGGCAAGCTCCAAGTGTGTAAAAGAAGCCAAAGGGGAGCTCGAGGGCACTTATACCAATGGCACAGAGGTCCTGCACCACGGGTTAAGCTCATGGTGAGCTTAGCCCATGGGGAGGTCCATGGGAGGTCCTGAGCTTGGACACGATTGATGGGACAGGTAGGTTCTGCGACAGGCGTGGCCTAGGTGCGAAAAGGGTCGACATGCATTTAATGCTTGCAGGGCAGAGCCGTTGGAAATGACAAGGCTCTGACTTTGCCCACTGCCACGGCATGCACGCGTGCCCAAGGTAGAAGAAGAACATGACCTCCCATCCACCGTTGGATTACGTGGATGGGGAGGTCCTGGCCCTCGGATTTTAAGTTTGAACCGTTATGTTTTAAGTGACTGGGAGGAGGTCCCAGCCACACGATCGAGGATGGGGAGGTCATGGCCTTAGGATTTAAATCCAAGGACGCACAACCAAAGGGAGGTCTGAGGCTTTGCGTGAAGCGCGAGGGAGGTCAAGACCTTTGGATTTTGATCCAACGGTGGTGATCAAAACAGGGGAGGTCCTGAGCTTGCACAACACACAAGGGAGGTCATGACCGTTAGATTTAGATCTAAGGGCAACGACCTCACGTCGGCGCTGGGAGATCGCGCATAAGACAAGGAGGAGGTCGTGACCGTGGATTTTTAATCCAACGGTACACAACACGAGATAGGGGAGGTCTTGTGCGCTGGATATTTTGAGGGGAGGTCGTGGGCTGTTGGATCCGATCCAACGGTTACGACCTCGTTTAGGTGGGAGGTTTGCTTAGTTCAACAGTGAGGGGAGGTCATGGCCATGGATCTTGGATCCAAGGGCTACGACCTCAACAAGGTGGGATGGCTAGTGGTTTGACAACCCGTGGAGGTTTTTGAGATTTAACATTGTGGAGGTCATGACCGTGGATCTTTGATCCAACGGCTATGACCTCGATGAGGCGAGGAGGTCTTTGCGGTGTTGATCATGAGGAGGTCGTGGCGGTTGGATGTAAATCCAACGGCTGTGACCTGATCAAGGTGGAGAGGAGGTCTGCTGGGGTGCAGACACGGTTGGGCTGGACCAGCTTTGCAAAGTGGCTAGCCCAAGGAACAGTGTAGGCTTTTAAATTTAGTTTTTAACAGCTGAAACTTAGCAGAATTATTTGAGATAGCAAATGAACTCCAAATTTGATGAAATTTTAACTGGAGCTTGCTGACAATGAGATTAACCTTACATAAAATTTCCAGAGGTTATTATGCAACGCATTTTTCTCAGGAAATTCATTAAGGCTGTTCCATGATTTGTTTTGCCTCCAAAAATTATCAAACAAGTTTTACAACTTGTGATATTTTTCAGAGGGGTCCCACATCAGCTTTAGGACCAAGGAAAATATTTTAAAATGATTGGCACAAGATTTAAGATAATTGGAAAATGAGTTTGACTTTTGGTCAACAAGAGCTTTATGCTTTTGAATTACACAACTCTTGGACAAGAATTACATAAGAGATTAGGGTTTTCAAGATGTGAGAAAAAGTTTTAATTTCTACACATATAATTATACTTGAATAACCCTGTTTATACACTTGGGATGTTACAAAGCAAGAATGTCCAACTAACAGTACCCAAGCTAAGGTTATCAAAGGTAACAAGTCAACATGTCAGATACAAAGTGACAAGGGGGGTATAAAGACAAGCAGGTAAATAACTATGCCCAAAACCAACTTCATACAAATAGCAAATGCAAGTTTACAAATCAAAATACTTTTGCAAATGGGATCAAGATGGTCAAGGGTCCCACGACTTGCCTTCAGTGGCGAGCTGCTAAGCTTCAACCGGGGCTGCTGGATCACCGAGCTCCTCTGCGCCAGCGGAAACTACACGGTGCAAAGAAAAACAACTAAATAAAGCAGCTCCAAACGGAAACCGAAAGAACTAACAAGAACAGAAGGAAAAGATCCACAGAGGGGGAGGTCCAACAAGGGGGGGGGGGAGGTCCAAAACCGAAGGGGTCCCAGAGGAGCAAGGAGAGCTTCTCCAGAACCGAGAGAGAGAGGAGGAGAAGAAATGACGAACAGGGAGGAAATGGGTGCCTCTGGTGCCCTATTTAAAGGAAAAGGAGAATAGGATTACCATCAAAATGGGACGTCCAGGTTCAAGGCATTAGTACAAAGTCACTCTGCCACAAGGTATGAAAAAGGACTTGAAACAGGGCTAAGGAGGTGACAAAAAGTAGGAGTAAGTACAAAGGAAAGGACAGCATTTTAATGTGACTTCAACCCACATCAAATGCGCTTTAGAACATGGGCAAGGGAGCCAGTCAAAAGGGTGAACACAAGGTCAAAGGGAATGGTCCAAAGAGGAGGTCCTGCGAGGAGATCCTAAAAGGAGGTCCTACGAGGAGGTCTGAGGGCAGGAAGTCCTAAGACAACCAAGGAGGTCTTGACTGCAAAGGTCCAGACACGGGGGGGGTCTGGACCACAAAGGTCTAAGCACAAGGAGGAGATTCTATGGACAGGAGGTCCAAAAGACACCAAGAGGTCCTCTGGACAGGAGGTCCAAAAGACTACAAAGAGGTCCTAAGGACAGGAGGTCCAGAAGACAAAACAACGGGGAGGACATGAGGACAAGATTCACAAAGGGCAGGTCCTGACGGTCAGATCCTCAAGGAGTAGGTCCTGACGGTCAGATCCTCAAACGAGATCCCAATGGTCAAGATCTAGAGCAAGGGGAGGTCCGGGGAAACAAAGATACGCGGGAGGAACAGGGGCCGTCAGATCTTGTTCGGACGGAGCAAGGCAAATGGGCCGTTCGGACCACCCGAGCGCTCCAACAAGATTGGGCCGTCCGATACGGATCAAACGGTCCTAAGGCAAGAAAGGCAAAACTCAAGCGGTACTACCGCAAGAGCCAGTGATGAGTCCAAATGCTTAAGGTGGTCTAGGCCTAAAGAGGTCCGGGCCTTCTGATCCAAACATAGAGGAGGTCTGGATCGTTAGATCAAGCAATGGAGAGGTCTGGACCCTTGGATCAAACAGTGGAGGGATATGGTTGGTGAAGATCTCAAAAGGGGAGGTCCCAACGGCCAGATATGAAGAAGGGGAGGTCTGAGCAGTTAAGATGTCCAGAGAGGAGGTCCTAACAGCCAGATCTAACAAGGGGGAGGTCTGAGCGGCTAAGATCTCCAAAGGGGAGGTCCTAATGCCCAGATCTAACAAGGGGGAGGTCTGAGCGGTTAAGATCTCCAGAGAGGAGGTCCTAACGGCCAGATCTAACAAGGGGGAGGTCTGAGCGGTTAATATCTTCGGAGAGGAGGTCCTAATGGCCAGATCTAAAAAGGGGGAGGTCTGAGCGGTTAAGATCTCCAGAGAGGAGGTCCTAACGGCCAGATCTAATAAGGGGGAGGTCTGAGCGGTTAAGATCTCCAGAGAGGAGGTCCTAACGTCCGGATCTAACAAGGGGGAGGTCTGAGCGCCTAAGATCTCCAGAGAGGAGGTCCTAACGGCCAGATCTAACAAGGGGGAGGTCTTAGCGGCTAAGATCTCCAAAGGGGAGGTCCTAACGGCCAGATCTAACAAGGGGGAGGTTTGAGCGGTTAAGATCTCCGGAGAGGAGGTCCTAGCGGCCAGAACTAACAAGGGGGAGGTCTGAGCGGTTAAGATCTCCGGAGAGGTCCTAACGGCCAGATCTAACAACGGGGAGGTCTGAGCGGTTAAGATCTCCAGAGAGGAGGTCCTAACAGCCAGATCTAACAAGGGGAGGTCTGAGCGGTTAAGATCTCCGGAGAGGAGGTCCAAACGGCCAGATCTAACAAGGGGGAGGTCTGAGCGGTTAAGATCCCCGCAGAGGAGGTCCTAACGGCCAGATCTAACAAGGGGGAGGTCTGAGCGGTTAAGATCTCCGGAGAGGAGGTCCTAACGGCCAGATCTAACAAGGGGGAGGTCTGAGAGGTTAAGATCTTCGGAGAGGAGGTCCTAACGGCCAGATCTAACAAGGAGGAGGTCTGAGCGGTTAAGATCTCCAGAGAGGAGGTCCTAACGGCCGGATCTAACAAGGGGGAGGTCTGAGAGGCTAAGATCTCCAGAGAGGAGGTCCTAACGGCCAGATCTAACAAGGGGGAGGTATGAGCGGCTAAGATCTCCAAAGGGGAGGTCCTAACGGCCAGATCTAACAAGGGGGAGGTCTGAGCGGTTAAGATCTCTGGAGAGGAGGTCCTAGCGGCCAGATGTAACAAGGGGGAGGTCTGAGCGGTTAAGATTTCCGGAGAGGTCCTAATGGCCAGATGTAACAAGGGGGAGGTCTGAGCGGTTAAGATCTCCAAAGAGGAGGTCCTAACGGCCAGATCTAACAAGGGGGAGGTCTGAGCGGTTAAGATCTCCGGAGAGGAGGTCCTAACTGCCAGATCTAACAAGGGGGAGGTCTGTGCGGTTAAGATCCCCGAAGAGGAGGTCCTAACGGCCAGATCTAACAAGGGGGAGGCCTGAGCGGTTAAGATCTCTGGAGAGGAGGTCCTAACGGCCAGATCTAACAAGGGGGAGGTCTGAGAGGTTAAGATCTTCGGAGAGGAGGTCCTAACGGCCAGATCTAACAAGTGGGAGGTCTGAGCGGTTAAGATCTCCAGAGAGAAGGTCCTAACGGCCAGATCTGACAAGGGGGAGGTCTGAGGGGTTAAGATCTCCAGAGAGAAGGTCCTAACGGCCAGATCTGACAAGGGGGAGGTCTGAGTGCCTAAGATCTCCAGATAGGAGGTCCTAACGGTCAGATCTAACAAGGGGAAAGTCTGAGCGGCTAAGATCTCCACAGGGGAGCTCCTAACGGCCAGATCTAACAAGGGGGAGGTCTGAGCGGCTAAGATCTCCGAAGAGGAGGTCCTAGCGGCCAGATCTAACAAGGCGGAGGTCTGAGCAGTTAAGATCTCCGGAGAGGAGGTCCTAACGGCCAGATCTAACAAGGGGGAGGTCTGAGCGGTCAAGATCTCCAGAGAGGAGGTCCTAACGGCCAGATCTTACAAGGGGGAGGTCTGAGCAGTTAAGATCTCCAGAGAGAAGGTCCTAATGGTAAGATCTAATAAGGGGGAGGTCTGAGGGGTTAAGATCTCCGCAGAGGAGGTCCTAACGGCCAAATCTAACAAGGGGGAGGTCTGAGCGGTTAAGATCTCCGGAGAGGAGGTCCTAACGGCCAGATCTAACAAGGGGGAGGTCTGAGCCGTCAAGATCTCCAGAGAGGAGGTCCTAACGGCCAGATCTAACAATGGGGATGTCTGAGCGGTCAAGATCTCCGGAGAGGGGGTCCTAACGGCCAGATCTAACAAGGGGGAGGTCTGAGCGGTTAAGATCTCCGGAGAGGAGGTCCTTACGGCCAGATCTAACAAGGGGGAGGTCTGAGCGGTTAAGATCTCCAGAGAGGAGGTCCTAACGGCCAGATCTAACAAGGGGGAGGTCTGAGCGGTTAAGATCTCCGGAGAGGAGGTCCTAATGGCCAGATCTAACAAGGGGGAGGTCTGAGCGGTTAAGATCTCCGGAGAGGAGGTCTTAACGGCCAGATCTAACAAGGGGGAGGTCTGAGCGGTTAAGATCTCCAGAGAGGAGGTCCTAACTGCCAGATCTAACAAGGGGGAGGTCTGAGCGGTTAAGATCTCTCGAGAGGAGGTCCTAACGGCCTGATCTAACAAGGGGGAGGTCTGAGCGGTTAAGATTTCTAGAGAGGAGGTCCTAACGGTCAGATCTAACAAGGGGGAGGTCTGAGCAGCTAAGATCTCCAAAGGGGAGGTCCTAACGGCCAGATCTAACAAGGGGGAGGTTTGAGCGGTTAAGATCTCCGGAGAGGAGGTCCTACCAGCCAGATCTAACAAGGGGGAGGTCTGAGCGGTTAAGATCTTCAGAGAGGACGTCCTAAAGGTCAGATCTAACAAGGGGGAGGTTTGAGCGGTGAAGATCTCCAGAGAGGACGTGCTAACGGCCAGATCTAACAAGGGGGAGGTTTGAGCGGTTAAGATCTCTGGAGAGGATGTCCTAACGGCCAGATATAACAAGGGGGAGGTCTGAGCGATTAAGATCTCCAGAGAGGAGGTCCTAACGGCCAGATCTAACGTGGGGGAGGTCTTAGCGGTTAAGATCTCCGGAGAGGAGGTCCTAACGGCCAGATCTAACAAGGGGGAGGTCTGAGCGGTTAAGATCTCCGGAGAGGAGGTCCTAACGGCCAGATCTAACAAGGGGGAGGTCTGAGCGGTTAAGATCTCCGAAGAGGAGGTCCTAACGGCCAGATCTAACAAGGGGGAGGTCTGAGCGGTTAAGATCTCCAGAGAGGAGGTCCTAAAGGCTAGATCTAACAAGGGGGAGGTCTGAGCGGTTAAGATCTCCGGAGAGGAGGTCCTAACGGCCAGATCTAACAAGGGGGAGGTCTGAGCGGTTAAGATCTCCAGAGAGGAGGTCCTAACGGCCAGATCTAACAAGGGGGAGGTCTGAGCGGTTAAGATCTCCAAAGAGGAGGTCCTAACGACCAGATCTAACAAGGGGGAGGTCTGAGCCAAGAAAGAGAGAAAGAAAGAGGGAGGGAAAAGAGATCCAGACACAAAAGGGGTCTGGAAAGGAGAAGCCAAACAGAAAGGCACATAGGGCAAAAAGAGGGAAGAAGGGAAAACTCCAACAAACAACAAAAGAAACCGAACAGAGTTAGTTCAAGTTTGGTTTAATCAATTAAAGCTCTTTTGAAAACTCAAGTTAAGCTTTGAACTCTCAATAAATCCAAATGGTTTGTTTTATTTTGAAAACTACAGGAAACACAGGACAAACGGGATGTTACAAGCTGCCCCTCGCCCTGCTGCTCATGTTTTTCACAGCTCCAACAGCAACGTCAACATCAACAACCATGGCACTGCCAACCCGTCCCCAAGAAGCACCAATCATGCTGCTGGAATCACTTGCTTTGGCTGCAACCAGTTGGGACATTATGCCAGTAATTATCCCTTGAAGAAATCCTCTGTCTTGGTCAAGTCCAACTCGGCAACCCCTCCAACCGGAGCACCCGTGCCAGGAGCAGGACGTGGAGTGCCTCAGTCCTCAGCTGTACCAGTCAAGACATCCTAGTCCTTTGGAAGAGGTCGAGTGAACCATGTCACAGTGGAGGAGGCCCAGATAGCCACTAATGTCGTGTTGGGTAAGTTCCTTGTAAATTCAGCACCTGCAATCGTATTGTTTAATTCTGGAGCTTCCCATTCGTTTGTTTCTCGAAGTTTTGCTCCCAAGCATTAGTTGAAGGTTTTTGCTCTTAAGACATCCTTATTGGTTCAATCCCCCGGTTCGTAGTTAAGCACGAACCAGGGTTGCCCACAAGTTAAGGTGGTCATAGAAGGGGAAGAATTCTTAACCATTCTTATAATCATTGGCACCAAGTCCTTAGATGTGATTTTGGGCATGGATTGGCTTACCGATCACCAAGCAGTTTTGGATTGTGGGAATAGAAGCATCACTGTGGTCAGCCTAGTGGGAATTAGAGTGAGATTTGAAGCCTCCTTGGGAAAGCTTGGAGAAGCAGTGGTCTGCAGCATCAAGGCAATTTCGATAGAAGATGTGCCAGTGGTTTGTGTTTTCTCAGATGTCTTTCTGGATGAGTTACCTGGGATGCCGCCTAATAGAGGTTTGGAGTTTGTCATCAATTTGGTCCTTGGAACTGCTCCAATTTCCAAAAGACCTTACCGTTTACAAGTGAACGATTTGGTTGAGTTGAAGTAGCAGATTGAAGAGATGCGATCTAAGGGTTTTGTCAGACCGAGTTCCTCACCTTGGGGAGCTCCAGTGATCTTTGTTCCCAGGAAGGATGGTACACAGCGGATGTGTGTGGATTATCGTGCATTCAACGAAGTCACCATCAAGAACAAGTACCATCTGCTAAGGATTGACGATTTGTTCGATCAATTGAAAGGTGCCGGAGTGTTCTCCAAGGTAGACTTGAGATCGGGTTACCATCAATTGAAGATTCGTCAAGAAGACATACCCAAGACAACCTTCTCAACCCGATACGGACTGTATGAGTATACGGTTATGTCTTTTGGACCAACCAATGCTCCTGCTTACTTTATGAACTTGGTGAATAAAGTATTTATGGAGTATCTAGATAAGTTCATCATTGTCTTTATTGATGATATTCTAGTATACTCTAAGAGCGAACAAGAGGATGAAGAGCACCTTTGCCTTGCCTTGAAGAAGCTTAGAGATCATCAACTTTATGCTAAGTTCAATAAGTGTGCATTTTGGATGAAGGAAGTTACCTTATTAGGGCATGTCTTTTTTGCCGAAGGAGTTGCTGTCAACCCCAGCAAGGTTAAAGATGTCCTCAATTGGGAGTCACCCAAATCAGTCCCTCAGGTTAGAGGTTTCCTTGGAATGGCTGGTTACTACCGTCGGTTTATAGAAGGGTTCTCTAGGATAGCAAGACCTCTTACTCAGTTGTTGAAGAAGGAAAAGAAGTATGTGTGGACACCTGATTGTGAGCAAAGCTTTCAAAAGCTAAAGAAGTGTTTGACCACTGCTCCAGTTTTGATCTTGCCCGATGTCCGAAAAGACTTTGAAATTTTCTATGATGCCTCACATCAAGGTCATGGCTATGTTCTTATGCAAGAAAGGAGGGTTATAGATTATGCTTCCCACAAATTGAAGCCCCATGAAGCCAATTACACCACTCATGACCTAGAGCTAGTAGCAGTGGTGCATGCTTTGAAAATATGGCGCCATTACCTCATCGGTAATCGTTGCGAAGTGTACACTGATCACAAGAGTTTAAAGTACATTTTCACTCAAGCTGATCTCAATATGAGGCAAAGAAGATGGTTGGAGCTGATCAAAGATTACAACTTGGGAATATATTATCACCCTGGGAAGGCTAATGTGGTAGCCGATGCTCTAAGTAGGAAGGTCTACTGCAACACCTTGATGATTAAAGAAAGTCAGCCGACATTACATGAAGAATTCCAAAAGCTCAAGCTTGAATTGGTAGAAGAAGGTCATTTGGCTGCTCTGGAGGTGCAACTGACTCTCCAAGAGTAGATCCGAGCAGCTCAAGAGAAAGATGTAGACGTCAAAGAGATCAAGAACAACATGAAGAAAGGGAAGTCCTTAAGGTTTTCCGAAGACGAGCAAGGCACCTTGTGGTTTGACAAGCGAATTTGTGTACCAGACCAGAGAGAGCTCAAGCTGTTGATCCTTAAAGAAGCGCAGGAAGCCTTGTATTTCATTCACCCTGAGGGCACGAAGATGTACCAAGACCTCAAAGAGATGTATTGGTGGCCTAGTATGAAGTGAGAGATAGCAGAATATGTGGCTCAATGTGATGTTTGTCAAAAGGTTAAAGCCATGAACCAGAGACATGGAGGTCTTTTGAGACCATTGCCCATACCCAAGTGGAAATGGGAAGAGGTCGAGATGGACTTTATCACAGGCCTGCCTAGGACCCAAGCTAGTTATGACTCAATTTGGGTGGTTGTAGATCGTCTAACTAAGGTCGCCCACTTTATTCCTGTGAAGACCACCTATTCTGGAGACAAATTGGCTGAACTGTATATGGCAAGGATTGTGTGTCAACATGGTGTACCAAAGAAAATTGTGTCGGATCGAGGATCCCAGTTCACCTCAAGGTTTTGGTAGAAGCTACATGACGTCTTGGGCATAGACCTCAATTTCAGCACAGCCTATCACCCGCAGATAGATGGCCAGACATAAAGAGTCAACCAAATTCTGGAGGACAAGTTGAGAGCTTGCGCCCTAGAGAACCAAAACATCTGGGATCGGATGCTACCTTATGCTGAGTTTTCCTACAACAATAGCTACCAATCGAGCCTTCAAATGTCCCCTTTTGTAGCTCTTTATGGAAGGAAGTGTAGAACTGTAACATCCCAAAAATGGGTGTGTGTTTCAAATGTAACCAAACCAGGGTTTGTGTTTCAAATGTAACCAAATCTAGGTTTGTGTTTCAAATGTAACCTATTATGGGTGTGTGTTTCAAATGTAATTAAAGGAGTATAAATTAAAACTTTTCTCACATCTTGAAACTCTTGAACTTTTATATAATTCTTCTCAAGAGTTGTGGAATTCAAAAACCTAAACCTCCTATTGACTAAAGTCAAACGCTTATTCAACTTTGTCACAAATCTTGTGCCAAACTTTGGAAATAATTTTCCTTGGTTCTAGGGATGATGTGTGACCCCTCTGAAAAATTTCATAATTTTTAGAAATTATTTGATAATTTTTGGAGCCAAGTCAAACCAATTTGTCAATTGGTCAAACCCTAGACCATAAACTTGCAGAATTTCTGGAGAAAAATGATGTGCATAAAAATATCTGGAAAATTTATACCAGGTTTATCTTTGGGTCAGCAACCCCCAGTTAAATTCTCAGAATTTTTGGAGTTGTAGAACTCCATTTATAAATTCTCAAATACACTTAGTTTAAATCTACTCCTAACCTGTTGGCACTATTCCTTGGGTTTAAGCTGGAGTCTGGCTCGAGCCAATGGACTCGGTCGAACCAACTAGCGCACCCCAGCGCTAGTTCAAAGCGCGCTGTCGCTGTCAACCATTGGATGGCGATCGTGCGGCTCACGCCTGTCCCGCTCAGCCCCACCCTATTCAAACGCACCAGCTATCGCAGCCTTTGGATCTGAATCCAACCATCCCAATTGAGTTCAATCGCAACCGTCCATCTCCTATCCAGTGGCGCGTGTGCTGGGTCCATGACTTACGGTCTGGTTCCACCCGCCCGTGCACTTCCGACCGAGCCGCTCTGCTGTCGCTGACTGGTGGGGCCGCTCGCGTCGCTGGTCATCTTCTACCTTCCGCTGCGCGCTTGCAGAGCACAGACGGGGAGGTCAGTCTTTGCCGCCATCCTCGTGCCCCTCTTGCCAACGGGTCTTAGCCCATTTAATGCGCGTCAGTGGCCGCCCTCGAAAGTCCATCTTTCACCTGCTCCCATCGCTCGGCTCGCCCATGGCAGGATTGACCACCCGTGGAGTGTTGCCGTCGCAATCCTCAATCCTTCGGCTATAAGTAGCCACTCGGCTCTCCCTCGCCTTCCTTTACACTCCCTTAAGCCTTGGCAAGCTTGCTCTGTGCTTGTTGGAGCTCAAATCACCCAAACACCCTCGGCTGCCATTGATGCACCTCGAGCACCTCGGTGAAGGCAGTGCCCCAGTGGCGTTTATTCCACTTTCTTTGCTTCAATTTGTTCCTCTCATCACCGTGGTGCTATCCCCTAACGCAATTCGGGTTTGCATTCGCAGGAGTCACCTGTATTTGGGATTACTCTTTTAGGCCGAAGAACACCCCCTTCTTCCTCAAGTCCGGTAAGGACCTCCTCCCTCCAATTCTTTGCTCGGGGAGCATCTCTGAGCTATATGGAATCCATTTCGATGACGTGGTTGCGCTATTGTTGCCCAGGCCGTCGTCTCCTCGTTTTTGTCCTCGGCGCCGGCAAGCTCCACCGCCGCCAGAGCTCCTCCTTCCACCTTCGAGCCTCCTCTGTACTCAGGTACATCCTCAGTAGCCCCTAGATGCTCGGGCACTATCGTACTTGAACTACCGCGGAGCATTTCGCTATTGTCACCATGGCCGCGAATGGCGCCGCCGCTCGTCGCCGCATCGCTGCCGTTCTGGGCTGCCTCCGCCGCTGGGAATGGTCCCGGTGTGTGTGGAATACTATTGCGCACACGTTGGTGTCATTGGGTGGTGCCGGCGAGGTCCACGTTAGCGACGGTGAGCTCGGGATCGCGTCGGGCATTTTGTCGGATGAAAACAGCGACGCCGTATTGTCATTAGAACACAGTAATGGCGCCATTAAAATGTCTAATCATTGCTTAGTCTTAATGATGTCTTAAGCCGGCTCTTATGTGCCAGTGCTAGTGGGCCCAAGCCATCTCGTTTACTGTGCACGTGGTTTTGAATTGGGTTCACTGTGGACCGTTCATTTTTAGATCTACGGCCCATATCGATTTTAACGTCGGACTGTCCGAAGTGCGAATCAATCTGGGCCGTCCATTCTTGATCCAAGCGTATGTTGCTTTTTCGGGATTTCATTTACTATTTTGGCCGCGCGCATGGACCGCTCGTTTCCAGATCTGCGGTCCAGATTGAGCCACGTCTATTCCTCTCAGTTAAGCCATTTCTTTTTCCCAGTAAGCTTTATTTTGCAACTGAAAAATGTATTAAACTTCAAAACTTCGTAACTAATTCATTTTAAATCATTTTCGGTTGATTCAAATTTGATAATTCTGTTTTTAACTAAACTTTAATCTAAAAATGGTTGTAAACTTGGTTCGGCTCCAGAAAATTGATTTGAAAATTGGTTTGGAAATAGGCTTTAAATGTTGCTCTAAAAATTGCATTTAACTTGTAAATTGCATAAGTAATTCTCTATAGATTCTTTTTGAGTGAATCCAATTGTGTTGGCTTCCTCTGTTAGTGTACTAAATGGTGGAATAGGTTCTAGTGTGCACGTCTTTGAAAAATCATGGAAAATGCATACTAGCTCGAAATGAGGTGAACTCAATTGTGTTATTCATCTCTTGAGGTGCTTTACTTACCATAAAAATCCCAGGTGCAACACCTCTTTCCAAAATTGTGATTGAGAATTTAATTCGGAAGAACAGTAAGCGATTTGAATTTTCCAGCAATTTCTAAGGTGAGCAGATTTGTTTTGGCCATAACTTTTGCATTGAGAATCCAAATCAATTGGTTCTTGTTTCTAAATTCCTTAAAAATCATGCTATTGCTGCTGTAAAAATTTCAGAGCATTTGGAGAAAGTTGGCTGTGGAGTCTTTTCGGTTTTCCTTGTTCTTATCGGTTCTTTTTCGCTTTTTCGTTAGATGCCGACGAGTGCGTTGATCCCGTGAGTAACCCTTTGCAGCATAGTGAGCAGCTCCAGTAAGGAAAGCAGTTTGATCATGTTTAATCCCATTACTTTCAAAGTCTAATATATTGTTTGCAAATTGTATGTATGCATGCTCTATTTTGTTGTTAAATTATTGTCGATTAGTTGCTCCTATAGATGCATACTCTGTAGGTAAATGTTCAATCTCTACTACTAAGCCTAGGAATACCTTGCTGTGATTTAGAGTTCGTTGGATGAGCTCTTGTCACTTAGTAGATTACGTGTTGATATTGCTTAGAAATGCTTAGCTTACGGTAGAATTGGGCGGTTATCGACTTAGTCGATAACTTTGATCACACAAAAACTATTATTCCATTATGTCCAGCACTTGTGCTTTGTTACTTTGTAAAGAAATAAAATTGAAAACAAAACTGTTATTGACTTGGGCACAACAGATGTTGGTGTGATCTCATGGTGTGTGGAATGGTGCCTAAGTCCCCAAGGACCGAATTACTTGCGCCATTGATCCAAGCACTTTTGTGTACTAACCACACGAGGGGGATATGGGACCTCTCTTGACTTAGTACTTTGGGAGGTGTTAATTATGGGTCGCTGGTGGTTAAAACTGTTTTATAAGGGGAAGAGCACCCGCAGTTGCTTAGGCTGGGCCGGTGTATCCTACTCTTTAGGTTGTGTGCGACTCTTAATTAGCATCGTTCATTGGAAATGTCATGTAAGACTAACCGTGCCGGCATACCAAAGGAAGTGTGCTAAATAGCTTGGTGAAAAGGTGGTCTCACGTGTGGGTACATTGGTACACCCCTGCAGGGTTAAATATATTCGAATAGCCTCGTCCTAGGTTATGGACAAGCTTGGTTATTTCCCGCAAGAATTAGACTACAACCTTTAATTAAAACTTGACATGGGTGGTATGAATGGGTAATTCATGCTATTGTTGTGGTGACTATTGGGTTAGTCACTTCCAGGATTGTTGTTGTCATCTATCTATTGTTATTATGTTGTAGTCTCGCTGTTATTTGCAAATTAAAAATGAATTGTAAAACTACTTTGAATCTATTTAAATATTGCAAATGAAAACTTGCTTTATGCTGAAAACAACCTATAGCCTCCACTTAAATAAGCTTGCATGTAGCATATGTATAGGTCTGTTACCCTACACATCAGTTTTGCGAGTACATTTTTGTTGTACTCATTTGCTTTGCTTAATTAATTTGTTGCAGAGGAGGTTGATCCCCCAGGGTATCACTTTTGTTAGATGTGCGGTGGATTTGACGACTAGGTTGGTGGCCCGGTTGGTTGCCTTGTGGGTTAAAGGTACACTAATTGGCTAAAGGCACACTAATTGGCTTTTGTTTATCGCCATCTTATGGCTTTTGCTTCCGCTGTTATTTATCTTTCTTAGTTGTTATTTGGTTGGTCGGCCCCTTAATAACTCTCTATTATGTATGTCTTTTGTTTAATCTAGTTCGTGCTTGTGGTTCTATGTCTTGAATGGAATTGATGCATGATTTTGTAAAGGGGTGTGCATACTGCATTTCTGGGAAGTATACATATCTCGAAGACACGGGTTATTTTGTTTGTGATGCTAGGGTCAGTGGATGACTAAGCATTACAAGCCGAATAAGCCGGGGTCCTCACAAAGTTGGTATCAGAGCCATACTGACCGTAGTAACCCTAGCTTGGTCGTCTTTAGAATGTTTTGAAAAACTTAGTTTCAAAATATCTAATGGTTTATGAAAGCTTAAGTAAATTCTCTAATTTTACTCCTTACCTATCTTAGCTTTCTTATCTCATCTTGCTCTCAGTTGAGTTTTAAAAGTTGTTTTCCTCTCCTTCACTCAAAAGGTAGTTGTCATCGTTTAATTGGGTTTTGGGAATCAATGAGATTGGCAAATTGAAGTGTTGGCTGCCCTTTTACAAGGTTTTGAAGTTTCTGGAGTCAGTGATTTCGGCTAAGGGCTTGGATGCAAAATCTAGACAGCAAGCATCAAATTTCCAGACAGCAGTCTCATAGGTTTCTAAATAGAGTAGATAATGAGAGGTTAATACAACTAAAACTTGTGGGAATAAAAGGGTAAGATGTGATACTAGTTGGCTAAGTATCTAACACTTATTTTGTTGGTTTTACCTTGCTTAGTAGCGGTGTTAGACCTAGAGTAGTGTGCTGAAACTTTGTCTTCTCAACTGATTGCTCGTTCATTCAATACGGGTGTGTCGTGTCGGGAAGTTGAGTTTTAGTCTCGTGTTTTCTTGCTATCCCTTGAGCCTTTTCGTAAGCTTATAGAATTGTGTTCTTGTTGTTTAAGTTTGGCTTTTGGTCAGGGTGATTTTCCATTCCCCTAGTCGATAGCTTTTCGCTTTCTTTAGCTTCTAATTTTCGGATTTCGTTGCTAACCCCCTTTCTCGCTTCAACAGGATGGCTGGAAGAACTCAGAGTGGTCGTGGTCGGCCACCGGTCAGATGAGGAGCTCCCGCCTCCTCCGACCATGGCTTCAATTCTTGCTCAGATCGAGCAAAACCGAATGGATCAGACCAGGATTCTGGAGGTTCTCGCGCGCAACACCTCCACTCTTTCCAGTGCCTTGGGATCAAGGGGAGGAAGTGGGCATCAGTCGCGTGGGGGACTTGCAGAGTTCCTTCGCACCCAACCGCCCACTTTCTCCAGGTCTGAGGACCCACTGGATGCAGATGACTAGCTTCGTCTGGTTGAGTGGAAGCTCAACATCGCTTAGTGCTAGGAGCAGGAGAAGGCACTTTTTGCATCCCATCAGTTGGAGGGTGCAGCTCTTTCGTGGTGGGAGAACTTTCTCGCCATGCAGCCCGCATGCCACACCGTTTCTTGGGAGGAGTTCCATATTGCCTTCCGGTGGTCTCACATCCCTGCCGGTGTGATGAAGCTAAAGAAGAAGGAGTTTCTCGCGCTCAAGCAAGGGCGCAGTTCGGTCACGGAGTACTTGTACGAGTTCAACCATCTGGCTCGTTATGCTACAGAGGAGGTGGCCACTGATGAGGCCAAGCAGGAGAAGTTCATGGATGGCTTGTCTGAGGAGCTTCAGGACAAGCTATCTATTGTTGACTTCCCTGACTTCCAGACCTTGGTTGACAAGGCCATCGTCTCCGAGCACAAGGGAAGGACGCCGCGAGAGTCCTGCAAGCGCAAGTGGGAGACCCAAAAGTCTTCCCAGACCAGCTCTTCCTGTGCTCATTTCGGCGATCTCGGGGTTCCGTCCTCAGCTTCAAAGACCCCGAGGTCGCCAAGACTGCCTCATCCTTCGCAGCCGCGGCCTCAATCACGCACTGCGAAGTTCTGCTCGTGGCCCCCGCAACCTAGCTGCTGGGGTCACTTGTTTCTTCTGCAACCAGAAGTGCCATTATGCGAATAATTGCCCTAAGAAGACTCGAGCAGCCCCTCGTCCTAATGGAGGACACGGGCAAGGAGGTGGTCCTTCCCAGGATCATAAGATTGTCCCTGCCATCCAAGGCGTGGGAAGCGGCCGCGTCAACCTCATCTCCGCGGAGGAAGCGCAGGAGGCATCTGACGTTGTGTTGGGTACGCTTGTTAACTCTCATCCTGGTACTGTTTTGTTCGATTCAGGAGCATCTCACTCTTTTGTATCTCAGTCTTTTGCTGCTATTGGTGATCTTCTTTTTGCTCCTTTGTTGGCCCCATTGCTCATTCGCTCTCCCGGTTCGGAGTTGAGAGCTGAATCCGAGTGTCGGGAGGTTCCTGTTGAGATTGAGGGAGTAGGATTTTTAGCAAATCTTATCCTCCTCAATGTAGCGAGTTTAGATGTGATTCTTGGCATGGATTGGTTGTCCCAAAGATATGGGGCAAATCGACATGCCGAAGCTCATCTACCTCACAAGTCCCTCGGTGAGCGGGTTCGCTACCAAGCCGCAAGGTCCGTGATCTCTTCGCGGCTTGAAGCGAAGCCAGCTCTGGATATTCGTGAAGTCACAACGGTGTGTGACTTCATGGATGTCTTTCCCGAGGATCTTCCAGGGATGCCACCAGTTCCTGACCTCGAGTTCGTCATCGAGTTGGCTCTCGGTACCACCCCAATTTCGAAGAGGCCTTACCGGATGCCACCGAATGAGTTGGTGGAGTTGAAGAAGCAACTTGGTGAGCTTCAAGAGAAGGGTTTCATCCGACCTAGCTCATCTCCGTGGGGTTGTCCAGCAATCTTCGTAAAGAAGAAGGACAATACTTTGTGCATGTGCGTCGATTACCGTCCGCTTAATGAAGTGACGGTAAAGAAAAAGTATCCTCTACCCCGCATCGACGATCTCTTTGATCAATTATCTGGAGCTCAAGTTTTCTCCAAGATTGATTTGAGAGTGGGATATCATCAAGTTCGGATCCGACCGAGGATATTCCCAAGACGGCTTTCTACTCGCTATGGTTTGTACGAGTATACCGTCATGTCTTTCGCTTGACCAATGCTCCGCCTTTGTTCATGAATCTCATGAATTCGGTCTTCATGGAGTATTTGGATAAGTTTGTCGTGGTCTTCATCGATGATATTCTTATCTACTCCAAGAACGATGAGGAACACGCCAAGCATCTGAAGCTTGTTTTGGGCAAGCTGCGCGAGCACCAGCTGTATGCGAAGTTCAGCAAGTGCGCGTTCTGGTTGAAGGAAGTGGCTTTCTTGGGCCATATTCTTTCAGCGGGAGGCGTAGCCATTGATCCTAGCAAGGTCAGTGATGTGCTTTCCCGAGTCGCCCGATTCCGCAACCGGCGCGGAGTTTTCTCGGTTTAGCAGGATATTATCGTTGCTTTATCGAGAACTTCTCCAAGATCGCGAAGCCGATGACTGAGTTGCTCAAGAAGGACAAGAAGTTCTTATGGTCCACTGATTGCGAGGAAAGTTTTCAAGTACTCAAGAAGCGTTTGACCACCGCTCCCGTTCTCGTTCTTCCCGATGTTCATCAGAGCTTCGATATCTTTTGCGATGCTTCTCGTCGAGGCCTCGGTTGTGTCCTTATGCAAGAAAGTAAGGTAGTGGCCTATGCATCAAGGCAATTGAGACCTCATGAACTCAACTATCCTACCCATGACTTGGAGCTAGCTGGTGTGATTCATGTACTTAAGATTTGGCGATATTACCTAATCGGTAATCGTTGTAAAGTGTATTCGGATCACAAAAGCTTGAAGTATTTGTTCACCCAGCCAGATTTGAACCTCAGGCAAAGGAGATGGTTGGAGTTGATCAAAGACTATGATGTGGGTATTCACTACCATCCGGGCAAGGCTAATGTCGTTGCCGATGCGCTTAGTCGTAAAGTGCATCGCAATGCCTTGTTGGTCAAGGAGCATCAGCCCACCCTTCTGGAGGAATTTCAGCATCTCAACTTGGGTTTGGTTGAGCAGGGTTTCCTCTCTACCTTGGTTGTGCAACCAACCTTGGTGGATCGGATCAAGATCGCTCAGTAATCGGATGCTGGAGTGAACCAAATCAGGCAAAATGTCAAGAATGGAACAGCCAAGTGCTTCTCTGAAGATGAGCTTGGTGTTGTGAGGTTCGGGCAACGCCTTGTGGTTCCAAAGGACATGGAGTTGCGGAATTTGATCCTCCGCGAAGCCCATGATTCGCCTTTGTCCATTCATCCCGGGGCCACAAAGATGTATCAAGATCTCCGCTAGGGATTTTGGTGGACCCGAATGAAGAGGGAGATTGCAAAGTTCATTGCCGAGTGCGACGTGTGTTGTCGTGTGAAGGCCGAGCATCAGCGTCCAGCTGGATTGCTTCAGCCCCTGCCTGTTCCTGAGTGGAAGTGGGATTCGATCGGGATGGACTTTATCACCGGTTTACCCAGGTCACCGAAAGGAAATGATGCCATTTGGGTTGTCATTGATCGGTTGACTAAAGTGGCACACTTTCTTCCAGTCAAGACCAAGATTCGTACCGGTCGCCTAGCTGAGCTCTATGTATCCAGGATCGTGAGCTTGCATGGTGTGCCGAAGACGATCGTTTCTGATCGTGGTTCTATCTTTACTTCCCAGTTCTGGCATAGCTTGCAAGAGGCTATGGGAACTCGCCTTCCCTTCAGCACAGCATATCATCCCCAAACTGATGGTCAGACCGAGAGGATCAACAAAGTTTTTGAAGACATGCTCCGTGCTTGTGTTCTTTCCTATGGGAAGCATTGGGAGAAATGCTTACCATTCGCCGAGTTTTCTTACAACAACAGCTTCCAAGCCAGTCTCGACATGACACCTTTCGAGGCCTTATACGGGAGAAAGTGCAGAACCCCGTTGAACTGGTCTAAGACTGGTGAAAGACCCTTCTTTGGCCCGGACTCGATCAATGAGGCCGGGAGTCAAGTCCAAATTTTATTTCGGCGCCTACACACGCCTCAATCCAGCAAAAGAGCTATGCGGATCGCCGCCGTCGTGAGTTGAGTTTTGAGCCTAATGACTTTGTTTATCTCAAGTCTCTCCTTTGAAGGGCCATCAACGTTTGGCCAAGGGCAAGTTAGCTCCTCGGTATGTGGGTCCCTACCGCATCATCGAGAAGAAAGGAGCCGTTGCCTATAAGTTGGATTTGCTCGCCGCACTTGAGGGGGTACATGATGTGGTCCATGTGTCCCAGTTAAAGAAGTGCTTCCGTGTTCCAACTGAGGAAGCTCCGTTGGAAACTCTCGATGTTCAAGAAGATTTGACCTATTGTGAGCACCCTGTTCGTATCCTTGAAGAGGCTGAACGAAGAATGAGAAATCGTTCCATCAAGTTCCTTAAAATTCGATTGGTCGAATCATTCCGAGGATGAAGCTACTTGGAAAAGGGAAGATCGCTCGCTATGGACTACCCTCTTTCTTTTCTGAGTGAGCCAAATCTCGTGACGAGATTTTGTAAGGGCGGGGGAGATTTTGTAACATGCCAAATATGGGTGTGTGTTTCAAATGTAACCAAACCAGGGTTTGTATTTCAAATGTAACCAAATCTAGGTTTGTGTTTCAAATGTAATCTATTATGGGTGTGTGTTTCAAATGTAATTAAAGGAGTAGAAATTAAAACTTTTCTCACATCTTGAAACTCTTGAACTTTTCTATAATTCTTGTCAAGAGTTGTGGAATTCAAAAACCTAAACCTCCTATTGACTAAAGTCAAACCCTTATTCAACTTTATCACAAATCTTGTGCCAAACTTTGGAAATAATTTTCCTTGGTTCTAGGGATGATGTGTGACCCCTCTGAAAAATTTCATAATTTTTAGAAATTATTTGATAATTTTTGGAGCCAAGTCAAACCAATTTGTCAATTGGTCAAACCCTAGAACATAAACTTGCAGAATTTTTGGAGAAAAATGATGTGCATAAAAATCTCTGGAAAAATTATACCAGGTTTATCTTGGGGTCAGCAACCCCTAGTTAAATTCTCAGAATTTTTGGAGTTGTAGAACTCCATTTATAAATTCTCAAATACACTCAGTTTAAATCTACTCCTAACCTGTTGGCACTATTCCTTGGGTTTAAGCCGGAGTCTGGCTCAAGCCAATGGACTCGGTCAAACCAACTAGCGCACCCCAGTGCCAGTTCAAAGCGCGTGGTCGCTGTCAACCGTTGGATGGCGATCGTGCGGCTCACGCCTGTGCCGCTCAGCCCTACCCTGTTCAAACGCGCCAGCTATTGCAGCCTTTGGATCTGAATCCAACCATCCCAATTGAGTTCAATCGCAACCGTCCATCTCCTATCCGGCGGCGCGTGTGCTGGGTCCATGACTTACGGTCTGGTTCCACCTGTCTGTGCACTTCCGACCGAGCCGCTCTGCTGTCGCTGACTGGTGGGGCCGCTCGCGTCGCTGGTCATCTTCTACCTTCCGCTCGTGCGCGCGCCAGAGCAGAGGACGTGGGGGAGGTCAGTGCCGTCGTCGTCCTCGTGCCCCTCTTGCCAACGGGTCTTAGCCCATTTAATGCGCGTCAGTGGCCGCCCCCGAAAGTCCATCTTTCACCTGCTCCCGTCGCTCGGCTCGCCCATGGCAGGATTGACCGCCCGTGGAGTGTTGCCGTTGCAATCCTTAATCCTTCGGCTATAAGTAGCCACTCGGCTCTCCCTCGCCTTCCTTTACACTCCCTTAAGCCTTGGTAAGCTTGCTCTGCGCTTGTTGGAGCTCAAATCACCCAAACACCCTCGGCCGCCATTGATGCACCTCGAGCACGTCGGTGAAGGCAGTGCCCCAGTGGCGTTTATTCCACTTTCTTTGCTTCAATTTGTTCCTCTCATCACCGTGGTGCTATCCCCTAACTCAATTCGGGTTTGCATTCGCAGGAGTCACCTGAATTTGGAATTGCTCTTTTAGGCCGAACAACACCCCCTTCTTCCTCAAGTCCGGTAAGGACCTCCTCCCTCCAATTCTTTGCTCGGGGAGCATCTCTGAGCTATATGGAATCCGTTTCGATGACGTGGTTGCGCTATTGTTGCCCAGGTCGTCGTCTCCTTGTTTTCGTCCTCGGCGCCGGCAAGCTCCACCACCGCCAGAGCTCCATTCTTCCACCTCCGAGCCTCCTCTGTACTCAGGTACATCCTTAGTAGCCCCTAGATGCTCGGGCACTATCGTACTTGAACTGCCGTGGAGCATTTCGCTGTTGTCACCATGGCCGCGAATGGCGCCGCCGCTCGTCGCCGCATCGCCGCCGTTCTGGGCTGCCTCCGCCGCCGTTCTGGGCTGCCTCCGCCGCTGGGAATTGTCCCGGTGTGTGCGCAATACTATTGCGCACACGTTGGTGTCATTGGGTGGCGCCGGCGAGGTCCACGTCGCCGGCGGCGAGCTTGGGACCGCGTCGGGCGTTTTGTCAAATGAAAACAGCGGCGCCGTATTGTCATTAGGACACAGTAATGGCGCCGTTAAAATGTCTAATCATTGCTTAGTCTTAATGATGTCTTAAGCCGGCTCTTATGTGCCACTGCCAGTGGGCCCGAGCCATCTCGTTTACTGTGCGCGTGGTTTTGAACTGGGTTCACTGTGGACCGTTCATTTTTAGATCAACGGCCCATATCGATTTGAACGTCGGACCGTTCGAAGTGCGAATCAATCTGGGCTGTCCATTCTTGATCCAAGCGTATGTTGCTTTTTCGGGATTTCATTTACTGTTTTGGCCGCGCGCGTGGACCACTCGTTTCCAGATCTACGGCCCAGATTGAGCCATGTCTATTCCTCTCGGTTAAGCCATTTCTTTTCCCGGTAAGCTTTATTTTACAACTGAAAAATGTATTAAACTTCAAAACTTCGTAACTAATTCATTTTAAATCATTTTCGGTTGATTCAAATTTTGATAATTCTTTTTTAACTAAACTTTAATCTAAAAATGGTTGTAAGCTTGGTTCGGCTCCAGAAAATTGATTTGAAAATTGGTTTGGAAATAGGCTTTAAATGTTGCTCTAAAAATTGCATTTAACTTGTAAATTGCATAAGTGATTCTCTATAGATCCTTTTTGAGTGAATCCAATTGTGTTTGCTTCCTCTTTTAGTGTACTAAATGGTGGAATAGGTTTTAGGCATGTCACTATTTTCAAAATCTTGGTGGGTGTATTTTGTATTGCTCTAGTGTGCATGTCTTTGAAAAATCATAGAAAATACATACTAGCTCCAAATGAGGTGAACTCAATTGTGTTATTCATCTCTTGAGGTGCTTTACTTACCATAAAAATCCCAGGTGCAACACCTCTTTGGAAAATTGTGCTTGAGAATTTAATTCGGATGAACAGTAACCGATTTGAATTTTCCAGCAATTTCTGAGCTGAGCAGATTTGTTTTGGCCATAACTTTAGCATTGAGAATCCAAATCAATTGATTCTTATTGCTAAATTTCTTAAAAATCATGCTCTTGCTGCTGTAAAAATTTCAGAGCATTTGGAGAAAGTTGGCTGTGGAGTCTTTTCGGTTTTCCTCGTTCTTATCGGTTCTTTTTCGCATTTTCGTTAGGTGCCGATGAGTGCGTTGATCCTGTGAGTGACCCTTTGCAGCATAGTGAGTAGCTCCAGCAAGGCAAGCAGTTTGATCATGTTTAATTTCATTACTTTCAAAGTCTAATATATTGTTTGCAAAGTGTATGTATGCATGCTCTATTTTGTTGTTAAATTATTGTCGATTAGTTGCTCCTATAGATGCATACTCCGTAGGTAAATGTTCAATCTCTACTACTAAGCCTAGGAATACCTTGCTGTGATTTAGAGTTCGTTAGATGAGCTCTTGTCACTTAGTAGATTACGTGTTGATATTGCTTAGAAATGCTTAGCTTACGGTAGAATTGAGCGGTTATCGACTTAGTCGATAACTTTGATCACACAAAAACTATTATTCCATTATGTCCAGCACTTGTGCTTTGTTACTTTGTAAAGAAATAAAATTGAAAACAAAACTGTTATTGACTTGGGCACAACGGATGTTGGTGTGATCTCATGGTGTGTGGAATGGTGCCTAAGACCCCAAGGACCGAATTACTTGCGCCATTGATCCAAGCACTTTTGCGTGCTAACCACACGAGGGGGATGTGGGACCTCTCTTGACTTAGTACTTTGGGAGGTGTTAATTATGGGTCGCTGGTGGTTAAAACTGTTTTATAAGGGGAAGAGCACCCGCAGTTGCTTAGGCTGGACCGGTGTATCCTACTCTTTGGGTTGTGTGCGACTCTTAATTAGCATCGTTCATTGAAAATGTCATGTAAGACTAACCGTGCCGGCATACCAAAGGAAGTGTGCTAAATAGCTTGGCGAAATGGTGGTCTCACGTGTGGGTACATTGGTACACCCCTGCAGGGTTAAATCTATTCGAATAGCCTCGTCCTAGGTTATGGACAAGCTTGGTTATTTTCTGCAAGAATTAGACTACAACGTTTAATTAAAACTTGACATGGGTGGTATGAATGGGTAATTCATGCTATTGGTGTGGTGACTATTGGATTTGTCACTTCTAGGATTGTTGTTGTCATCTATCTATTGTTATTATGTTGTAGTCTCGCTGTTATTTGCAAATTAAAAATGAATTGTAAAATTGCTTTGAATCTATTTAAATATTGCAAATGAAAATTTGCTTTATGCTGAAAACAACCTACAACCTCCACTTAAATAAGATTGCATGTAGCATATGTATAGGTCTGTTACCCTACACGTCAGTCTTGCGAGTACGTTTTTGTACTCATTTGCTTTGCTTAATTAATTTGTTGCCGAGGAGGTTGATCCCCTAGGGTATCACTTTTGTTAGATGTGCGGTGGATTTGACGACTAGGTTGGCGGCCCGGTTGGTTGCCTTGTGGGTTAAAGGCACACTAATTGGCTTTTGTTTATCGCCATCTTATGGCTTTTGCTTCCGCTATTATTTATCTTTCTTAGTTGTTATTTGGCCGGTCGGCCCCTTTTGTAATAACTCTCTATTATGTATATCTTTTGTTTAATCTAGTTCATGCTTGTGGTTCTATGTCTTGAATGGAATTGATGCATGATTTTGTAAAGGGGTGTGTATACTGCATTTCTGGGAAGTATACATATCTCAAAGACACGGGTAATTTTGTTTGTGATGCTAGGGTCATGGATGACTAAGCATTACAAGCTGAATAAGCCGGGGTCCTCACAAGAACACCTTTGTACTAGACAGAAGTCGGTGAAGGTCAAGTGCTCGGACCAGACCTCCTCAAAGAAGCCAAAGATCAAGTGAGATCCATAAGACAAAAGCTAAAGATAGCTCAGACCAGGCAAAAGAGCTATGCAGACAATCGTTGTCGAGACTTAACCTTTGCCCCTAGAGACCATCTGTACCTCAAGGTGTCACCTCTCAAAGGGCTGCGCCGTTTCGGAGTCAGTGGTAAGCTTGCACCAAGGTACATTGGACCTTTTCCAATCTCAGCCAGAAGAGGAGAAGTTGCCTACCAATTGGAGCTCCCACCTCAGTTGTCAAGTGTGCATGACGCCTTCCACGTGTCTCAGTTGAAGAAATGTCTCGAGTTCCAGAAGAGCAAATGCCTTTAGAAGCCGTGGACCTCCAAGAAGACCTCTCCTACAAAGAGCACCCCATCAAGATTCTGGAAGTATCTGAGCATGTGACAAGAAGCAAGGTCCTCCGGTTTTGCAAAGTCCAGTGGAGCAACCACTCCGAAGAAGAAGCAACATGGGAACGTGAAGAGGACCTCAAGGCCGAGTTTCCCCACCTATTCTCTAGCCAGCTCGAATCTCAGGGTTGAGATTCCCTTTAAGGGGTGTAGGTTTGTAACATCCCAATTTTCGGAGCAGTCTCATGTGATGTAGTTTGGAACATGTACGAGTTGTATTCTGAAATGTAAATGAATGGCAATGTGGAATCTGAAATGGTTTGGCAATCTTCTTGTGCTCAAGTCTGGGTCTGATGTCTGGAATGTGTTGTCTGGAATGTGTAATATGAAGTCTGACATGTGAAATGGTTAGTCTGAAATGTGCATGCACTTGAGACCATTGCATAGCATCAACTGCTACCTGATACTCTGCATTTAGAAATCAGACCATTGCATTGCATCAGTATTAGTATCTGAAATGTGAAATGGTTAGTCTTGTTTTCAATCTACAGTATCAGAATTTTTCTGTCCATAATTTTTTTTGTCCAGTATCTGAAATGTGAAATGGTTAGTCTTGTTTTCAATCTACAGTATCAAAATTTTTCTGTCCAGAATGTTTATGGAACTGAAGACATTGTTAAGGCCCTTAGAGAGGAAACTAAAGCGAAGATTTAGATTTACATCCAAGTTACACATGCATAAATGATACCCATGCAGAGAGGAGCACTATATATTTGTAGTAGCGAGCAGGGTAGTGACAAACTGACAATATATGAAATGCAACTGGTAAATTATGCCGATGCAAATCGATTTCCTGATCTGATTAGCTTCTGATGATTCAGGAAGAGTAAGTGAAAACCCCAATCAAACCACCTCACAAAGCATTCATAATATGACTAAAATGTCGTCCAGTCTTCGGTCTTCCACTTGACAATGTACTCACAACAAGATTACTAACCAGAGCAAAGAACTCAACTTGCAGCGCAAAACTTGTTCGACATTGCCACTTCAGGAAATAGATCAACATAAGTGATAGAACGGACAAAAGGTGCAACCATCACAGTACATCATATCAACATCAGTTTATAGAACACAGGAACTATTATCAAATGCCAAATGTGCTAGCTCAAGGGCAGGTTTTGATACAAATGGACAGACAACTTGAGTTTACAGTAATCATCAGTAATATACACTGATTGAGATGGTATAGACACAAAGCTAGCTTGACAGCTACTGCTGATTTTCAAAGGCAAGCCCTTTGGAACAAACTCTTAAGCTAACTCAGAAGCCAGCGTGTTGATTAGATAGCTCCAACATAAAAACATCCCACTATCCTAGCTCCACAAGGATAGCAATAGCATTATGCATCATAATTCAGCATCACATTACATCGTAATTCAGCATCACATTACATCATAATTTAGTAGCAGATTACAGCATATTTCAACAGCACATTCATGTCATCTGGCTTGCCTGCCCACATAAAACAAACACAAGTTAGTATGTAATAAGAGGAACCACAAGTGAAGTGAAAGAAATTAAAATGCTATATTACATCATTATTTGCTTGTTTCCTTAAAGGGCAGTTGCGGCTGTCATGGGTACTGATCTCATTACAAGTCCTGCACATGCGAGCTACCTTTCCCTTCAACTTCTTTGGTTTGCTCTCCCCAGGCCGATTCCTCTTGCATTTCCCAATAGCCACCACAACAATAGCATGAATTCCCCATTCATACCACCCACATCAAGTTTTCATTAAATGTTATAGTCTAGTTCTTACACGACCTTACCAAGCATGTCCATAACCTAGGACGAGGCTATTCGAATAGTTTGAACCCTGCAGGGGTGTACCAATGTACCCACATGTCAGACCGCCTTGTTGCCTCCGGAATGAGCAAACTACCTTTGGTATGCCGGCACAGCTAAGTCCTACGAGACCTTTCCAATATTGTGCATTAACTACGAGTCACCCATATGGGAGGAAGCCCCAAATGTTGATGCGGAGTCATCAAAGATGTTCACCTCCTTATAAAGGACGATGCTCCTTACAGTGGATAACCTTCACCACTACTCACCCAAACACACACAAGTTCCTTTTTCAACACAACGCACACAACCACCATGCGACCCGGAGTTAACACACGCCAAAGTACTAAGTCAAGAGAGGTCTCATATCCCTCTCACGTGGTTAGCACGCAAAAGCGCTTGGCTTAGTGACACAAGTAACTCGGTCCTTGGGAACCTAGGCACCATTCCATTCACACCCAACAGATCACACCAACATCCATTGTGCCCAAGTCATGAAACAATTTTATTTTCAATTTTTAGTATTTGACTTTACAAAGTAACAAAGCACAAGGTGCTGAGCATAATGATAATAATAATTTTGTGCGATCAAAGCTATCGACTAAGTCGATAACCGCTCAATTCTACCGGTAGCTAAGCATTTTCTAAGCATGACACCGTAAAGACAATAAAAGAGCATAATTAAATCACCAGGCTCTAATTCACCAGCGATGTTAATAACTTATGTTTTGTGGCAGGGGATAACAATTTAAGGGCAACTATGCAATAGGAATAGCTACCTCTAATCGGGAAAATTACTTTGACACAAAAGCATGCATACATAGAATTCGTAAACAAAGTATTAGACTTGAAAGTAATGGGACATTTATGATCAAACTGCTTGCCTTGCTGAGGATGATTATCTTGCTGCAAAGGGTCACTCGCGCAATCGATAATTTCGTTTGAACCTAGCGAAAGAAATCGAAAGCACAATAAGAACGAATAACACCGAAAAGACCCAAAAATTCAAAGTCATCCAAAAATCATGAAAAATTCACAGAAAGTAGAGCATGATTTTAGATGAATTTATCAATAAGAATCAATTTATTTGCATGTTCTATGCAAAAGTTATGACAGTTTGAATGTCAGTTTTCCAGAAAATCCAATTTAATTGCTACCGGCTACTGTTCATCCGAAATAATTATTTTTGTGAAAATTTCAAGAGCAGTGGTGTACTTGACATTTTTATGTTAGGCAGAGCACCTCATGAGATGAACAATGGAATTTGATTCACCTTATTTGGAGCTAAGATGAATTTTCTATGATTTTTCAATGTTATGAAAGTAGTACACAAGTTACATGCAAAATATAATTTTCAGTAACAGCATCATGCTCACAACCTATTTTACAATAAACTACACTAACAGAGGATTCTAACAGATTTGAGTTTACTCTTTTTGGAGTTACAGAGAAATACTTATGCATTATTGAAGTTAAAGCAATTTTTAGTGCAACAATATTACTATACCTAAAGTAATTTTGCCAAATATGATTTCTGGAATAGTAACATGATTCAAACCATTTTTATAATAAAGTACATTTAAAAATTAAACTAACAAAATTTGAATCATCAATTTTGGAGCTAAAATGAATTACTTATGCAATTTTGAAGTTTAACCAATTTTTCAGTTCACAAATAAAGCATTTCGGAAATTATAATAACATACAACACTTTTTATACCCAGGCCAAGCTAGCCATACTCACTGACCAGTGGGGTCAATGAATAGTGCCATTTTCTATTTTCCAGTTTAATATCCGAATCGGCCTGACATGTGGGGTCCACATGTCATACACTGGGCTCACGGAACAGTGCGTGGACTCTTGGTTCACGGCCGGTCTACGAGTCTATAACTGCGCACTAAAACCCCTAGGCCCACCTGTCGGCCAGACTTTAACCCATTTGAACCCGAATCTACACAGGGATATGCGCTTAAGACCGTGATTTAACTCTAATCATTTGCTACAAGATCTTTGGACGGGCCACGCCGAAGGCGCGGCCTTGTGGCATGAAGCTTCCCGACGGCTCGCCGGCGAACCAGCACACGGCGGCGCGGGTGAATGGTCAAAATGGAACGCCCGCGACCTTGCGCACCCGATGGCACCGGCGGCGAGACCAGTGGTGGCCCGACACGACGGCGCGGCATGCTAAGGCGGCGGCGGTGGTACAGGAACATGGCACATCGCAGAAACGAGACGCCCATGGCAATTAAGCGCGCGCATGAGCAACAAGGGGGTTCCAGGGACTTACTGGGATGACCCGGAGATGGAAAGGCAGCCGGAGTTGAGCCAACGACGAAGAACAGCGGCGACGGAGATGCTTCTCCGAGGAGGGGTCGATCTGGTGAAGGAGACAAAGAGTGAGTGGTAGAGAGAGCTTAAGTGAGGCCCAAAGTTGGTGTGCAAGCAAGGGATTGAAGAATGGCTCACCGTGCCATCGCTGGAGAAGAAAAGGGCTTCGGCAGCCGAAAATGGGGAAAAGCCAAATTCCACGAGCTCCTGTGAACGATTGATGGAATTAGTTGAGGGGAAAAGATTCATAGGCTAAGGGACGCGAGATGACGCGCTAAGACGGGAGAATGGCTTACCGGGGCGAGATATCACACGGCGGCGGTGCTCTGAGTGCTTTTACCGACGCCGAGGACGACCACCACACTGCGGTTCTACAGACCAAGGAAGGAGTTCACCTCAGTGAGGATGGATGCGGCGAGGTAGGGAGAGGACACGGAACAAAATGGCGTGGAGTTTACCTGGAAGGAGGTGAAAAGCTTGCCTCCTTTCCCTCGGCCACCGAGAGGGAAAGTGAGGAAAATGGAGGAGAAGAGGGGGTTTTGAGCGGGGAAGAGAACAGAGGAAGAGGCGGTGATAAGCGGAGACGCTCCTGGATAGGTCGACGTGGGCGGTGGATTGACGCCGTGACCTGGCGGGGACGGAGGCACGGCAGAGCGGCGTGGGCGCGTGGTGCACGAACTCTGCCCACTTGCCAGCGCGAGGTAGATGACGCACCTGACAGCCCGGGCCCGCGACGCAGAGACACAGCGTGAGCGAGCGATCGCGCGGAAGGGATCGAGGCGGGCCGTTGGATCAAGATCCAACGGTTGACGTCGTACGAGGGATTTTTAACTCAGGCCGAAACAGTACGCGCTCGTGACCGTAGATGCGCGATCGGACGGCTGCATGTGATGCGCGGGTTTAGATGACTCGGTCGAGCCAAGTCGGCTTGGGCCGGACCTGAGTCTGGTTCGAGTCAGAGGAACAGTGAATTCAGATTTTGGGAAATATGGCTGAGGTGATTTGGGGAATTTTTAGAGATATCTCCGGAGCTCCAAAAATTCTAAAATTTTTATGGAAGTTTTCTGGATCATATAAAATCCTTTTGTAATTTTTCCAAAAAATTTTATGCAAAGAATTTCTTTTTAGAAAATTCACAAGCTGCTGCCCTAGGGGTTTGACCAGAGTTCAAACTGGTTTGACTAGCTCTTTTGAAATAGCAAATAAAATCTAAAAATTATGAGATTTTTCAGAGAGGTTACTTGGATGATATAGATCATAGAAAAAATATTTCCAAAGGATGATCACAAGATTAGATTTGATAGTTTTTAAGGACAACAACTTCCATCCATAGAAACATTGATCTTAGCAAGTAGGAAATCCTAGGGGAAAATTTCTTGAAAATTTCAAATGACATCATGAGGCATCAAAAGTTTTAATTTATCCTCATTTTATTACATTTGAAACACACACCATTGTTTGGGATGTTACAAAACCTCCGCCCCCTACAAGAATCTCGTCCCCAGATTCCGATCACTCAAAAAAGAAGGATGGGTAGTCCGCACGCAGGCGATCTTCCCTTTCCCAAGTTGCTTCATCCTCGGAATGATTTGTCCACTGAACTTTGAGGAACTTGATGGCACGATTCCTTGTTCTATGTTCAACTTCATCAAGGATGCGAAGGGGACGCTCTTTGTAGGTCAAGTGTTCTTGTACATCGAGACTCTCCAATGGAGCTTCCTCGGTTGGAATGCGAAGGCACTTCTTCAATTGGAACACGTGGAACACATCGTGCACACCCTCAAGTGCTGTGGGCAATTCCAACTTGTAGGCAACCGCTCCTTTCTTCTCGATGACGCAATAAGGTCCAACATATCGAGGAGCTAACTTGCCTTTGACGCCAAAACGTCGATGACCCTTCAAAGGAGAGACTTTGAGATAAACAAAGTCATTAGGCTCGAAGCTCAACTCATGGCGACGACGATCCGCATAGCTCTTTTGCTTTGATTGAGCGATGCGCAGTCGGTCCTGAATCAACTGAACTTGCCTTTCGGCCTCATTGATTGAATCTGGGCCGAAGAATGGTCTTTCACCAGTTTCTGACCAATTCAACGGGGTTCTACATTTTCTCCCATATAATGCCTCAAATGGTGCTATGCCAAGACTAGCTTGAAAGCTGTTGTTGTAGGAGAATTCGGCGAACGGCAAACATTTCTCCCAGTTCTTCCCGTATGAGAGAACACAAGCACGGGGCATGTCTTCCAATACTTGATTGACTCTTTCAGTCTGGCCATCAGTTTGAGGATGATACGCTGAGCTGAAGGAAAGACGAGTTTCCATAGCCTCTTGCAAGCTATGCCAAAACCGGGAGGTGAAAAGTGAGCCACAATCAGAAATGATTGTCTTCGGTACACCATGCAAACTCACGATGCGGGCAATGTAGAGATCCGCCAAAAGACCTACATGAAGATCAGTCTTGACGGGAAAGAAATGTGCCACCTTAGTTAGTCGATCAATGACAACTCATATGGCATCGTTTCCCTTGGAGGTACGGGGCAGACCGGTGATAAAATTCATACCGATCGAATCCCACTTCCACTCAGGTACTGGCAAAGGTTGAAGGAGACCCGCTGGACGTTGATGTTCAGCCTTCACACGACGACATACGTCACACTCAGCAACAAACTTTGCAATCTAACGCTTCATTCGGGTCCACCAGAATCTCTGACGGAGATCTTGATACATCTTTGTGGCCCCGGGATGAATGGACAAAGGAGAATCATGGGCCTCGTGGAGGATGACATTCTGTAATTCCATGACCTTCGGAACAACAAGGCGCTTTCTAAACCATACAACACCATTGTCGTCTTCTGAGAAGCACTTGGCTGTTTCGCTCTTGATATTCTGCTTGATTTGGTTCACACCAACATCTGTTTGTTGTGCAGCCCTAATCTGATCTTCTAAGGTTGGTTGCACAACCAAGGTAGCGAGGGAACCATGCTCAACCACTTCCAATGTTGAGCCGCTGAAATTCTTCGTGAAGGGCGGGCTGCCGCTCCTTGAGCATCAAGGTGTTGCAATACACCTTGTGACTGAGAGCATTGGCGGCAACATTAGCTTTGCCCGGATGGTATTGGGGAACCATATCATAATCTTTGATCAATTCCAACCACCTTATTTGCCTAAGGTTCAGATACGGTTGGGTGAACAAGTACTTCAAACTTTTGTGATCCGAATACACTTCGCAATGATTACCAAAGATGTAATGTCGCCAAATGTTTAGTGCATGAACAACTATAGCTAATTCCAAATCATGGGTTGGATAATTGAGTTCATGAGACCTCAATTGTCTTGATGCATAAGCCACTACCTTGCCCTCTTGCATAAGAACACAACCGAGTCATTGACGAGAAGCATCGCAATAGATATCGAAGCTTCGGTGGACGTCGGGAAGAACAAGAACTGGAGCTGTGGTCAATCTCTTCTTTAGTTCTTGAAAACTCTTCTCACAATCAATGTACCATACAAACTTCTTGTCCTTCTTGAACAATTCTGTCATTGGCTTCGCAATCTTGGAGAAGTTCTCAATAAAGCAACGATAGTATCCCACTAAACTAAGAAAACTCCTCACGTCACCATCGACTTGGGTGACCCCAAGAGAGCACATCATCGACCTTGCTAGGATCTACTGACTATGCCTTCCATTGAAAATCATCAAGGTCACGGGGTAGGCTACGATAGCTACAAACAAAAATTCTACCACGCGAACCGGGATGCCAAGCAAGTAGATGATCACAGATCGTTACCATGACGCCAGCAGAGCAATGAAGAAGGGTTGGAGCAGCACTGGTCCAACGAAGAGCGTCGATGTAGTGGTCGAGTCGATCGTCTCCTCTAGCAACGTCTGCGGTTCCTTGTGAAGATCGCGGATCGTCCTCAAGCGCAACAATCGTAGTAGCGCCTCTCACGGTATCCACACGCCCAGGAAGGAACAACCGACGCGCGGTGTGCGGCACCAAGTCGCGCGGTGGAGCTCTCAAGAAGATGGCGGCTAGGGTTTTGGTGGTGTTTCACGATCCTCCCAATGACCTCATGCACCTCCTTATATAGTGCTCGTGGACGGATCCTATCCCAACACGCCATTTAATCGTATTCGTCTTGGTTTGTTCCAACCCGCTAAGTGTGTGACCCAGAGGTTCATGTGTAGTTCGGTTGTGACTCGGAAACCGCTTCCGATCACGAGTCGAAGCGGCTCCTAGCGTAACATATCGATTCCGAATACACACAAATTATATCGGACGAACCTTAATGCAATATGATCTACGACCAGGTCTTCATCACTTACGACCAGGTCCTATCTATATACTGATCGGTTCAGATATGGTCACGACGATTCAGAACTCCTTACGACCAGGTTACGACCACTCTGTGATTACGTTCGACCATCCACGACTAGCTCAGATTTGCATACGACCGATCACCAGAATCGATTCGACTGAGCGACCTACTCGTGTATACTCCCTTTGCCTCACGATGTCTGGTTGAACTCCAGGTGAGATGTTGTGTCATCCATGGACTGTTCAATACTTTCTCGATCGAGTATCAGATAACTTTCTTTATCCGATCACAACGAGGGGCCCAGAGACATCTCTCCTGTTATGTTAGGAGGGGCAAATCCCATATCCGACCAGTCACATTCCTCTCCATGTTTGAGCATACCCGAAAGCTACCTTTATAACTACCCGCTTATGGTGTAGCGTTTGGCAACCTAAGCGTGTTTCTTACACATGTTGGAAACCATGCCGATCTCGTGTCTAAGGATTATACATCATCATTGCTTGAGACCAACTAATGACACATAGATTCATAACAATCTCAATAGTGCCTCAAGGTGGGTCTTATCCAACATCATGTTCTCTAACATGTGTCCATATTATTGGTTTGATATCTCCATATCTATGACTCGTGAAACATAGTCATCAACCAATACATATGCTAGTATATTCATATGTGTCCTCATATGTTTACGACCGAGGATCGACGTCGAGAATAATTATTGCAGAAATATAGAGTTTCACAACCAAGTCACATACTTGATAATAAATATTAACAATATTATTCTAGGAACAAGATAACACATTATCCATTGTCATGAACATAATGAAATGTAATCATCTCTATGATTGCCTCTAGGGCATATTTCCAACAAGTACATGGCCCAAGAATGCCACTTCCTTCAACCAAAACTCGCACTTGCTGAACTTCGCATAAAGTTGATGTTCACGAAGTTTTCCCAACACTAGCTTCAAGTGTTCAGCATGCTCTTCATCATTCTTCGAGTAGATGAGGATATCATCAATGAAGATCACCACAAACTTGTCCAAATACTCCATGAACACCATATTCATAAGATTCATGAAAAGAGCAGGAGCATTTGTCAAGTGAAAAGACATGACTGTACACTCGTACAATCCGTAGCGAGTAGAGAAAGCCGTCTTCGAAATATCTTCAGGCTTGATTCGGACTTGATGGTAGCCCAATCTCAGATCAATCTTGGAGAATACCCGAGCGCCGGTCAATTGATCGAAAAGGTCGTCAATCCAGGGCAACGGGTACTTGTTCTTCAACGTCACAGCATTCAGCGGACGGTAATCAACACACAAGCGCAGAGTCTTATCTTTCTTCTTTACAAAGATTACAGGACAACCCCACAGTGATGAGCTCAGGCAGATGAAACCCTTCTCTTGAAGGTCACCAAGCTGCTTCTTCAACTCCTCCAACTCATTTGGAGGCATCCGATACGGCCTCTTTGAAATCGGGGCGGTACCGGGCAGCAACTCAATAACACACTCAATATCTCGGACTGGAGGCATCCCAGGCAATTCTTCGGGAAACACATCAGCGAAGTCGCACACCACAGGGACTTCATGAATCTCCATAGTTAGCCTTGCTTCAAGTGCATAAAGATGTGGTTCTTGTAGCTTCGGTGAAATCCCAACTTGCTCGCCGGATGGACTTGTGAGGGAGATGAATTTTCTGGCACAATCAATTTGCCCCAAGTGTTGGGATAGCCAATCCATGCCAGGTATCACATCCAAACTTGCTGAATCGATGAGGATAAGGTTTGCCAAAAATCCCACTCCTCCAATCTCAATAGAAACATCCCGACATTCATATTCAGCTCTCATTACCGACCCTGGAGAATGAATAATCAAAGGAACATGCATAGGAACAATTGGAAGATCACTAAGTGCAGCAAAAGACTTTGATATAAATGAATGAGAAGCTCCAGAATCGAATAAAACGGTAGCTGGTTGAGAGTTGACAAGAAGCATACCCAACACGACGTCGGGTGCCTCCTGAGCTTCCTCGGCCGATATATGGTTGACTCGACCGCTGCCCACATTCTGGGCCTTCCGATTAGCCTTTTGATCTTGGCCATTTCCTTGCCCGCGCCCTCCATTAGGACGAGGGGCTGCTCCAGCTTTCTTAGGGCAATGATTAGCATAATGCCCCTTGTTGCAGAAGAAACAAGTGACATCAGCAGCCGAATTACGGGGGCCTCCTTGCTGCCCCACAGGTGCACGTGGTTGAGACACGGCCTACGGTGGGCGTGGTACAAACGCCGGTGCCCTCGGTGGTGGTGGAGTCTGAGAGTGATGCATCGGGGCTTGCCTGCCGTGAGAATGAGCAAAATTGGCCTTTGCTGATTTTTGGGCCACCCACTTGCGCTTGCGAGAATCGCCTAGCGCCCTTGCCTTGTGCTCGGCGACAATAGCCTTGTCGACCAATGACTGAAAGTCGAGGAAGTCAACGATAGACAGCTTATCCTGAAGCTCCTCAAACAAGCCATCCATGAACTTCTCCTACCTGGCCTCATCAGTGGGCATGTCCTCAGAGGCGTACCGAGAGAGGTGGTTGAAGTCATGGAGGTACTCGGTCATAGATCTACGCCCTTGCTTGAGCACGCGAGAATTCCTTCTTCTTGAGCTTCATCAAGCCGGCGGGAACATGAGCCCGATGGAAAGCAGTGCGAAACTCTGCCCAAGTGATAGCCCGGCCCTCGGGCTGCATGGCGAGGAAGTTCTCCCACCATGAGAGTGCTGCCCCCTCTAGCTGATGGGAGGCGAAGAGTGCCTTCTCCTGCTCCTAGCACTGAGCGACATCGAGCTTCCGCTTGACAAGACACAATCAATCATCTGCGTCGAGTAGGTCCTCGGACCGTGAGAAGCTGGGTGGCTGTGTGCGAAGGAACTCTGAGAGTCCCCCCCTCTGATGATGGCCACCACCTCCCCCTGATCCGGAGGCATCGGAAGGTTGGAGGTGTTCCGTGCAATCGCCTCTAGGATCCTCGTCTGATCCATGCGATTTTGCTCAATCTGAGCGAGAACCTCAGCCATGGTCGGAGGAGGTGGGAGCTCCTCATCCTGACCAGCTAGCTGACCCTGGCTGTTACGAGTTCTTCCTGCCATCCTGTTTCATTAAAGCGGATTAGCAACAAAAACCCGAAAACTAGAGGCGAAAGGTAGCAGTAGAAAAGCTATTGACTAGGGAAATGATATATTACCCTAACCCCATTACAACCATATAACCAGCAAGAAAATGAACTCCAACATTTGCAAAAAGGCATAAGATCCAATGCAAAACTCATAAGACACAAGATTCAACTTCTCGGTACGACTAACTCGTATTGAATGAACGAGTAATCGGTTTGAGAAGAAAATTTCAGAACATAACTCATAAGATCCAATGCAAAACTCATAAGACACAAGATTCAACTTCTCGGTACGACTAACTCGTATTGAATGAACGAGTAATCGGTTTGAGAAGAAAATTTCAGAACATAACTCAAGTCTTATTGCATATAAGGATCATGGTAAAAACCATCTAATGGTCTATTAAGCACTAGCTATCTAATATCACATCTTACCCTTTTTATTCCCCACAAGTTTTAGTTGAATATTCCTCTCGTTTTTAGCCCTAACGAAGAACTAGGTGCTTGCTGTCCAAAACTTGTACTTGCTGTCCAGATTTCGTATTTATGCTCCAAGCTGAAATTTCCAACTTCAAAAGCTTCTAATCTTCATCAAAGGACAGCCAACACTTCATATTCTTCAACACTCATTGAATCCCCAAAACCAAATTTAGACGGTAACACTATCTTTTGAAAGGAGATGAGAGGAAGCAACTTTTCAAAACTTAAACAAGAAAAAGGTGAGATGAGCCATCTAAGATAGGTAAGGAGTAAAATCTGAGAGCTTACTTAAGTTTTCATAAACCATTTGATATTTTAAAACTAAGATTTTCAAAATATCCTAAGGACAACCAAGCTAGTGGTTTCTATGGTTAGTATGGCTCTGATACCAATTTTTGTGAGAATCCGGGGTATTTAACTTGTAATACTTAACCATAAGATGATTCAAGCATTACAAATCAAATATCACGACTCTCGGCGATATGTACTTCCTGTATGCAAGACACATACCCCATACAAAAATTATGCGTCAATTCCATTCAACACATAGAATCCAAAGCACAACTAAGCAATTCAAAGGACATACGATATATAGAGTTATTACAAAAGGGGCCGACCGGCCAAATGACAACATAAAGAGTCTAAAATAACAGCGGAAACAAGGTGCCATAAGATGGCGATAAACAAAAGCCAATTAGTGTGCCCTTAACCCACAAGGCAACCAACCGGGCCACCGACCTAGTCGTCGAAACCACCGCACATCTCGCAAAAGTATAACCCTTGGGGTTCAACTTCCTCCTCTGCAACAATTTATTAAGCAAAGAAAATGAGTACAAAAATGTACTCGCAAGACTGATGTGTAGAGTAATAGGCCTATATATTTAGCTACATGCAAGCTTATTTAAGTGGAGGAGGCTCTAGACTCAATTTCAGCATAAAGCAAGTTTTCATTTGCAATAATGTAATAGATTTAAAGCAATTTTACAATCTGTTTTCATTTGACAAAAACAGCGATATAAATAAGTAACAATAATAAAAGACATCCTGGTAGTGGCTAACCCAATAGCCACCACAACAATAGCATGAATTCCCCATTCATACCACCCACATCAAGTTTTAATTAAATGTTATAGTCTAGTTCTTGTACGACCTTACCAAGCATGTCCATAACCTAGGATAAGGCTATTCGAATAGTTTGAACCCTGCAGGGGTGTACCAATGTACCCACATGTCAGACAGCCTTTTTGCCTCCGGAATGAGCACACTACCTTTGGTATGCCGGCACAACTAAGTCCTACGAGACCTTTCCAATATTGTGCATTAACTACGAGTCGCCCATATGGGAGGAAGCCCCATATGTTGATGCAGAGTCATCAAAGATGTTCACCTCCTTATAAAGGATGATGCTCCTTGCAGTGGATAACCTCCACCACTGCTCACCCAAACACACACAAGTTCCTTTTTCAACACAACGCACACAACCAACATGCGACCCGGAGTTAATACACGCCAAAGTACTAAGTCAAGAGAGGTCCCATATCCCTCTCGCGTGGTTAGCACGCAAAAGCGCTTGGCTTAGTGACACAAGTAACTCGGTCCTTAGGGACCTAGGCACCATTCCATTCACACCCAATAGATCACACCAACATCCATTGTGCCCAAGTCATGAAACAATTTTATTTTCAATTTTCAGTATTTGACTTTACAAAGTAACAAAGCACAAGGTGCTGAGCATAATGATAATAATAATTTTGTGCGATCAAAGTTATCGACTAAGTCGATAACCGCCCAATTCTACCGGTAGCTAAGCATTTCTAAGCATGACACCGAAAAGACAATAAAAGAGCATAATTAAATCACCGGGCTCTAATTCACCAGCGATGTTAATAACTTATGTTTTGTGGCAGGGGATAACAATTTAAGGGCAACTATGCAATAGGAATAGCTACCTCTAATCGGGAAAATTACTTTGACACAAAAGCATGCAAACATAGAATTTGTAAACAAAGTATTAGACTTGAAAGTAATGGGACATTTATGATCAAACTACTTGCCTTGCTGAGGATGATTATCTTGCTGCAGAGGGTCACTCGCGCAATCGATAATTTCGTTTGAACCTAGCGAAAGAAATCGAAAGCACAATAAGAACGAATAACACCGAAAAGACCCAAAAATTCAAAGTCATCCAAAAATCATGAAAAATTCACAGAAGGTAGAGCATGATTTTAGATGAATTTAGCAATAGGAATCAATTTATTTAGATATTATATGCAAAAGTTATGACAGTTTGAATGTCAGTTTTACAGAAAATCCAATTTAATTGCTACGTATTACTGTTCATCCGAAATAATTATTTTGTTTAAAATTTGCAAAGCAATGGTGTACTTAAAATTTTTATGTTAGGCAGAGCAGCTCATGAGATGAACAATGGAATTTGATTCACCTCATTTGGAACTAAGATGAATTTTCTATGATTTTTCAAAGTTATGAAAGTAGTACACAAGTTACATGCAAAATATAATTTTCAGTAATAGCATCATGCTCACAACCTATTTTACAATAAACTACACTAACAGAGGATTCTAACAGATTTGAGTTCACTCTTTTTGGAGTTACAGAGAAATACTTATGCATTATTGAAGTTAAAGCAATTTTTAGTGCAACAATATTACTATACCTAAAGTAATTTTGCCAAATATGATTTCTGGAACAGTAACATGATTCAAACCATTTTTATAATAAAGTACATTTAAAAAGGAAACTAACAAAATTTGAATCATCAATTTTGGAGCTATAATGAATTACTTATGCAATTTTGAAGTTTAACCAATTTTTCAGTTCACAAATAAAACATTTCAAAAATTATAATAACATACAATACTTTTTTTACCCAGGCCAAGCTAGCCATACTCACTGATCAGTGGGGTCAATGAATAGTGCCATTTTCTATTTTCCAGTTTAATTTCCGAATCGGCCTGACATGTGGGGTCCACATGTCATACACTGGGCTCACGGAACAGTGCGTAGACTCTTGGTCCACGGCCGGTCTACGAGTCTATAACTGTGCACTAAAACCCCCAGGCCCACTTGTCGGCCAGACTTTAACCCATTTAAACCCGAAACTACACTGGGATCTGCGCTTAAGACCGTGATTTAACTCTAATCATTTGCTACAGTGCTGGTCGGGAGGCACCACGCCGAGCGCGCTGCGGCCGCGAGCTTCCCCGGTGGCTCGCCGGTGAACCAGCGCACGGCGGCGCGGGTGAATGGTCAAAATGGAACGCCCGCGACCTTGCGCACCCGACGGCATCGACGGTGAGACCAGTGGTGGCCCGACACGGCGGCGCGGCGTGCTAAGGCGACGGCGGTGCTACGGGAACATGGCACATCGCAGAAACGAGACGCCCGCGGCAATTAAGCGTGTGCATGAGCAACAAGGGGGCTCCAGGGACTTACTGGGATGACCCGGAGATGGAGAGGCGGCCGGAGTTGAGCCAGCGACGAAGAACAGCGGCGGCGGAGATGCTTCACCGAGGAGGGGTCGATCTGGTGAAGGAGACAAAGAGTGAGGGTAGAGAGAGCTTAAGTGAGGCCCAAAGTTGGTGTGCAAGCAAGGGATTGAAGAATAGCTCACCGTGCCGTCGTCGGAGAAGAAAAGGGCTTCAGCGGCCGAAAATGGGGAAAAGCCAAATTCCACGAGCTCCTGTGAACGATTGATGGAATTAGTTGAGGGGAAAAGATTCATAGGCTAAGGGACTCGAGATGACGCGCTAAGACAGGAGAATGGCTTACCGGGGCGAGATATCACACGGCGGCGGTGCTCTGACTGCTTTTACCGACGCCGAGGACGACCACCACACTGCGGCTCTACAGACCAAGGAAAGAGTTGACATCAGTGAGGATGGATGCGGCGAGGCAGGGAGAGGACACGGAACAAAATGGCGTGGAGTTTACCTGGAAGGAGGTGAAAAGGTTGCCTCCTTTCCCTCGGCCACCTAGAGGGAAAGTGAGGAAAATGGAGGGGAAGAGGGGGTTTTGAGCGGGGAAGAGAACGGAGGAAGAGGCGGCGATAAGCGGAGACGCTCCCGGATAGGTCGACGTGGGCGGTAGATTGACGTCGTGACCTGGTGGGGACGGAGGTGTAACATCCCAACTGTGTAATTAGGGTTAATCAAGTATAATTATATGTGTAGAAATTAAAACTTTTTCTCACAACTTGAAAACCCCTAAAATCTCATGTAATTCTTGTCCAAGAGTTGTGTAATCCAAAAACACAAAGCTCTTGTTGACCAAAAGTCGAATTCCTCTTCCAATTATTTTAAATCTTGTGCCAAACAATTGAAAGTATTTTCCTTGGTCCCAAAACTGATATGGGACCCTCTGAAAAATATCACAAGTTGTAAAACTAGTTTGATAAATTTTGGAGGTAAAACAATCCTTTAAACAACCTTAACAAATTTCCTGAGAAAATGCATTGCATAATAACCTCTGGAAATTTTATGCAAGGTTGATCTCATTGTCAACAAGCTCCGGTCAAAATTTCATCAAATTTGGAGTTCATTGGCTATCTCAAATAATTCTGCTAAGTTTCAAATTTGTTAAAAACTAAATTTAAAAGCCTACATTGCTCCTTGGGCTAGCCACTTTGCAAAGTCGGTCCAGCCCAACCCCATCGACCTCCTTCCCCACCTTGATGAGGTCGAGCCGTTGGATCCAATCCAAAGGCCACGACCTCCCCTCAACCAACGCACTCAGACCTCCCTTCAAGTCCTCTCGACCGCGTGGACATCCTCGTCAACGTGGGCGCCAGACCTCCTCCGCGGTCAACACCGCAAAGGCTTTCCCACCTCATCAGGTCGTAACCGTTGGATCAAAGATCCACGGTCATGACCTCCCCTGTGTGTTAAACCTCAAAGACCTCCTCGAGCTGTTAAACCATCGCAATGAGGTCATCCCACCTTGTTGAGGTCGTGGCCGTTGGATCAAATCCAACACCACGACCTCCTCCTCAATATACTCGGTCAGTCCTCCCACTTCACGTGAGGTCATAGCCCTTGGATCCAAGATCCATGGCCCCGACCTTCCTCACCGTTAAACTAAACAAACCTCCCACCTAACCAAGGTCGAGCCGTTGGATCGATACAACGACTCACGACCTCCCCGTGCTATCAAGCACTCACAACCTCCCCATCTTTTGTTGTGCACCGTTAGATTAAAATCTACTACCACGACCTCCTTTGTCTCATGCTTTGAGATCTCCCAACAAGACGTGAGATCGTGAGCCCTTAGATCTAAATCTAAAGGCCCCGACCTCCTTGTGCGTTATGCATGCTCAGACCTCCACCTCTTTTGGTCGGAACCCTTAGATCTAAATCTAACGGTCCCGACCTCCCTTACTGTTGCGCATCATATCGAGACCTCCCCATCGTGTCGGTGCCCTTGATTTAAATCCAAAGGCCATGACCTCCCCTCATGTCCTTTTGATCGCGTGCGGTTAAGTCCTCACTAGAGGTCCACACCGCTGGATGGAGATCCAACGCCGGACCTCTGTCCCTTTTCCCACGCGGCGTACACATTAAGGAAATCGGAGGGCCACGACCTCCCCATCCTTGATCGTGTGGTGGGACCTCCTCCCACCACTTAAAACATAACGGTTCAAAAATTGATCCGATGGTTAGGACCTCTCCTGTGTCTTATCCAACGGTCACCAAGACCTCCCCTGTTCTTCTCCTTCCTCGGCGCGCATGAAGCTCGAGCAAAGGCATTAATGTCGTGTCGACCTTGGGGTACATTATACTCTTTCTTGACCGCACCAAGATTGGTCGACTTTCGCCTCATTGGTTGGTCACCACTGCCGCCTTGTCAACCTCAATGTCCTTGCCACCCCATGGACCAACCCGTGGGCTAAGCTCACCATGGAGCTTAGCCTCAGCTCATAACCTTCACCTCAGTCTATAAGTCACCCTCGGGATCCTCCCTTGGCTTCCTTTGCACACAATTGACCTCGGCCTTGCACTTGTGCGTGGTCGAGCTCCTCCCCAAACTCACCTCCCATCTTGGCCGCCATTGTTGTGGACCTTGGAGCTTCTCGGAGCTCAGAGTTCCAAGTGGCTCCCTCTTTCAAACCTTGCTCACTCTTGCTCCTAAAACCTCTTGGAAGTTAACCCTAACTTGAATTGTTTGGGCATTTTTCAGAGGTGGATAAAGTCGAGCTTGGGGTGGAGCTTTGGGTCGTGAAGCTTCACCGCCTTCCCCAACTCCGGTCATCACCTCCACGACCTCAAAGACCTTAGGACCTCCGGTACACCCCCGTTAGTCCTTTAGAATGCATGTTCGGAGCTTAAGTTTTGGCACACGCTGATTGTCGCTGAGCTCCATTTTGCATTTTCGTAGTTTGGCCGTCTTTGGTCATCTTTTGACCTCTCCGGCTCGACGGCGTTCAAGGCCGTCGCCGCCGTTGAGAGGAGGACCATTAGTGCGCATGGTTATTGCGGACCCGCGGTATCATTGACCTCACCGGCGGGCTCTACATCGCGGCGAGATCACTTCTTCCCGCGGGATTTTGTCGGACGCCCCGAGCGTGTCATTGTCGTTTTAGGACATAAATTCACCGCTTTAAATGCCCTATCATTGCAATCATGGGGTTAGCGATAAATGCCATTAAACCCGTCTCTTGTGCGCATTTAAAACCTCCCTCGCGGACCTCCTCATGGTCCCGGCGCATTTATTCATGTCCAAGCGTGCGGCGCGAAGTTAAGGCGAGTGCAGGACGTCGGACCTCCTCCGAGGAGATCCGAGCGCCCAAGACCTCCTTGCGCTTATCGTGGCCGCCCAGACCTCCCCGGAGGTCTCAGAACGTTAGACCTCCGCTTAAGACCTCCCGAAGCCATCTCGGCCTTTCATGACCTCCCGGGTAGATCTTGACCGTGAAGGTCCTCCCTGACGATCTGGACCATCAAGGACCTCCTTGGAACATCTGGACCGGCCCAGACCTCCCCGTGAGGTCCCGACGATGTAGATCTTCCTCGGGGAGATCTTGATAGTTTGGACCTTCCTTTGGAAGATCTCAACCGTTGAGAACCTCCCCTTTAGATCTGGTCCGCTCCGGACCTCCTTTCCATGTTGTGGTCCGCTGGATTTCGTGATCACGGCCCGACCTCCCTCACCTCAAGCATGTGCGTTGCTAGGAGGTCCAGACCTCTGGACCTCCTGAGCTGCGTGTCGTTGTTCACTGGGAGGTCTTGAGCCGTTGGATCTAAGATCTGTGGCTCACGCCCTCCCATACCCTTGTGAGTTTTAGAAATTCGGTGAGGTCTTAGTTAAACTGAAATAAGGTATAGACTTTAGAATTTCATATCTCTTTCATTTTAATTTCAAATGAGGTCATTCAAATTGTGTTAGCTCCGTCTTGAACTTGACTTTAATCCAAAAATGATTGTAAGTTGAGTTCAGCTCTAGAGCACAGTTTTGCCATTAGATTTTAAAACCAACTTTTAAATATACACTCAAATTAATGCTTAACTTGTAAAATACATAACTAATGCTCTGTAGATTATTTTTGAGTGAGACCAACTTTGTTGGTTTCCTCCATTAATGGTCTTACTATGAACATTAGTTTTGAGCATGTTGCTGCTAGGAAAATGAGGACTTGTGCATTATAATTTTGTTCAAGTTCTTGTTTTTGAAAATTTGTAGAGAGTGAAATATAGCTCCTAATGAGGTGAACTCAATTGTGTTATTCATCTCATGAAGTGCTGGTTTTACAGTAAAAATTTCAGCTTCACTTCTGTTCTAGAAAATGTTGCCTCATAATTAAATTAGTGAATAGTGCAGTTTGGTATTTTTAGGGCTGAGCAGAATTGTTTTGCTCATAACTTTTGCATTGAGAATCCAAATCAATTGGTTCTTGTTGCAAAATCCCCTAAAAATCACTCTCTTGCTGCTGTAGAAAATTCAGAGGATTTGGAGTTCGTTTGCTGTGCTGTCTTTGTTGTTTTTCGTCGTTCTTATCGGTTCTTGATTGCTTTTCCGTTAGGTTTCGACATTTGTGGTGATCCCGAAAGTGACCCTCCGCAACAAAGTGACCACCAACAGCAAGGCAAGAAGTTTGATCATTTCCATCATTGTCCCATTACTTTAAAGCTTAATATATCGTTTTACTTCTATGTATGCATGCTACTTTGTGTTAAATGTCGCTAGCAAGCCTATAGTTGCATAATCTGTAGGAATTGTTCATCCTCTACTACCATGAGCCTAGGTTATTTGCTGTGGTGGGAGCTCGTTGGATGAGCTCTTATCACTTAGTAGTTTCGTTTTAAATTGCTTAGACATGCTTAGTTATCGGTAGAAATGGGCGATCATCGACTTAGTCGATGGTCTTGATCACTCAAAACTGATTATTACTCCTATATGTCCAGCACTTGTGCTTTGATTAATTTGTAAAATCAAAAACTGAAAATAAAAGATTGATTTAGACTTGGGCATATTGGATGGATGGTGTGGTTTTTGGATGTGGTGGTATGCCTGAGTCAACAAGGACCGAATTCTTGCGCCATTGATCCAAGCAATTTTGCATGCTAACCACACGAGGGGCATATGGAACCCCTCTTGACTAAGTACTTTAGGCGGTGTTAATTGGGGTTATTTCGGTTGGTGTGTTTTAAAAATAAAATGTGTGTGTGATGTGGGAGGGAGCATTAGCTTCCGGAAGGTTGTGGGATGTCTCTTTCTCCCGTGGGTTGTGCGACTCGAATTAGCATTGTCCATTGGAAATGTCTCAGAGGACTTAGCGTCTAAGCACACCTAAGGTAGTGTGCTTAAAGGAAAGGCGGTCTGACGTGTGGGTACATTGGTACACCCCTGCAGGGATAAAACTATTCGAATAGCCTCATTCTAGGTTATGGACACGCTTGGTTATTTCCCGTAAGAATTAGACTACAACCTTTAATTAAAACTTGACATGGTTGGTATGAACGGGGAGTTCATGCTATTGTTGTGGTGACTATTGGGTTAGTCACTTCCAGGTTGATCTTGTTGTTGTTACTATGTTATTATCTCGTTGTTACTTCAACATTTAAAAATGCTTTGCCAAATTGCCTTCAATCTATTATGTTATTGCAAATAAATGTTGCTTTATGCTAAAATGAGTCCAAAGCCTCATCCACTTAAATAAAGCTTGCATGTAGCTATTTATAGTTCTGTTATCTCACACGTAAGTCTTATGGAGTACTTTATGTACTCATCGCCCGTGGTTGTGGCATTTTTGTGGCTTTTGTTGCAGAGGAAGAAGGAGAGCTCCAAGAGCCTCTCTTTTGTGCTACGTGTTGCGCTTTCTTGACGACTAGCTTGGCGGTCCGGTCGATGCCTAGGGTTAAGGCACACCGATTGGCTTTGTGTTATAGCCATCTTTATGGCACTTTTGCTTCATTGTTATCTTTGTAGAATTGTTGCTATTTGGCCTAAGGGCCCTCTTTTGTAATAGCTTTTCCTTATTAATATTAACTTCGGTTTGTTGCTTATGTTCTATGTGTTGTATGGAATTGATACATTCTTTTGGTGTGAGGTATGTATCGTGCATCCGGGGAGTATACATCTCTCGAGACCGGTTTATTTGGTTGATAATACTAGGGTCAATTGGATGACTAAGTATTATGAGCCTAATAAACGTCGGGGTCTCACAAAAGTTGGTATCAGAGCCATTCATACCGTAGTAACGCAAGCTTGGTCGCCTTTAGGATATTTTGAAAATCTAATTTCAAAGTATCAAAGGAGTTTTGAAAGTTTAAGTAATTCTCTACTTTTACTCCTTATCTATCTTAGCTTTCTCTTCTCATCTCACTCTAATTTGAGTTTTAAAAATTGTTTTCCTCTCTTCCCTTCCACACAATAGTTGTTATCGATTAACACTGGGTTTTTGGGAGAACCAATGAGATTGGCAAATTGAAGTGTGAGCTGCCCACTACAAGGTTTTGAAGTTCGAGTCGGTGATTCGACAAGGAGCTTGGATCTAAACCCGACAGCAAGCATCAAATTTTCGGACAGCAGTCTCAAAGGTTTCTAATTAGGATAGATAATGAGAGGTTAATCAACAAAAACTAGTGGGAATAAAAGGGTAAGATGTGATACTAGTTAGCTAAGTATCTAACACTTATTTCGCTGCATTAACCTTGCTCTCTAATAGTTTTAGATCTCATCTTACAATCTGATTTTTAATCTTCTCGATCAATTACTCGTTCATTCAATACGGGTTAGTTGAGTTGAGAAGTTGAGCCTTGCTTTTGGGGTTTCTTGGCTGTTTTGGAGTCTATTAGAAGCTTTTAAAGTATAATTACCGCTGTTTTGGCTTTCGTTTAGGGTGATATTCCATTCCCCTAGTCGTTGGCTTTGCTTTCCTTAAGGCTTTGTTTTCGGGTTTAGTTGCTAACCAAATTTCATTGTAACAGGATGGCCGGACGCACTCGTAGCGGCCAAGGCCAGTCAGCTGGTCCGGACGAGGAGCTTCCTCCTCCTCCGACCATGGCCGAGGTTCTTCTTGATCGGCGCAACCGCGGATGACCGGAGAGTTCTATCGACGTCATCGCGCAACACCACCGCACTTACGGAGCTTGGGATCTGGGCGAGGAATGCCCATCACCGTGGAGGACTCGCGGAGTTTCTTCGTACTCAGCCCCCTACCTTTTCCCGGTCCGAGGACCCTTTGGATGCGGACGATTGGCTTCGTCTTGTGGAGCGTAAGCTTCGCATCGCGCAGTGCCAGGAGCACGAGAAGGCGCTGTTCGCATCGCACCAGCTGGAGGGTGCAGCCTTGTCATGGTGGGAGAGCTTTCTCGCCATGCAGCCCGCAGACCATACCGTTTCTTGGGAGGAGTTTCGTACTGCCTTCCGTCGGGCTCACATCCCTGCCGGCTTGATGGAGATCAAGAAGCAGGAGTTTCTTGTGCTCAAGCAAGGGCGTAGCTCAGTCATGGAGTATGTCTACGAGTTCAACCATCTAGCTCATTATGCTCCTGAGGATGTGGCCACTGATATGGCTAAGCAGGCCAAGTTCAGGCGTGGCTTGTCTGAGGAGCTGAAGGACAAGCTATCCATTGTCGACTTTCCTGATTTTCAGACCTTGGTCGACAAGGCCATCGTCGCTGAGCATGCGGCTCGAGAGCTTATGGACTCCATAGCGCAAGTGGGAGGCCCATAAGTCATCTAGGCGATTCCTCCGCCCCGCCGGCAGCCTCTCGGGTACCACTCTCACTCTTGGCGCCCGAGGTCACCGCCTTGTTCCTCGTCCTTCCCTTCGCAGCCGTGTCTCGATCCGTGCACTGCGAGTCGTGAGCGGCCCCCATAACCCGGCCCGGGTCACATGTTTCTCATGCAACGAGAGGGCATTATGCGAACCAATGCCCTAAGAAGACAGAGCCCTCGTCCTAATGGAGGACGCGGGCCGAGGTGGTGCATCTCGGGACGAAGATCGTCCGGCTACCCAAGGTGTGGGTAGTGGTCGGCGTCAACGCCATCCGCAGAGGAGGCTCGGGAGGCACCCGACGTCGTGCTAGGTACACTTTCGTTAACTCTCATCCCGCCATTGTTTTGTTTGATTCAGAGCATCTCATTCATTTGTTTCGAAGTCTTTTCTCGCTTTGTCGGAGAGCTTCTTTTCTCTCCATTGTCGATCCCGCTTACTCATTCGCTCTCTGGTTCGGAGTTGAGAGCTGAATCTGAGTGTAGGGATGTTCCTATCGAGATCGAAGGGTAGGTTTCTTAGCAAACCTTATCCTTCTCCATTCAATGAGTCTAGATGTGATTCTTGGCATGGATTGGTTGTCCCAAAGAATGGGGCAAATCGATTGCGCCAGAAGCTCATCTCTATCTAGTCCCTCCCGTGGCGAGGTTAAGCTTTTCGCCGAAGGCTGTTAGATCCGCATCTCTTGGCGCTTGAAGCGAAGCCCGCTCTAGATATTAGCGAAGTCCCAACAGTTTGTGACTTCGTTGATGTCTTTCCCGCAGATCTTCCGGGATGCCACCCGCTCGAGACCTCGAGTTTGTCATTGAGTTGGCTCTGGTACGCCCCTATCTCAAAGAGGCCTTATCGGATGCCACCGAACGAGTTGGTAGAATTGAAGAAAGCAGATTAAGTGAGCTACAAGAGAAGGGTTTCATTCGCCTAGCTCATCTCCTTGGGGTTGTCCGGCAATCTTCGTGAAAGAAGAAGGATTCGGTATTTTACGCATGTCGTTGATTACCGCCCACTTAATGAAGTGATGATAAAGAACAAGTATCCATTGCCCGCATTGACGATCTCTTCGATCAATTAAGCGGAGCTCGAGTTTTCTCCAAGATTGATTTGAGAGTGGGATATCATCGAGTTCAGATTCGCCCGAGGATATTCCAAAGACGGCGTTCTCTACTCGCCACGGCTTGTATGAGTACCTTTGTCATGTCATTCGCTTAACCAATGCTCTGCCTTGTTCATGAACCTCATGAATTCGGTATTCATGGAGTATTTGGATAAGTTTGTCGTGGTCTTCATCGATGATATCCTTATCTACTCCCGAGCGATGAGGAACATGCCGAGCATCTGAAGCTTGTGTTAGGCAAGCTACGTGAGCACCATTTGTCTGCGAAGTTGACAAGTCGCGATTCGGTTGAAGGAAGTGGCCTTCTTAGGCCATATTCTTTCAGCGGAGGCGAGCTGCGTTGATCCTAGCAAGGTCAGCGATGTTCTTTCATGGAGTCAACTCGCCGGTCACCGATGTGCGGAGTTTTCTCGGTTTAGCGGGATATTATCGCCGCTTTATCGAGAACTTCTCCAAGATCATGGCCGATGACGGAGTTGCTCAAGAAGGACAAGAAGTTCGTGTGGTCCGCTGAGTGTGAGGAAAGTTTCCAAATACTCAAAAAGCGTTTGACCACCGCTCCCGTTCTTGTTCTTCCTGATATCCATCGAAGCTTCGATATCTTTTGCGATGCTTCTCGTCGAGGCCTAGGTTGTGTCCTTATGCAAGAAGGCAAGGTAGTGGTCTATGCATCAAGGCAATTGAGACCTCATGAACTTAACTACCCTACTCATGACTTGGAGTTGGCTTCTGTGATTCATGCACTTAAGATTTGGCGACATTACCTAATCGGTAATCGTTGTGAAGTGTATTCGGATCACAAGAGCCTTAAGTATTCGTTCACCCAGCCTGACCTGAACCTCAGGCAAAGGAGATGGTTGGAGTTGATCAAGGATTATGACATAGGTATACACTACCATCCGGGCAAGGCTAATGTCGTTGCCGATGCGCTTAATCGCATAAAGCGCATTGCCATGCCTTGTTGTCGAGGAGCTTCACCGCTCTTCGGAAGAGTTTCAGCGTCTCAACTTGGGTTTAGTTGGCGTGGTTCTCTCATTGCCTTGGTTGTGCAACCAACCTTGGTGGATCGGATCAAGTCCGCTCGGCGATCGGATGTTGGAGTGAGCCACATTAAGGCAAATGTCAAGAACGGAACGACCAAGTGCTTCTCGAGGATGAGCATGGCGTCGTAAGGTTGAACAACGCCTTGTGGTTCCAAAGGACATGGAGTTGCGGAATTTAATCCTCCATGAAGCCCATGATTCGCCTTTATCCATTCATCCCGGGGCCACAAAGATGTATCAAGATCTCCGCCAGAGATTTTGGTGGACCCGAATGAAGAGGGAGATTGCGGTTCGTTTCGAAAGCGGCGTATATGTCGCGCGTGTCAAGGCCGAACATCGGCGTCAGATCGCTTGACCTCTGCCTATTCCGGAGTGGAAGTGGGATTCGATCGAATGGATTTCATCACCGGTCTACCCGTCCCGAAGAAATGATGCCATTTGGGTCGTCATCGATCGATTGACTAAAGTGGCTCATTTTCTTCGATCAAGACCAAGATTCGCACCGATCGCCTAGTGAGCTCTATGTCTCTAGGATTGTGAGCTTACATGGCGTACCTAAAACGATCGTTTACGATCGTGGCTCCATCTTCACTTCCCGTTTCTGGCATAGCCTGCAAAAGGCTATGGGAACCCGTCTTACCTTTAGCACGGCATTTCACCCCCAAACTGATGGTCAGACCGAGAGGGTCAACCAAGTTTTGGAAGACATGCTTCGTGCTTGTGTCCTTTCATATGGGAAGCATTGGGAGAAATGCTTGCCATTCGCCGAGTTTTCTTATAACAACAGTTTTCAGGCCAGTCTCGGCATGGCACCATTTGAGGCCTTATACGGGAGAAAGTGTAGGACCCCGTTGAACTGGTCAGAGACCGGTGAGAGACCTCTCTTTGGCCCGGACTCAATCAATGAGGCCGAGCGCCAAGTCCAACTTATTCGTGAGCGTTTGCGCACAGCTCAATCCCGGCAAAAGAGCTATGCGGACCGCCGTCGACGTGAGTTACGTTTTGAGCCTAATGACTTTGTTTATCTCAAAGTCTCTCCTTTGAAGGGCCATCAACGTTTCGGCGTCAAGGGCAAGTTGGCTCCTCGATATGTCGGTCCCTACTGCGTTATCGAGAAGAAGGAGCTGTTGCCTATAAGTTGGAGTTGCAACTGCACTTGAGGGGGTACATGATGTCTTCCATGTGTCCCGGCTTAAGAAGTGCCTCCGTGTTCCAACCGAAGAAGCTCGTTGGGAACTCTCGATGTCCAACCCGATTTGACCTATCGCGAGCACCTGTTCGTGACTCGATGAGTCCGAGCGAAGGACAAGGAATAAGACCATCAAGTTCCTTAAAGTTCAAGTGGTCAAACCATTCGAGGATGAGGCTACTTGGGAAAGAGAAGATCGTCTGCGTGCGGACTATCCATCTTTCTTTATCGAGTGAGCCAAATCTCGGGACGAGATTACGTAAGGGGAGAGATTTTGTAACATCCCAAGCTGTGTAATTAGGGTTAATCAAGTATAATTATATGTGTAGAAATTAAAACTTTTTCTCACAACTTGAAAACCCTAAAATCTCATGTAATTCTTGTCCAAGAGTTGTGTAATCCAAAACACAAAGCTCTTGTTGACCAAAAGTCAATTCCTCTTCCAATTATTTTAAATCTTGTGCCAAACAATTGGAAAGTATTTTCCTTGGTCCCAAAACTGATATGGGACCCTCTGAAAAATATCACAAGTTGTAAAACTAGTTTGATAAATTTTGGAGGTAAAACAATCCTTTAAACAACCTTAACAAATTTCCTGAGAAAATGCATTGCATAATAACCTCTGGAAATTTTATGCAAGGTTGATCTCATTGTCAGCAAGCTCCAGTCAAAATTTCATCAAATTTGGAGTTCATTTGCTATCTCAAATAATTCTGCTAAGTTTCATTTGTTAAAAACTAAATTTAAAAGCCTACTTTGTTCCTTGGGCTAGCCACTTTGCAAAGTGGTCCAGCCCAACCCCATCGACCTCCTTCCCCACCTTGATGAGGTCGAGCCGTTGGATCCAATCCAAAGGCCACGACCTCCCCTCAACCAACGCACCCAGACCTCCCTTGAAGTCCTCGGACCGCGTGGACCTCCTCGGGTCAGCGTGGGCGCCAGACCTCCTCGCGGTCAACACCGCAAAGGCTTTCCCACCTCATCAGTCGTGAACTGTTGGATCAAAGATCCACGGTCATGACCTCCCCTGTGTGTTAAACCTCAAAGACCTCCTCGAGCTGTTAAACCATCGCAGCGAGGTCATCCCACCTTGTTGAGGTCGTAGCCGTTGGATCAAATCCAACAGCCACGACCTCCTCCTCAATATACTCGGTCAGGTCCTCCCACCTACGTGAGGTCATAGCCCTTGGATCCAAGATCCATGGCCCTGACCTTCCCTCACCGTTAAACTAAACAAACCTCCCACCTAACCAAGGTCGTAGCCGTTGGATCGAGATCCAACGACTCACGACCTCCCGTCTATCAAGCACTCACAACCTCCCCATCTTTTGTTGTGCACCGTTAGATTAAAATCTACGGTCACGACCTCCTTTGTCTCATGCTTTTGAGACCTCCCGGCAAGACGTGAGATCGTAGCCCTTAGATCTAAATCTAAAGGCCACGACCTCCCTTGTGCGCTATGCATGCTCGGGACCTCCACCTCTTTTGGTCGGAACCCTTAGATCTAAATCTAACGGTCCTGACCTCCCTTGCCTGTTGCGCATCATATCAGACCTCCCCATCAGGTCAGTGCCCTTGGATTTAAATCCAAAGGCCATGACCTCCCCTCATGTCCTTTTGATCGCGTGCGGTTAAGTCCTCACTAGAGGTCCACACCGTTGGATGGAGATCCAACGCCGGACCTCTGTCCCTTTTCCCCCGCGTCTTGGCGTACACATTAAGGAAATCGGAGGGCCACGACCTCCCCATCCTTGATCGTGTGGCTGGGACCTCCTCCCAGCCACTTAAAACATAACGGTTCAAAAATTGGATCCGATGGTTAGGACCTCTCCCGGGTCTTATCCAACGGTCACCAAGACCTCCTGTTCTTCTCCTTCCTCTGGCGCATGCGAGCTCGAGCGATGCATTAATCGTGTCGACCTTGGGGTACATTATAACAGCTCTTTGCTGACCCGCATTTAATGCAGGTCAGCTTTCCGCCTCATTGGTCAGCTCAGCCCTGTCGCCTTGTCAACCTCAATGTCCTTGCCACCCCATGGACCAACCCGTGGGCTAAGCTCACCATGGAGCTTAGCCTCAGCTCATAACCTTCACCTCAGTCTATAAGTCACCCTGGGGATCCTCCCTTGGCTTCCTTTGCACACAATTGACCTCGGCCTTGCACTTGTGCGTGGTGAGCTCCTCACCCCAAACTCACCTCCCATCTTGGCTGCCATTGTTGTGGACCTTGGAGCTTCTCGGTAGCTCGGGGAGTTCCAGTGGCTCCCTCTTTCAAACCTTGCTCACTCTTGCTCCTAAAACCTCTTGGAAGTTAACCCTAACTTGAATTGTTTGGGCATTTTTCAGAGGTGGACAAAGTCGAGCTTGGGGTCGAGCTTTGGGTCGTGAAGCTTCACCTTGCCTTCCCCAACTCGGTCATCACCTCCACGACCTCCCGGCACCTTAGGACCTCCGGTACACCCCTGTTAGTCCTTTAGATCTTGGCACCGCTGAATGCATGTTGCGGAGCTTAAGTTTTGGCACACGCTTGATTGTCGCGCTGAGCTCCATTTTGCATTTTCGTAGTTTGGCCGTCTTTGGTTATCTTTTGACCTCTCCACCGACGGCGTTCAAGGCCGTCGCCGTTGAGAGGAGGACCATTGAGTGCGCATGGTTATTGCGGACCGCGGTATCATTGGACCTCACCGGCGGGCTCTACATCGCCGGCGAGATCACTTCTTCCCGCGGGATTTTGTCGGACGCCCCAAGCGTGTCATTGTCGTTTTAGGACATAAATTCACCGCTTTAAATGCCCTATCATTGCAATCATGGGGTTAGCGATAAATGCCATTAAACTTTGTCTCTTGTGCGCATTTAAAACCTCCTCTCGCGGACCTCCTCATGGTCCATGGCGCATTTATTCATGTCCAGCGCGCGGCGCGAGTTAAAGCGCTGAGTGCAGGGCGTCGGACCTCCTCCGAGGAGATCTGGAGCGCCCAAGACCTCCCTTGCGCTTATCGTGGCCGTCCAGACCTCCACGGAGGTGCAGAACGTTAGACCTCCGCTTAAGACCTCCCGAAGCCATCTCGGCCTTTCATGACCTCCCGGGTAGATCTTGACCGTGAAGGTCCTCCTCGGACGATCTGGACCATCAAGGACCTCCTTGGAACATCTGGACCGTCCGGGACCTCCCGTGAGGTCTGACGATGTAGATCTTCCTCGGGGAGATCTTGATAGTTTGGACCTTCCTTTGGAAGATCTCAACCGTTGAGAACCTCCCTTTAGATCTGGTCCGTTCAGGACCTCATTTCCATGTTGTGGTCCGTTGGATTTCGCATCACGGCCCCGACCTCCCTCACCTCGCGCATGATATGCGTTGCTAGGAGGTCGGGACCTCTGGACCTCTGGCGCGTGCGTTGTTCACTGGGAGGTCTTGAGCCGTTGGATCTAAGATCGTGGCTCACGTCCTCCCATACCCTTGTGAGTTTTAGAAATTCGGTGAGGTCTTAGTTAAACTGAAATAAGGTATAGACTTTAGAATTTCATATCTCTTTCATTTTAATTCCAAATGAGGTCATTCAAATTGTGTTAGCTCTGTCTTGAACTTGACTTTAATCCAAAAATGATTGTAAGTTGAGTTCAGCTCCAGAGCACAGTTTTGCCATTAGATTTTAAAACCAACTTTTAAATATACACTCAAATTAATGCTTAACTTGTAAAATACATAACTAATGCTCTGTAGATTATTTTTGAGTGAGACCAACTTTGTTGGTTTCCTCCATTAATGGTCTTACTATGAACATTAGTTTTGAGCATGTTGCTGCTAGGAAAATGAGGACTTGTGCATTATAATTTTGTTCAAGTTCTTGTTTTTGAAAATTTGTAGAGAGTGAAATATAGCTCCTAATGAGGTGAACTCAATTGTGTTATTCATCTCATGAAGTGCTGGTTTTACAGTAAAAATTTCAGCTTCACTTCTGTTCTAGAAAATGTTGCCTCATAATTAAATTAGTGAATAGTGCAGTTTGGTATTTTTAGGGCTGAGCAGAATTGTTTTGCTCATAACTTTTGCATTGAGAATCCAAATCAATTGGTTCTTGTTGCAAAATCCCTAAAATCACTCTCTTGCTGCTGTAGAAAATTCAGAGGATTTGGAGTTCGTTTGCTGTGCTGTCTTTGTTGTTTTTCGTCGTTCTTATCGGTTCTTGATTGCTTTTCCGTTAGGTTTCGACATTTGTGGTGATCCCGAAAGTGACCCTCCGCAACAAAGTGACCACCAACAGCAAGGCAAGCAGTTTGATCATTTCCATCATTGTCCCATTACTTTAAAGCTTAATATATCGTTTTACTTCTATGTATGCATGCTACTTTGTGTTAAATGTCGCTAGCAAGCCTATAGTTGCATAATCTGTAGGAATTGTTCATCCTCTACTACCATGAGCCTAGGTTATTTGCTGTGGTGGGAGCTCGTTGGATGAGCTCTTATCACTTAGTAGTTTCGTTTTAAATTGCTTAGACATGCTTAGTTATCGGTAGAAATGGGCGATCATCGACTTAGTCGATGGTCTTGATCACTCAAAACTGATTATTACTCCTATATGTCCAGACTTGTGCTTTGATTAATTTGTAAAATCAAAACTGAAAATAAAAGATTGATTTAGACTTGGGCATATTGGATGGATGGTGTGGTTTTTGGATGTGGTGGTATGCCCGAGTCAACAAGGACCTAATTCTTGCGCCATTGATCTAAGCAATTTTGCGTGCTAACCACACGAGGGGCATATGGAACCCCTCTTGACTAAGTACTTTGGGCGGTGTTAATTGGGGTCGCTCGGTTGGTGTGTTTTTAAAAATAAAATGTGTGTGTGATGTGGGAGGGGAGCATTAGCTTCGGGAAGGTTGTGGGATGTCTCTTTCTCCCGTGGGTTGTGCGACTCGAAATTAGCATTGTCCATTGGAAATGTCTCGTAGGACTTAGTGCGTGCGGCACACCTAAGGTAGTGTGCTTAAAGGAAAGGCGATCGGCGTGTGGGTACATTGGTACACCCTGCGCAGGATAAAACTATTGAATAGCCTCATTCTAGGTTATGGACACGCTTGGTTATTTCCGTAAGAATTAGACTACAACCTTTAATTAAAACTTGACATGGTTGGTATGAGCGGGAGTTCATGCTATTGTTGTGGTGACTATTGGGTTAGTCACTTCGAGTTGATCTTGTTGTTGTTACTATGTTATTATCTCGTTGTTACTTCAACATTTAAAATGCTTTGCCAAATTGCCTTCAATCTATTATGTTATTGCAAATAAATGTTGCTTTATGCTAAAATGAGTCCAAAGCCTCATCCACTTAAATAAAGCTTGCATGTAGCTATTTATAGTTCTCGTTATCTCACACGTAAGTCTTGCGGAGTACTTTATGTACTCATCCGCCGTGGTTGTGGCATTTTGTGGCTTTTGTTGCAGAGGAAGAAGGAGAGCTCCAAGAGCCTCTCTTTTGTGCTACGTGTTGCGCTTTCTTGACGACTAGCTTGGCGGTCGGTCGAGATGCCTAGGGGTTAAGGCACACCGATTGGCTTTGTGTTATAGCCATCTTTATGGCACTTTTGCTTCATTGTTATCTTTGTAGAATTGTTGCTATTTGGCCTAAGGGCCCTCTTTTGTAATAGCTTTTCCTTATTAATATTAACTTCGGTTTGTTGCTTATGTTCTATGTGTTGTATGGAATTGATACATTCTTTTGGTGTGAGGTATGTATCTTGCATCTCGGGAGTATACATCTCTCGAGACCGGTTTATTTGGTTGATAATACTAGGGTCAATTGGATGACTAAGTATTATGAGCCTAATAAACGTCGGGGTCTCACAGGAGGCGTGGCAGAGCGGCGCGGGCGCGTGGCCCATGGACTCTGCCGCTTGCGGTGTGAGGTAGACGACGCTTTGACAGCCCGGGCCCATGGCAGAGACACTGCCATGAAAGCGAGCGATCGCGGAAGGATCGAGGCCGTTGGATCGAGATCCAACGGTCGACGTCGTACGAGGGATTTTTAACTCAGGCCGAAACGATCTGGCGCTTCGTGACCGTAGATGCACGATCGGACGGCTGCATGTGATGCGCGGGTTTAGATGACTCGGTCGAGCCAAGTCGGCTCGGGCCAGACCTGAGTCTGGTTCGAGTCAGAGGAACAGTGAATTCAGATTTTGGGAAAATAAGGCTGAGGTGATTTGGGGAATTTTTAGAGATATCTCCGTAGCTCCAAAAATTCTAAAATTTTTATGGAAGTTTGCTGGATCAAAGAACATCCTTGTGTAATTTTTCCAGAAATTTTTATGCAATGCATTTCTTTCTAGAAAATTCACAAGCTGCTGCCCTAGGGGTTTGACCAGAGTTCAAGCTGGTTTGACTAGCTCTTTTGAAATAGCAAATAAAATCTAAAAAATTATGAGATTTTTCAGAGAGGTTACTAGGATGATCTAGATGATAGGAAAAATATTTCTAGCGGATGATCACAAGATTAGATTTGAAAGTTTTTAAGGACAACAACTTCCATCTATAGAAACATTGATCTTAGCAAATAGGAAATCCTAGGAGAAAATTTTTAGAAAATTTCAAATGACATCATGAGGCATCAAACGTTTTAATTTATCCTCATTTTATTACATTTGAAACACACACCATTGTTTGGGATGTTACAAAACCTCCCCCCCCTTACAAGAATCTCGTCCCGAGATTCCGATCACTCGGAAAAGAAGGATGGGTAGTCCGCACGCAGGCGATCCTCCCTTTCCCAAGTTGCTTCATCCTCGGAATGATTTGTCCACTGAACTTTGAGGAACTTGATGCCATGCGACGGAGGGACGGCCGGGGGGAGGGGGGGTGGGCACCAAATCGACGAAGAGGTGGCGACGACTCACTCACGCCGAATGCGAAGTCGGCGCCACGGGGTGGCAGCGGCGGCGAAGTCGGCGGCGCTCGGCATCTGGGAAAATGGCGCTGGCCATTCTTGGCGTGCTTTCGGGGGGGGACTTAAAAACAAGCGGCCTTCGCGCCATCGGCCGTCAGATGCGGGATGAAGCGCCAGGATCGAGTTTGTTCACATGTGCACGCTTCAGCTCTTGTGCACCTGATACGTCGCCACATTTGCGCACGATAATTTGGTGGTACCAAGCACTCACGTGATCAATTGTAATTTCATTTGCGGGCTGTGAGCTGCTATGACCAATTACACTTAAATTGGTAAAGTATGTTGACTAGATCGCACCAACCAACTTAATTCTTTTGAATTAAAGGATATAGGAGCATGTACAATAGTTGATTTTTATTATTAATTAATATTTTTTTAATTTTATTTAAAGTTAACCCCTACGAACTTTATTTCTAATTCTGATCCCTTTGGTCACGTCACCACCCGTGGCGTAACAAAACAACACTGTCACGCCAGTCTGTATCTGTGCAAACTCTTGTCATGCTACCTCCCGTGGCGTGACAGTTTTGTTTGGTTACGCCACGACCAGTGACGTGACAAAAAGTGCTATTTAGTGGACTTATCCTTTGATGTAACAGCGCTGTTTTGTCACGCCACGGGCGGTGGTGTGATCAAAGGGGACAAAATTGGAAATAAAGTTCGTCGGGGGTTAACTTTAAAATAAAAATTAAAAAAATATTAATTAATAAAAAAAGTTCACAATAGTTTGTTTCATAGCTTATTACTAAGAGGAGAGAGAATATTCAATCTAATAAAAAGAAATAAATCTTTCAATGGATTGTTTCTTAAGTTTGTATCTAAAACTTTAATTGCTACAAGTGTGCATGATTCTTGATGATCAATAATGAAGTACAATTTTGTGGCTTATATGTTTTGGCTCATTTATCATATCAATAATGAAGTCGGGCTGCACAAGTGATCTGGTGGATATTTTGCTTGGAGACAGTGGGACCACAAAACGTATTTTTAGGTAACAAGTTGGTCTCTAATGGAGTATTTGGTTGTTTCTTGTGTCTTGGTATTAACAATTTGCTAGTTTCTTCATCTAAAAACAACCTCACATTCTCTTCTTCACATCACCTAAATGCTAATATAGCAACCCCTTAGTAACAAGTGATATGTAGACTGTTATAGATGCTCTAACAACAATAATCAAGTCCCTCGCAAAAAAAGGTGCGTCTTTTATGTACAGGACGCAGGCACAGACAACCACAACACAGACATGCGAGTGCACCAACTCGCACACGCTTGGAGTAATCCATCTTCAACCTCAAAGGGTGGAACACATTTTTCCACTGAAGCACTCACATATCTTCACTCACGTATAGATATACTGCAGACCCTGAACTCGATTCCAGCTCCAGGTTGCTTGGTAGAAATCCTACCACTCTCCCACTAGGATTGTTCTGCTAACAATAATCAAGTGTGTTGGTGCATCTTGGATCCTAGAGTGTGTTATATTTAGGTATACAAATTTGCTATCTTGTGTATAATATTTGAGGTATATATAAATAGTTGCTACCATCAATGGTAATAAGATGGTTTTATAGTGCTCCGAGATCAGTGTTTAGCAATTACTCCCTCCATTTTGCAATACAATTCTATTTTGATTTTTCACGGCTCCGACGTAACACTTTGACTACGATATTGTACCATGATAGACTACAAAAAATGAAAATAAAATGTATTATGAAGGTATTTTGCAAGATATATGCAGTGACATTATTTTGACGTAGGCAATTTACATACTTTAACATATATTAATAACCACTGTTTTAAAATATTGACCGCACAGATTTCAATTAGATTTATATTGTGGGACGAACCGAGTACCACTAAAAAAAGCGTAAACTGGTAGTAATACCTGGCAAAACGTGCACGGCTTTTGAAGGTTCCACGCGACGAAGTTACCCGGCAACCAGAAACAGATGTAGAGGCATATATACGCCCGAGACCAACCAGTCAGCATCACAGCGTCACCAAATTAAAAAGGATTTGGATTGAGATAGCGACTGGTCGGAGCGAGACAGCGATTGATAAAGTATGATGGTTGTTGTCAGTGTCTTAGGATCATAAAACATCGCATGGTATAGAGCAAATATAACATGTGTTCTATTCATCGCATAGTAAGAAATATACTTGGAATTGAATCAAGATACCAGTTCATTGCTTCAACGAGCGGTCAACTGGTCGAGAATTAGGCATACGACCTCATCCAACCAAGGTTCTCATTATATAACCTCTGAAATCCTTACGACCTCGGAGGTCGTTAGCCTTAGAGGTTACAACCACGAAGATATATGATATTTTATTATGTATTAAAGTAATACATAGAGATTTTGATCCTCGTCACCTTTCCTTTTCATTTGTTTGGATACAATGAATGGAACACTCACAAAATACCTTTTTCCCCTTGGAAATTTGTGATCAGTTTCTTCAAGGAATGCCCACACCCAGATGACAAACAGTGCAAGGAGTTGAGCTAGGCACTCGGGCTCGAGCCGCTCGAAGTGAAGTTCTTGACCAGAACAAGCGAACGCAAATGAAGGTACTAATGATGACCTGAAAAGAACATTGAGCCATGAATTATGTAATCTGATATCAGTAATTTCTTCTTTGCATTTTGTTGTCCGATTTTCGTTCGAAATCTGGTCGATTTTTTCAACAAAATTAGGCTGATTTTCACCGATTTTCGGCGGATTTATTTTTAAAATTCAAATTTTAGTTTGAAATTTTCGGCCGAAATCAGCTGAAAAATTCCGAAAATCAGTCAAACCAGTCATATAGGTACACCCGAAAAAAAAACAAACCAATTACCAAAACCATACCTTGGAGTTACGCCACCGTCCTCACCCGCAACGTCTTGGCCAAAAACTCGTAAGCGCCTGTGTCACATTGTATTCTATGAGTAGGCAAACACATAAGGGTAGTCAATTTATGTCATAGTCTATTTACGTACGTGTAATATGTATGATCCAACAATGTATCTGTAGGGTTTCAAATTGATAATCCGGCTCACAATAGTTTAGAAATGTAAAATGAACTTGTTTCTTGGTAAAAACACAGGACATCCCAGTTTTGAGTTACACATAGTACAAATCAGCGACATCTATCTCTCCCGGCCGCTTCGTTCAATATATAATTTGGTGGTACCAAGCACTCACGTGATGAATTGTAATTTCTTTTGCAGGTTGTGAGCTGCTATGACCAATTACAATTAAATTGGTAAAGTATGTTGACTAGATCACACCAACCAACTTAATTCTTTTGAATTAAAGGATATAACGACAATAATCAAGTCCCTCGCAAAAAAAAGTGTGTTTTTTATGTACAGGACGCAGGCACAGACAACCACAACACAGACATGCGAGTGCACTAACTCGCACACGCTTGGAGTAATCCATCTTCAACCTCAAAGGGTGGAACACATTTTTCCACCGAAGCACACTCATATATACATATACTGCGGAACCTGAACTCGATTCCAGCTCCAGGTTGCTTGGTAGAAATCCTACCACTCTCCCACTAGGATTGTTCTGCTAACAATAATCAAGTGTGTTGGTGCATCTTGAACCCTAGTGTGTTATATTTAGTTATACAAATTTGCTATCTTGTGTATAATATTTGAGGTATATATAAATAGTTGCTACCATCAATGGTAATAAGATGTTTTATAGTGCTCCGAGATCAGTGTTTAGCAATTACTCCCTCCATTTTGCAATACAATTCTATTTTGACTTTTCACGGCTCTGAGGTAACACTTTGACTACGATATTGTACCATGATAGACTACAAAAAATAAAAATGAAATGCATTATGAAGGTATTTTGCAAAACAAATGCAGTGACATTATTTTGGTGTAGACAATTTATATACTTTAATGTATATTAATAACCACTGTTTTAAAATCTTGACCGCACATATTTCAAATGGACTTATATTGTGGGACTAACCGAGTACCACTAAAAAAGCGTAAACTGGTAGTAATACCTGGCAAAACGTGCACGGCTTCTGAAAGGTCCACGCGACGAGGTTACCCGACAACCAGAAACACTTTCGAGACCAACCAGTCAGCAACTCAGCATCACAGCGTCACCAAATTTAAAAGGATTTGGATTTTTACACAGTCGAGTAAGCGAGTCCAGCAGACAGCACAGATCGATCGACAACGTGGTCAAGTGGACAAGCACTGCGACTTTGCCGCGACGATCTTTGACATTAGATACGGACCATGGAAATTCAGTACGGCCATTGGTCATTGGCCCCAGGGAGGTGATTGGGATATAATTTTGTTTCTTGGTGCTTGATTTGACCAGGCGTTTGGACGAGAGATCAAGTTAATTTTGTCGTCTTCATTTTATGTTGCTTGGAGAATCTAGTGGGCGATCCTCTTGGAAAAATCCTAGCTAATTAATTCACGTGCGAGGGTAGGTAGGATATATATTTAAACCTAGTTGTCGTCCGTTGCATTTTCTAGTTGAGAGCTGAAAAATAGGCCGTTTGTCGACCTGCTGGCGGGATTAATCTTCTCAAGTAATTAAGTTAATTAGATATTTTTCTTTATTGTTTGGAAATCCTACCCTCCTAGTGATCCTGTTTTTGTTGATACGCTCATTTTGTAATGTGATCACCTGGATGGATCAGACGGAATGGAACATGGGCGAGTCGGCTAAACATGACTTATTAGGTTATTTTACGCCAAGTCAGCTGGAATATAAGTCAGTAAAAACCATCCCTATATTATGCAATTAATCAATATGAAACAGTCTTGGAATCCAGCAGAAGTAATATCATCCTAAATTTCGCTCAAAAAAACATATTAAAATGAAGAGTTTTCTATAATAGACTCCTTATATATTCTTAATATGTAGTTTTTTTAATATAAGGAATCTGCAACCTCACAAAATTTCTACTGAAAGCACTCTCATGTGTGCATACACCCACTACTCTACCACCCAAATAAGATGTGGTTCCCAGGTAGTCTGGGGTTATTGTCTGTGATACCTGGAAATTACCTTATTTTACACACAAGGCATCATGGTTGACAATTTGCCAAAATAGGGTTGAAACGGAGTGTGGACCGAGAAACCCTGGATTGAACTTTGGTGTTTGGTTGTGCACCTGGTTCGTATACAGTGGCCATGAATAGACAAGCGGAAGATAAACACAGCATGGTGAAGAAACAAAACTAGGATACTACCAAGGATGGTAAGCCTTTTTGTATCGTTTGTATTGAATTAATCTGACTAAAATTAAATTTTGATTCTGATGGTCTCGTAAGGTTTCCATCTGTTTCCATATTCACTTCTCTTTTTCTTTTTTAAGAGTACACAAGGCGGACACACACACAACAGACACCACGCTCACACCACCCAACCCACATGCACAGAGTCATGCGTGTCAATTTATCGGAGGCACCTCCCGCACGTAGCGCGGGCACACGTTTTTTCACTCAACATGCAGACGCACATATGTACTCCTAAAATTGGTGGACACCAACGTGGAGTCTGGGACATAAACACTAGTGGATTGGGTGCACATCCATACGTCTAACCATCTGGCCATACTCTAACAATTACATTACAAACAAAATATCATGAAAATAGTTTTGACAATATATTTATAAAATTTCTATAGTCTACTACGTAGTTTGATCTTTGATGTTATAATTAGTGTCGACGTATATTATTGACTATAACGTATGACCTGAGTGGACAACTTAAAAATAGAGCTGGTACAAAATAGTACGGAAATATTGGATGTTGAACTTAGTGACCATGTATGTGTTCAACCTTCCGATTCGTTGTACTGAACTTAGAAAAGTAAAGCAACAAGATACATGCAACTCCATGTATATAATAGCTTTGTACGATTTTAGGCTCAGTTGTAAAGGAGTTATATAGGATTTAAAATCTATAAATTTCTACAATATTTAAATTGTCTGCCCCGCAGGTCTATATTTCTCAAGGAGAGTGTTTTTAGTTCAGGGGTTACATTGAGTAATTTAGGGCCTGTTTGGTTTACGATCCTAAGTAGTTATACTAAAATTTTGGAAATACCAAATTCTGGACAAAAAAATGTTATTTGGATCGTAGTCATACCAATTCACTGGCAATGCCGAAATTGATGTGTTTGGATTGTAACCATGTCAAAATTTGCCAAAAATATTAGTATGACACGTGGGTCCCGCATAACATATATATATTTTTGCACTAAAATATGCCAACATGGGTCTTGTTTTATTAATTAAATGACAAGGAATACAATGGTTCAAACGGATCATAAATCGGATACTCGATTTAGGAAATATGATCATTTGAAAATGATTAATCAAGAATGTATGCATTAAATGCAGCCTATTGACTGCTGCCACCTCATCAAAATTTTGGCAACAACCATGCCAAAACTGGGGCGAGCAAAAAGCTAGCCCAGGATTTGCCATGGGATTGGGCTGTGAAGCAAGGGTGATGCCAATTTTTCTTTGGCACGTCAAATTTTTGGAATCAATTCAAATGCTAATCAAACTATATGGGTATGACAAAAAAAAAATTGGTTTGGCACCTTAGGGCCATAAACCAAACAGCCCCTTAGGGTTTGTCAAGAGGACTGCACAGTTTTTCTTTAAAAAACTCCAAACTCAAAAACATATAACTACCACAAAGTATAAACTACACAAATGGAGTAATGATCTTGCGCGTCAACTGTATTTTTTTTCGGCAGCATTAGGAAGCTAAGTGCTTGGAGAAAACGATCTTTGGATATAAATCATCAATTGAGATGAGTATCCCTGTAGAGCAATTGCCGTTCTTCTGCTGCTGCTGCTGCAAGGAAATACATGTTGTTCTTCAGACTTCAAAATCGGCAAGATTAACTATCGACCTTTTTCATATGTTAGCAAATAAAATTTTCCATTCAAAAAAAATATATGTTAGCAAGTAAAATAGAGCTGGGGTTTCCCCTTGTGCTTAAAAAAAACCCTACGTGATCGGCAAGATTGTGAATGTAAAAAATTGAGAAGTTTGATTTCGCACATGCCAATGAGAATCTACCTGGGAATGGACGGAGCTGTAGGAATATTTCAACCTGTCGAGAAAGCTCAGGATAGACCAGATCTACCAACGGGCAATTATGCATTATTGAGTAACGTGACTCGTATTCTAACTTAATATGACTTGGAGGTGTCTACAGGGATTCCAAAATGAATCCAAATTGGACTAGAATTCCTACTTCTCTATGGAGGAGGACTATGGAGACTACATAAATCCATAAGGTGTGCCCACGGAGAACCTAAGTCAACAAGCCAAGCAAAAGGAACTCATTTAAAACAAGTACGCTGATGCAACAATGGGTGTTCCGATCTTTCGATAAGAAGGATAATTCGATTTGGGTGGAGACGACTTTCACGATTCGGCTACCAATCATACACGACCAATATGCCTGCAATCGTTGAACCAACTTCGTGATTGTTATCGACCTTGCTAGAAGCACAATCGACCTGACCACGAAGGTCTATTCCTGCATGCAATCGAAGAACAAGCAAGAACACGATAAATAAACAATCTGAAATTGAGAATAGGAAATAGTTTCGTATTGATAAGTGGGATTCCGAAGAGACAATATCGCTGTTGATCTTGTCGAACAAGAGGACAAAGTATAAAGTAGCAAAACTAAATTTTAATCTAACAAAACCCAACAAACCTAAGGGTGGTGGCCACTATGTATAGGAGGAAAAGGGAGGGGCAGTGGTACTGTTCACACATGAACAGTGCCATGTGAACAGTCGTGCCTAGGTTTCTATCTGAATTACAAGGCCCACGGCCCAAACAGGTCATGCAACATCTTCTTTCGACGATTTCGAAGTGCTCGGAACGAGTTTGGAGGTGGGGCTAGATCTGTTAGAAAGATCTCATCGTAAGCTTTCCATCAAGTACTCGTGGACCTCCAGCGAACTCCGTATGTGAAAGTTATGCATGTTTGAAGTTAGTGCTATCTCCAGAGGCCGAATTGTATTTCAGAACGTGTCCAGCTTGAACTCTTGCAAATCAGCCACTCTATATCTTTTATTCATAAAAATAACAACACATTTATTAGGCAATATCATATAGTTCATGCAATATAAAGGCACTCCTAAAAACGAGCTCATCTGATAATTTAAGTGAAGTGTACAGCTCTTGTAATTGGAACAGCAAGCATAGCAAATATAGTTGTATCCATAGGGGTCATCATGTCCTCATCATCCTCTCCTTGAAAACAAAGCAGTCCTCGACTTTTGATAAGCTTAAAATAGGGTAACAAAGAATGCAATGTATATGCATGGTATATGTATATATCATCTATTTTAACGGTTCTTCATTGTTACACAATTAGTGTTATAAGACAGCAGTGATCATAAAAGCTCATTATATTATTACCCCAAGAATAACCATATATGTTAATGAGCAAAATAAAATTTCTCACACAGCAATTATTGCAACTAGTTTTGCAAATGTAAGTGAAGTATTTATGCAATTCAAATATCTGAAGTTGTGTGGGCAAATCTACAACTTTTGGAATCAAACAAAGTTTATCCACATAATCAGATTTCAATCGAGCAATAGCAAATTCATCAATCAAGGGTGAAAATATTTGTAAGTTCTTCCATACTTCAACATCATTATTCAGATTGTCCATACTAGATGGTGTAATAAGATATGAACACATAGGGAATGGTCACTAAATTTTATTTTCCTCTCATAATGAATAAGATTCAGCACACAAGAATTGTTGTTCAAAACAGCAAACTTCAATTCAGCCATGTGATCACAAGTTATGCATATTCGATATACAAGAAATTGATTATCTACACCATAATCTCCAATTAATTTTGAACAGTAGGTGTAGGTGCTAAATAGAGAATTTAGAGATCAAATTTTAGAAACTTTCTCCATAGCACATTCCAAACTAACAGGCTCATTAAGCATGATATAACACAATGCATCAGTAGGGGATATTTTATCAAGTACTTCCTTATGTGTAATTAAGTCGACATATGCAAAATTATGTGAATTCAGATCAGCACATGATTCGTTCAAGTCAACACAAAGAATATCAAAAGATTGCACGACAGAATGTATATATTCACAAGCACTACTACAGAAAAGGTTTTCACAGACGGTTCAAAAACGTCATCATAGACGGTTTCATGAGCCGTCTGAGTTTATGGGTCAGCAATGATATGAGGTCATCACAGACGGTTTTCGAACTGTTTGTGATGCATATTATCACAAACGGTTATTAACTCAAAACCGTCTGTGATAGCTGACTATCACAGACGGTTTGTAGATGAAACTGTCTGTGATACATCAGTTATCACAAACGGTTTGTAGAAGAAACTGTCTGTGATACATCAGCTATCACAGACGATTTCATCTACAAACCGTTTGTGATATTATTTTGTATTGCTAAATCTATTTCTATTTATTGGCTAGCCTTAGGAAATGCTAGGCATGCCCTCTGAAACAAGCTGAAACATAACAAGTAAATGTATACATCCAATTCACATTCATTTCAGAAACAAGCACATCCAATTTACAAATCAATTAACTAAAATTAATCATTCATGTACATTTACACACATGTAGCACTAAGTTCAATCTTATCCCAATCAAGTTCAATCTACATTGTGGAACTTCCCATCTAGATTTATGACCTCACGGTTCAAGAATAACGCAAATTGTCCTCGAATCTTTATGAGCTGGCCCTGTTCCAACGCAGTTGAAGTGATGCACGCAACCTGTCGCTAGGAAGATTAAATTCATGCTTATATAAATTGGTAAGTACGAAATAATTATTACAAGATTGACAAATCTGAGGATCATTGGTTATCATGGAACCGACTAGTAGTTCCATGTTGTGGCAAACATAGTGATGCAGGGTGCTCGATTTTCTCGACATAGAACCTCTCGATAACTTGTGTATCCTGACAAACCGCTAGTTGATCCCCCACACCAATGCACAGACTTGCAGCTCTTTGCAAAATTCACCCAAACACACAATTGATTGGATCCTCGCTAACCACGAAGCAAAGATCGTCGAACCCTCATTTCCCAACAGAAAAGCAAGAACGACCCCTTGTTCTAAACGCCCAATTTCCCTCTATTTTGGCTATAAGCACAACAGGAGAAACAAGCATATGCTGTTTGAAAATATATTAAATGTGGTCTGGCTTTACAATGGGGGTCTAACCCTCAATATAGTCTCAGCCTAGGGGCTATTCATGTTTACTGTTCATGGTGGTACTATTCATGCACGTGCACTGTTTATGCTATACACTATTCACCCCTTGGGCTTCATGCAGTTTTGGGGCTTGTTCATGTAGGTGGGCTTTGCTCCTTGCACCATTACATAGACCAGCCCCTTGGTTGACTTCATCTTGGTCTTGATGGTCTTCTCCTTGGCTGCATGGGCCATGGGCCAGCACCTTGGCATCCTCTTTTGATGGGCTCTCTTGGATGATGGCCGCATATCCTTGATCTCTGTCCATTGCTGAATCTTCAAACCTGAGCACAAGCAAAACACTATTTTTAGGTAGTATAAAATTCTCATTAAAATCAATGACATGTTCATTAAGGAGCAAGTTCACCTAAGTTTGTAATTTCTTGGCACGTGCTCTTGTTATTGGTCCTATCGGCAACTCGAGGCGTATATCATGAGCATTGGCTGGAGGGGAAGAAGATGTCGTAGAAATGCCCTCATCATCCTCCCCCTCTTGAAAAGGCGTCGTCCTCGACGCTGGATCATCACCACCACCAAAGAAAGATGATAAATCAACGACATTGAATGTAGAGCTCACGCCATAGTCATCGCCAGGTAACTCAATCTTGTATGCATTATCGTTAATCTTTGCAAGCACCTTGAAAGGTCCATCTCCTCTTGGCAGCAGCTTTGACTTGCGACGTTCTGGAAAACGATACTTGCGATAGTGTACCCATACTAAATCACTAGGTTGAAACAACACCTTGTTTCTTTTCTTGTTTGTCTTCTCAGCATAATACTTCATCTTCTTCTCAATTTCAGCCTTTGTTTTCAAATGCATTTGCTTCACAAAATCAGCTCGTTTGGAAGCCTCAATGTCAGCACAATCTCAAGGTGGTAGCGGCAACAAATCCAGTGGTGTAATTGGCTTAAAGCCATATACCATCTCAAATGGACACAACTGCGTAGTGGAGTGCACAGCCTGATTGTAAGCGAATTCCACGTGCGGCAAAAAATCCTGTAGCAACACGTGTCATCGCATGAAGTCTCGGTGTTGTTTCGGGATCTTGAATGATTTGAAAATATCCATCAGCAGCTCATCTTTCTGAGCTTTGGTCAACGCCTTCCACGAATTGTAGGTGATGTTGACTTGTTCCTGTGCAACTATTCCGAATGTTCTCTGGAATGCGGACGCTGCTTGGCGATGATTGATAGGGGTCTCAGACTCATCGACCTCCGTGATGGTAAATTGGCCCCCGAGCCTTTTCGATATTCCTCTACCGTGCTTGGATATTCCAGTGGACGGTGCATCAGACACATGAGGCGATGATGACGAAGAATGAGCAGAAGACATCTTCACAAGAAATAGAAATTCTGACATGCATGAACATATTATCATAAGATTTGATCTCTATGTGTATGGGTATACACACAAATTAATAAATAATTGGGATTGGTACGGAAGAAATTAGGACCAATACAATGACATAATTGACATATGGCACATGTAAATCCTCCAAGTCATTTAAAAGGAATAATATGCTCAACACAAACATCATGTGAATAAATGAAATCACCATAAAGCTAAGATTTAACAGTTTTATATTGCTCTCAGAGGTAGACTAAGCATTCCAATTAGACCTCATGTTCAAACCCGATTATCAAAACAATTTCAGCACAAGACTATTATTACCACAGGGCATTCATCTCAAGCCCACCACACCACATTGTAATATAGATCAGTACATAGCAGTATCAAAATAAATACCATATGAATCACTGACTAGAAGAAATACAAATTCCTAAAACAAGTACAACACCACATGCTACTCAGTGTTTGAACAAGATACCAGCGCAATTATCATGAGTCCATGAGGACCATCACAGCATGACAGATTATTGATAGAAAGAGTGAGGAAAAGGGGCGTCGGCGTCGGAAACTCAGCATCGGTTACCTTTGGGCATCGAGGAGAAGGACGAACAGGGAGCAGTACCGGAGCAGCAGGGTGGCATCAAAGGGGAGGCACGCTGGGCTCGGGGGAGAAGGAGGCGACGCGTGCTCGGGGAGGAGGTTGTAACGTCTCGTTTGTCCTGTGTTTTTGAAAAAAAAATTCAAAATAAAAAGAACCATGTGGTTTTGATGAGAGTTCAAAGCTTAAGTTGAGATTTTAAAAGGAGCTTTAAATTACTAAACCAAACTCCAACTAAATCAGATTGGTTTCTCTTGGAGTTTGCTGGAATTTTTTCTTTCCTCTGTTTGCTCCGTGTTTTCCCTCGGCCTAGTTCTATCTTTCTTCTTGGGAAGAGCTCCCTTCGTTTGGATATGAGGGTCCAGACCTCCCTTGTGTTTGGACCTCCCCCCTTGGTAGCTCTTGGTCATCCAGGACCTCTCCTTTGCAGGTCTTGGCCGTCCAGGGCCTCCCGTTGTAGATTTTGCAGACAGGACCTACCTTTTGGTCCTGATCTCCTCGCCCTCCTTTGGTCCTCCCTGGATCTCCTTCGTTGGATCCTTTTCCTTTGATTCTCCTCCATCAGGACCTCCTTTTCATCTGGATCTCCTTTCTAGTCCAGACCTTCCCTTTGTCCTTTGCACGGTCCGCTCCAGCGCCACACCCTTCCCTCTCAAGGATCATCCGATCAGGATCGCACGGCCCTGCTTTTGTTGTGCGCCTTTTCCTTTGTCCCCAGGACCTCCTCCTGGTTGTTTTGCAAGGACCACCTCCTTGATCTTTGTTGGCCTTTCTGCAAAGACCACCCCATGGATTGGACCTCGAGTCCAATCCTCCTTGCCCGCAGGACCTCCTTGTCCTCCGGACCTCCCCTTGGTCTTTTATAAGGACCACCCTCCTAGTCTAGAGCCATCCTCTAGGTCACGACCTTCCCTTTGGTCAGGACCTCCTGAAGGCCTTCTCCTTTGTGCTTTAGACCTCCTGAGAGGTCTAGATCTCCCTTGAGGTTTGGATCTCCTTTGAGGTCTAGCTCTTTCTGTATTTAGACCTCTTTGTGGTCTAGACCCTCCTCCTTGTGTTTAGACCCTTGTGGTCTAGACCTCCTCTTGTGGGTTTAGACCAGCTCGGGTATGTGTTTCAAATATTCGTGAATTTTGAAGTTCAAATTCGGGATGGATTTCTCCCTTCCGGATTTCTCTTTCTATCGATTGACCTTCTTTCATTCTCTGTTCATTTGGACCTCTCTTGCGTTCATATGGACCTCCCTTGTGTTCATTTGGACTTTCCTGTGTTCATTTGGACCTAACCTTGTTAGATCTTGACCGTCGGGATCTCCCCTTGGCTAATCTTGACCATCAAGACCTCCCTTTGATTTATCTTTGCTGTCCGGACCTCCCCTTGATTGGACCTCCTCGCTCTTTTGGCCTTTTTATAAAAACCACCCCCTTGGGCTGCGACCTCCCTCTAAGGCCACGATTGCTTCCTTTGTCGTTTTGCTGCGACCTCCTCCCTGTGGTCTTTTCCCAAAGACCACCTTGGCGGTTGAGACCACCCTTGTTGGTCCCGACTTTCCCTTTGGTCACAACTATCCCTTTGACCGATCTGTTTTACCTGAGTTTGATTGGCCCCACTTGTCGGTCTTACTCACTTTCTCAATTCCTCCGCCACAAAAATCTAGGCGCATTAAATGCGATCACTTGCGTGGCACCATATTCTCTCTCCTTGTCTCCTTACTTTCCAACAAAGCATGTATTGCGGTCCTTCACCAGTTCAGTCGTGACACTTGCCCTGACTCCCACCTACCTATGACCCGTATGTCTCTAAGCCTCCCTACGGCCCTCCCTTTCTTTCTTTTTCATCTCTGGCTATAAAAATAGCCTAAGTAAGCCTCCTTTCAGTAATCCTAGCCTCTTTGCCTAATTTTCTCTGAGTTTGGAATTTCAGCAGGGAGCCCTTTGGAGCTACGCCATCGCCTCCTCGTCGTAAAGAGCCTGCTGGAGCCTCTGCGACATCCTTCCCGTCACCACCAACTAGTCGTCATCCAGCCTCTGGATCAGCTCCTTCTTCTTATCTCTAACTCGTTCTCGGTCTTGGTAAGTTTCTTGGTGTCTATCCTTTTCTTGTTCATACGACCACATTGTGTGATCGTATCCTTGCTACGACTACATTACGCGGTCGTTTTTCTTCTGCGACCTCATGAAATAATCGTGTCCTCCTCAGGACCTTCTCTCCCTTTGGATCTCCCCAAGGCCTCCCTTTGCAAAGACGACCTTCTTGGTCTTTTTGCAAAGACGACCTTCTTGGCCTTTTTGCAAAAACCACCTCTTAGTCTTTGTTGGTCTTTTTGCAAAGACCACCTTCCCACTTGGCCATGACCTCTTTTCGGTCGTGACCACCTCTTGGTATTTTTGCAAAGACCACCCTCTCTGGCTTGGATCTCTTTTCCGACGGGATTACCCGTTTTCTGGTTTTTGGTTGAGTTCGTTTAAGTTCATTTAAAGTCTTTTTAAGTTCTTTTCCTAGAGTTGCTTTATTTATTTGCTGTCTTTACGAACGTGTAGATCTCGGTTTCGCTGAGGAGTTCGAGCATCCTGCAACCTTTTCAGAAGTCCAGCAGCTTGCCACTGAAAGCAAGTCGTGGACCTTTGACCATCTTGAACCCATTTTTACAAAAGTATTTTGATTTGATATAAATTGCATTGCTAGTTGTATAAAAATGGTTTTGGGCCTAGTTAATTACCTACTTGTCTTTATGCCTCCTTGTTACTTTGGTAATCCACATGTTGACATGTTTCCTTGAACACCTTAGGATGGGTAGTGTTAGTTGGTTTCATATTGTTATTGCCAACGTGGGTATCGTGCTTGCTTAGCCATGCTTTAGTAGACACTGGTCTCCTCATGATTCAATATTGCTAAACTTGACTAATTAAATTATGGAATTGTGGTTGGTGCCACTGCTGTGCAACTGTGGTTGGAGCCCAGTTGTGTTGCTTGTGGTCAAAGCCACCTTTGTTAAAATTTGCAGTGCCGGGACCAGGGTGGTCCTTTGGCCAGGTGAAACCCCAAAACTGTTTTATGCTCGGGCGAGAAGGCAACATGTGAGTAGTGGGTGCTCTGGGGTTGGTGCCCTAGAGTCACACTGGGATTGTGGACAGTCACGCTTGAGCAGCCAATTAAGGACTTTCACCTTGTGAGCCATTGATCTAGGCCATGCCGTGCAACCACATGTCCATTATGGGGTGGACCGGGTGCAATAATTAGAGATGTCATGATTCGGTTCTATTGTGGTTGGAAATGGCGCAACAGGGGGCTCGATTTAGGCAAATCCTTAGCGGGCAGAACCGTGTCGAGACGGACCTTTGTAAAAACTCGGTGGTGGTCTCTACTTGATTCACATGTCTAAGGTAACGTGTGTAATATCAAGTGACTACCTCTTGTGGGTAAAGTTGTACACCTCTGCAGAGTGTAAATCTATTCGAATAGCCACGTCCTCGGTTATGGACACGCCCAGAGATTTCGAATGAGCGGTAGAATTCCTTTTATAGAAATTGTGTTCCTGGGCACTTCGGCGAGAGGTCATGGCTTTTACCTCGAAGAGACCTTGGCCGGCTCCAGAGGGGTCATGGCTGGCTCGCGAAGTGGTCCAGGGGCTGGTCTTGTGGTGCTTTGGAGTTGGTGCTCCAAAGAGATCCGGGTTGGTGCCTTGGGAGTGAGTGGGTGCTCACTGTCTCCTTTGAAAAATCAAATGTACTTATGTATTATTGTTTTAACTTAAGCTTTGCAATCTATACATGCTATTTACTGTCAAACTTTGCTTTTTGTAAACTAACCATACAGCTCACCTTGTCAAGCCGTGCATGAATATTACTTGCATACATTGTCCCCACGGCTTGCTGAGTACATTCAAAGTACTCATGGCTTGTGCCCTCTGTTTTGATCAGCAGAAAAGGGAGCTCCAGGATGTGTTGTGCTCTTTGAAGGGGAGCTCTTTTGAAGACCTTGCGCTCTAAGACGTCCTCCACTCGATAGCTTGTAGGCTTGCCGAATGGCCTTCGCGTTTATGTTTCTGTTGTAGGTTCTCCTTTTGAGTTGTAAGCCCGCAGGGCAACGTTGTAAAAACCTTGACCTTAAGGTCTTTTGCTAAGAATATGTGTTAATTTGTCTACTTCATCTTTTGTGTTTGCGGTATGGAATTGATTACACCAATTGTTGAGTCTGTGCGAGCTAGCCAATCTGATCCTGGGACTTGCTCATGGTGCACAGAAGCTGGGACCTTCGAGCGATTTTGGAGGACCTCCAGGTGGACCTTTGAGTCTGCCTGGGGGAGGTCCTGAAGACCTCCTGGTGGTCCTGGGAGACCTCCTCAGGTGGTCTTGGAGGACCTCCTAGACCTCCAGTTGATCCTGTCGGATCTCCAAGGAGGTCCTGTGTAAGACCCTCAAATATTGGAATGTGCCGAATTAAAATTATACTGGTAGCATAATTCTTAATTCAGGAACAGTGTAATTCCCTCGTTAAAAATCATACTAGAAGTATAATAATAACAAGTAACAATTCCAATATTCAGGTTCCCGGATATATGTCATGCAATAGTTCCCAGGATTAGTGACTATTGCGCATATACCCTTAAACAACATTGCATCATACACATACAAGTCATACATTTACAAAATCATACATGACAGGTCACATTTTGGTTCGGCTACAGTAACAGATGACTTTGGTCATCACCAAAAGCTCAACAGCGGAAGCAAAACTAAACAACAAAAACCACCAATGGCCCCATCACCCGCAGGCTATTGCGTGGAGACTAGAACTAGCTTCACTCGTTAGCGTCACCCTGATCGGCGCTAACGGGCATCTCATATAGGTAACCATCCTCACCTGCAACAAGAGGTCATAAACCCTGAGTATAGAAGGTACTCAGCAAGACTTACACAAACTATTAAAATAAAATGTTGGATAGAACCTATACAAAGGATTAGAATTGGTATGTGCATAAGGTTAACAACAGGAAGGATTTAATGGTTCAATTTTGCATAAAGCGATACATCTTAACCTACAATTGCTAAGTTTTGACAAGGCGATTTTATAAATAAATTTGGACTAAAACAGTAAGTAAATGAGAGCATCATCCTATATAGTAACAATAATAAAGTGACAGATTATCATCAAACATTGCATGACACCCATCATGCCGAAATAATTTCCAAAACCGAATTTAGAGCAAGGTCTATACAGGTGACATCAATTCAAGTGTAAAGTCTCAGAAGCAGTGGACACGGCTATTCGAATAGTTTTAAAACCCTGCAGGGGTGTACATCTTTACCCACACGACTTAGTTAGCCCGTAAGCCTCCGGAATAATAGCACACTGCCTTTGGTATGCCGGCCGGGTAAGCTAAGATTTGGTATTTTTCAACAAGTTGACGCTATTGAGTTGGACAACCCATGTGAGACTGATCTCGCTTAAACAACGACTGATAGCATCTACTCAACCGGGGCCCACATGTTGTGTCGGGAATGCCGACCCAATCAATTAAATGCAAACTCGTGTTAGCCACACATATTAGACCGCATGATCGGGCCTCAAGGTACGTGCGTACATGCGATGGAACACATATCGCCTCACCCTTCTAAGAACATCTGATATCGATATAAATTTCACATGGCATAAGACACGGCCCGAACCGAAGACTTAAGCATCTATGCCATATGAGATCAATACACATGTCCCTACTCTCCTGTTCCCAACTCAATAGCATTAACATTTTACTTAACCAAACAGTGCCCATACACTGCGTGTGGAAGTACGTTGGGGCTTGAATTAGGCTATCAGAGTTCAGTCCTTAATCAACCTAGACAAGACATCCACATTTCCCAATTCTCGTGCACAAAGGCACCCTCACTAGCATCCACTTGTCTAGATTTGAAATCAGTTTATCAAACAAGATTTAAGTTCATTTTTGATTAAAATAGACTGAACAAGGAATCAAAATAAATAAAATTCATTTGTTGTTCCCAGGTTTGACAAGATAAGCTTGCCAAACACTACCGTTCTATGGACTGCATGGCTAAGCAAAGTTCTAACCTAAATATTTTAATACAAACATGACCTTAAGCTGAGTGTATGAGTAAATTCAAGGTAAGCCACAAAGATTGGGGTGTAACTAACTAAAGACAGATCACAAATAATTTTTAGAAAATTGCATGCAACAGTATTACTGTATTTTGTAAATCTACAGTTCAAAAGATTGGGATCAACATGGTGCAGAGAGGAAGCTTGCCTTGGTAGTAATAAATAACCTCTTGTTCAGGTTCTTGCTGCTCAACAATAGATTCAACAACCTCAGAAGAACCAGAATCTAAAAGAAAATAAAATCCAATGAACATAGGGAAAAACAGAGAACGGCATGCATAAAAAGAATGCATGGTCAATGGCTTAATGCATCATTAGCAACATGTTTAAGGTACATTAATTTAATTAAGAATAATAAGCTACAACTAACCTTTGCTAGTACTATTTACTACAGTTTAGAGTTTAGATTGAGCTACAGTTTCAGATTTTTAAAACTAGAACAGGACAGCTCACAAAAGAATTGCTGGCCTAGCTAAATATCATATGAATGAAATACTTTGCTTGAGCTAAGAGTATTTAAATTAGTGCTGTGACCTAACTGATCCTTTAGTAATTATTAATAGCAATTTAAGAAGTTGGACTCTTGCTGTATATGTTGTCGGTTTGACCAACATCAAAATAGCAAAGAATCTTTTTCCAGATTTCGGCTAACTTGGAGAAATACACAAAACAAAGACTTTAAATTGGAGTTGGAGCTATCTGGAAAGTAATTAATATCACAACCCATCAATGCTAACCCTAACTGCCCAGTTTTAAAGAAAGGAAAGAAGGATTAAGTATTTGTCGGTTTTGGACCGACAATAACTAACAGAGAGAGGGTTTGCATTAATAAATGAATCGGTGCCCTTAATAATCAAAAGAAGGTCTACTAATGATACTAGAGTTTACCTAGGACCTAAATAAGCTAGTATACTGGTAAGAGAAACCCTAGGTCTTGATAACGATATGAAAGACCGAAAAGCTATAAAAACAACTTTTCAGTTTAAAGAAGTTTTGAGTATCCATGTACCAGTACATAGCTCAAGTGAACTATTGAAGCCTTTAGGGTACACAAGGTGACAAGAGACAAGATCTAGCTTACCAGCTGGAGAAGAAAGTATATGAAGTTAAATCTTGGCCGAAACAGCAAAGAGCCAAAGTCCTCTTCTCTGGTATGACCAAAACGAAAATGATAGATCTTAAGCTCTAAAGACTACCACCCTCGTTCTTGATAGGAAGGGATGGGGTCTAACTCACCAGAATGAGGTTTCACCGAAGTGGTGCTCTAACTTGCTTAAGTCAACAGAGAGTAAACCCTGGGTCCAACCCTACAAGAGATGCCCAAAATCCACATTAATATGAGATTTAGGCATACTCATAGCTGAACAAGGGTAAGAGCAATGAAGCTTCACTGGGAAGGAAGGCCAACTAGAGGAAAACTCCCTTGGTCAACAATGGCAGAAGGTTAGACAGTAGGGTTTATATAGAGCTTGATCTCCTAGAGCAAGCGAGAAGCATCCAGAGATGATGTGGTGGCAACAAGGCTAAATATCAAAGGAATATTCGTATATTCCCTATGCAATGCCACTGCTCCGGCGAGGATGTCGGCGACGGTGCACAGCAAGAGAAGGAGAAGAGAATCACCATCGACGAAGCGGGCCCGAGGCGATCCCACGCACAACCCCACTGCAAGCTTCAAGGAACAACCACCGTCCGATTAAAAGTGAGCGGCTGCGATGAGGTGGCCAAATACACCTAACCGGTATCCTTTAATATGGGCCGTGCGATCTTAATTGAACGGCTAGGATTGAGGGGAGGTCCGGATGGTCCGAACGTTACAATCCACAAGGGCCGTTCGATCACAATTCAACGGTCCAAGATTTAAGGCGCGCCTACGAGTTTAAGCCCAAAAGGAAGACACGGTTGGATCTAAAACTAACGGTCAAGATTGATGGGAGGTCCGGATGGTCCGAACGGCCCAATGGATGCGGTCCGTCCGATCAAAATTCAACGGTGGATATCGCTTGGCACTTCCGGCCGGTCCGAACGGCCCATCTAATCTAGTCCACACGTTGAGGATCCAACGGCTCACACGTTTTTCAGTTTCTGCCATCTAAAAATGGCAAAGTCTGATGATCGCGCGCCGCACAATTTAGATCCTACGGTCAAAATGAGATGGCAGATTGGAGTGGTCCGAACGGCCCAATGAATCTGGCCCATTCGTTGAGAATCCAACAGCCATGAAGGGAGGCACGGTAGGATGGAGATCTAACGGTGGAAATTGCTTCGCATGCATGGATGGCTTGCACAGCGCCGCAAATCCTGGCCGTTCGCGAGGAAATCGACGGCTCGCGTTCACTTGGAGTTGGACTCAACTTGGTGGGATCGAGTCGCTACAGTGCCAAGGTTGGGTTTAGGCCGGCAGGGTTGACCCAAACCAATTTAAACCTTCAAAAGTTTGACCGGGCCTTTAAAAATAGCAAATAAATTTGGAAAAATATGACATTTTGCCAGGATGCTACTGGGATGATATGTTCCCCAAATAAATTTTGAAACCACTGTTTCTTCTTTTGAAATACATAAATAATTCACCTAAACCGAAATAGGTTTATTTTAAAGACAAACATTTTTCTCAAAATCAAAATAATTTCTAAAAATTCAACAAAAAATATTTTTGGCCAAGATAATTCATCTGACTTTTAAATAAAATACTTCCCGGTCTTAATACCAACATTGAGTGGTATCTTCTTTTGAAGCTTCGATCAAGTTGGAGTTTTTGGTTAGAATTTGGGGAAATGAGATTGTAACATATTGTCCAATTTTGCCAAATGAACAGTGATGCTACGAACAGCATCTTATTACTGTGCATTAAGGCTGAGGCTGTTACATCCTGGGAGATCTCTACAGAAACCCCGAGATAGGTCCTCACAGAGGCGGCGGGCTCAGGGGTGGAGGAGGCAATGCGTGCTCATGCTTGGGGTGGAGGTGGCGGGCTCGGGGGAGGAGGCATGCCGGGCTCGAGGAGGAGGCGGCGTCGAGGACGGTGGCGACGGGCTCGGGGGAGGATGGAGAGTTGAGAAACTTAATCGTTTGAGTGGGGGAAGCGAGCAAACCCTAGAGTCCGAATATAAATAGGGTTGGACATCACAGACAGTTCTACTTTAGAACCGTATGTGATAAATAATATCACAGACGGTTCTAAAAAAGAACTATCTGTGATGTCTGATAATATCACAGACGGTTGCAATAAATAACCCGTCTGTGATAAATTGTGTACCACAAACGGTTCCAATAAATAACCGTCTGTGATAGATTTTATATCACAGACGGTTTGTAGATGAAACCGTTTGTAATATATTATCACAGACGGTTTGTAGATGAAATCGGCCGTGATATTCTTTTGTATTGGTAAATCTAGTTCTGTTTATTGGCTAGCCTCAGAAAATGCTAGCCATGCCCTCTGAAACATGTAGAAACACAACAAGTACATGTATGCATCCAATTCACATTCATTTTAAAAACAAAGCACATCCATTTCACGGTACAAATCAATTAACTCAAATGAACTAAAATTAAACATTCAAAACACATATACACACATTGTTCAATCTTTAAAAATTAGCCCTTCATGATGATCGATGCGTATGTAGCTAGTTTCGTCACGTTGTTCTTCCTCGACCCTTATGCCATTTCCAAAAGGAGGCCACTCATCAAATTGATTGTATTCTTTCTCGTCCACTACATTCTCAACTCCAACAATCCTTCTTTTTCTATGAAGAACTATGTGGTGCTTCTTATTTGCCTGGTCGGTTACATAGAAGGCTTGAACAACTTGGTTAGCGAGTACGAATGGTTCGTCTTTGTATCTGACACGTTTGAGGTCCACCGTAGTGACGTCGTACTTGTCGACCTTCACCTATGGGAGATGAACCCAATGACACCGAAACAGGGGGATATAGAATGTGTAACCATTTATGTCGTATCCTCACCATGTCACAACTATAAATGTTGACCCTTTTGCCAACCATGTCAGCATATCACTTGACAAGCTCCTAGCGAGTCGCACCTTCAACCATTGGTTGAACCGACTGTTAGGCTATCTCGTGATCCAAACATCCACCTGCTCCAGATTATGTTGCCGAAGCATGTCTTTGTGTTGGTCGATATACGGGGACACTTCAGTCATGTGTTGCAAGACCGTGAAATGGGATTGAGCATATGCATCCATATCTGGAGTGATTGCTTTCCTTCTGATGGTCCCGATACCCTCGAGCCTCCCCTCATGGCGAGATTGAGGCACACCTATCGGTTCGACCTGAGCCATGTAATCGACGCAGAACTCAATGACCTCTTTGGTTGCATAACCTTCGACGATGCTGCCCTTCGGCCAAGATCGATTTCGTACATAGGACTTGAGAATTCCCATGAACCTCTCGAATGGGCACATGCTACATAGGAACATGGGCCCGCACATCTTTATCTCCCTCACAATGTGAACAATGAGAAGGACCATGATATCGAAAAACGACGGAGGGAAATACATCTCAAGATCACATAGAGTTGTCACCACCTCGTCCTGCAGAGCATCTAGTCCTTTGGGATCGATGACCTTCTGAGCAATTGTGTTAAAGAAATAACACAACCTCATGATTGTCTCTCGGACTTTAATTGGCAAAATGCTTCTAATTGCAACAGGAAGCATTTGTGTCATCAGAACATGACAATCATGAGAATTCATGCCAATTAACTTCAAATATTCCATCGAAACAAGTTTCTTCATGTTGGCAGAGTAATCGGACGGAACCTTCACACCATGCAAGCACTGGCATAGTTTAGTTCTCTCGGCCTTGAACAGAGTGTAACAAGCAGGGGAAAGGTACGTTCGTCTTTTATCAGTCTTTGTTGGTGCTAACTCAGGTCTGATGTCCATATCAACCAAGTAAAGCCGTGCGTTGACACCATCCTTTTTTTTTGTCACGAATATTCAGTAAGAGACCAATCAAGCTATCATATACATTCTTCTCTACATGCATGACGTCGATGCAGTGGTGAACTTCTAGGTGCTCCCAATAAGGTAAGTCCCAAAATATTGATCTCTTCTTCCAGTTGTTCTTCTCATGGGTTCTTGATTTACGTCCCTTTCCGAGCACAACATCTAAATCCTTAACCATGTCATCGACCTCTTTTCCGCTTAAATGCCTTGGAGCTGAACTGTCCTCCTTCTCTTCATCGAATTGTTTCTTCATCCTGCGGTATGGGTGAGCCCTCCGAAGGAACCTACGGTGACGTATGTACACAGTTTTATGCGAGTGCTTCAGCCACACACTCTCGGTATCATCTAAGCAGTGAGTACAGGCTTTGGCCCCATTTGTACTCTGGCCAGATAGGTTGGCAAGGGCAAGATAATCATTTATGGTGCAAAATAACAAGGAGCATGAAATGAAGTTCTCTCGTTTGTACGTATCCTATACCTGTACCCCTTCAATCCACAGTATTTTTAGATCTTCCATTAATGGTGCTAGGTACACATCAATATCATTCCCAGATTGCTTCGGCCATTAGATAAGTATCGACAGCAAAATATACTTTCGCTTCATACACAACCAAGGAGGAAGGTTGTAGATACAGAGTCACGGGCCAAGTGCTATGTCGGCTACTCATGTTATCGAAAGGATTCATTCCATTTGTACTCAATCTAAACCTTATATTCCTCGGTTCTGCACCGAAGTCTGCAAACCTCCTATCGATGTTTCTCCACTAGGCAGAATCAGCAGGGTGTCTTAGCTTTTCGTTATTCTTACGCTCCTTCGAGTGCCAATGCAGTAGTTTTGCATCCTTTGGGTTCACAAAAAACTGCTTCAAACGGGGAATTACAGGAAGATACCACGCCACCATAGCAGAAGGTCCTTTCTTCACCTCGATTCCCTCATGGTCATTTGATTGATTCTTACGCTTGTATCGGGATGCGTTGCATACCGAACATACATGCATATTTGCATACTCGTTACGGTAGAGGATACAGTTGTTCGGACATGCATGTATTCTTTCTACTTCCATTCCCAATGGACAAAGAACCTTCTTGGCTTTGTAGGTTGTTTTGGGCAACTCGTTTTACTCCGGAAGCATGTCCGCTCGCAAACCTAACAGCGCCATGAAACTCTTGTCGGACCAACCATTGCTTGCCTTCAATTTTAGCAGTTCAAGCACGGATGATAACCTTGTATATTCTGGCTTGTAACCCGGGAATAAAGGTTTCTCCGAGTCCTCCATCAAGCCTCAGAATTTAATATATTCCCTCTCATGACAGTTCTCTTCTGCATCGCGAAGCATCTGATCTAGATTGTCATCATGCAGCCTATCCAAATCGGAACCACAATCAACATCATCCGGCGGCATATCGTTGACTTTGTCAGTGATGTCGTTATTACTACCTTCCTGTATAATCTGCTCTTCACCGTGACTGGTCCAACGTATATAGCCCTTTTTGAAACCCCTTCGAATCAAGTGTGCTTCGATCTACGCTCAGTTCTTAAACATCTTTAGATTTTCACAGTCAATGCATGGACAGTACATATATTCCACCCCTTTATTCAACATATCCTCCTTAGCAGCTCTTGTAAAAGCAGATATACCATTAATGTACTCTTCACTCACACGGTTTCCAGCGTACATCCAGCTTCGGTCCATCTATGTGACACATATAACAATTTGGTGTTAAATATTGAATTAATTAATTAGCATACTATAGATGCAACTTTTGATATGTCATTTGAAATATGTATTTCTAATGAACTAAAAAAACACCAATGCACCATAGGAGTAGGTGGTTCATCACAAACATATTATAGATAGTCATCTTCAATTCTCTCTTTACCGATCTAAACCATCTTCAATTCTCTCTTTCCCAAGCTAGATCTAGAATATAATGCAAGGAATAAATTAATTACGTAATAACCATTGATAGTCAAGAACAAATTACCAAATCCGCGCGGTATCCTTTCACCAAATCGCCATAAAGCCCCACCTTTAGCAGCAGCAGCGAGAACAGAGTAGGAAATTAAGACAGATCAATTTGTGAGGGCAAATCACCTCAAAACCCCACCTCCAGCAGCAGCAGCAAGAACAGAGTAGAAATTTAAGACAGATCGATCTGTGAGGGTTGGGTCTGCAATAAATGAGATTATCACATACTGTTTTTAATACAAACCGTCTGTGAAGAGGGCGGGAAGTCAGACCGTTCATATTAAAAACCGTCTATGATACTTCACAGACAGTTCTGAACAAGAACCGTCTGTGAAGTATCACAGACGGTTTTAAAAATGAACCGTCTGTGATATTACCTCTTCATAGATGGTTTTTAGCGCAGAAACTAACACAGACGGTCGCTAACCAAAACCGTCTGTAATTGTATTTAATAGATACAGTTTTGGTCAACCGTATGTAATGAGGTGTCCAGTATTAGTCTTTTTGTAGTAGTGATGGTTGCTCTATGTTTTGCTATAGCATGAAATCAGTACCTTTGTAATTATCATCCTCATCAGTAGGTACCTCAAACTTCTCCTCTAATGACATAAGATGCACCAGATCATCCTTCATCTCTTCAAATGTCTCGGTAGTATCTGTAGATGGAATAAGAGCCAAAACAATGTTAGCATTTTCAGTTACCTTAGGTTGCACCTCGCTTGCGACCATAGATGGTGGAGGTACAAAACGACGTCGTAATTTCTTCTTCATCTCCTCCCATGTGTACATGTAGTGGTACTTGAGATTCGACCATCAATGTTGAACATCACCGATCAGCGCCGTTCTTGCCATGTCCATCTTCTCATAAGGATCAAGTTCATGTCTTCCAATGTAGCTATCCAACAAAGTAACCCATAGTAAATAGTTCAACAACATACTCTCAGCGGTGAGTGGCCAGATGAATGCCGGTAGTTATTTCCCTTTGAGTTCAAATCTGCCTGCAATGTCATCGTAATCTACCAACTTCCGCAAATCTACCATTGTTAGTAGCCAACCAGAAAATATACACAAGTGTACAAATCCTATCAACTACTAGGTTCTGGAGGTTCAGAAGTCGCTCACACTCAAGCTTATACCAAGGTCTTGCCAGTTCTTACCAAGCAAAACTAGGGGTGACTGGCAACCAGTGTTGGTGTCAAATGTTCTCGGAAGATTGACAAATCAATTGCAAGCAATTGGTACATATACAAAGGTAGAAGGTGGAGCTAGGATAGGCTTCAATTTGGCAGCAAGGATTAGCAATAATCAAATCAGTAAATGCAAGTTTAAAAATTGTTCAAAGTACTAGTCAATGTTGCTGATCCTAGCCTAATCAAAGCTAGCTAATCAAAGCCTACTAGGAGAAGTGTATGAACACACACACAAAGATCGATGTGACTTGATGTAAGCAAAGGAAATTCTCACACCAAGTGCTAGGAGATATGCTAGCCAACTACTCAAACTTCTGTGTAGGGGCACAAGATTGCTCACACAATGTAGAGCATAGAAAACAGGATAACGTGCAATGTAAACAACTCTCTAGTTTAAGCAGTAAATAATAGCTAGTCTCAAAAGATGAAATAGAAAAGTTTTATATGGCTTATATTCAAACCCCAAATTCTGAAAGGAAGACCAAAAGAAATGGCAAAAACAGAAACCAAAAAATTGCGATGCGAATTCAAGGCTAAAGATGGCTGATTTTGGGGCCCCTAGATGGGGACTAGCATAATCTAGTTAGTTGTATTGTATGCGCCTCATCATTAGCTTTCCAATGAGCACAAGAACGTCCAAAACGGACACAGTATGTAAAAGTTATGCCCGTCTTACTGAAGGTGTCTCGGAAACGGAATCCTACTCGGACTCGAAACCAAGTCGGGTTCAAGTTAAAACTGCTATATCTTTCAAATCTGGGGGCCAAACTTGCTAAATTTTTTTTTTGGAATCTTGTTGCTATATATTTAGAAGGTCTCCGCCTATTTTCACTAGTTTTGGAGAAAGTTTGACATGCTTTTCAATTTTCGGGAAGGTAGACACTTTCCTTTTTTTGTCCTTTTTTCCTCTTTTTCTCTCTCTATTTTTTTTATCCTTCTTCGGCAAATCCAAATGATGGAACCAAATTTGAAAACCAAAGCCTTCCTCTTCCCTTGAAAATCCGAAAACAATTGGCTCTAGGATCTTAAAGTATGCTGCGGTAGGAAAAAGGCAGTAGTGTTAGGCGTTTTGGCTACCACGGCAATGACCGGCACAAGCAGTAAGGTGGTGCTGGTGGCTACATGGAAGCGTTTTGGTTGCCACAGCAAAGATTGGCAGCGATGGCAACAGGGCGCGCTGGTGGCTGCCACGGTAGGCATTTTGGCTGCCACGGTAGCAATTGGCAACGGATGTGGTTGCCACGGCAGTGAGATGATGACCTTGCAGCGAGATGATGAACACCACAGGGATGATGAACTAGCAGCAGGAAGCAAAGCACACAGATGCAAACTAGACAAAGACTAACTAGACAAGAACTAGAACTAAAAAACAGCATCTAGACATGACGATGCAACCAAAATTCAACGATGCAAATTATCGAAAAGAAAATTGCAAAGCACAGATTGGTTTGGACAGCACGAACTAACCCTATTTTTTTGATTTTTTTTTGTGGACTGTAGGTAGAGGAGGAAAATTCTCACCTATGAATGAAAGCTCTAATACCATCTGATGCGACAATGGGTATTCCGATCTTTCAATGCGAAGGATAATTCAATTTGGGTGGAGACAACTCTCATGATACCAAACGTACACAACCAATATGCCCACAATCGCTGAACCAACTCCGTGATTTTTATCGACCTTGCTAGGAGCACGATCGACTTGACCACGAAGGTCTATTCCTGCATGCAATTGAAGAACAAGCAAGAACACGATAAATAAGCAATCTGAAATTGGGAATAGAAAATAGTTTCATATTGATAAGTGGGGTTCCGAAGAGACAATGTTGTTGTTGATCTCATTGAACAAGATGACAAAGTATAAAGTAGCAAAGCTAAATTTCAATCTAACAAAACCCAACAAACCCTAAGGGTGGTGGCCACTGTGTATAGGAGGAAGAGGGAGGCCGAATTGGATTCCGGAACGTGTCCAGCGTGAACTCTTGCAAATCGGTTACTCTCTGTTTTTTATTCCTGAAAATAACAACACATTTATTAGGCAATATCATATAGTTCATGTAATATAAAGGCACTCCTAAAAACAAGCTCACTTGATAATTTAAGTGAAGTGTACAAGCTCTTGTAATTGGAAGAGCAAGCATAGCAAATATGGTTGTATCCATAGGGGTCATGTCCTCATCATGCGCACAAGAGGATTAGATACTAGTTTATTATTTAGCAATATATTTTTGTATAGGGCAAGGATCCAATAGTCCTCAAAGGCTCGAGAGTGTTGTGATTTGTGAGAGAACACCAATCTCTTGTACTCTCTTAAGGTTGAGCTTAAAAAATTTATGGTCGTCTTCATCAAATCTTTTTCTCCCATCGCAATTTTTCGTCATCACTATTTTGGTTCTTTGTAGGGGATTCATCTACTTCGTTCTTGATATTGCACAATTTTGATCCGGTCAGGGGGTTCTTGTGCATAAAAAGGGGTATGAGAGTATAACAAGTGGTATCAGAACAAATGCCATATTTGTCTAATTTGCGCGAAGGTCGGCAAAGCATCCAGTTGCAGAAAATCAAGATCGATGTTGATGGTGTGGAATCAAGTAGAGAAATTTGATAGTGGAGGAATTTTTAGCGAGCGGCAATGTGTGGCTAAAGATGTCCTTGTGTAGCAATGGTTGATCGATGCACTTGTAGGGGCCAAACTAGAAAAGACATCCGATGAAAACTAGAAGGCCAAGCGGAAGACTGTCAATACAATCCGTGTATGTCTCTCCAATGAGGTAAAGTATTCGGTGATCAAGGAGATTTCACTGAAGAAATTATGGAGTGGCTTACAAGAATTGTATATGGTAAACTTGTTGACAAACCAGTGAGGGTGCTGAAGTGGCAACTATGTAGGTTGCACATGGAAATAGGTACACGGTTCATTGACCATCTAAATATCTTCAACAGCCCTATCACACAACTAACTTCAATAGATAAGAAAATTGAGAAGAACTATAAGATCTGCATGTTGGCTTCATCTTTACCACCAACCATCATGGGAGTAATTGGTGAGGAATATTCTTGATGAGGACATCACTATCATGAAGGCTTCATCTACATCATCATCACCTCCATCATCAGATTCAAACAGTAATAACAACGACAAGACTAGTGTTGGTCCTATGACTGAAGCTTTGCAAGAATTGTACAAGGGACCAATTACTCGAGCTAGAGCAAGGGAACTCACTAAACAGGTGAATCTAATCCTAAGTTCTTTTGATTTCATTGATAAGGACAGCTTGCTACCTAATGCTTCCACTTTGTGTATTCTCAGGTTATTAAGTGAGCAAGAACTTGGTGCTACCAAGCAGGAGGAGAGGGAGGCCGGCGTACCAAGAGAAGGTCCAAGAGGATGAGATGATGACACTTCACTTATATCAGTGGGAGAAGCCACCAAGTTGCTGGAGTTAAGTTTTCAAGCTTCGGATTGACGATTGGAGAAGACTACGCTTCGGAAGCTCGATTGTGTCTAGTTTTCAATTCTGAGCCTATTTCGGTTTTTGGCCAAGTTCCATATGTCATTGGCTGGTTTGTATCTATATTAAGACATATTATATGCGTGTTGGGTTTTAGTATTTGTTTTGAGTCAGATTTGAGGTGATGGCGATGCAGAAACTTCAAACAGGCTGAAAACGAATACTTGGGCCGTAAGGGGTGTTGGGCTGTCGCCAAAGGAGTTGTGTGCCACCTCATGGGCCAACTGCCACGTGGGGCCCACTTCATGACCGTACAAACCAAGGCAACCTCCAGCCACTTCGTATTGCTTTCGATTTAGGTTAGGTTTTCGTCTGGTGGTCGCCCAGGCTAGTTGGGATAGCTATAAAGCCTTGGCCGCCGCCCCCTGTAACCCTTGAATGTTAATTTTGAGTATAAGCAATTTCTTTCTCTTTGGTTTATGCTTTGCGCTACCACGAGAGTTGAAAAGCCGATTAGTTATCGTTCCACCCAAATACCAGTTACCAATGTTCTTGTTGTTCCTCATGCAAGGTCATCTTCCTTAGCGTGGTGAGAAGATGGAGATCCAGAGCGTGTTACTAGTTGAATTCTGGTACATAGGAGTCTGTAATCGAGACAGGCAATCGTGTGCTTCTATTCATCAGAATTCACGGGATTCGGTGGAACTCACGTTCTATCGTATTTATCTCCTAACAGTCTCATGCATCTCCTTATATAGGGCCCATGACGGATCCTATCCGAACACGTTTGTTCCAACCCGTTAAGTGTGTGACCCTGTAGGTTCATGCGTAATCGGTTGTGATTTGGAAACCCTTTCCGACCACGAGTCATTAGCTGTTCCTAGCAGGACATAACAATTCCCAAACACACACAAATAATATCAGACGGATCTTAATGCAATATGATCTATGACCAGGCCTTTATCACTTAAAACTAGCTCGTATCTTTATACGACCAGTTTATATTTAGTCTCAACCAGTTCGTAACTCCTTACGACCAGGTTTTGACCACTTAGTGATTATGTTCGACCAGTCTTTGACCAGCTTGTATCTCCATACGACTAGTCCGTATTTGATCGAACTGAACGACCTTCTCGTGTATTCTCCCTTTGCCTCACGATATCTGGTTGAACTCTAGGTGAGATATTATGTCATCCATAGAATATTCAATACATTCTAGCGTTTGGCAACCCCAAAGTGTACTATTACACATGTAGAAAACCATGCTGATTTCAGGTCTAAGGATTATACATCATCATTGCTTGAGACCAACTGATGACACATAAAATCATAATAATCTCAATAGTGTCTCAAGGTGGGTCAATCCAACACCATGTTCTTTAACATGTGTTCACATTATTGATTCGATATCCCTATATCCATGTCCGGTGAAACATTATCATCAATCAATACATGTGCTGGTCAATAAGTCACTACTATTTTCGACCAGTGACATTCGAACAATGATACATTTATAATGACATCATATAAGTTAAAGAGCTTCACCAACAAGTCACATACTTGTTTATCTTTATAACTGATGATACATTCAAGGAACATAATAACATCTATTCAATAACTCATAAACATAAACGTGGCACAATCATCTCTATGATTGCCTCTAGGGCATATCACCAACAACATGGTGGAGCTTAGTGATTGGGAAATAGAAAAATGGTTACTTAGTTAAAATTTGGCAGTCTCACCTTGGTCAATTAAGGACTTAACTTTTTGCGCCATTGAACTGATCTCACAACTGTACAACCACATGCCTGATGGGACGGGCCTAACTTAGTAAGTTTTAGAGTCTTGTCATTGACTACTCAGGTAGTAGGTTAGGTGCTCAGTGATGGGTGTAGGTGTGGACTACTCTGTAGGTCACATTTACGGATGGTTTGCTGCTTCTGGGTCCAACGGTGTGGATCGGCCCAAAGCACTATGTAAGGGTTGGTACCGACGGTATGCACATTGGGAGGGTCAATTGTCGAGATGAAGTTTCGGAAAGGTTTCATTGTGATCATGTTCCGATCAAGTTGATTGCATCTTGTGGATAAAGTGTACAAACCTCTGTAGAGTGTTAACAATCTATTCAAATAGCCGCGTCCCCAGTCATGGACATGCCCAGGGATTTCACACGAGGGATAGATTTTTATTAAACAATTGGGAGGGGCAGCTGTGTGAGTAAACTTATGTAGCTATGTGCAAGAAACTGATTAGGTTATGTGAGCTTTGTGAAAATATTTGTTAAAATTATTATTGTCATTTGTTGTAAATTACGCTTTCAATCTATTATTCATATTCAACTACAACTGTAGCTTTTATGCAAAAGAACCATAGATGTCATATCCTTTGGAATGAGCCATCATCTATAATTGCATTCTGTAGTGTGACTTGTTGAGTACCCTATGTACTCATTCTTGCTATAAACAATGTTGTTCAGTTAAGGAAGGCTACATCGGTTCATTAGTTGATGGGCTTCACTGTAGTTGTCATGTTTCCTTCTACTGTAGCTTAATTGAGCTATCCGTCTTCTGAGGCATTAGTTGTAATCTTTGAACCTAAGGTCATTACTATGATAATTATTGTTATTTGCCTATTTCTTAGTATTTTTGCATATGGAATGATATTTCGTCGAAGTTGCCCCTTTGTGCACTAGCGCGATCCTGGACTAGTGCAGTATACACAGAGAGTCTAGATTTGCATATTAGGGTCCCGACACTTCCTCCATCGCCTCCAGATGAACACCATGGATTCTTCTAGTTTTCCTACATTCATCAATTGAGCAATTAGACATCATCATTGTTCTTTCGTGCAATAAAGTACTCTCATGTAAAGAAATCACCATATCATTGCTCATTTGATGTTTATGTACTAGTATGCAACTGTGAATCAATGGGACACACTCATCACGTTCTGCTAACATCAGTCCATCTTCCCACCCGTCTTGTAGTACAGGGTTGCCTTCTGGATTGGCCTCGTCCACGGGTCTACAGTATACAAGGGGAATGCACTAATGGGCTATCAAGATTGACTTCTTTCCGATCCACTAGTTTTTCCAATTCCAAAAGGTGCACATGTATCCTACATGTAGATCGGGTTGATAATTCGCATATGTTGACATTTCTACCGTAAGAGTAGCGGTAGAAACAAATGCCCGTAACCAAACCCTCAGCGCCATGTACTTCGCACCTAGATTACAAAGTCTTATTGCCACAGTTGAAATCTCATCTTCTAAATTTAACTCCTCAATTGTTTTCTACTTAATATTTCGTTCTTTTTTTCAAAAATAATCGGTTGAGCAGACACTAAAAGATATTACCAAAAACACTTAGTCAAATCCTATAAAATTTGATGTTGCATTCTCTACAAATATAAATATAGTTTTATTTCAATTATTTTCTAGCAAAAAAAAATCAGCTCCTTTCGCCATTTGACTTGGCGATAGGAACTTGTCGTCATTTCAAGTGACAATTTACTCCCGGTCGCCATTTAACACTGTTTGGCTGGTGGTAGGATCCTGTCGGCACTCCAACCGGCGACTGGGGCTTGTCACTATTTGAAATGACGATATAAGCCTATTTTTGTAATTAAATTAAACGGGTATTTATTTTTGTAATTCTATTTTTAAGATACATTATTTTTTAAAAAAATCAGTGCCTCACAGTGGGGAGATAAGTTGGAACCGCCAAAGGTGACAGCATTGCCTAGCATACTGTATATTTTAGAGTGACAACAAAAATATGGAAATCTTTGGAATGGCAAGTGAAAAGAAAGCACATGCCCCTGTGCTTCCGTGCTGGCGACGAAGGCACGGCGACCGTGGTGGCCTCCCTTGAGCAGTTCCAATTATGGTGCCAATGGTAGAACCAGGTGAATAGTGCATTGCCTTTGCAATAATCTTAGCCTTCCGATTAATAAACGAATTGTGAATATCAATCACTGCAGTGAGGCTTAACAATGGCAAATCAGCGACGACCAGTAGATTTAGACTAGCTTGAACTCTCGTTTGTCACGCACCAAATATATGCATTGATGAAATATACAAGGAAAAAGTCCATTTGCCCACCATAATATACAAAATTATGTGTAAGTCTTCTCTCATGGACTTCCTCCAAAACTGTACGTTCCGTGCTACCGTCTTTAAGCTTCGTCTGTGGTTGCCCACTTCCTGAGGTACCAGTATCATCAAGGTTCAGTACTACAGAAAATATCTTTACAGACGGTTCAAAAACGTCATCACAGACGGTTTCCGGAACCGTCTGAGTTTATGGGTCAGTGATGACATGTGGTCATCACAAATAGTTTTCAAACTGTCTATGATGCATACTATCACAGACGGTTATTAACTCAGAACCGTCTGTGATAACTGACTATCACAGACGGTTCGTATTTAGAACCGTCTGTGATATATATTCTCTATAAAGGCTCCAAGCAGTGGCTACGTGTGCCTTTAAAACTGGCTTTATACAGGCTCGATGAGAGGTTACCCGTGGCAACTATCTCATCCTCCTCACGACTTCGAAAGTGGTGAGGACTATATATATATATATATATATATATATATATATATATATATATATATATATATATATATATATATATACACACACACACACACAAGTTCAAGAAGTATGGCTGCAAGGAGAGCGTGTGGACATACAATTACCTGGATGTCGTCGATAGGTAATTGGACTTGACATTAAGGAATAGTTGGTTACTGATACATGAAGCCACCTGGGACGCAAGGGATGAGAACTTGACCAATATGAACATGGTTACAAATTATCCTAACCTTTACAAATCTGAAAAGTTAATTGCGACTAAGCCCCATCTGAACCACATCGATCCCATGTAAGCTAACCATGAACAAAGAACCGGCATCAATAACCCTCAGTATCCATCAGAGAGCATTAACGAAACCCACCATTTTGTCTCATTCATTTTGTCAATCTAAACCCACAACATGAACTAAGCAAGATGCACAGAATGCACATACACCAATAGCCCTCAGTTTACATCACAGATCCAGGGGACTATTAATATGAACTAATTATCAATTCAATTTCAGCATAAGACTATTAACATCATTACATCACAGAGCAAAGAGATTATTAATATGAACTAATTATCAATTCAATTTCAGCATAAGATTATTAACATCATTGAGCAGTTCAACAGCAAGATAGCAAGACCAAAGGTGTCCAAACCCACTACCCCAGTAGTAGCCCTCGGCATCCATCACAGAGCACTAGCCATTTTCATCACAGAGCAAGGGGGGTAGAGACAGAGTGGGAGTAAGGTAGGGTGATATCTCAGTACAGCACAACCACAGCAGCGACCCTACCACCAGCACAACCCTCATCCATCTCTTTCACCTTGCATAAATCACACAAACATCAGGACTCAACTTAAGGCTCAAGCATAAAAATCAAACTCAACAAAAGACATTAAGCTAACAGAGAGGAGAATAGAGGGAGGATGGGGAAAGCAAAGCCAGGGGGGCCAAGGCCTGAGCGCAGGAGGTCGAGCAGGCATGGGCCGTGCTGGAGAACCAAGCCATGGACATGGGCAGACAGTAGGTGCAGGTGGCGGCGCAGTGGAATGGGTAGCGGCGTCACCGTAGTTGTGGCACAACCTAGACACATCATAAGACACTCCTATCGTACAAGTGTCTTGTGCAATGCAGAGTGGTACCACAACGGCGACGGGAAGAAGGGCGGCAACGGCGACAGGGTTGGGCAGCAGCGTCGAGGTGGGGAGGGGAACGTATGAGAGTAAGTGCGCTAGGGAGTAATGAGTTAGGGCGGGCACAAACCCTAGTGGCTGGGCTCCTACTAATAAAGAGACTTATCACAGATGTTTCTATTATGGAACCGTCTGTGATAACTATCACAGACGGTTCCATAAATAGAACCGTCCGTGATATGGGACATGCATATACACTTACATGACATGAAGAAATTGCATGTTTATATGTCATTTGTTTCATTTAAATACTGCTGAAAATTTGCTTTAACTATATATGATACATACATACATACATATATATACATACATACATATATATACATACATACATATACATACATACATATATATATATACATACATATATATACATACATATATATATATATATATATATATATATATATATATATATATACATATATATATATATATATAGTAATAATTCAACATATAATTAATATAGTAACTTCACCTTCAAACTAGATTTTTTTTTTATTTTGGAATTTTCATATGGCCGAATAGCATGGCCAGTCACTTCTTACAAAGATTAAAAGAAAAGTAGAAACCTATAAATAAACAAAGTTTTTCTAGTGGTGGAGGTAGGCTGCTATCTCCGTCTTCAATACTTTGTAGGCGGCGGCGTCAGCGTCAGACGGTTCGTTATCGAACAAGCCTGAAATGCGTCCACCCGCTGATGCGCTCGTTCGAGTACCCTCGGACTGTTGAATTAAGAAGAATTGAGCCCATAGGCTCTTTTCCCTTGCTTGAGGTGTCTCGACCTAGTCGACTCGGTCGCCACTGCCTCGATTAAGCAGTCCAAGTAACGGCAAGCCTCTTGGAGATGTGCAACGTCATTGTGGAGGAGCACGTCGATGACGCGGTAAACTCGCTGAAAGTGGAAGATCACCCAAAAAGACGCGGCGGAGGAGGATGTCAAGACTACAGAAGCTAGCCGTCACCTACTCCGGCAAATCCTCGGACAGAGGAGTGAAGACACTGTTTAAAAAGTGTTCTTACGTAGCATGTGCCAACTACAGCTCGAGAGGTGCTCGTACAGTACGGCCAGATAGACCATCAATGCCAGCGATAAGAAAACAGAAGAGACTTATCACAGATGGTTCTATTATGGAACCGTCTGTGATAACTATCGCAGACGGTTCCATAAATAGAACCGTCCGTGATATGGGACATGTATATACACTTACATGACATGAAGAAATTGCATGTTTATATGTCATTTGTTTCATTTAAATCTTGCTGAAAATTTGCTTTAACTATATATGATACATACATACATACATACATACATACATACATACATACATACATACATACATACATATATATATATATATATATATATATATATATATATATATAGTAATAATTCAACATATAATTAATATAGTAACTTCACCTTCAAACTAGATTTTTTTTTATTTTGGAATTTTCATATGGCCGAATAGCATGGCCAGTCGCTTCTTACAAAGATTAAAAGAAAAGTAGAAACATATAAATAAACAAAGTTTTTCTAGTGGTGGAGGTAGGCTGCTATCTCCGTCTTCAATACTTTGTAGGCGGCGGCGTCGGCGTCGGACGGTTCGTTATCGAACAAGCCTGAAATGCGTCCACCCGCTGATGCGCTCGTTCGAGTACCCTCGGACTGTTGAATTAAGAAGAATTGAGCCCATAGGCTCTTTTCCCTTGCTTGAGGTGTCTCGGCCTAGTCGACTCGGTCGCCACTGCCTCGATTAAGCAGTCCAAGTAACGGCAAGCCTCTTGGAGATGTGCAACGTCATTGTGGAGGAGCACGTCGATGACGCGGTAAACTCGCTGAAAGTGGAAGATCACCCAAAAGACGCGGCGGAGGAGGATGTCAAGACTACAGAAGCTAGCCGTCACCTACTCCGGCAAATCCTCGGACAGAGGAGTGAAGACACTGTTTAAAAAGTGTTCTTACGTAGCATGTGCCAACTACAGCTCGAGAGGTGCTCGTACAGTACAGCCAGATAGGCCATCAATGCCAGCGATAAGAAAACAGAAGAGGCAGTCATTTCTGCTTTTTTAGAAGTAGTAGAGTTATATGTGGGGATGATCATTTTCGATGGCAGATGATCCTTTTTATAAAACAAGGAATAAATTTGGAGCGTCAGACGAAGAGACGCATCGAGGAGTCAAAGCGGTATTGATGCGACGAAGAGACGCATCGACGACGAAGAAACTCTTCGGGCTTCAACGGGGAGTTGTAGTGATATTATCACAGACGGTTATAATTAAAAACCATTTGTGAAGTTTGCAATTATCACAAACGGTTATAACAAAAAAATCGTCTGTGATATGTAGTAATGTCACAAACGGTTATTGTTAAGAACCGTCTATGAGGTTTCATAGACGGTTGTTTGTTGAAAATCATCTGTGATATGTAGAATTATCACAGACAATTATTGTTAATAACCGTTTGTGATACTTCAGAGACTGTTTTAATTATAAACCGTCTGTGATATTACCTCTTCACAGACGGTTTTTAGCACAGCCAGTAACACAGACAGTCTCTAAACCAAAACCATCTGTAATTGCATGTAATATAGACGGTTTTGGTCAACCGTCTGTGATAAAGCATCCAATATTAGCCTTTTTGTAGTAGTGGTTTCCACGTGGCCTGTGTACGAAATTCACGTACACCATTGGCTTCCCGTATATCGCCACCTCCATTCACCTTGACTAGATCCTATATGCCTAGCCCTCCCCTACTTGTGCAGGTGATCTCCTCGATGACAAGTTTCATCGTCGTTGGCTCCATGTTGAACTCCCTCGATGCAGCTCCTAAGCTTGTGAATATTCATCGCATCTAGCCCCTTCGCCCTGACCACCTTGTACTGGCATCTCGATAGATCCAACCCATCAGGGCCGCCCTACAAGAGACAGTCACCATAAAACACTACCAAGGCTTGTATGTTTAAAATTACATAAATCCACAACAACCCGATTTACGTTACTCAATATAACAAACACGGTATGTAATTAGCACTAGTTAATTTACTGTACACGACAATTTACATGAGATTATTTCTCCAGTCACCACTAATTAAATAGGACTAAAATAAAAGTACTAATTAATTATGAGTAATTTATTTGCCACTAATTACCCATGACACAAATAATTACGACATATTACATACAAATAAGCAATTAAATGTGAGTGATTGAATACGAATAATTAATTAATTAGCACAATTTGATTACTTACCAATAAATTACTTATGAGTAATTGATTACATCTAAGTAATTCCCATGAATTAAGACCAATCAACTACGTGTCATTAATTATTGGTAATTAATTACATTTATTTAATTACCGATAATTAACTATGAGTCATTACTTACCAATAAATTAATTATGAGCACGTAAATTCGACCACTTAATTTGCACTAATGTAATTACCACTAACAAACTACGCAAAATTTAATTATAATATATTAATTTTGACTACTTAATTAATACTTCATTTTACTAAATAATTACGACTAATTAAATGCGAGTATACAATTACGACTACTTAATTACCACAAGTTTAATTACACTTATAAACTATGGGTACATTACCACTAACTAACTACAACAAATAAATTATCGCTAATTTACTACGACTGACATAATTACAACTAAAGCATATGAAAATTTTTTACCCGGCCTTGATGTCGACTTCACGGTACTTATATGGTCGTAATCACTGCTCTAAACACTATTTACTTCATAGCGTAATCCGAACAAAGTCTCAGTTCAGTTCTCTTTATTCTGAGCGACGAGTGCAAGAATAAGAATGAATTTAAGAATGAGAGCGAGAGTAGTGTTTATTTTTATAAGCGCGCGAAAGCGTTTCACGCAGACGGGGTAGCGTGGTTACGCATGAATGCGGACGAAGGCAGCGAGGTGATGGATGGGATAGGGGAAAGATGAGGGCGGTGCTTTCGGCGGAACGTGTCCATGTGCCTGTGCCCTAGTCATAGGGCGAGGCGTTATCACAGGTAAAAGGTGCTGAAATCCAGCCCAGAGGACAACGGAAGCGCCGAAAGCAACAGAAGGGAGAAAGGGATGGGCGAAAGCAGAGGAAAAAGACGGGGCTCAGGGCTAGGAGGGCACGGACCGGATGCAAGACGTCCAAAAATACGGCCATGTGGGAAGGTGTGAGCCGTCCAGGCCACCAATCTATGGCGTAGGGAGGTCTGGGCCAGGGGGGCACGAAGGACCTGACGACTGTGCGCAGGACGCACAGCGATAGCCACGTGGCATGCGCGCAAAGGTGCGGGCCAGGGGGCACAGAGGAGCTGGCGGCCGGGCGCAGGATGCGCGACAGTGGCTATGTGTCGTGTGGAGAGCTGTTTGGGCCACCAGGGAATGGTAGAGATGTGCACCGTGTGCAAGAGGATCGGCGTAGGGCACATGTCGCACATCAGGATGTCCGTTATGCCAAAAATGATATTACGTCGTCCGAACATCCAATTTTGCTAATATCTACGCCAACCGTGCTATTTAGGGGAAAAACTCACAAAATTAAATATGATCGGCATGCTGATGATGAGTCTATAGCAGGTACTCCCTCTGTTCTTAAATATATGACGTTTGACCAAGCGTGCAATCAAACTTATATAACTTTGACCATTACTTTTCATATGATTTTGTTAGTAAAAAATTACAAAATTATTATATTATGAAAATATTTATCATGACAAATCTAATGATACTATTCACTCATGATCAATCTAAATAATTTTTCATATATTATTAGTCAAAGTTAGATAAATTTGACTGCACATTTGATCAAATATCGTATATTTAAGAACGGAGAGAGTAGCTTTTAAATATGGCCAGAAGTAACCGCCAGGCCGGCTCAGCTGCTGTGGGCGCCTATAAATCCCCTCCACTGGGCAGCCACCACCAAATCACGCCGGAACTCTCCTTGCGCCACCTCTCAATCTCTCTCTTCTCCTCCTCCGGTTCGCAACTCCCATTTCCCACCAACATCTCATCACATCTCTTCACCAATGGGGTCTCTCCTCGCCGCCTCCGCCTCGCTCCCCGCGGCAACCTTCTCGCCGGCGTCCCTCTCCTTTTCCTCGTTGGCGTCCGCCCTCCGCTGCGCCGATGGAACCAGCCCTGCCGCCCGCGCCGTCCGCTGCGCCGCCGCCAAGGTGCGCTCTTTGAAACCGTTCGTTTCTTCCTCTTCTTTGCGTTGCTCCGTTCTACTCTGATAATGCGTTGAGCTGCGTGCTCTGTTTCTTTTTTCTCTTCTTTCCAATCTAAGAGATATTTTGGATACCCATTTCTGCACTTTTGCTTCTACTTTTGGTCGTTTATTCGTCTTGTTGTAGAAATTATTAGCAATTGTAACGGAATCTGATTTGCTTCAGGACTCGATCTTGTACGCGCTGGAGCACGACGAGATGTTCAACTCGACGGAGGTGATCCAGTGGGAGAGCGGCAAGTCCATCAACTCCATCGCCGCCGCACAGGGCATCCGCATCCGCCGCCGCTGCCGCCCCCGGTACCCGTCCGAGGGCTCCGGCGCCGACAAGGCCATCCCGCGCAACATCCTCGAGCAGATCATCTGGGACAAGGAGGTCGAGGTGTCCCAGGTACATACATCATGAATATACATGTTTTCCCGTATACCATCCAGGCATGCATGTTCATTGTGTTGTTGGTTCCTCTGTTCTTGTGCAGAGGAAGGCGAAGAAGCCTCTGAAGAAGGTGATCGAGTCTAGCGAGCACGCGCCGCCGACGAGGGACTTCATCGGGGCGCTGGCGACGGCCTACCACCGCAACGGCTTGCCGGCCCTGATCGCCGAGGTGAAGAAGGCATCCCCAAGCAGGGGCGTGCTCAGGGAGAACTTCAATCCTGTGAGTCTCAGAGTTCTGTGTGATTGATCATTGTTGAAGGTTAATCGTGTATGAGTAATGTTGGAAACTTGTAACAGGTTGAGATCAGTCATGCTTACGAGAAGAACGGCGCAGCATGCCTGAGCATCCTGACTGATGAGAAGCACTTTCAGGTTCGGTGTTCTTGTTATCAGACTTGGTTCTCAATTTCTCATCCCTGCAGCGATCAAATTGGTTACAGTTGTCTGACTTTTCCAACCCTTTTTGTTTTCCAGGGGAGCTTTGAGAATCTGGAGACCGTGCGCAATTCCGGAGTGAAGGTACGTACTGTGATGCAGACATGCATCTCTTGTTTCAAGAGTAAAAATTTCTTTTGTCGCTGTTACGAGAGTACATGGGAGGAACCATCTATGTCGATGTTAAGGAGAGTGCGGACCTGAACCTATGAGCTCAACAACCACGGACGTGCTCACCACTAGTCTACATGTGTGCACCCTCTTCTATCGTTGTTGCTCCTGTATATATGTGACTTATCTTCGGGTATGTTTGTGCAAATGCAGTGCCCTCTTCTGTGCAAGGAGTTTGTCATCGATATCTGGCAAATCTATTACGCCCGCTCAAAGGGCGCTGATGCGATTCTGCTGATTGCAGCTGTGCTACCGGATCTTGACATCAAGTACATGCTTCGCATCTGCAAGAATCTTGGAATGACAGCTCTTATTGAGGTATATGTTAGATGTATCTGATTCTTTAATATTCCTGAAATATTGTTTAGACAACTCCATTTTGACTGTCACTCTCAGTAAATTCTACAATAAAATTACGAACAATCCCACCAACTATGAACATTGACTTTTCTAGAGGCGTGTTGTTTCCAGAGGTAGCTGATGCCGTTCAGTGAAAACAGTTCCTGTTTATCTTTTCGGGAAAATAAATTGCTTGATTTTTTTTTGTTTTCCTGATTGTATACTGTGGTTCCAAATTCATGTCATCAACTTAGTTTAGTTCCCTGTATTCTACATCTAGTTTCATTCAACTGTGATTTTTTTTTTTTTTTGCGGTGTGCTAAACCTGACTGGTATTTTAGGTCCATGATGAGAGGGAGTTGGATCGCGTGCTGAAAATAGACGGTGTTCAGCTTATCGGCATCAACAACCGCAGTCTGGGTATTGTCCTCTGTCTGAGTTTTGTATGCATGCTGTCATTTTCTGAGCCCAACGATTGTTTTCATTTCGGTATAGCCATCCCTTCTTTTGTTTGCAGCATGTTAAAATTTATTTTTGTTGCAGAGACATTTAAAGTCGATACTTCAAACACAAAGATGTTGTTGGAGAAACGTGGTGACATCATAAAGGAGAAGGGGATATTGGTAGGTCTTTCTTATCATGATGTATTCATTCGGCCTTTTTACTAATCCTAACTTTACGAAATCCTTTCGGTTCAAAAAATTATATTATCCTATTGTTTATTGGTCCAGTCTTCTTGATGTTACTTAATGTTGTACTAAATATTAAATCAGGTAGCAACACGCAGTTACAACTTCAGTATATGCAAACCCACTTGGAATATTTTTATTTCTTACTGTAGTGCAGAGATTTTTCTTTGGTACATATTTGGGAACCGGTAACTCTTGTTTGTTCTACCCATGATTTCAGAATGAAGTCAAGTTCACGTAATAGTTTGTTGTTTCTTGCATTTAACAGTTGTCAATTAATTTCATAATATAAAAAGCTTAAAATCAGTCTATTTGGATAGGGTTTTAACGAATATGTTTTTGCAGGTTGTTAGCGAATCTGGTCTGTTTACCCCTGATGATGTTGCTTATGTGCAGAATGTTGGCGTTTCTGCAGTAAGTTTTCTGATTACACCTTTTCAGCTATGTTGATCGTACATTGACTACCTAGTTCCGTAACTGGAGGATTTTAGTAGAAATTGAATTGTCTTCTGGTTGGATAAAACACAACTTTCAAAAATGCTTTAATTAATTTCTAATTAAAGTTAGATACGCTTCTGCTTAGTCTTCGTTAACCACCAGTTCCTTTTCTTCCCAAAAAAGCAAGATGCTTGCTAATATTGTTGAGTAAGCATGTTGATATGTGATCTGAATTCTAAAGAAACCAAGGTCGGGAGACGCGGATTTGATTCCATCTTCAACTCGAGTCAATTTTATGCCACCATATATACCTCTTGTAAGCTGCACGAGAAGAGTTGATGACTCATTAAAATTCTCGCGCTTTGTAAACACTTTTTCTTATATAGTAAAGATCGCCGTCGTTCGCCCGTGGTTTTTTTTTTCCCGAAAGAGTTTTTCACGTAAAAATCGGTGTCTCCCTGTTCTTGATCTACTTTGTTATTTGGCTGTCGATTTCTAACAAAGCATAGTTCAAAATACTCAGAACTTTCATTTTTTCTCCATATACCTGAACATGTTTATGTACTTCTGTATTGTTGCAACTACTGTGTTTTGTAAACCATCCATTTTCCGTTAGAGACAACCATTTTTTTTTTCACTTCAGTTCAATTTGCTTCGCTGGGCATGCGTTTCCTTCCTTCAGACGTTATTATTACCATTCAATAAAGAATACACATACTGTGATCCTAGGTTCATATATGGTTTCCCTCTTAGGTCTGAACTTTTCTTTTGATGGAAATGCCCGATTGAATGTTATCCATATTGGCAGGTTTTGGTAGGAGAGTCCCTAATTAAGCAGGAAGATCCTGGGCGAGCCATTTCTGGGCTGTTTGGCAAGGTGCTTTGCACTGAATAATTCAGATGTGATGTTGTATGTGACCATGGGCTGCTAAGTGAAGTCTTAGATCCATAAATATAGCATCAGATGTAACTATGAATAAGAGTAATGTTTATAAACATATTTCATTTGTTCCCTTCTTTGGATGGATGTGCAATTGTGTCACTGGGCGCATGTACTGAAATATTACTCGAGATTGCTAACTAGTACATTAGGTATTTCTTCATCTTGGGGGAACTCAAATTTTGATCCATCCAATTTTACCTCATGATTGGCGCTCCCGATGATTCCAATGACCAGCGGCTAGGCTTCAGCGAGGTTAGGGTTCAGGTTAGGTTCATCGGATCCTGTGTTATAGATTTATGGGGCGTGGCAGACCGGTGGTGGACAATGGTAGTGGCAATGCGATAAGATGAAGGTGGCATCACCCCATGGACTTGAGGAGGGTGGTGGACAGAACAACGATAATCAAGACGAACATGTGACAGTGATGGAACTAGGATTTACAGGATGTGTGTTTGTAGTTAAAAAAAATATTTAATGGAAAATGTCAATGATTAAATTAGCAAAAATCAACGTACAAATTGTTTATGGTAGAAACAACATCTTGAAATAATTTAAAATGTGGTATGTAGCAAGTTGTGTTATCATCGTAGAAGAAGCAATATTATTTTAGAAAAAGTTATAGGGGAGATGAAAAATGTGGGAAAATACAATAGTAAATGGCTAATCTTATTGGCCTTACAGGTTTCTAAAATACATTGAAAAAAGGGTTAATCGGGTTGGTACCATCATGATCACAGCAGTTCACTTTAATACCACTCCTATTCTTTCGGTTCAATTTAATACCACAGTGCCTTCGCTCTGTTCCGTGAAATACCACTCCTGTCACCTCTCTATTATCTAGCCTATCTAACCCCGCTGCCTCTCTCTGTCATCCCCATTTCTTCTCATTTGTCACCCGCAATCCCCAAAGCGAAACCCTAGTAGAGTCTGCGCATGGCATGGTGCATGCGGAGTCATCGACTGGGGTGAGCGGGGAAAGATTTGGGGATCTTCCTCTTGTGCTATGCTGGTGATGCGGGCTACAGGTGGCCGACGACATCTCGTACAACGAGTGCAACCCCAGCCGAGCCTACTTCAAGTGCCCAAATAATCGGGGGTATTTGATTTGGATTTGCTTGTATGTTATTGTTGACGATTTGGTCAGTTTTTGAGCCGATTCGTTTTTATTTTGGTGCCGATCTAGGCAATTTTTGTAACAGCCCCAGTTGTAATAAACAGTAATAAGATGCTTTTCATAGCATCACTATTCATTTTTGCAAATTGGGCATTATGTTACAATCTAAATCCTCCAATTTCTAGCCAAAAATCCAAAACTTGTTTAAGCTTCAAAAGAAAATGCCAAGTCAAGTTGGTATTATGACCAGGAAGTATTTTTAATAAAGACTAGATGAATTATCTTGGCCAAAAATAAATTTTGTTAAGTTTTTAGAAATTATTTTGATCTTGAGAAAAATATTTGTCTTTAAATAAACCTATTCGGATTAATTGAATTATTTATGTATTTTCAAAAGTAAAATAGTAGATTTTAAATTTTATTTGGGACATATATGATCCCAGTAGTATCTTAGCAAAATTTCCTATTTTTACCAATCTATTTGCTATTTTTAAAGCCCCGGTCAAACTTTTGAAGTTTTGAATTGGGTTGGTCAACTCTTCCGGTCTAACCCCAGCCGCTGGGCTCTGTAGTGACCGAGCTCAAGTGTCTTGGGTCCAAACTGTGCAACTGGGCCACACCCGACATGTTCTTACGTGAGCTCCAGCTCCTAGCAATCGCGAGCCGTCGATCTCCTCGTGAACGGGCGAGATTTGCGGAGCCTTACGAGTCCTCCACGAACGCGATGCAAGCTCCACTGTTGGATTCCCATCCTACCACATCCAGCCTCCACTTTTGAAACCCTAACGTGTCTCTAATCTGAGCCGTTAGATCTCAACGAACGGGCCAGATTCAATGGGCCGTTCGGACCATCCCGTTGAGCCATACAATCGTGGCCGTTAGATCTAAATTGTACGGTGCGCAAATTATCAGGTTATGCCATTTTTAAAGAGTAAAAGCCGAAATGAGCGCGAGCCGTTGGATTCTCAATGAATGGGCCAGATCTTGTGGGCTGTTCGGACCGTCCGAAAGAATCAAGTGATCTCCACCGTTGAATCCTAAGCGAACGAACCAGATTCATTGGGCCGTTCGGACCGCCCGACCCCCAATTCAATCTCTACCGTTGATTTCCGATCCAACCGCGCCCCCTTTTTGAGTTTGAACGCAAGGGCGCGCATTTATTTTTGACCGTTGAATTTAAATCCTGCGGTACCCCTTCGAATCCCGTGGGGTTAAGGCCTTATCCTTGTACGACTGTTGGATTTGAATCCTATGGCGCCGAGATTAATGCGTTTAAAACCTTTGGCGCACGTTCTTTTAAAACGACCATTGGATCTCGATCGTGTGGTCCACAATAGAAGTAACGTTCGGACCACCCGAACGTCTTGATCGATCTGAGCCGTCCTTTTTCGATCGAACGGCCCACGTGGAAGGTGATGTTCAGACCATCTGAACATCCCTATCAATCTCAGCCGTTCCTTTGCGATCGCACGGCCCATATGAAAAGATACCGGTTAGCACTCCTCAACGTCCTAATCAATCGCGACCGCCTATTCCTAATCGGACGGCTGATGTTCCTTTGCGCTTGTGATGATGGGGGTTGCTGCGGCTGACAGCAGAGCCCACCCGTCAGTGACGCATCTCTCTTCCTCCTCTCGCCTGTGCGTCGCCGCCGACGTTGCTGCCGGTGTGTGGTGGCGTTACACAGTGGATATGCGAATATTCCTTTGATATTTAGCATCAATTGCCATCGCATCAACTCTGGAGACTTCCCTGTTGCTCCGGAGGTTCAAACCCTATAAAAACCCCAGCCTTGTGCTCTCTGCCATTGTTGACCGAGTGAAGCTCTTTTCAGTTCCTTTCTTCCTTCTCAGTGAAGCTTTCTGGCTTTCATTTCTTGTTCATCTCTCTCAGTGCTCAATTCACCTTGTAATATGAATCTTGTCATCATTTGTAGGTTGAACCCGTAAGTTACTCTCTGTTGAACCAAGCCAGTTGGAACACCACCATGCTGACTTCCTTGCTCCGGTGAGGTTTGCTTCACTCTCCTCTGCCAGATCATGTATTGTGATCTCATGAGCTCAAGTCCTTCTTTATTTTCATTTTTGGTTAAACAGGTAGAGTGGGTTTTACCTCTTTGCTGTTGTCGGTCAAAAACGTGACTTCATCTTCTCTAGCTCCGGTGAGTGAGTCTTGGTCCTATCTTTTACTGTCTTGAGCATCTTAGGGACCTCAGGAGTTCATTTGAATCACTCACTTGTGCATATGATGCTCACGTCTTGCTTTTACTGAAAAGTTGCTTTCTATAACTTTTCGGTCTTTCATATCGTTTTTGAGCTCTAGGGTTTCTCATGTCATCTTTTCAGCTTAATTAGGTCCTAACTTAACCCTAGCATCATAAGCAATAGTCTTTTTGAATCTTGATGCCTTTAAATCAGCTAGTTAGCCTAAATCCTTCTCTATTGCTGTTGTCGGGCAAAACTGACAAAAGCCGTAGCTTCCTCCTTTCTGTTAATCTTATCAATTAGTGTTAACAAAAATTAAAGGGGGCTATTATCTCGATTAAAGGATGGTCTGTAGCATAAGCAAAGGTAATTTTTATCGAGTTTGCCTCTAAATCGGTTTAAAGCTCTAAATCCATTTCTGTGCTATTCGGTCGGACAAACCGACAAGGACTGTACCAAATCCTTTCTGTTAATCTTTGTTGGTTAATGCTAACAGGGGTTAAATTAGAATATTGTCTTTCCTAATTATTAGCTTTAGCTTCAACAACACCTTTTGTTTAGTATGTCCCCAATCAATCTAAAGCTTTCAATCTTTGCCTTTGCTGTTTGTTATCAACCAAGCCGACAATACACAGCAAGGTTTTCATTTTCTAATTCTTGCCAATTAATGACTAAATGGTAAGTTAGGTTACTACCATAGTTAAGAATACTTTTAGTTTAAGTAAAAATGTTTTACTTGTATCATATTAGCTCAACAAACCATTTCTTTTACAATCTGTCTTATTCTCAATTTTTCCAAAAACTAAAAATTACAGCCCTAAGTAGAACCTTAATTCTTGTTAGTTATTGATGTTAACTGTTAAACTAGGCTTTTAGTTTTACCCAAAATGGTTATAACTTAAGCAAAAGTATTTTATTTATAGTATATGTAAATCAGCAAATCCTTTTCAATTTATTCTGTTCCAGTTTTCTTTCAAAAAGCTGAAACTGTAGCTTTAGGTAAACTGTATCTTTTTAATTAGTATCATCCAGTGAGAAGTTAGGCTTTTAGCTTTACTACTTAGTTGTAACTTAAGCTAAAACATTATTTTGTTCATAATAATAAAGCAGCAAACTGTTCTTTTATAATCTGTCTTACTTTCAGTCTTAAAATCTGAAACTGTAACTTCAAACTAAATCTTAATTCATGAACAGTTAGTATCAACCAGTATTAATGTGGGTTATTATCCTTATTTGAGCTAGAGGTAGCTTAAGCATGTTGTTAAGTATGCATTAAGCAATTGATCATGCATTCTTTTCTATATTTCGCTCTCTGCCATTTTCTTGTGTTCATTGGATTTTTATGTTTTAGATTCTGGTTCTTCTGAAGTGGTTGAATCTATTGTTGAGCAACAAGAACCTGAACAAGAGGTTTACTATTACCGAGGCAAGCATCCTCTTTGCACCATGTTGATCCCAAATTCTTGAACTATAGATTTACAAAACACAGTGACACTGTTGCATGCTAATTTCTTAAAAACTAATTGTGATCTGTCAATAGATAGTTACAACCTGACAATTGTGGCTTACCTTAAATTTGATCATACACTCAACTTAAGGTATTGCTTTGTATTAAAATATTTAGTTTCAGAAAATCTGCTTAGCCATGCAGTTCGTAGAACGTTAGTGTTTGACAAGCTTATCTTGTCAAGCAGGGGAACAAAAAAATGAATTTTACTTATTTTGATTCCTTGTTCAGTTTATTTAAATCAGAAACGAATTTAAATCTTGTTTAATAGACTGATTTTAAATCTGGACAAGTGGATGCTAGTGATGGTGCCTTAGTGCACGAGAATTGGGAATGTGGTTGTCTTGTCTGGATTGATTAAGGACTGGACATCGACTGGATGATTCAAGCCCCAACGTACTTCCACACGCAGTGTATGGGCGCTGTTTGGTTAAGTAAAGGGTTAATGCTATTGAGTTGGAAACAGGAGAGTAAGGACATATGTGTTTGATCTCATATCTATATCATATGTTCTTAAGAGGGTGAGGACATACATGTGTTCCATCGCATGTACGTACCTTAAGGGCTCCGATTGCGATGTAATATGTGCAGTGAGCACAGTTTGCATTTTGTTGATCGGGTCGGCATTCCCGGCACAACATGTGGGCCCCGGTTGGCGTGTTCTATTAGTAACTTGAATCGAAGCGGGATCGGTCACACATGGGTATTCGGCTCAATAGTGTCAACTTGTTGAAAAATACCAAATCTTAGTTTACCCGGCCGGCATACCAAAGGTAGTGTGCTATTATTCCGGAGGCTTACGGGCTAACTAAGTCGTGTGGGTAAAGATGTACACCCCTGTAGGGTTTAAAACTATTCGAATAGCTGTGTCCACGGTTACGGACAACGCTTGAATTTGAATAGCGCTTTGTATAGATTTTGGAAATAAAATTTTGTTATGGGTACTATTTCGACATGAGAGCTATTCATGCAACGCTTTGATGGTGGTGAACAGCCACTTGGATTGTTGTTATTATTTATGTTTACATTCTCTTTTACTCAATGTTTTAGTCCAAATTGATTTATAAAATTGCTTTGTCAAAACTTAGCAAGTGTAGGTTAAGATGTATTGCTTTATGCAAAATTGAACCATTATGACCTTCCTGTTGTTGACCTTATGCATGTACAAATTCTAATCCTTTGTGTAGGTTCTATCAAACACTTTCTTTTATTAGTTTGTGTAAGTCTTGCTGAGTACCTTCTGTACTCAGGTGCTATAACCTCTTGTTGCAGGTGAAGATGATTATTTGCATGAGATGCCCGTTAGCGCCGATCAGGGTGACGCTAACGAGTGAAGCTATTTCTTTCCTCCACGCAATAGCCTGAGGGTGATGGGGCCATTGGTGGATTTTGATGTTTATCTTCAGTTTCCGTTGCTGAATTTTTGTTTGTGACCGTGAGTCACTTGAACTTGTAGAAATAAAATGTAAACTTTGTATGAATTAATGTAAATGTATGTCTTGTATGTGTGATACAATGTTGTTAAAGGATATATGTGCAATAGTCACTGATCCTGGGAACTATTGCAAAACATATATCCGGGAACCCGAATATTGGATTTGTTACTTGTTAAAAGTTATGCCTCCAGTATGGTTTTTAATTAAGGATCGATGTGTTCTTGATAAAAAATTATGCTCTTGGTATAATTTTTAATTCGGCATAAATCTCAATATTCTGGGTCCTTACAATTTTAGATCTAATTTGTTCCATTTTGGCCCCGTGCACTAAACAATTGGTTTTGCCATTCTTGTTTTGGTAAGAAACTGATTTTTGATGCTTGATGTATGTGCAGCGGTTCTCTGCATGTAAGTTTTACGTGTGGGAGAACCAATATATAGAATATTTGAAGGAGATTGGAGTTCTTGATGCCCCAAGTGCTCGCCTAGGACATGGAAGAGGACAACTTCCAGTGCAAATGCAACCAACAAGCCATGTTGGAATGGAAGCACACACTATAAGTGATGATGCCGTTTTAGGAGACATAGTACAATTAATTGCTCAGTTGGATGAAAGAATGAGCAAGATTCTTGGTGCCTTAGAGAGAATGAATATGATGCTTGGTCTGTTTTTGTGTGTGTAATGAATATGATGCCTGGTCTGTTTTTTGTGTGTGTGTTGGGCTGCTAGCAGCCAATGTAGGCAAGTAATTGAATGAGCAAGAATGGAGCAAGTTAGTTGTAATGTGGAGCCTGAATGTAGTCAATTTACTTCAATGTAATCTGAATTCAGTTGTTCCTACATTTAGTTAGCTGTAATCTCAAGCATCACTCTACTGGGCACATCACAGAAATCTGATAGAAAATATGACCATATGCAATCTGAGATAAACACTGACAATACAGATACAAGTTCACATCACAGAAATCTGGGCACATGACCATATGCAATCTGACCATATGCAATCTGAGATAGCACTAACCATACATGTACAAGTTCAAATCACAGAAATCTTACAGAAATATGGGCATATGACCATATACAATCTGAGATAGCACTGACAATCTGAGATAAACACTAACAATACATATATGAATTCCATAGATATAGGTTCACAAATCTGACTGATACAAGTTCAAAGCACATAAATCACAGCAATACGAGGTAAACACTGACAAGGAAATAAACATGTTCTAGTCCATACAAACCACAACAATCTGACTTAGACAAGTTCATAACACATGACACATGACTCATAACATGCAAGTTCAAAGTTCAGAGCTTTCTCTTTCTGATTCCTGGGGACGATGCCTATGCAGCAGCCCTTGCTTCAGCTATCCTTTCTACAGTAGACCTTCTTGGAGTTGATGCTTCATCTGCCATCCTCCTTGTTGTAACTCCAGGGCTGTTTTGAGTGCTTGGCTGCAATGTAACTTCAGGAGTGACCTGCTGGAGTGGTGGACTGCCATCTTGACTGCATGTAGTTCTTTTCTTCTTGCCCCTACAATCATGAAAGGAAATACCATGAAGGATGAGAAGGGAAAAAAACAAGGGAAGACATATTACCTTTTTATTCTCTTAGGGGAATGTGCAGCTTGAGAAGGATCATCTAGTGGTGTTAAACTACAACCCTTTTCTATGTGGACCCACTGAAAGCACCTCTTACACTGATAGGTCTTTTTGTCATCAGACTCATCCCTTGGTTTGATCCTTTTCTTCCTCAGCCATCCTGCAGCCCTAGTTAGCTTGGGAGGTAGCATGAAGAAACCCTTGGACTTCTTGGACATTGTGACTTATCACCAATTGGATCAATGTCAAACTCATATGCATCTTTCAACCTATCCACTGAGTACTACTCATGCACGTATGTCTCCAGCTCCATCCTCTTTGAACATATGAGAGCTATGGCATGAGTGCATGGTTTTCCAGAAAGCTTCCATTGCCTACAAGTACACTCTTTTTTCACTAGATCAACGACATATCTCCAAGTCTTTTGGGACCTATCATGTCCACACACCTCAGCCTTCATGTGTCCACTTTGAGATAGAGTGTACTTTAACTCTCTACTTTTCATGTTTAGCTCAAGGATGACACTAGGCAATATGTTGCCTTGTAGTTTATCGGCCACCTGCTTCCTTGCTGAAAACTTTTCCATTATCATATGTCTCACTCTATCCTTAAGATCAACCACTGGAAAATCCTTAATGTCTTTTATCCAATTATTGAAAGTTTCAGCAATGTTATTATTTACGCAGTCAACCTTGCAGTGTGTTGCAAATTTACCTCTTGTCCACAAGTTTTTGTGCTCCTTTACAAGATATTCATATCCAGCTAGACATTTCTCAGCGATTATGTCCAAAAATAATTGGTGCTTTTCAAGCCCAAGCTACAGGCCATATATATTTTAGTACATTTCCCTTGAACTTTCTTCTAAAATTGTTTAATAGATGTCTAAAGCATTCTCTACGCTCTGCACCAACAAATACTTTGTGTGCAGCTACTTCCAGGCCTTACATGCATCTGTGTGTATAGCTAATCCATAGGGGGTACTAATAGCTCTCTTAAGATTCACCATGAACCATTCCCAATTATCTGAAGTCTCCTTGTCCAATATGGCGTAGGAAACAAGATACATCCAGTTGTGCCCATCTATTCCTATGGCTATCGCAAATTGTCCATTGTACTTCCCGGTAAGGTGGGTTGAGTCAACCCGAAGTAGGGCCTGGATCCTAGCAAAAGCCATCAATGCATGCTTTGAGGGTCACAAACATCCTTTTGAAGTATACCTTACCACCAACTGTCGGGACCTAATAATACAATTCTGGACCCTCTGTGTATAATGCACTAGTCTAGGATCACCCTAGTGCATATAGTGTTAACATAGGTGAATATCGATCCACACAAGATGGAATATTAGAATAAATGATTAATTTGGTGTAACACCTTGATTTTCCAAGCCTTTTTGAAAATATTTCAAAATAGAAAGAACCATTTTGTTTTGATGAGAATTCAAAGCTTAACTTGAGATTTTTAGAATTTGGGTGTTTAAAATGATTAAATCGAACTTCATCTAACCCTAAAGTTTGGTTCTTTTTATGTTACTTGAGCTCTCTAGAGCTAACTCTTCCTTTCTCTGTTAGTCCTGCCCTCCTCTTATGCTTAGCCCTTTCTTTCCAGACCTCCTCTCTAGTTTCTCCTCGGTTTTGACCTCTCCTTCGGGTCACAATTACCCCTGAGATGTCTTAAGCTCAGGTTTGTGTTTCAAATATTTTTGATCTCTGAAATCTTAATTTTGGGATTGAACTCCCCTTTTGGACCTCTCTCTTGTTTGGGCATTCCATTATGCCCAGATCTCCCTCTTACTGGGCCATCTCTTGAAGCCCAGATCCTCCTGAGTCTGGAACTCTCTCGCGAGTCTAGACCTCTTGTGTGTCTAAACTACCCTCGTATTTGGACCACCTCTTTGTTGGTTTGAATCTCTTCAAGGTTTAGACCTTCTTGCTGCCTGGGCATTTCTTTTATGTCCAGACCCCTCCCTTGCTTGGACGCTCCTTTATGACCAGACCTCTCTCTTGTTCATTTGGACCTCCCTATGTCCACTTGAACTTCCCCCTTGTTCACATATACCTCCTGTGTCCACCTAAACTTTTCATGTGTTCCTAAGGACCTCCTTGGTCCTTCATCCTGGTAGTCAGGACCTTCCCGGGTTCATCCTGACCGTCAAGACCTCATTTGGACCACTTTCCGTGGATCTCCTCCGTTGGATCCCTCTCCCTTAGAAACCCCTCCGTCCAGACCTCTCCTTCATTTGGATCCAAGGGTCCAGACCTCCTTAGGTCTAAACCTCCCCGAGTGATTGTGCCCTCCCTGATCTACACCTCCTTCTGTGGTTCCTTCCCAAGTTTAGACCTCTCCATGTCCAAATCTTTCTCAAATCCATTGAACTCCCTCTCTGTGTATTTTGAACACCACTGTGTCCGCTTGGACTTGCCTCCGTTGCTTTAATCCTTGAGACTCTCTCTGGAAGTTTTCTTCGGTGCCAACCCGGTAGCACCGCCCGCACCTTGCGGTGCTACCATTTCCCAGGACCTCCCCTATGTCCTCTAGGACCTTCCCTTACCTCTATTGGACCTCCCCGCATCCTACAGGACCTCCCCATGTCCTCTAGGACCTCCCCTTACCTTTATTGGATCTCCCCGTGTCCTACATGACCTCCCCATGTCCTCTAGGACCTCCCCTTACCTTTATTGGACCTCCCTGTGTCCTTCAGGACCTCCCCTTATCCTCTAGGACCTCCCCTTACCTTTATTGGACCTTTCCGTGCCCACCAGGACCTTCCCAGGTCCTCCAGGATCTCCTCCTTGTCTATTTGCACCTATATCGCTTGTGAATCGTCCGATTTGCATTGGAAGGTTTGATCTTGGTGAGACGTTCGGATGGTACGAACGTCCCACCCTCTCTGAGCCCTTAGATCTTTACTGGACGGTCACGGTCCGATTGGTAGAGGTGTTCGGACGGTCCAAACGTCCCAACCATTTTGGACCACCCGATTCAATTCAATGGCTGAGATCTAGCGCCAGCTCGGTTGGTCCGATCGGCCCAATCATTTTGGGTAGTCCGATTGAAATCCAGCGGCTCCTACTTCTCCCGCTTCCTATCTCGCCCTCGCGGACCTCCTTCCTTGAAGATCTGGCCATTAAGACATCCCCCTTGGAGATCTTAACCGTCTGCACCTCCTCCTGAAGATCGGCCGTTAAGACCTCCCCTTGGAGATCTTAACCGCCCGCACCTCCTCCTTGAAGATCTGGTCGTTAAGACCTCCCCTTGGAGATCTTAACTGTCCAAGCCTCCCTCCTTGTAGATCTGGCCGTTAAGACCTCCCCCTTGGAGATCTTAACCGTCCAGGCCTCCCTCCTTGTAGATCTGGCCGTTAAGACCTCCCCTTGGAGATCTTAACAGTCTGCACCTCCTCCCTGAAGATCGCCGTTAAGACCTCCCCTTGGAGATCTTAACCGTCTAGACCTCCCTCCTTGTAGATCTGGCCGTTAAGACCTCCCCCTTAGAGATCCTAACCGTCTAGACCTCCCTCCTTGAAGATCTGGCCGTTAAGACCTCCCCCTTGGAGATCTTAACCGTTCAGACCTCCCCTTTTGAGATCGTGACTGTTCAAGACCTCCTCCTTCCATTAGATCCTAACCCTCCAGATCTCCCTCTTGATTCAATCGAACCGTCTAGACCTCCCTTGCGGGTGAGGACCTCCTCTTGACCTTTGCAGACCTCCTCGTTTGCATTTTGATCTTGGCCGTTGGACCTCCCTTCCGGAGATCCAACCGTCTAGACCTCCCTTGCGGGTGAGGACCTCCTCTTGACCTTTGCAGATCTCCCCGTTTGCATTTGATCTTGGCCGTTGGACCTCCTTTTTGGAGATCCAACCGTCAGGACCTCCCCAGTGGGTGAGGACCTTCCCTTGTTCTCTGTGTGACCTCCTCAAGGTCTCCGTAGGACCCCCTTTTGCAGGTCTTGGCTGGACCCACTTGGCAGTTACACCCAGTTTTCTTTTATCCTTTGACTGTGTCCTTGTGCATGGAAGTCTTCCCTACATTTAATGCATGTTGTATCGCATTAAATGCCCTCACTTTTGCAGTACTCATGCCATGCTTTTGTCACATCTCTTGCCTGCCCTCATGGTCCTTTCTACCAACTCCTGAACACCATAGCTTGGGAAAACTCCATAGGCTCCAGCTATATATAGCTTGGGCAGCACTTCTTCTCTCACTTTCTCCTCATTTTCACTCTCTAGCTTAACTGAGCATACCTTAGACCTCCCTCCAAGTTCTTGGACCTCTTCTCTTGAGTCTCAGGACCCCTCCAGCAAGCTCTTGGGACCTCCTCCTGACCTCCCAACCTCTCAGTTGGTTTTATGTTTTGAATTTATTTGGAGTTTCTTTAGATCTTGTTGGAGCTCTGTTTGAGTTATTTGGGTTTCAACGTGTAGATCACGATGGCTGTGAGGAGCAAGAGTTCCTAGAAGAAGAGGAAGCTCAAGACTTTGAGCAAGGCAAGTTACACTCTTGATCATATTGCACCCAATTACCTCAAGATATTTATGTTGTTTTCAAAGATGTATGCATGCTTACTTTTACTAAGTTGTTTCAATGCCTATTTTTCGGTTCATAGCTATACCTGATTCCCCTTGTATGGCCACTGTCTATGTTGAATCAACCACCTTGTCACCTTAGATAAAATCTGGTTTTTGCAATAGTAAGGACCAGAGGTTTATGAAAAATGAATGCTTAGTCTTGCTTAGACCAAAATCTTGATTTGGGGAGTTTTGGCTAAAAATATCGCTTGTTCAAATGATTTGAGCCATGACATTGGTGTGTCATGGAGGTCTCAACCATGGCATTGGTGTGTCTTGGGGGTTCTACACATGGCCATGGCATTGGTGTGCCATGGATGCTTGAAAAGCAATGTAATGGAAAATGGATTTGGACTTGGGCGGCACTGGGTGTTTGGTTGGTGCACAGGGCGTCATGTGATCCGACGCCCCAGGGTTGAGGTGGCCACCCAGGTCAGTTAAGGACAGATCTGCGAGTGTATTTTTGCTATGCCTATAATGGGCTATGCCACAATCGTGCAACCACATGTCTTCAGAATGGAGCGTGAGACCTGGCCGAATAATTTGCAGAGTTCCATCATGGTTGATCTGGCGGAATAGTGGGTGGTCTTTATGACCTGTCTTTTTATGACTATGTTGTACCCACCTGGCTCAAGAGGGGGCCTAAACCCTGCGGACGGAAAGTCCAATGGGAGAGAAACCTTAGAGTGGGTGGACTGTGGTGGAATGATGCATTGTAAAGGCCTTGTCACGTGCTCTAGACCTCTTACCATCGGCAGTGAGAGGTGGCAACGACGGTTGCCAAACAAACTAGAGAAGTCGTGTCATGTGGGTAAAGTGTACAACCTCTGCAGAGTGTAAATCTATTCGAATAGCCGTGTCTGCGGTCATGGACATGCTGGCAAGGTCACTCAAAGTTAGCTCTTGGTTTTTGTAACAGCCTCAGCCCTAATAAACAGTAATAAGATGCTGTTCATAACATCACTGTTCATTTTGGCAAATTAGACAACATGTTACAATCTAATTTCCCCAAAATTCTAACTAAAACTCCAATTTAATCAAAGCTTCAAAAGGAAATACCACTCAATGTTGATATTAAGACCGAGAGGTATTTTATTTAAAAGGCAGATGAATTATTATGGCCAAAAATAATTTTTGTTGAATTTTTAGAAATTATTTTGATCTTGAGAAAAATAATTGTCTTTAAACAAAACCTATTTGGCCTAGATGAATTATTTATGTATTTCAAAAAGGAGAATCAGTGGTTTCAAAATCTATTTGGGGAATATATCATCCCAGTAGCAATTCTGCAAAATTTCATATTTTTACAAATTTATTTGCTATTTTTAAAGGCCCGGTCAAACTTTTGAAAGTTTAAATTGGTTTGGGTCAACCCTTCCGGCCTAAACCGAACCCTGGCACTGTAGCGACTCAACCCCAACGCATTTGAGTCCAACCCAGTGCACCACATCCGACTCGGTCACGTTCACGCGCGCAACCCCATCTTCCAGTGAACGAGAGCCGTTGATTCCCTCGCGAACGGGCCAGATCTAATGGGCCGATCAGACCACTCCAATCCGCCCCTCCGATATTGACCGTAGGATCAAAAACGTACGCGATCCTCAGGCTATGCCATCTTTAAGTGGCAGAAGTTGAAAAGCATGTGAGCCGTTGGATCCTCAACGTGTGGACCTGATCAAATGGGCCGTTCGGACCGGCCGAAGGTGCCAAGTGATATCCACCGTTGAAATTTGATCGGATGGACTACATCCATTGGGCCGTTCGGACCATCCGGACCTCCCATCAATCTCAGCTGTTGGCTTTAGATCCAGTGGTGACTTCCTTTTTGGGCTGAAGCTCACCAGCGCGCATTAGATCTTGGGCCATTGAATTGCGATCGAACGGCTCTTGTGGGTTGTGATGTTCGGACCACCCGGACCTCCCCTAAATCTTAGCCGTCCATTTGAGATCGCACGGCCCATATTGATGGATACCGGTTCAGTGTTATTTGACCACCTCATCGCAGCCACTCAATTCTAATCGGACGGTTGCTGTTCCTTGCGGTTAGCCATGTGTCAGGTCCTCGTCAGAATCGCCTGGGACCCAATTGTCAGCAACGTTTTCTTCTCCTTTTCTTGCTGTGCGCCGTCACCGACATCCTCGCTGGAGCGGTGGCCAAGCACAGGAAAAATAAGAATATTCCCTTGATATTTATCCTTAGTTGCCACCTCATTAGCTCTGGAGAGTTCTCGTTTGCTCTAGGGCTTTAATACTATATAAACCCTACTGTCTACCTTCTGCCATTGTTGACCGAGAGGAGCTCCCTAGCTTTGTCTTCCTTCCCAGTGAAGCTTTCTTGCTCACCCTTGTTCAACTTTAAGTATGCCTAAATCTCATGCTAATATGGATTTTGGGCATCTTTTGTAGGGTTGGACTTAGGGTTTCCTCTCTGTCAACTTGAGCCAGTGGAAAACCACCTTGGTGAAACCTCATCCTGGTAAGTTAGATTCCATCCTTTCCTATCAAGAATGTGCTTGGTAGCCTTAGAGCTTAAGTTCCATCATTTTTATTTTGGTCAGACCAAAGAAAAGGACTTGGATCTTTACTGTTGGACCTAGACCTTGACTTCATCTTCTCCAACCCTAGCTGGTAAGCTTAGATCTTGCCTTCTGATATCTTAAGCTCTCTAAGGACATCTTTAGCTCACATGAATCACTCACATGTTCATGTGATGCTCCAAACTTGCTTTAACTGAAAAGTTGTATTTATAACTTTTCGGTCTTTCATATCGTTTTCAAAACTTAGGGTTTCTCTTACCAGTATACTAGCTTACTTAGGTCCTAGGAAAACCCTAGTATCATTAGTTGACCTCCTTTTGGTTATTAAGAGCACCAGATCATTTATTAATGCAACCCCCCCCCCTCTGTTAGTTATTGTCGGTCCAACCGACAAAAGCTCACTTTTTCCTTTTCTTTTTGTAACCGGACAGTTGGGGTTAGCCTTGATGGATTATGATATTAATTACCCCTTGATAGCTGTAACTCCACTTTAAAGCCCTGGTCTTGTGTATTTTTCCAAGACAACCGAAAATGGTAAAAAGGCTCCTTGCTGTTTTTGTTGTAGGTCAAACCGACAACATCTACAGCAAGAGTCTAAGTTCTTAAATTGCTATTAATAGGTATTAAATGATCAGTTAGGTCACAGCACTAGTTTAAATACACTTAGCTCCAGCACAATATTTCATTTATATGATGTTTAGCTAGGCAAGCAATTTAATTGTAAGCTGTCTTGTTCCAGTTTTAAAAATCTGAAACTGTAGCTCTATCTAAACTCTAAGCTGTAATAAATAGTATTAGCAAAGGTTAGTTGTAGCTTAGTGTCCTTAAATAAGTTGTTGTACCTTAAGCATGTTGCTAATAATGCCTTAAGCCCTTGATCATACATTCTTTTATGCATGTTGATTCTCTGTTTTTCTCTGTGTTCATTGGATTTTATTTTCTTTTAGATACTGGTTCTTCTGAGATTGTTGAGTCCATTATTGAGCAGCAAGAACCTAAGCAAGAGGTTATTTATTACTACCAAGGCAAGCTTCCTCTCTGCACCATATTGATCCCAAATTTGTGAACTGTAGATTTACAAAACACAGTGATACTGTTGCACGCAATTTTCTAAAGATTATTTATGATCTGTCTCTAGTTAGCTACAACCCAATCTTTGTGGCTTACCTTGAATTTAATCATACACTCAGCTTAAGGTATTGTTTGTATTAAAATAATTAGGTTAGAACTTTGCTTAGCCATGCAGTCCCTAGAACGGTAGTGTTTGGCAAGCTTATCTTGTCAAACCTGGGAACAACAAATGAATTTCATTCATTTTGATTCTTTGTTCAGTTTATTTAAATCTGAAATGACTCTAAGTCTTGTCAATAAACTGATTTCAAATCTGGACAAGTGGATGCTAGTGATGGTGCCTTTGTGCACGAGAATTGGGAAATGTGGATGTCTTGTCTGGGTTGGTTAAGGACTGAACTCTGACAGCCCAATTCAAGCCCCAACGTACTTCCACACGCGGTGTATGGGCACCGTTTGGTTAAGTAATGGGTTAATGCTATTGAGTTGGAAACAGGAGAGTAAGGACATGTGTATTGATTTCATATGGCATAGATGCTTAAGTCTTCGGGCCGTGTCGTATGCCATGTGGAGTGTATATTGATATCAAATGTTCTTAGAAGGGTGAGGGCGTAGATGTGTTCCATCGCATGTACGTACCTTCAGGGCCCCGACTGCGGTCTAATATGTGCAGTTATGCACGAGTTCGCATTTAATTGATTGGGTCGGTATTCCCGGCACAACATGTGGGCCCCGGTTGAATAGATGCTATCGGTCGTTGTTTAAGTGGGATCAGTCGCACATGGGTATTCCAACTCAATAGGGTCAACTTGTTGAAAAATACCAAATCTTAGTTTACTCGGCCGGCATACCAAAGGCAGTGTGCTATTATTCCGGAGGCTTACGGGCTAACTGTAACACCCCAGCCCAACAAGAGCCTGGAATGTTACTAAACTAAATTATAATCAATTTAAACGAGAACAATCTTCTAAAATTCCGGCAGAACCTCCTCTGTATAGTTAACTATACCGGAGGTCCCAACAGACAAATATACCATAAGGGAAAAAATCCAACATATGCTAATCAACTAAAACATAATCTTAAGCATTCAAGCTATGCTAACCATCATTATTACAATTAATCCAAGCATGAGGTGTAATCATAATTAATTCTCTAATCAAATTCCTTCAACTACAAAAACTATCATTCTACACAATTCGATGATGAGTAGCTCGTGCCATTGTGCAACCACCTAGGTTTATTCCCTCCCATGCATGCCGTTCTTGTAAAGGGTACCTAAAAACAAACAACAAAAAGAAGAGTGAGCCCAAAGACTCAGCAAGTACAATAAATGGCAACAATAACATAAGCAATTGTAATCATCCACATCCATTCATAAATCTTTACAACACTTATTTCATATGCTCATGCTATGCAAGATGCTCAAAAACACTTCCTCTTTCTCTTTCTCTTTTGCATTTTACCGGTAATGCAAAGTATGCATCCGTCGATGCATACCCATGCCTGTGCCTTCTAGCACAAGGACCAATTGCCCATACTCCGTAAGTATGGGGACCAAAGCCCATGCTCCACGAGCATGGGGACCTTTAGCCCGTCATAATCATGACGGGGACCTCAACAATTGCTTGGTCATCACATGACCAAGCCTTCAATATGCCATCATGATGCATATGAATGAAATCTTAAATCATCATAATCATGCATTCGCAACAACCTCACATATGAATAAACCTATTCATACTACAAGCATTCATGATCATTGACTTCATAATTTTCAAACATCCATGAATAGCACATAATTTGTAACACTATAAAACCTGAATATTAACCTTCATAATATCTTAGCAACCATAAACAGCACATATACTCATAGTATTAGCAAACAATGCCATTCACTCATATTAATTCAATCAACCAAGGTACTTGCCTCAACCGTGAAACAGAAGACAACGACGGAAACCTCTAGCCCCGGGGGTCACCACCACCTGGCAACCGTGAATTATACTAAAAATCAACCAAACTTGTACAACATTGCATTGGAACAAAACAAGAGCAATCGTTCCTAAACGAAACCCGAACATTAACCGATATACTCCCAAAATCCAAATCTGTCCAAAAGACAGATATTAAGTAAAAATCCATAACATTTGAGTGAAAACTCGAAAAGTCATGAATCCAATTTTCATGGAATCTTCATAATCTTAGCTACGACTTCTCAGGTGACCGAAAGGTCAAAATACAACATCTAATGCTTTGTTTTTAATCCCGAAGACCGTTCTGTCATCTTCGGTATCTCTGACTTGGGAAAATCATAACTTTTGTTTGGAACAGTCAAACTCTTTGTTCTAAAACTCCTTGGAAACTACAGAAAACCATCTATCTCAATAAAATTATAAAAAATATTCTCACTATGCAACAATGGTTTCAAACAGCCAAGCCTTTCACCTCTGTCCACAATAGAAGGACAGATTACAGTAATAACTTTAAAAATTCATAACTTTTGATCTATCCGTCCAAAATTTATGAACTTTACATTCCTGGAATCATCATAAAGTTATCTAAATATCTCATGGAGACCATTGGACCAAATTCGGCCATCTCTAAACTCTAATGTACAGAACTACGACCGCTGTACAAATCCTGAGACTGAATTAGCACCCAGTCTTGCAAAATTCATAACTAATTCATCCTTTATCCAATAATTATGATTTAATACTTTCTAGAAAGCTAACGAAATTCTCCATTTATCTCCAGGAGACCCTAACCACTTAATCAGCCTGGAACTAACCCAATCTTGCGAATCAACAGAACTGCAGTCTACCGATCTACGACAGCAGGATACTACAATGATTAATCAGTAGCAAAACGCATCTATAGAACCAAACTAGCTATTGAGAATCACGATCTTACCCACAAAATCCCCCGCTGGACCACGTTGTCGTCCTCGTGAAGATCACCCCACCTTCTTCTTCTTCTTCCTCTCCCTCCTCCTCTCTTCTTCCCTCTCCTTCCTCTTCCTTATGGCCGGCCAATCTGCAGGGGAAGCACCGGAGGAGAGGGGAGCGCTACAGTAGCGCCGTGCTACAGTGGCTGCGGCGCTACAGTACCGTGCTACAGTAGTTAGGGTGCTAGGGTTTAGTTCCCCACATGGGCCCAAAGAGCTATGGGCTAAAGGCCCAAGTTCTAAAGCTCCTTCAAAATTCTGAATTTTCCTTTTCTAATTACTTTTAATTTTAGAACTAGTCACTTATATGTTTTATATTTGAACGGGATATTACATTCTACCCCCCTTAAACAGAATTCGACCCCGAATTCTACTTGTCGTTCTATTCGCAAGAACACTACAACTGAAATTAATCACATTCAACACATACGCAATGTGAACAACCTTGGATTTTGGTCACGCATACGAGATTTTAACTCCTAAATCGCTTCCCTCTAGGACATATGTGACCACCTCACCTCGAAGGATATCAACATCTTACACCTCAACACTCGTCTCGACCTTTATAGGTTCTCTCAACACACAAGACTCAAAAATAAGGTCTCACTCGTTGGCCAATAGCTTTAATCGAAATCCCAAGCTTCGGACTGCTCAGGTACTCACTCAGCACCAGAACATACCAGACGATGCATACATCACGTATGGGCCCAAGACGATCAAAGTGATACGCTCACTTCCTAATCCTCACAATAGTAGAAAACAAGTCAATGTACCCTGGGCCAACTTCCCTTTTGTTACTAAAGCACATAACATGCACAACCCACATGGAATTCCTATCCCACTTCTCAATCGATTTCTTCATCTAACAAGGAGCACCTCCTTTAACTAGGAACATATAGCAAAATTCGCTTTAAACAACTCTTTTATAACTAGAACCCCACTGAGAATAATGGATTCTCGTTGCAACCACGAAATGGCAACTTCACACAAAAGGGGTCAAATTCGGAAGCAAAGATTCATCATGAAATCCCTTCCGCTTTCCAAGGAGACAGTTTACAAATAAACACCACATAAACCGAAAGAGCAACCGCTCAAATGCCCAAACCAAATACTTCCTTTATTCTTTCTGAATTGATAAGGACTACACATGCTATCACATACCACACGAGCTCAAATCTCTTAAATTGGCGTACTCAAAACTATGCTCAAGCCGAAATACATCATCCGCACCTTTGTATAGAGGCTCTATTGAACCCCACCGAAACACTCTAGACAACTCCTTCTACTGACAAAATTAAATTTTTTTTTACAGAGGGCACCCAATGCGCCTCACAATAGATCTCACGCAATCACTTCACCTCAAACTTTTAAGAATAAATAACTTAGAATTCTCAGTACACCACTAATGTACTACATCAAAAGTGTTCTATCAATGATCATCTCATTGTTCAAATCGCCCTTTATTCTATTTCCTCTACAAAATCATTGACGACTAAAGACCTAGCATAGAAAAATGCAAAGTCCAAATTTAACTTCTAAACTCTTACAACGAACTTCTGATATAAAAGATAGGGAAATCCTCATATTGTTTCCCTAAAGTTCTCACAATTCCAACATACTCGCTCATTAACATCATCATGGAAATATTTTCCTAACGAAATTACCTTTACAAGGATTTTAACTCTCAAAGGGTTACTCAATCAGACTGAGTCATTCTTAACATTAACTCAACATTTCACACTATCCCATTAATTGCAACAATGATTAAATTACTTTATAATCCCAGTCTCATTAAATCACATCATCATGAATCACCTACACAACCTGGCAATACAACCCAATCGCGACACTCTATAACTTGATCAAGATTTCCATACCTTCGATAATCCCAATATTTCAATATGAACTAAAGTTCTGGGATTACACTTTACCATAGGTTCAACTTGGTCGTAACACCAATCAGTTTTACTTCAGCGACAAACATTCCATTTGAATCAAATTCTCTCCAAGAGTTATAGATCAAAACCGATTCACCGTCTACTACTCCTCCAATAGCTTGGTACCAAAATCTCACCACTACCATTACTTGACCACCACCGAACAATTGCGGATTGTGCTTTAATTCTTTGTAACACAAATCTATTGATCCTTCCTCAAAAGGAAGAGACGAACAAGGACAAGTTTCGGCACACAGGAAAACGTTACTCCTCGCAGTGAGCACGAGACCAAAAGAAATATTCCAATAGCGTACCCCTCAAAAAAAAAAGAATAGCACATATCAACCAATGAATAAGATATTTCTGTTGAAACTTAACAACTCTTGAGCGGAAAAATAGAAAGTTTAAGCACGTTTTCAATTAAACTGCAAGTTACAAAACTTGACTCCAATCCTCAAATACTCCTACTACACTCTTTCCTTAACACTGAAAATAATCCTTTGAATATAACAACACTTTGCCATTTCGAACAAGATAGGTTCTTAAGACCAAACGACAAGAACCACTTAAGAACCAATAAAATCTTTCAACACGTCATTTTGCTCTAGCAGTTTCAACTACCGCATAAATCATGAGACCCAAATGATCACAACCACAAAACTCAAACATTTTCATTTACGGGATATCAAGAAAGGCAATCAAATTATTCTCCTCTTAAAGGAGTCAACCTCACTCTCACAACCATACACTGTTAATCTTTCTAACATCTTAATGCACTCCTGGCATGAACCAACACACCTTACTATCCCATCATCAACCTTTCCAAAAGAAACACAATAACCTATTTCATGTATATGTATATACTTTTCTAATAGGTTGCAATACTCAACTTAGTCAAGAGAGTATCTAAAGCACAATCCACGCTATCGACATAAACCATCTTTTAGCAAGGGCATGCTGCCCAGGTTATCCTTGTAAAACACACATAAATAGGTTGCTATTAAATTCCAATCATTAACCTATTAACAATGCTCAACATCAAGTTAGTGCAAACCAATCTAATCTAGCGGTCACCATAGACATTTAATGGTTATTCAGTTATGGAAGAATTTGTGGTCCTCTCTCTCTTTGCATTCCCACTAGCAAATGTAGGATCATCAAGTAGCCCTACAAAGAAACCTCCAGATTATTATCCACTAAGACACAGTCAAATATATCCTTATCTCTCCCTTCCTACACAGTTAAATTAATCTGCTGAGATCAAGTAATCCAACAGATTTAGCAAACTAAACAATTGCAATAATCAACCCTCTCATCAAAACATACTATTATCCTACCACTCCACCATCACGTAAACATATATCCCAATTACATTCCATCAGTTCACTTCTTAGGGATGCTCAACACCATACTTTGATACATAATAATTGCACCTAGCAATTACATATGATCAGTACATATTCATAAAAGATAACTCCAAGATTAACAACCATTCTGACAATAATCTAACACCTTCGGACTTAACCATCCCAAAGGGTTAGACTAACACGTTGAGACCATAAATCCATTTTACCCAAAAAACTTACCAAATTTATCACCCATAGTGATCAAACTAGTTCATCAATGTTACATACTTTTAATAACCCTTCTGACTCTATTTAAGTATGGACATACTCTTAGTTACTACCCATTAGGTAATTACTCTATGACAACATCAAATTAATGAACTTCAATTCCAGTGTTCTGAGTTAAGACCAATCATGCACACACCACAGATCCGACTTGATAACTCATACCTTAACAACGAACTTCTATGTTTACCATCTCTTGCTTAAACATAACAAGACAACATAGAAGGATTTTAATTATTTTTAGAACAAAGGGCACTAAATTTCAACGCTTGAAATAATCCCAAAAGAAACACAAAAGTCAAAGTTTTCACATGTTAAAGAACTTGCAACAGGAAACTTTCAATATCCAGAATACCAGGCGAATAAATTATTCATATTTTCCAATAAGAAGGGCAGACCTCCCATGAAAAGATTAATCATGCTGTTAACCGACGCTCACACAAGCAACAATAGATCAGCATTCAGGAGATCAAGTAATCGCTTTACGGACCAAGGAAGACCAATGAAAACTTCACTAGCTGTATTGTAAGCTCTAACTCAAGAAAAATCATCAACAGCAACTATAACTTGAAGTGGCCTAATTCAAGCTCAAGAAGAGAACAACTTTTCTAAAGGAATTCACCCTCAACACCTATAGCTAGGGTAGTCGGGGTATCTACTCCTCTATTTCCATACCACGAATGGTGGTGTAACCTGGTAAAGCCCAGGGCCACAACCACCACCTCAACCTATCAATAGCAACTAGCAACACACATAACCAATATAATCAATTATAAGTATGCAAGATCATCTCATAACAATCATATAATCAGTTAATAAGCAATCATACTCAATTCATATCAGCGATCATCAAAATGATGTAACGGAAACGTAAATGCAATGATTAGCCCATCCCCATCCTACTGTGCACTAGTGTGTCAAACTTTTAAGTTGATTAGCCATTAGAAAATTTTAATTAATCTAGTCACCACGGACCTATAGCCCGCTCTGATACCAACTGTAACACCCTAGCCCAACAAGAGCCTGGAATGTTACTAAACTAAACTATAATCAATTTAAACTAGAACAATCTTCTAAAATTCCGGCAGAACCTCCTCTGTATAGTTAACTATACCGGAGGTCCCAATAGACAAATATACCATAAGGGAAAAATCCAACATATGCTAATCAACTAAAACATAATCTTAAGCATTCAAGCTATGCTAACCATCATTATTACAATTAATCCAAGCATGAGGTGTAATCATAATTAATTCTCTAATCAAATTCCTTCAACTACAAAAACTATCATTCTACACAATTCGATGGTGAGTAGCTCGTGCCATTGTGCAACCACCCTAGGTTTATTCCCTCCCATGCATGCCGTTCTTGTAAAGGGTACCTAAAAAATAAACAACAACAGCAAGAGTGAGTCCAAAGACTCAGCAAGTACAATAAATGGCAACAATAACATAAGCAATTGTAATCATCCACATCCATTCACAAATCTTTACAACACTTATTTCATATGCTCATGCTATGCAAGATGCTCAAAAATATTGCCTCTTTCTCTTTCTCTTTTGCATTTTACCGGTAATGCAAAGTATGCATCCGTCGATGCATACCCATGCCTGTGCCTTCTAGCACAGGGACCAATTGCCCATACTCCGTAAGTATGGGGACCAAAGCCCATGCTCCACGAGCATGGGGACCTTTTAGCCCGTCATAATCATGACGGGGACCTCAACAATTGCTTGGTCATCACATGACCAAGCCTTCAATATGCCATCATGATGCATATGAATGAAATCTTAAATCATCATAATCATGCATTCACAACAACCTCACATATGAATAAACCTATTCATACTACAAGCATTCATGATCATTGACTTCATAATTTTCAAACATCCATGAATAGCACATAATTTGTAACACTATAAAACATGAATATTAACCTTCATAATATCTTAGCAACCATGAACAGCACATATACTCATAGTATTAGCAAACAATGCCATTCACTCATATTAATTCAATCAACTAAGGTACTTGCCTCAACCGTGAAACGGAAGACAACGACGGAAACCTCTAGCCCCGGGGGTCACCACCACCTGGCAACCGTGAATTATACTAAAAATCAACCAAACTTGCACAACATTGCATTGGAACAAAACGAGAGCAATCGTTCCTAAACGAAACCCGAACATTAACCGATATACTCCGAAAATCCAAATCTATCCAAACAGACAGCTATTAAGTAAAAATCCATAACTTTTGAGTGAAAACTCCAAAAGTCATGAATCCAATTTTCCTGGAATCTTCATAATCTTAGCTACGACTTCTCAGGTGACCAAAAGGTCAAAATACGACATCCAATGCTTTGTTTTTAATCCCAAAGACCGTTCTGTCATCTTCGGTATCTCTGACTTGGGAAAATAATAACTTTTGTTTGGAACAGCCAAACTCTTTGTTCTAAAACTCCTTGGAAACTACAGAAAACCATCTATCTCAATAAAATTATAAAAAATATTCCCATTATGCAACAATGGTTTCAAACAGCCAAGCCTTTCACCTCTGTCCACAATAGAAGGACAGATTACAGTAATAACTTTAAAAATTCATAACTTTTGATCTATCCGTCCAAAATTTATGAACTTTACCTTCCTGGAATTATCATAAATTTATCTAAATATCTCATGGACATCATTGGACCAAATTCGGCCATCTCTAAACTCTAATGTACAGAACTACGATCGCTGTACAAATCCTGAGACTGAATTAGCACCCAGTCTTGCAAAATTCATAACTAATTCATCATTTATCCAATAATTATGATTTAATACTTTCTAGAAAGCTAAAGAAATTATCCATCTATCTCCAGGAGACCCTAACCACTTAATCAGCCTGGACCTAACCCAATCTTGCGAATCAACAGAACTGCAGTCTACCGATCTACGACAGCAGGATACTACAATGATTAATCGGTAGCAAAACACATCTATAGAACCGAACTAGCTATTGAGAATCACGATCTTACCCACAAAATCCCCCGCTGGACCACGTTGTCGTCCTCGTGAAGATCACCCCCACCTTCTTCTTCTTCTTCCTCTCCCTCCTCCTCTCTTCTTCCCTCTCCTTCCTCTTCCTTATGGCCGGCCAATCTGCAAGGGAAGCACTGGAGGAGAGGGGAGCGCTACAGTAGCGTCGTGCTACAGTGCTGCGGCACTACAGTACCGTGCTACAGTAGCTAGGGTGCTAGGGTTTAGTTCCCCCCACATAGGCCCAAAGAGCTATGGGCCAAAGGCCCAAGTTCTAAAGCTCCTCCAAAATTCTGAATTTTCCTTTTCTAATTACTTTTAATTTTAGAACTAGTCACTTATATGTTTTATATTTGAACGGGATATTACACTAACTAAGTCGCGTGGGTAAAGATGTACACCCCTGTAGGGTTTTAAAACTATTCGAATAGCCGTGTCCACGGTTACGGACGATACTTGAATTGATGTCACCTGTATAGACTTTGCTCTAAATTTGGGTTTGGGAACTATTTCGTCATGATGGTTATCATGCACGGTTGATAGTGATCTGTGACTTATTATTGTTACTGTTTATGCTTATGCTCTCAATTACTTACTGTTTTAGTCCAAATGGATTTATTAAAACTGCTTTGTCAAAACTTAGCAATTGTAGGTTAAGATGTATTGCTTTATGCAAAATTGAACCATTCGAGCCTTTCTGTTGTCAACCTTATGCATGTAAAACTTCTATTCCTTTGTATAGGTTCTATCAAATACTTTCTTTTATTAGTTTGTGTAAGTCTTGCTGAGTACCTTCCGTACTCAGGGTTTATGACCTCTTGTTGCAGGTGAGGATGGCTATCTATATGAGATGCCCGTTAGCGTCGATCAGGGTGACGCTAACGAGTGAAGCTAGTTCTAGTCTCCACGCAATAGCCTGCGGGATGGGGCCATTAGTGGTTTTGTTGTTTATTTTGCTTCCGCTGTTGAACTTTTGTTGATGACCAAAGTCATCTGTTACTGTAGCAAAATCGGTTACTGTAGCAACTGAACCTAGATGTAACCTGTAATGTATAATTATGTGAATGTACAACTTGTATGTGGATGATGCAATGTTGTTTAAGGATATATGCGCAATAGTCACTAATCCTGGGAACTATTGCATGACATATATCCGGGAACCTGAATATTGGAATTGTTACTTGTTATTATTATGCTTCTAGTATGATTCTTAATGAGGGAATTACACTGTTCCTTAATTAAGAATTATGCTACAAGTATAATTTTAATTCGGCACATTCCAATATTTGAGGATCTTACAGCGTTGGTTTTCAAAGGTCTTATGAAACTGGTTTCGGATTCTTATCCAAAATGGGTTTGGGCAGGGAGCCATGTGGCAGGAGGGTATCCTTCACCATCTTGATGATGAATGTTATCCAACTGAAAATCGTGTTTTGAAAATGAGCTTTTACCTATCATAATTCCTTTGGAACTTAGTACTTGTAATTGAAATAAAGTTGGCTTTATGCAAACCAACCTTAATATGCCTTCCATTGATATATCCCTATGCATGTCATTCTGTTAATTGATGGGTGTAACTTGCGAGCACGGTTGTTGTGCTCACTCTTGCTTGATTGATGAATTGAGCAGGTGAAGAATTCTATGATGATGAAGAGGACCAAATTAATTAGGCCGCGCTCTCTAGCCAATCACCTGTGGTGTAACGGATGGAGTCTGTCTTTTGGTGTTTCTGCTGTGTGTGTTGCTCTTGGTTGCTGGAGTTTGTAAGCAACCCCTTGTAATCAACTCCCTTTTGTTGTTAATAAAGCCTTTTGTGGATGTATATGTTATCACTTGCTTGCTGTGAGAACCAGTCATTGATCTCTGGGGGCTGGTTTAGATCACAGAGGACTTGAGGCTTGTCCCCAAGCCCCACGACCTCCTCGGGTTGGTTCCTCTCGGACCTCTCTCGGGTCAGAAAGTGGAGCTTGGGGAGGTCTGAGGTCCAACGACCTCCTTGGGTCAGGACCCCAAGACCTTCGAGAGGTCAGGACCCCAATACCTTCGAGAGGTCTAGGCGGTCCTACCGGGTTGCCCCACGGGACGTCCTGGGAGTCCTTTATGGATCTCCCAGGAGGTCCTGAGGGACCTCTCGAGACGTCCTGGGAGTCCTTTATGGACCTCCCAGGAGGTCCTGAGGGACCTCCCGGGTAAGCCCTGGGCCAGGTCATCATATTTGGCTAATAAATAATGGTTTTAATCTTATGATCGAGTTTACATTTATTTAGCCACGCAGGGCTGACAGAATAAAATAGCGGCGGAACAAATAAACTTCAGTGGAAACCCATCGATTCACCATAGGCACCCGACTAGGATCAAGACCTAGCGATCAACACCTTCGTAGAACTCCTAAAAGCAGACGATGACTCATCCACTTCTGTTGAATGTTTGCAGCAAACGTGAGTACATAACCATACTCGCAAGTCATACCACATAATGCAATTATAAATGATGGCTTATCCAAAGGAATGGCTTTTATGGTTCTTTTGCATAAAAGCAACATTTGCAATTGAATACAAATAATAGATTAAACATAATTCAAATCAAATAAACAATAATAATTTAACAGTTGTTTTCACAAAGGACCCAAAGCCTAATCAAATTTTTTCACACATCCATATGACTTAAATCACATAGCTCCCTTCCCAAATGTTTTATGAAAATCTAACCCGCATGTGAAATCCCTGAGCATGTCCATGACTGCAGACATGGCTATTCGAATAGATTATTTAACACTCTGCAGAGGTTGTGCACTTTACCCACACGATATAACCAGTGTTGCAAGTACTAATCATAACAAAACTTTTGAGAAACTTCATCTCAATCATTGACACTCCCGATGTGCTTTATTGTCGTACCAACCCTAACACAACGCTTTGGCATGACACACACTGTTAGACCTGAAGAAGGCGAACCGCTCATAAATGTGTTCTACATAGTAGTCCACACCTCCGCCCATCACAGAGCACTTAAACTACAATATGGTTAGTCAATGTCGAGAATCCATAACCTACTAAGTTAGGCATGTCCCATACCAGACATGTGGTTGTACAGTTATAGCTCAGTTCAATGGCGCACAAAGTTAAGTCCTTAATTGACTAAGGCAATACTTTCAATTTCTAACTGTGCCACGAAGATTATCATTCCCAATCACAAAGCTACACCATATCACATAGTATCCACCACTTGCCTCAGTCTAAATCTTTTACCACCTAGTTGATTAAGTGCAACACATGCCACCAATGAGTAATGACACACAACACACAGCTTTATCACAAAGTTCCATAATCACTTAGTCAAATTCATAATTGCAACTCACACGAGATGATGACTTGTGGCATGGCTAAGCAAACTACTCGTATTTAACCAACCCACGTTGATGCTACGATAATACCAACTTAAATAAATAACCAATCTAGGGTGACAAAAGATCATGACATAACAATAAACAAGGTGGACATAAACAATTTGGATGAATAACTAATCCCAAAGCATTTAAATAATTACTTAAAGCAGAATGCAATAATTGAATCAAAATAATTTTAGAAAACTGGGTTCAACATGATCAAAGGTACAACTTGCCTTGGAATAGATCTTGGTACTAGTATTGGTCTTGGTGAAATCCTTCTTCAAAATTCCCCGAAGTATCAACGTCTACTCACAAACAAAGCAAATAAACAAAATAAATAAAAATAGAGAGTAAAACAAAATCCAAAAATTAAACAAAAATACTAGGAAAATAGATCTCAAATTTAGATAAATTTATAAATTTGAATGGGCTCAAACGGAGTTCAGATGAAGAAGATATGGCTTCTAGAAGATATAATCTAAAGAAAAAGGTAAAATTAGAATTTCTGGAATATCCTGAATTATTTTTCTATTGAAAAATTGATTAATGACGTCAGCTGACGTCAGCCCTCAATTCGGAATTAAAATTAAATCCAGAGAAAAAGGGTTAGAGACTGACAGGTAGGCCCGCGGTCCATGGACCGGGTCCACGCAACAAATCTGTTGGTCTACGGACTCATGGGTTCATGGAATAGTCAACTGACAAGGGGAACCTACTGTCAGAGACTAGGCCCACGGTAGATTAGATCTATGGGTTTTGATCTGGGGTTTGGGTTTGATCGACATGTGCGTGTTGACTCAACATACACGTGGACGACATGCTGGCTCTGAGGTTGATGTGGCGATGAACTGGAGCAGACATGGCATGCCATGGTGGCTCGACGGTGACAAGGGCTCTGAACCTGATGGCAACTAGCAAATAGCGGTGCTTCTTCGGTAGTGAGTCGTACCAGCGCGTAGAGGGTGCTAATGCGAACCTGATGATGTACTCAACGGTGCTCGAGGACCACTGTGGCGGCCGGCAGCGAGGGTTAAGTGACAGAGAGGTGCGGTTGTTGTTGGGAAATCGCTTCAGTGATGCTTCAGCAGTGTGGAGAGAGGTGCCTAAGGTAGCCCGAACAACGGTGGTTCCGATGATGAGGTCGATGATGACAGGGCTTCCACGGCGGCGGCAGAACTTGAAATCGAAGGGCTCCAGTTGCAAAACCCTAAAACCTAAATCGCGGAGACGCTAAGGTTTCAGAGGCGGAATAGATTGGGGATTTAGGATGAGGGCGTAGAGGCGATCCTTGGGGTCCCTTTTATAGGGTCAGGGTGAGTATGTGGAGGCGTATTGGCAGCGGAGTTCTTTTCGGAACAAAAAGAGATCGAAGGATTTGAACAGAATTTGGATACTATTCAGCGAGAGAATTGCCAAATTCAGTTGTAGAGAGATAGAAGGTGCTAGAAATTGTGTCGCTGCAGGATTTTTCTATTGGAAATGCTATTATTAGACAGAGCTCACAAAGGGCAGCAATGGCGGCCGTGAGTGAAGCTCACGCGGAGATGACGACGGGAGGTGGGAGGTGGACCTGATAGGTGGGGCTAACCTCATAGCTAGACTGAGAGAGGGAAGGGACGCGGCTGGGCTACACGCGGGACTGGGCCGAGAAACAAGGGAAATGGGACGGATCTAAGGAGATGTGCTTTTCTGAGAATTTAAATACATTTTCCAATTTAGATATTACTGAGAAATCAATTGGCAAATAGAAAATAGCAAATGAACTCAAAAAAATTATAGAAAAATTTAGAAAATATATCCAAGCACATAGAATCCAAATAAAATAGTTTTGACAATAGTTGATGTTTACATTAAACATATTAAATTGTTTTGATACTAAAAGTCTAGGTTAAGCTTTTAATAAAATTCAAATAAACTTCTTGGGTGAATTTTGCAACTACTAAACTATTTAAAAGATTTTTAAAGCTAAAAAAATTGGGATGTTATGAACCTCGCCCCCACCCTTAAAGGAATCTCGACCCTGAGATTCTGGCTAGCTAGAGAAATGGCTAGGGTACTCGGCTTGCAGGTCTTCTTCATGCTCCCACGTTGCTTCTCCTTCGGAATGGTTGCTCCACTGAACTTTGCAAAAACGAACGGTCTTGCTTCTGGTCTGACGCTCTGCGACATCCAAAATTTTGACTGGTTGCTCCTTGTAGGTGAGATCTTCTTTTAACTCAATTGAATCCAAAGGAGTTTGCTCTGTAGGCACACAAAGGCACTTCTTCAACTAAGAGACATGGAAGACGTCATGCACTCCTACTAATGACTGCGGCAGCTCCAACTGGTAAGCAACTTCTCCACGGCAATCCAGAATCCTGAACGGACCAACATACCTAGGGGCAAGCTTCCCTTTTGGCATGAAACCTTCTGACACCACTAAGTGGAGTAACTCAAAGATAAATGAAATCTTCTGGTTCAAAGCTGAGGTCACGGTGATGATTATTAGCATAGCTCTTTTTCCTGGACTGAGCTATCTTCAATCTTTCTATAATCATATACAGTTGTTCTTCTGCTTCCTGGATAATGTCTAGTCCGAATAACTTACACTCGGCTGTTTCTGACAAATTCAAAGGGGTTATGCATGCACGACCGTATAAAGCTTTAAATGGTGACATTTGTAAACTAGCTTGATAACTATTGTTGTACGAGAATTTTGCATAAGACAAACTCTTATCCCAACTGGTAGCATTAACTAGAGCACAAGCTCTCAACATATCCTCTAATATTTGATTGACTCTTTCAGTCTATCCATCTGTTTGAGGATGGTAATCAGTACTGAAATTCAGGTGAGTTCCCAATGCTTCATGAAGACTATGCCAAAAACGAGAGGTGAACTGAGATCCTCGATCTGACACTACCTTCTTAGGCACACCATGAAAACTGACAATTCTTGACATATATAGCTCTACAAGGCAATCTCCTGAGTAAGTAGTTTTAACTAGCAAGAAATGGACAATCTTTGTTAAATAATCAACTATTACCCAAATCGAATCGTAACCTGATTGAGTCCTGGGTAAACCGGTAATGAAATCCATTCTGATCTCTTCCCATTTCCATTTTGGAATCTTTAGTGGTTGCAATAGGCCTACTGGTCTCTAATGTTCTACCTTCACTTTCTGACATGCGTCGCACAAGGCAACAAACTCAGCAACTTCCCGCTTCAAATTTGGCCACCAAAATTTATTCTTCACATCCTAGTACATCTTAGCACTCCTAGGTGAATAGAATACTTTGAGTTATGAGCTTCCTTCATGATTAGCTGTCTCAATCCATCGATGTTTGGCACGCAGATACGTCCATTAATCCAAAGTATATCTTGATCATCCTTGGTGAATGTAACGACCCGACTTGGGGCACCCGAGAGGTCCTCCAAGACCTCATCGGGTCAGTACTCCAGACCTCCAGGTGGTCCTGCCGGACCTCCTGGGTGGTCTCGGAGGTCCTCTCGAGTGATCCTATTGGACTTCCTGGGAGGTCCTGGTGGAATTTCCAGGAGGTCTTGGAAGACCTCTCAGGTGCCCCAGGTCAGGTCGTTACAAAGTGGTATCAGAGCTAGGTTGACTGTAGGTCGTAGCCTAGTAGAATGGCCGTTAGTAAAAAGTTCAAAATTTGTTTTACAAAACAAGAGAAATAAAATGTTCTCCTCTTATCTGGGTCATCTTTCTATCATTACCCCCTTCTCTGAGGGCAGTGAGCCTCGAGTAGAGCGTTTTGGAGCTTTTGAGTTGCTGGTTTTTGTTGGTTTGGTTGTTTTGACCTCCCCCCCTTAGTTTTCTTCCTCTTTCCTAATCCGTGAAGATCTGGTAGATGGTGACAAGTCATGGTAGTGGCAGCACCAGTGGTTAGGCAGAGCCATTGGAAGTGATCCAGAGACTCGTCTTCCCCAGCCACCACCTCCTCCAGCTGGAGGGCCAGATTGGAATCAAATGATGGCAAATCAAGCTCAATTGATCAACTTGTTAGCTCAGTCTATCAACAACACTCAGAATCTTCAAGCAGCCGCAGCAGCTCAACCATCAGTGTATGCTCCACCTCCTCCAAGGGCCAACATTTCTAAGTTTATGAGAATGAGACCACCCACTTTCTCCAGCAGCACCGAGCCTTTGGAAGCGGATGATTGGCTCAGAGTAGTGGGCAAGAAGCTAGACATGATCAAGTGTATAGATCGTGAGAGGGTTTTGTTTGCCTCTCACCAGCTCCATGGGTTAGCCTCTGAGCGGTGGGACAACTTCACTCAGTCCCATGTCGATGCTCAAACCATAACTTGGGAAGAGTTTGTGCAAGCTTTTTGCCGTGCACACATCCCTCAAGGCATGATGTTGCTAAAGAAGAAGGAATTCAGATCTTTGCGACAAGACAACTGCTCAGTTAGTGAGTACCTCCACAAGTTCAATCAATTGGCAAGATATGCACCCAAAGATGTGGCTACAGACGAGTCCAAGCAAGAGCACTTCTTGGAAGGGCTCAATGATGACCTTTCGGTTCAACTCATTACTCAGGACTATACAGATTTTCAGCAGCTTGTAAGTAAGGCAATTCATCAAGAAGGCAAACATCTTGAGATGGAGAATTGCAAGAAGAGGAAGGCAGCTCAGCAAGCCAGTCCAAGAGGTTTTCCTAAGCCCAAGACCTCCCAATTTCAGCAAGGGAGACCTGCGACCTCCTCCCCTTCAAGACCTCCCATGCAATCAGGACGTTCTAACACCTCCAGTCCCCGTGTGACCTCTCCAGGAGGTCATGTCCAAAAGAAGTCACCTTCGGCCTCTACCACAGGAGTCACATGCTTTTTCTATAGTGAAGTTGGGCACTATGCCAGTAGGTGCCCAAAGAAGCTTCAAGCCGCAACTTCAACTCCCACTTGACCTAGTCAAGGAGCTCCAGCCTCTGGCAGGAACACCATTGTGAAGCCCTCGGTTCAATATATCAAAGGACGTGTGAATCACATCACAGCTGAAGAGGCTCAAACTGTATCGGATGTGGTCCTTGGTACGTTTCTTGTCAACTCCGTACTAGCTTCAGTTCTCTTTGATTCTGGAGCTTCCCATTCATTTGTTTCATCTAAGTTTGTGGGTAGTAATGGGTTATCTATATCCCCTTTAGCCTAGCCCTATGCTGATCCACTCTCCAGGCTCAGAAATGAGGACTAGTTTTTTTATATCCAAATCTTTCCTTGGAAATCTTGGGAGTACCCTTCTCTGCAGACCTAGTAGTCTTGCACTCCCAAGGTTTAGATGTAATTCTTGGAATGGACTAGCTAGCCAAAAACCAAGGACGGATAGACTGTGCCAATAGGTCTATTGTGCTCACTAATGAGCAAGGGATTCAAGTTGAGTTCAGTCCTGAGACCTCTGTTAGAGGAGGTCCTAGCCTAGCCTATTTGAAGCAAGTGAAGCTTGAGGACCTCCCAGTGGTGAGGGAGTACCCAAATGTGTTCCCAGATGTAACATCCCAAAGTGCTGTTACCAAAATAAAATAAATAAAGTCATTAATTTGTTGGATTTTCTGAAATATGAAAGAGTTTGTTTGCTTTATTTGAATTTATGAAGTTTTACAAGTCAAAAACAAAAATTTAATTATTTTTTGGAATTTTAAAAGTTTTTCCCTAATTATTTTAAAGCCAAAATAATTTATGTGCAAAATTAAAAGCCAACTTTAAGTTGAAAATAATTTTATTAAGTCCAAAATAATTATAGGAATTTTTGTGAATTTTTCTAGAATTTTTGGACTCTATTTGCTATCTTCTAAAATTGTATTTGTTTATTGCTTAAATTTGAATTTCGAATTAAAAAATATATAAAAAAATTAATTAATTCCCGCACGGGGGCGCCACTTCCTGCACGGTCACCCATCTTTTGCTACCCCAAGCCCAGCACACTCCACGTACAAACCAATGCCATGAGCTACCACTTGCCCCATTTGCCCCTAATCAAATATGTATACTCCCTAATTCCCTTTATTCCCTCCTAGCTTTCCCTTTCTTCCCCAAACCTTTTCTTCTCCAGTGGACACACGCGCAAGCATGCAGCGCCATTGATGGCCAAACAAGCTTTTCAAAACTTGGGATTTCCTCCCCGATTCTTCGCACAAATGCTGCCATTCAAACCCCCGGTCATCACCTCCTCCATCTAAGGCCATTAAACCTTTCCATAACCACTCCAATCCCTGAATTACCGCCGCCGTGCCGTTCAAAGCTTCTGGCGCCGCACGAAGCCCGTCGCTACCCTCGCCCTATAAATAGCAGCCCCGGGAGCCCTCTTCCTCGCCCATCTCAATCCCACGACCCACTCCTCCTCTCCCCTCCCGATTTAGCCGTATTTCGCGTTTGAAGTTCCTTGGCCGCACACCCTTTCTTCCTCAAATTCGGTGGCCACAGGGACTCATCGACGCCGGTGATCGCATATTCGGCACCGCCGCTTCCTCGCCAACCCGATGCTTCCCTCGCCCTCACTGGCATCATCGCCAGAGCGCCATGGCCACCACCACCGTGCGCATTTGACGTCGCCGCTGCCACCGCCGACCGCCCCTTGCCGCGCCGCCACCACCTACGGCATCGTCTCAAGGTGAGCGGTCCATTTATCCCGTTCGCCGGCCATCCCTCCCTTTCTCTCACCGTCGGCCACCCATTTTTCCTCCATGGCCGTAGCTTCAATGCTTGCTGCTGTGTGTTCGGCTAGAAGAAACATAAACAATATCAATATATTTAGTCATGCACTACACTTTGTACATGTCCCTTTTATTCATTCCAAAATTTCTTTCTCCCACATGCAAGCTCCAAATCCATTAATTCTTCCTCCTAAATTCATCTAAATTCATCTACTTTTTCCAGTATTTATTTCATAATTTTTAGATTTTATTTAATTTCTGTTAATTAATTGGTCCATTTTGCGCGTCGTCGCCGCCATCGGCCGATCGTGCGCGTTCCACCACAACCAAGGAGAGCATTATGTTCCCCGTAGTTCCCACTTCAAATAGCCGCCAGCCTCACTCGCTAAATCCTCTCCGTTTGCTCGGAACACTGATGTTCGCCCGCCGAAGGTCTTCTCCGTCGGACTGCGTCGCCATCGAAGATCCTCTGGCCGAGTCATCTACACCGTAGAGTTTGCCTCATCACGTCGTGCTCTTGTTGCCATCGCCATGGCCATAAAGCTCTCCCTTGTTCCCAAACAATCCGAAACCACAATTTCCGATGAATAGTACAATTTTCGGAATTATATCATTTCATGTGATTTCCAAACTTCCTGGGGATCGTTCTCCTTCATACGAACTCTGATTTCGTCGATTCAAATTCCTAAATTAATATAAATTAAAGATCTAGATATCTAAACCAAAATTATTTAATTTGGAGTTCATTTGAATCTTCATTTGAATTTTGTTTGAATTTGTCTTATTTTCGCGTATAGTTTTCGACGACTTCGGAGAGTCAGAATTCAACGCCGTTTGAGAACAATTGAGTGAGCAAGGCAAGTTATACCCTTGATCATATTTGATCCCATTATTTAAAATTATAAATTTCTTTTTTAAATTATTGCATGTTTATTTATATTCAAGTTAATTTAAATTCCTGTTTTAAATTATAGATATGCCTAATTCCTTTGTACTGCCAATCTTGACATTGAAATAAACCTACCTTGTCACCTTAGATAAAAATCTAGTTCATGCAATAGTATGAACTAGAACACTTTGGAAAAATTGATGCTTAGCCATGCTTAGACCAAAAATGTTTGACTTAGGAATTTTCAGCCAAAAATCAAATGTTGTTTAAAAGTCTATGGCAGTGGTTTGTCATGGAAGATTTTTCAAATGATTTTGGAAAATAAAATCAAATGGAAAACTGGTTTGGACTTGGGTGAAATGGATAGTTGGTGGGTGCAAGTTTATGCACGAGCTCAATTCAGCGAATGATTTGAGGCCTAGGGTTTATTTTGGAAGTCGTCCAAGTCATTTAAGGATCGGCCTGAGAGCCGCTTTTGCTAAGCCACAATTGTACTACCACATGTCCTGTGTGGGCAAGACCTGGCCAACTAATTTGTAAAGTTCCATCGTGGTTGACCCTATTTGTACGTGGGCGGTCTTTCATGGCCATTTCTTTGACAAAGTCTTTCATGACTATTGTTCCCACCTGGCGCAAGAGGGGGCTCTAATCCGGTGGTGTTTGATCCAAAGGGAGCGAAACCTTAGCAAGGGAAAACTACGATGGAATGACGTATTGTAAAAGCCTTGACACGTGCTCTAGACTGCTTACCTAAGGTAGTGAGCAGTGGCATTGGTCATGCCAAACAAACTAGAGAATTCATGTCATGTGGGTAAAGCTGTACAACCTCTGCAGAGTGTAAACCTATTCGAATAGTCGTGTCCACGGTCATGGACATGTTTAGCATTGGCCACTCAAAGTTAGATGTTGGTTTTTGGTTTCAAAAGACTTCATCAAATGGATTATGCAAATGGGAATTGGGTGGGAAGCCATGTGATAGGAGGATATCCTTCACCATTCATGTGTGAATGTTATCTGACTATAAAATTGAGAATTTATAAAATGAATTTTAGTTATGTAATAACTACTTTGGAACTTAGTACAAGTATTTAAAGAAAATGTTGTTTTATGCAAATCAACCATATTAAGCTTTCCTTTGAAATATCCATATATGCATATCATCTTGTTATTTGACGGGTATAACTTGCGAGCATGGTAGTTGTGCTCATACTTGCTTTATGCAAACAAATTTCAGAGGAGAAGGACTTCACCATCGGTGTGGATCTCAACGACTAGGCCGCTACCCCAGTCGATTGCCTGTGGCAGATCAGCTGGACTCCACTACTTCTTCGTCTTTCGCTGTGTTCATTATTGTTGGCTTGTAAGCCCCTTTTGTAATAAACTCTGTTGTTAATTATTAATAAAGTTATGCGATTTATGGATGTTACCATATCTGTTTAACTGTGTGAACTAGCTACTGACCATGGGACTAGTTTAGAAATGCACAGAGGATTTGGGGTATTAATCCCGGGTCCGACAGAAGTGGTATCAGAGCCATATCGACTGTAGGTCATAGCCTAGTTAGACTGGCCGTTAGTTGAAAACTTCAAAACTTATTTTATATAACAAGAAAAATAATTTGTTCTCTCCTCATCTTGGTCATCTATCTATCTTTAGCTTCTATTAGCAATCCTTTCTTAGCTAAATCTTTCTTCACCATTTTTGTAATGGATCCTCTTCCCCTTGAAAAATCTCTATACATGGTTAAAACGTTTTAACCCTTACGTTCAAGACTACAAGACATGGAGCCATCAGGGAAGTAATGTCGTCTCCACCTACCAAGGACAACGGACAAGATATACCGAAGATCGTTTTATCAGCTAAGCCATATAAACTAAGTTTGCCAAGACGCATTCGCTATATTGAGTCGTTTCTCTAGAGTTTCAATCGATAGAACGTTGTATGAAGCTTTTTGAGTTGGTTCTTTCATTTGGGAGTGTTGTTTCGCTCTATCCCCTTAGTTCTTCTTATTTGTCTCTTCCCTATCCTTTGTTCTCCTTTCCTAAATCTTTGGAGAAACCAACAGATGGTGAACACTCGTCACTCTGGAAGTGGAACCAACACCAACAATGACGGAAGTGCCCCAATCAATGGATCAGAATGGCAGCAGATGATGGGCAATCAAAACCGTCTGATCGAACTGCTCTCCCAATCCATCAACAGCAATCAAACCCGACAAGCTGCACCTTTTCAAGCTCCACCTCCACCACCCCAAAGGAGTAGCATGTCAGAGTTTATGAGGATGCGTCCACCAACTTTCTCGAGCAGTACAGAGCCCATGGATGCAGATGATTGGCTCCGGGCGATTAGTAAGAAGCTGGATATTACTCAGTGCATCGACCGTGAGAGGGTGATGTTTGCTTCACACTAGCTTATGGGACCAACTTTCGAATGGTGGGACAACTTCAGCATCTCACATGCTAATACTGAAGCCATCACCTGGAATGAATTTGTGCAAACTTTCCGCCATGCACATATTCCTTCCGGCATGATGACCCTCAAGAAGAAGGAGTTTTGCTCGCTACGCCAAGGCAACCTCTCAGTGACTAGGCCGCTACCCCAGTCGATTGCCTGTGGCAGATCAGCTAGACTCCACTACTTCTTCGTCTTCCGCTGTGTTCATTATTGTTGGCTTGTAAGCCCCTTTTGTAATAATCTCTGTTGTTAATTATTAATAAAGTTATGCGATTTATGGATGTTACCATATCTGTTTAACTGTGTGAACTAGCTACTGATCATGGGACTAGTTCAGAAATGCACAGAGGATTTGGGGTATTAATCCCGGGTCCGACACCAGATGAGTTACCTGGAATGCCTCCGGACAGAGATTTGGAATTTGTCATCAACTTGGTTCCAGGAACAACACCAATCTCCAAGAGGCCTTACCGATTGCCAGTTAATGATCTCGTTGAGCTCAAGCAATAGATAGAAGAAATGTTTTGTTTGGCCAAGCTCTTCGCCTTAGAGAGCTCCAGTGATCTTTGTTGCAAAGAAAGATGGCACTCAGCGCATGTGTGTGGACTACAGAGCACTCAATGGTGTCACTATCAAGAATAAGTATCATTTGCCCAGGATTGATGACTTGTTTGATCAGCTGAAGGGAGCAGCGGTGTTCTGCAAGATTGACTTGAGGTCAGGTTATTACCAATTGAAGATTCGACAAGAAGACATCCCAAAGATAGCTTTCTCAACTCGGCATGGACTCTATGAGTTCACAGTCATGTCTTTTGGATTGACCAATGCTCCTGTATACTTTATAAACTTGATGAATAAAGTGCTTATGGAGTACTTGGATAAGTTTATCATTGTCTTCATAGATGACATTCTAGTGTACTCTAAGAATGAAGAAGAGCATGAGGAGCACCTTCGGTTGGTTCTGGACAAGCTCAGAGACCACCAACTCTATGCCAAATTCAATAAGTGTGATTTTTGGATGAAAGAGGTCACCTTTTTGGGCCATGTTATGTCAGCAGCAGGTGTAGCCATCAACCCTAGCAAGGTCCAAGATGTGTTAAATTGGAAGTCACCTAAATCAGTGCCTCAGATTAGAAGTTTTCTTGGCATGGCAGGATATTATTGTCAGTTCATTGAAGGCCTTTCAAGAATAGCAAGACCACTCACTCAGCTGCTCAAGAAGGAAAACAAATACATTTGGACCCCAACCTGTGAGAGAAGTTTTCAAGAGTTGAAGAAGCGTTTGACCTCTGCCCTAGTGCTTATTTTGCCAGACATCCGAAAGGATTTTGAGGTCTTTTGCGATGCATCCCGACAGGACCTTGGCTATGTTTTGATGCAAGAAGGAAGAGTGGTAGCTTATGCTTCCCGACAACTAAAGCCTCATGAGGCCAACTACCCCACTCATGATTTGGAATTGGCTGCCATAGTGCATGCCTTAAAAATTTGGTGCCATTACCCCATTGGTAATCACTGCGAGGTCTTCACAGACCACAAGAGCTTGAAATATATCTTCACTCATTCAGACCTCAATCTTAGACAGAGAAGATGGTTGGAGCTCATAAAAGATTATGATCTTGGAATTCACTACCACCCAGGTAAGGCAAATGTGGTGGCTGATGCTTTGAGCCGAAAGAGTTATTGCAACACCTTGTTGGTCCAAGAAAATTAGCCCAAGTTGTATGAAGAGTTAAGACATCTAAACTTGGAAATTGTAAATCATGGTTGTGTGCATGCTCTGGAACTTGAGCCCACAGTCCAGAAGCAGATCCGAGAGAACCAAGCTAGAGATGAAGACCTCCAAGAGATCAAGGAAAACTTAAAAAGAGGAAAGGCTCTTGGTTTTTCAGAAGATGAACAGGGAGCTCTATGGTTCGACCTTGACTACGTGTCTTGGGATCACCAAGAAATAAAGTAGCTCATTCTTAAGGAAGCCCATGAATCTCCATAGTCCATTCATCCAGGGAATACCAAGATGTACCAAGACCTAAAAGAGAAGTATTGGTGGATCAACCTGAAGCGAGAAATATCTAAGTACGTGGCACGTTGTGACGTATGTCAAAGGGTCAAAGCTGAGCATCAAAGACCTGCAAGTTTGCTGCAGCCTCTACCCATATCTGAGTGGAAGTGGGAGCAAGTCGGCATGGACTTCATCATTGGTTTTCTTAGGACCCAATCAAGCTATGACTCCATTTGGATGGTGATTGATCGTTTAACTAAAGTGGCACACTTCATCCCCGTCAAGACAACTTTCAGAAGCAGCAAATTGGCCGAGCTTTACTTGGCCTGAATTGTTTGTCTGCATGGTGTACCCAAGAGTATAGTATCCGATAGAGGCTCCCAATTCACCTCAAGATTTTGGGAGAGTCTTCATGAAGCTTTGGGGACAAGACTCAACTTCAGCACAGCTTATCATCCTCAAACCGATGGGCAAACAGAGCGGGTGAATCAAGTTCTTGAAGACATGCTGCGAGCTTGTGCACTAGAATTTGGGAAAAGTTGGGACAAAAACCTCCCCTATGCTGAGTTCTCCTATAACAACAGCTATCAAGACAGCTTGAAGATGTCTCCATTTGAAGCCTTGAATGGAAGACAGTATAGGACTCCTCTCCTTTGGGATCAAGTTGGTGAGCGTCAATTCTTTGGGCCTGAATTGATCAAGGAAGTTGAAAGCAAAGTGAAGCTCATAAGAAAGCGTTTGAGAGTGGCTCAGTCCTGGCAAAAGAGTTATGCCGACAACCGTCGCAGAGACTTGTCCTTTGAAGTGGGGGATTTTGTGTATCCTAGAATAACTCCACTGAGAGGAGTAAGAAGATTTCAAACCAAATGGAAGCTTGCGCCAAGATTTGTCGGACCATTCAAGATCTTGGAAAGGAAAGGTGAAGTTGCTTATCAGCTGGAGCTACCAGCAGCCCTGTCTGCGGTACATGATGTCTTCCATGTATCGTAGCTTAAGAATTGCCTTCGGGTTCCAGACGAGCACACCTCCCTAGAGAGTGTCGATCTTCAAGAAGACCTCACTTATGTGGAGCAGCCAATCAAGATTTTGGACATTGCAAAGCGTGTCACCCGAAGCAAAGTCATCAGATCGTGCAAGGTGCAGTGGAGTCATCACTCCGAAGATGAAGCCACTTGGGAGCGTGAAGAAGACCTCAAGGCTGAGTATCCCCACCTCTTTGCTGGCCAAGTCTGAATCTCGGGGTCGAGATTCCCTTAAGGGGGGTAGGTTTGTAACACCCCGGTTTTTTTGGAGCCTTTTTGAAAATTTCAAAATAAAAAGAACCATTTGGTTTTGATGAGAGTTCAAAGCTTAATTTGAGATTTTGGAATGGTTTTCAATGGACTCACTTGAACTTCGACTAAAACTCCCAGTCGGGTTGTCAGGTTTGTTGGAACGTTGGAGCCCAGGCGTTGTTTCCTCCCTTCTGTGCATGTTTCGTTTTCTCCTTAAGTCTAAACCTTCTTCTGTGTTTCCTCTCTGGTCTAGACCACCTCAGGTCTTGTAACATCCCACACATTGGTGTATGTTTCGAATGTATAAAAATGAGGATCAATTAAAAAATTTGATGCCTCATGATGTCATTTGAAATTTTCTAGAAATTTCCCCTAGTGTTTCCTATTTCCAAAGGTCAATGTTTCATTTGAGGGAAGCATAATCCTTAAAAACTTTCAAATCTAATCTTGTGATCATTCTCTGGAAATATTTTTCCTATCATCTAGATCATCCTAGTAACCTCTCTGAAAAATATCATAATTTTTAGATTTTATTTGCTATTTCAAAAGAGCTAGTCAAACCAGTTTGAATTCTGGTCAAAACCCTAGACCAGCAGCTTGTGAATTTTCTAGAAACAAATGCAGCACATGAAAATTCCTAGAAAAATTACACAAGGTTTCCCTTGGATCCAGCTAGCTTCCATAAATATTTCAGGATTTTTGGAGCTCGGGAGCTATCTCTAAAAATTCTCTAACCATCTTAGCCTCAATTCCAAAAATCAGAAATCACTGTTCATCGGGCTCGCACCGAACCCAAACTCGAGTCCGACCCGCGCCTCTTGTCTTGGTCGCACCCCACTTAAACCCCGGCCGAACCACACTCGAGCCCTCACTGCCTTGAGTCGCTGACGTCGCTGGCCCACCCGTCAGTTCCATCGTCTTCGCGTTGCAGGCATCGCGCGCCACGCGCAGCGCACGTGCTGGCGTTCATGCGCTGCCCACCTCCGTCCACCTCCGCTCACGGCGTCATGCCACCGTGGTCGTTGCCCAACCAGCGTCCACCTCGCAGGGACGCTGTCTTCTCTCGCCCGTTGGAGCTCATCAAAACCTCCCTCTATCTCTCTCGGCCGCTTAGACAAGCTCAGCCAATTCTCCTCCTCCTCTGAGGTAAACCATCCTTCTGTTCACCTTCGTCTTTCTCGTTGCATGCCATACCCAGGTTTCTAAGCCCGAACCTTGACATGCAGCGGAGTTGATGAAGCGTGGGCTCGTCTTTTTCTTCTCCGGTGGGCGGCCCTTGACGCTCCACCGCGTCAACTTTCGCTCCGGTGAGCCATTCTATCACTTTTCCGCGTCATCTTGTGTCGCGCAGTATGAGGAAGGTTTCCCCTCAATTAATTCCATCAATCGTCTAGAGGAACTCGGGAATCTTGAGTTTTCCCAACCATCCGGCCGCAAGAACACCTTTTGTCTCCATCTCCGGCGGTGAGCACCTGTAAAATTCCTCTCTCGTACACCACCTCCTCACCACACTGGTGCTTCTCCCACAGTTCATTTCGTCTCCTTTTGCTCAGGGCAAGCTACCCTCGTTGACCTCACCACCGCCGCCACGGGTCTCCGCCGCTAGCTCGTCTCCGGCGAGCCCATCCTCTCTAAGTCACTCCGGTAAGGTCCCTTGACCTTACTCATGCTTGTGCGTGCGTTAATTAGGCAAAAGCAGAGCAGCAACGCTTTTGCTGGATTTGCCGAAGCTCCTCCTCCACCCCGCTCCGTCGCACCACCGTGTCGGACCACCTCCAACCTCACAGCCGGTGTCTACGGGTGCGTAATAGCGTGTAGATTTTGTTTTGGTGCTTGTCCGGCGCCGCCATAGCCTCTTTCGTCGGCGTCACGCCAAAAAGCTTCATGAGCGGGCGTCGTTGCGGATGAGCCAAGACGCTACGTAGCATTTGGGTTAGGGGTTAATGACGGCCATTAATATCTAAACCATGATTACTGTCGGCAAATCTCGTTTTAACTGCGTTAATGATTGGTTTTTATTAACTATGAGTGTATTACAAGTGGGCCCAAAGCCTTAAGTGCACAGTTGTGGGCCTTGTGAACCAGTCGTAGACTCGCGGTCCACGCACTGTTTCGTGAACCAACTCTATGACAGGCGAGTCCCACCTGTCGGTTTTAACCAGAATTTAAATGGAAAATAGAAATGGGCACTATTTAGAGGGCCCACTGGTCAGTGACCGTGGCTTGGTTAGGCTGGGTATAAATAGTATGCTATGTTTATATAATTTCCGAAATGCTTTATTTGTGAACTGAAAATTGGTTAAACTTCAAAATTGTATAAGTAATTCATTCTAGCTCCAAAATTGATGGTTCAAATTTTTTTAGTTTCCTTTTTAAATGTAATTTAATATAAAAATGGTTTGAATCTTGTTACTATTACAGAAAACACTTTCGGCAAAATTACTTTAGGATTAGTATTATTGTTGCACTAAAAATTGTTTTAACTTCAAAAATGCATAAGTGTTTCTCAGTAACTCCAAATTGAGTAAACTCAATTTTGTTGAAATCTTCTGTTAGTATAGTTTATTGTAAAATAGGTTGTGAGCATGATACTGTTACTGAAAATCTTATTTTACATGTAACTTGTGCACTACTTTCATGACTTTGAAAAATCATAGAAAATTCATCTTAGCTCCAAATGAGGTGAATCAAATTTCATTGTTCAACTCATGTGGAGCTCTGCCTACCATAAACATTTCAAGTACACCACTACTCTAGAAATTTTCACCAAAACAATTAATTCGGATGAACAGTAACCGGTAGCAATTTATTTAGATTTTCTGGAAAACTGACGTTCCAACTGTCATAACGTTTGCATAGGACATCCAAATCAATTGATTCTTGTTGATAAATTCACCTAAAATCATGCCATACCTTTTGTGAATTTTTCGTGATTTTTGGTTGACTTTGAATTTTTGGGTCTTTTCGGTATTATTCGTTTTTATTGTGCTTTTGAATTCTTTCGGTAGGTTCCGACGATCCTATTGTTTACAAGAGTGATCCTCTGCAGCAAGATAGTCATCCTCATCAAGGCAAGTAGTTTGATCATATCATAAATTTCCCATTACTTTCAAGTCTAATACTTTGTTTACAAATTGTATGTATGCATGCTTTTGTGTCAAAGTTTACTTTCCCGATTAGAGGTAGCTATTCCTATTGCATGGTTGCCCTTAAATTGTTATCCCCTGCCACAAAACATAAGTTATTAATATCGCTGGTGAATTAGAGCCGGTGATTTAATTATGCTCTTTATTGTCTTTTGCGGTGTCATGCTTAGAAATGCTTAGCTCTTTGGTAGAATTAGGCGGTTATCGACTTAGTCGATAACTGTGATCACACAAAATTATTATTATCATTATGCTCAGCACTTTGTGCTTTGTTACTTTGTAAAGTCAAAAATTGAAACTGAAAATGAAATATTTTAGACTTGGGCACAATGGTTGATGGTGTGATCTTATGGTGTGACTGGAATGGTGCCCAAGTAAATCAAGGACTGAGTTACTTGCGCCACCGTACTGAGCAATTTGCGTACCACCGTACTGAGCAATTTGCGTACTAACCACATGAGAGGCATATGGAACCTCTCTTGACTTAGTACTTTGGCGTGTGTTAGCTCTGAGTTGCATGGTGGGCTTTTGGGTGAGCAGTAGTGGAGTTTCTCCACTGCAAGGAGCACCATCCTTTATAAGGAGGTGAGCATCTTTGATGACTCCGCATCAACCTATGGGGCTTTCTCCCATATGGGCGACTCGTAGTTGATACACAATATTGGAAACGTCTCGTAGGACTTAGCCGTGCCGGCATACCAAAGGTAGTGTGCTTATTCCAGAGGCAAAAAGGTGGTCTGACGTGTGGGTACATTGGTACACCCCTGCAGGGTTCAAACTATTCGAATAGCCTTGTCCTAGGTTATGGACACGCTTGGATACGCCCCGTGAGAACTAGACTATAACATTTAATTAAAACTTGATGTGGGTGGTATGAATGGGGAATTCATGCTATTGTTGTGGTGGCTATTGGGTTAGTCACCTCCAGGATGTCTTGTTATTATTGTTGCTTGTATATCGCTGTTTTTGTCAAATAAAAACAGATTGTAAAACTGCTTTCAATCTATTACATTATTGCAAATGAAAACTTGCTTTATGCTGAAAATGAGTCTAGAGCCTCCTCCACTTAAATAAGCTTGCATGTAGCTATGTATAGGCCTGTTACTCTACACATCAGTCTTGCGAGTACATTTTTGTACTCATTTGCTTTGCTTAATAAATTGTTGCAGAGGAGGAAGTTGATCCCCAAGGGATCCACTTTTGCGAGATGTGCGGTGGTTTCGACGACTAGGTTGGTGGCCCGGTTGGTTGCCTTGTGGGTTGAAGGCACACTAATTGGCTTTTGTTTATCGCCATCTTTTGGCTATTTGCTTCCAATGTTTATCTAACTCTTTAGTTGTTATTTGGCCGGTCGGCCCCTTTTGTAATAACTCTATATTGTATGTCTTTTGAATTGCTTAGTTGCTCTTCGGTTCTAATTGTTGTATGGAATTGATGCATAATTTTTGTATGGGGTATGTGTACTGCAATTCTAGGAAGTGCATATACGCCGAGAGTCGAGATATTTGATTTGTAATGCTAGAATCATCTTGATGGTTAAGTATTACAAGTTAAGTACACCAGGTTCTCACAAAAGTTGGTATCAGAGCCATACTAACTGTAGAAACCACTAGCTTGGTCGTCCTTAGGATATTTTGAAAAAAAAACTTAGTTGCAAAATGACAAATGGTTTATGAAAACTTAAGTAAGTTCTCAGATTTTACTCCTTACCTATCCTAGATTGCTCATCTTACCTTATTCTTGATTGAGATTTGAAAAGTTGTTTCCTCTCATCTTTACTTCAAAAGATAGTTGTTACCGTTTAAATTAGGTTTTGGGATTCAATGAGTGTTGAGAATATGAAGTGTTGGCTGTCTTTTAGTGAAGATTAGAAGCATTTGGAGTTAGAAAATTCAGCTTGGCGCTTAGATACAAAATCTGGACAGCAAGTACAAGTTTTGGACAGCAAGCACCTAGTTCTTTGATAGGACTTAAAAATGAGAGGATAATTCAACTAAAACTTGTGGGGTTTAAAAGGGTAAGATATGATATTAGATAGCTAGTGTCTAACACACCCTAGCTAGTTTTTACCATGATCCTTATATGCAATAAGACTTGAGTTGTGTTCTGAAATTTTCTTCTCAAACCGATTACTCGTTCATTCAATACGAGTTAGTCATACCGAGAAGTTGAATCTTGTGTCTTATGAGTTTTGCATTGGATCTTATGCCTTATTGCAGATGTTTGGAGTTCATTTCTTGCTGGTTATATGGTTGTAATTGGGATAGGGTAATATCACATTTTCCTAGTCGATAGCTTTTCTTTTGCTACCTTTCGCCTCTAGTTTTCGGTTTTTGTTACTTACCTGCCTCAATGAACAGGATGGCTGGAAGAACTCACAGCAGCTAGGGTCAGCCAGCTGATCAGGATGAGGTGCTCCCACCTCCTCCGACCATGGCCTCGATTCTTGCTCAGGTTGAGCGAAATCGATTGGAACAGACAAGAATCTTGGGGGGTATCGCTCGCATTACCTCCACTCTTTCTGGTGCCTCCAGATCAGGGAGAGGAGGTGGGCTAAGTCGGCAAACTGGCTGGGATGGAAATCTCCCTAGCTCCAACTGTCCAGACGAGACCTGTAAACGCCTCCGCTCTAGCAAGTGTTACGGATCTTGGTCCCGCTGCACTGTGAAGCAGCAAATACTTCCTAATTGCTATCACTGTGGTGAAGAGGGGCACTTCGCCAAAGGTTGAAAACTAGGGAGGGTCAATGTTTGTCGGCGCTGTGGTGAGGAAGGACACTACCGCGACCAGTGTACCACAGCTTGTCCAAACTGCGACCGAGACCACCTACTCGGACACTGTCCGAATGCCAAAGTCACTTGTTTCCTCTGCGAGGGGAACGATCACTATCCCAAGGAGTGTGGTCTGAACCGAGTGATCGCCAAGTCAGTAGAACTGCAACAACGGATTCTTTGTGCATCTGTAAGCTTCGCAACCACCGATGCCACCAAACGGGAGAAGTTCCTGGATGGTTTGTCTGAGGAGCTGCGGGACAATTTAGCAGTCTATGGCTTCCCCGACTTTCAAACTTTGGTCAACGATACCATTGTTGCTGGGAGCAAGGAGAGAGCGCTAGAGGATTTTCGCAAGCGTCAGAAGAAGGCTCAGGGTGACTTCCGCAATCCAGCTGCTAAGGTCACTTGTTTCTTCTGCAACAGGAAGGGGCATTATGCTAATCATTGTCCTAAGAAGATTGTAGCAACCCCTCGCCCTCCACAGGCCGTGTTTCAACCACGTGCTCCTTCGAGTCAGCAAGGTGGCCTCCGCGATGTAGCCGAGGTCACATGCTTCTTTTACCGCAAGAAGGGGCACTACACCGACAAATGCCCTATGAAGCATCGAGATCAAAAGGTTTCTCGTGATCAAGTCAACTCCATCTCAGCCGAGGAAGCACAGGAGGCGCCTGACGTCGTGTTGGGTACGCTTCTTGTCAACTCTCGTCTAGCTACTATTTTGTTTAATTCAGGAGCTTCTCATTCTTTTGTATATAAGTCTTTTTCTGCTTTTGGTGATCTCCTTTTTGCTCCTCTGTTGGTCCGGTTGCTCATTCACTCTCCCGGTTCGGAGTCGAGGGCTGAAACTGAGTGACGGGATGTTCCTATTGCGATCAAGGGAGTAGGATTTTTAGCAAATCTTATCCTCCTCAATCCAGCGATCTTCGTATAGGAGGAGGACAAGAAGTTCTTGTGATCCGCTGATTGTGAGGAGAGTTTTCAAGAACTAAAGAAGAGATTGACCACAGCTCTAATTCTTGTTCTTCCTGATGTCCATCGAAGCTTTGGTATTTATTGCGATGCTTCTCGTCAAGGCCTCGGTTGTGTTCTTATGCAAGGGGGCAAGGTAGTGGCTTATGCATCAAGACAATTGAGGCCTCATGAACTCAATTATCCAACCTATGACTTGGAATTAGCTGCAGTGGTACATGCGCTGAAGATTTGGCGGCATTACCTCATCGGTAATCGTTGCGAAGTGTATTCGGATCACAAAAGTTTGAAATACTTGTTCACCCAACCAGATCTGAACCTTGGGCAAAGAAGGTGATTGGAATTGATCAAAGATTATAATATGGGTCTCCAATACCATCCGGGCAAGGCTAATATTGTTGCCGATGCACTCAGTCGCAAGGTTTATTGCAACACAGTGATGCTCAAAGAGCAGCAGCCCGCACTTCATGAAGAATTTCAGTGGCTCAACTTGGGAGTGGTTGAGCATGGTTCTCTCGCTGCCTTGAGAAATCGCAAAGTTTGTTGCCGAGTGTGACGTATGTAGTCGTGTGAAGGCCGAACATCAACGTCCAGCGGGCCTCCTTCAACCTTTGCTAGTATCTGAGTGGAAGTGGGATTCGATCGGCATGGATTTTATCACCGGTCTGCCCCGTACCTCTAAGGGAAACGATGCCATATGGGTTGTCATTGATCAACTAACTAAGGTGGCACACTTCTTTCCCGTCAAGACTGATCTTCGTGTAGGTCTTTTGGCGGATCTCTACATTGCCCGCATCGTGAGTTTGCATGGAGTACCGAGGACGATTATTTTAGATCGTGGTACACTTTTCACCTCTCGGTTTTGGCATATCTTGCAAGAGGCTATGGGAACTCGTCTTTCTTTCAGCATCGCGTATCATCCTCAAACTGATGGCTAGACTGAAAGAGTCAATCAAGTATTGGAAGACATGCTCCGTGCTTGTGTTCTCTCATACGGGAAAAAATGGGAGAAGTGTTTGCCGTTCGCCGAATTCTCCTACAACTACAGCTTCCAAGCTAGTCTTGGCATGGCACCATTTGAGGCATTATATGGGAGAAAATGTAGAACCCCGTTGAATTGGTCAGAAACTGGTGAAAGACCATTCTTTGGCCTAGACTCGATTAATGAGGCCGAAAGTCAAGTTCGATTGATTCGAGATCGATTACGCATGGCTCAATCAAGACAAAAGAACTATGTGGATCGTCATCGTCGCGAGTTGAGCTTCGAGCCTAATGACTTTTTTTATCTCAAAGTCTCTCCTCTGAAGGGTCATTGACGTTTTGGCGTCAAAGGCAAGCTAGCTCCTCGATATGTTGGACCTTATCGCGTCATCGAGAAGAAAGGAGCGGTTGCCTACAAGTTGGAATTGCCCGCAGCACTTGAAGGTGTTCACGATGTGTTCCATGTGTCCCAATTGAAGAAGTGCCTTCGCATTCCATCTGACGAAGCTCCATTGGAGAGTCTCGATGTATAAGAAGACTTGACCTACAAAGAGCATCCTCTTCGCATCCTTGATGAAGCTGAACGAAGAATAAGGAATCGTGCCATCAAGTTCCTTCAAGTTTAGTGGACAAATCATACCGAGGATGAAGCAACTTGGGAGCGTGAAGACCATATGCGAAATGAATATCCAGATCTTTTTCCTTCTGCTTAAAGTGCCTTCGAATCAAGAAAGGAAAGGTTAAGTAAAACAATGGAAAGGAAAATATATTAAACACTCTTTGTAACCTTGTTAAGGATATCCTAGCACTATCTTTAAGGGAAATCAAGACAGCACATGTTGTGTAATCTTTTAGAACCTTCCTATCTAGTTTCTGACCTACTCGGAATCTTGAGACGAGATTCTTGTAGGGGGTGGGGGGAGGTTTTGTAACATCCCAAACATTGGTGTATGTTTCAAATGTATAAAAATGAGGATAAATTAAAATTTTTGATGCCTCATGATGTCATTTGAAATTTTCTAGAAATTTCCCCTAGTGTTTCCTATTTCCAAAGGTCAATGTTTCATTTGAGGGAAGCATAATCCTTAAAAACTTTCAAATCTAATCTTGTGATCATCCTCTGGAAATATTTTTCCTATCATCTAGATCATCCTAGTAACCTCTCTGAAAAATCTCATAAATTTTAGATTTTATTTGCTATTTCAAAAGAGCTATTCAAACCAGTTTGAATTCTGGTCAAAACCCTAGACCAGCAGCTTGTGAATTTTCTAGAAAGAAATGCATTGCATGAAAATTCCTATAAAAATTACACAAGGTTTTTCTCGGATCCAGCTAGCTTTCATGAAAATTTCAGGATTTTTGGAGCTTGGGAGCTATTTCTAAAAATTCTCAAACCATCTCAGCCTCAATTCCAAAAATCAGAAATCACTGTTCATCGGGCTCGGACTGAACCCGGACTCGAGTCCGACCCGCGCCTCTTGTCTTGGTCGCACCCCACTTAAACCCCGGACGAACCACATTCGAGCCCTTACCGCCTTGAGTCGCTGACGCCGCTGGCCCACCCGTCAGTTCCATCGTCTCCGCGTTGCAGGCATCGCGCGCCAAGCGCAGCGCGCGCGCTGAGCGCCCAGGAGCGCTGGTGTTCATGCGCTGCACCCCTCCATCCACCTCTGCTCACGGCATCATGCCACCGCGGTCGTTGCCCATCCAGCGTCCACCTTGCAGGGACGCCGTCTTCTCTCGCCCGTTGGAGCTCGTCAAAACCTCCCTCTATCTCTCTCGGCCGGTTAGACGAGCTCAACCATTTCTCCTCCTCCTCTGAGGTAAACCATCCTTCTGTTCACCTTCGTCTTTCTCGTGGCATGCCATACCCAGGTTGCTAAGCCCGAACCTTGACATGCAGCGGAGTTGACGAAGCGTGGGCTCGTCTTTTTCTTCTCCAGTGTGCGGCCCGTGACGCTCCACCACGTCAACTTTCGCTCCGGTGAGCCGTTCTATCGCTTTTCCGCGTCATCTTGTGTCGCGCAGTATGAGTGTCACATCCTCAAGTGTATAAAGAGAATTATTATGCATCTCATGAGCATGCATCATTGTTTTCAAACTTTTGCATAATTTATTGCACTAGGAAAATCTTAAACAAGTGTGAAACCTACACTTTGTAATTCAACTCCAAAAGAAAACAGGAACAAAACTCTATGAACCTCCTCTGGAAATGATTTATTCAAATACTATAGTAATTATAATGAATTAATATAATTTTTCCCAAATTTTTGGGACTGGTTTAAACCTTGTGAAAATTCAAACATCATTTAATGACATACACTAAGTTTGAATTTATTATATACACATTATATCATGAACAGTAGTGTTCAATAATTTTTCTGGGCACTAGGCCTTTCCAGGAACCCCTGTGATTTATTTCACAATTTTAGGAAATTTATTTCTATTTTTAGCACCTTGGTCAAAGTGGAGAAAACAATTCAAATCCTAGTCAAACCCTAAACCCAACCGATCAAGTACTATTCCTCGGGCTCGAGTCTAACGCTGCGAGCCGGCTCGGTCTAACTGCCTAGATGCACCATCACATGTAGGCGACGGATCTAAATTTGACGGTCCAGATTTCACCGCTGTTCCATTTGGTTCGTGATCCAATGGTCTAGAACGCGTACCCCTTCGGCCGGTCCGAACTTCCCCTCTCAATCTTAGCCGTCCAGATCTGATCCAACGGCCTGCGCCAACACACTTACTCGGGCGGGCAGCAGGCTGCTTTGAGTCGAGTCGCCGCCACGCCGGCCCACTGTCGGTTTAGCCCTCGACCTCATGAGAGAGAGCCGCCACGCGGCCGGGCTTCTCCGATGCGCCTAGAACGGCCACTTCGACGCCGTCAATCCGCCACTGCCGTTGGCCACTCCTGGAGCTTCTCCACTTGACGCCGCTTCCACTCCGTCATCTCCCTGGGGATAACACCTCCTCGGCCGCCCGTTCTTCCTCACTTCTCCTCCTTTCGGCTGAGGAGGAGGAAGCTCTCCCGTGCATGTTTCTAGGGTAAGCTCCCACCACATGGTTCCGCTCGACTCCATGTTCGACGACCTCTTCATTTTTACTAACCTCAACTCCTGTGGTTGCTTGTAGCCTTCAATCCATTGTCGAGCTCTCGGCTTGTTCCAGAGCACGCTCCGCCGGACACCTCTGTGGCTTCTCCGTGTCCGGGAGGTATTATCCTAAACCTTGCACGTCACCATGTGCCCTTGTACCTAAGGTTAATTTCCCCTCAACTAATTTGTGTAATGCACAATAGGTTTTCTTTGATTTGGAGAAATCGTGCTTTCGGCCCTAGGACCAACCCTTCGACTCCCACTTGGTTCCGGTAAGCCGTAGCTCAATTCCTTTCTCTCTTAGCATCTTTGCTAGTTCCTTGCCATGTCCCGACCACTCACTTCCTCTCTGGTTCACCAGGTTGTCTTCTCCGCTTGTGCCGTGACGTCGCCGCCTTCTTCTCTGGTGCCGACGCAGCTCCAACTACTCCAAGCTTCCCCGAGCACCCTCCTCTACTCAGGTAGCTTTCTTTTAGTCCCTAGGACCCTGGCACCCGCTTGTTTGTGCTGCGGAGCTTCACCTTGCTGTTTTCGTATTTGCCGTATTGAGCGTCGCCGCTCAACGCCGGCTAGCCACAGATACAGAGCCGCACCGCCGTATAGAATGCCACCACTGGGTGCGCAATGCTATTGCGCACCTAAGCGTGCCATCGGTTCACGTCGCCGTGGCGCACAGTGCCGGCGGGCCATCGGTGAAACGTGCGGTGGCAAAATCCCGTTTTCGTATTTGGGCACGCACTGTAGCATAATGATTAGGAGTTAATGGTAATCATTAGCATTTAGACGCTGTCTTAAACGCACTAATACACTCGCTTACATGTGGGCCCAAATTTTAAACCTTATCGTTTCGCGTAAAACAGCCGCGTATAACTAGGGTCGTTTTGGACCGTTGGATGTAAAATCGACGACTCTGCTCCGATGGGCCTTTCGGACCGCTCCAAACGCGCCTCGGCTGTGGACCGTTGGATCTTGATCCAACGGCTCACAAGCCTGGCCTTAGTTTCACGCTGGCGCTTGCATGTGCGTCGCACGGTGGGCAATGGCGAAGCAGCCCCTTGTCGATGGCGATAGCTACACGCTTCGGTAAGAAAAGGTTAAATGCCTTATAAAATCCCGAACGTATTTATTTGCACACTAAAAAATATGAAGAACTTTAAAAATACATAACTAATTCATATTAACTCCAAAATGGATGAAACCACTTTTGGTAATTTTCATTTTTGATGAACCTTATATTAAAACATGTCTCTGTGGCAGAGAGTATTATTATGGAAAATGATCCATAAACCTATTATTTTTACAATAGAAAAAGGCTGATAACTTTAAAAATGGATAACTAATTCATAAAAATTGCAAATTGGGTAAACTCAACTATTCTGGCCTTGTAATAATATTCCCTATTTATCCTTATAATCCTTATACCCTCCACTACTCTACAAATTTTGGCCAGATAATTAAATTGCTCAATGAGAATATGTTTGAAATATGAAATTCAAACCTTAATAACTTTTGCATACTAAATCCAAATGGAATAATTCTTTCACCTAAATTCATCTAAAATCATAATTTAGCTACTATAGAAAAATCATGCATTTTTGAGCAATTTGAATTTTTGAGTATTTTGAATTTTTGAGTATTTCTCGATTCTTATTCGATATTATATTTATTTAGATACCGAGCCTATCGATATTGACTTATACACTACTGAGGAAGAGCAACTGAGTTACCAGCAAGGCAAGCATCATTTGAACTTTCTTTTGCATCATATTTGGTCCCAGTTTTGTTAAGTTAGTGCAATGATAATTGCTTGCATGCTATTTTTGATAATGTCCCTATTTTTGTGATGTGTAGTTTAGTTATCTCCTAATTCATTGAGGTTATACTTGAATTATTCCAGTACCACATGCTTAAGTTAGAATGGTTGAAATATATTGTTCGGGTTTGTTTAGCCATGCAAGTCTAGAACCGTTAGTTGATTGTCGGGAATAACCCGATAATTATGGGATAAACACAACTATCTTTATATGCTTTTGTTTCAGATCTTCGTATCTATTTTATAAGTTAAATTTTGTCATTTTAAATGAGCTGTTGGGTCTGGACAAGTGATGGTGCCTTCGTGCACGAGATTTGGGTAAGTGGTTGCCTTGTTTGGACAATTAAGGACCGAACTTTGGGTACCTACGGTTCAAGCAAAACTCATGCTATCACTTGCGGTGTATGGGCACTGCTTAGTTAAGTAAGGGGTTGGTATTGTTGAGTTGATGACTGGTGGTGTGAGGGCGTATATGTGTTCCATCGCATATATGTTCCATAAGGGTGCCGATTGCAATTCTTTATTGTGAGGGTGAGCCCTCTTTAAGCTTTATTAATTGGGTTGGCATTTTCAGCACAACTTGTATGCCTGTTTAGTTGTAGGTGGGTAGCCTACACTTAAACGGGATTACGTCGCTCATGGGCGAGTCAACTCAATGATATCAACTTGCTGAAAAATGTAAGTCTTGGTTTACCCGGCCAGCATACCATAGGAAGTATGCTATATTCGGAGGTATCTGGTGGCTTACAGGCTAATCAAGTCATGTGGGTAAAGTAGTACACCCCTGCAGGGTATGAATCTATTCGAATAGCCGTGTCCACGGTTATGGACGACCGCTTGAGTTTGTGGTTGCTTATTGTTAGACTTGGAATTAAAATTGTGGTATAACTTGGTATCGTCATGAATGGGATGTTCATGTTTGTTACTATGTCAAAGTGGACAGCCACTTTGTCATTTGTATGGTTCATTTACTATTCAATTTACTACTTATTCACATGCTTTACTTCTACTTCAAATCTGATTTTGAAATGGCACTTGAAAAACTAGTATGTGTAGGTTGTAAATTGTTGCGTCTCTTTTGCAAAACTAAGCCAATATGAGCCATCCTTTGGAATAACCTCTAGCATAACTAATTTTTATTTGTGTAAGACTTGCGAGTACCTTTGTACTCAACCCGGTTGCTACAATTTCAGGTGAGGAAGTGTATGAGCCCGTTGAGCTTGTTAGCGCCGATTTTGGCGACGCTAATGAGTAATGCTATCATTTAACTCCCAGTCAGTTGCCGATGGGTTATGGGGCATACCATGCTGGATATTTTGGTTTATTTACTTGCTTCCGCTGCTACTTAATACTCTTATTTGAATTTGGCCGGTCGGCCGTTTGTAATAGATGTAAACTTTAACTATTACGTTGTATGTCTATTGAACGATCTATGTATGTTGTTGTATGGATGTGATCAACGTTGTGTGAGAGTATGAGCATATTGGTCGCTGATCTTGGGAGCCAATATGATTGCATACTCGCTGTTTGTGGCTTCCTATTTAACTCACTAAGTGTAGTGCTTGACTTGTTGGAGAACCAACAATCATGTAGTGCTCGCAGGGGAGCAGCGCGCATGATCGTCGGGGCTCTAGTTGTAGTCAGGCTTTTCACTAAGATTGAGTTAAGTTGGAATCCATTTACTTGAGGCCTTAGAGTTATGTCCTTAAGACCATGCTTAGTCTCGGTCTTACGGAGATAACCCGGGGGTCCTCACAGCGTTGGTATCAGAGCCATACTGACTGTATGTTAGAGATAGCATGGGCGTTAAGTTTAGCAAGTCTCTTGGCCAAAATATTTTGAAGTTATCAAAATTACTTTGGAAAGTTTAAGTTAGGGATATATTTTATTCCTCATCCATCTTAGTATCATTTCTTACCTTATTCTGGTTTTTGATTTACAAAACTAACTTACCTTGCCCTTCTTGTCCTTTAGATGAATCCTCAATACCTTGTTAGGAGACTCAAAGTGAGAATGTGGGAGGATACCGGAGTTACTACGAGACATGATGTGGAGGCCAAATTCACCTACCGATAGCGTACTCCATCTATCGCCGAGACCGAGGGCCAGAATGGAGGAGTATCTGGTCAGAGCCGACATCATTGCTAGGCGTGTTCTTTCGAAGCATCCTCATCGATTTGAGCACGCGGCACTTCGAGGCCATGGCGCTTCAGGAAGTGGCTCGGGTGGCCATGAGTCGCCTTCGCTACGATTTGACCGAGCTATCCCAGCCGCCCTATGACCATTTCCCCATGCAAGCTCATGTTGGGGAAGTGAGCAGGTTCGCTAGGATTCGGCTCGGGAGGATCCTCAAGTTTGACAATTGGCGAGGCTGGTGCACACTATGGACTTGATGCATCGTTGCACCGTGCATGAGTTGTGGGAGACACGGTGCTGTCTCATCATAGCTCAGGAGCACCTGCGACTCATGCATGATATGAGGCTTACTCATACTGATGTGTTGTATGGCGCTAATACGATTTCCCCCTACCTTTTTGCGCCACTAGAGTATCGCCTTCCCGTGGTAGAAGGCCATCTTAATGTCATAGGATCACCTTTGCGCCTCCCTAACCTAGGGGACCCTGACGATATAGGATCCCCTGGATGTCACCTTCTTGACGAGTTTCCGGTGAACTTTGACCGGAACAATATCTAGGATGTTAGGGTAGTAAGCTCGCTGTCCTGCCATGTGTTCAGCGATGCATGTATCTTTAAAATTCTTGTAATAGCCTAGTAATTGTTGGAACTTTCGTGTTATTTGCAAGAACTTTTATTCCGGGCAGTTACCATTCGCCTTTGGGCTAATCAATGTAATTGTACCAGAACTTTATGAATGGTTTTATTGGATCTTGTACTGGCCTTAGTGCCTTGGTACCCCATTTGGTGTTATGTTCCTGCGTATTTTTGTATATTTATCATTATGCATGCTTGTGTATAACTTATTAAATTTTCTAACCATCCATGTCACTACAGGATGACAGGTCCCAACACTCGCTCGAGAGCGCAGCGTGATGAGGGGTCTCCACCCTTAGAACCGCGTTCAACTGCTTTGGGTGAATCTTCTCACCAGCATCATTAGCGGGGTCGCACACCCGAGGAGACACTTCCACCGCCTCCCACCATGGCGAAAGTGTTAGCTCAAATAGAGAGGAACCGTATGGACCAGACCAGGATCCTTGAGGCTATCGCTGCAACACCTCTCCTGCTCTGCAGCGTGGGAGGTGGAAATCATAGAGCTCATGGAGGTCTCGCTGACTTTCAGCGGACTAACCCTCCAACCTTTGCGGGCACTGAGGACCCAATGGAGGCCAAAGATTGGCTGCGGGACATTGAGAAGAAGCTAGCTATTGCTCAGTGCACAGGCATTGAGAAGGTACTCTTCGCTAGCTATCAGCTGGAGGGTGCTGCGAGCGCATGGTGGGACAACTTCTCCGCCATGCAACTCGACGGAGACGTTCCTTCGTGGAACGAGTTTCGCACAGCGTTCAGGGAGGCCCATATTCCTGATGGGGTCATGTCCATCAAGCAGTAGCAGTTCCTTGCTTTGAAGCAAGAAAAGAAGACTGTCACTGAGTACCTTCACGAGTTCAACTCATTGGCTCGTTATGCACCAGATGATGTCTCCACCGACGCCCGCCGCCAGAGCCGTTTCATGAACGGCTTGACTGAGGAGATGCAGCAAGCTTTAGCTGTACATGACTTCCGCAACTTCCAGCACATGGTGAACAAGGCTATAGTGGTGGAGCACAAGAGTGCGGCTGTAGAGGAGTCCAAGAAGAGGAAGAAGGCAGCTCAGGGTCCAACTAGCAGCAGTTTTCCCCGGCAGCGCACCAGACCGCCCCAGGCATCTCGTTATCCAGCTCCAGTACCACCGAGGGCTTCCTCGACGATTCCGCATGCTTCTTTTCCAGCGGGACAGCGGTACAATGGGGGTAAGAAGCCCCAAAACAGCAGCCCCTACAGGCCCAATGTCACTTGCTTTCATTGTGGTCGCCAGGGCCACTATGCAGATAAGTGCCTCGCCAAGCAGCGAGGGATGCCTCAGACCTACAGAGCTCCTACACCTTCAGCTGTGACCAGGCCTTCACCACCTCTGATGGCAGCATCTACCCCTCCCCAGGTCCCTACACGTGGTTGAGTCAACCACATCACTGCCGAGGAGGCAAGCGGCGCTCCGGACGTCGTTTTGGGTACACTTCTTGTTAATTCTTGTCCAGCATCAGTTTTATTTGATTCAGGAGCATCTCATTCATTCATTAAAAGGGAATATGCTGCACTTAATCATTTTGAGATAGTTAAGCTTCAGCCACCTTATCAAATTCAGTCACCGGGATCGGTTTTCCAAACCGATCAAGTCTGTCGAGACGTGAAGGTGGAAATTCATAAGAATGACTTCTCGGAAAATTTAATTGTGCTAAATTCAGTGGGTATTGATGTGATCTTAGGGATGGATTGGCTGTCCAAAAATCAGGGAAAGATCGATTGTGCTCAACGGTCTATTTCAATCACAAGTGTTGATGGCAGTCTAGTTGTTTTTACCCCCTTTGTGGGCGATTCCCATCTTTATGCCTTGAAAGCTAGTACTTCTATTGATTTGGATAACGTACCAGTGGTATGTGATTATCCCGATGTATTTCCAGAAGAACTCCCAAGCATGCCCCCTGACCGTGAAGTTGAATTTGTCATTGAACTTGCGCCCGATACCGCGCTAATTTCTAAACGGCCGTATCGGATGCCCCCTAACGAGTTGGTTGAATTGAAAGCACAACTCAAGGAACTTCAAGATAAGGGATTCATTAGGCCGAGCTCCTCGCCTTGGGGATGTCCGGCTATCTTTGTCAAGAAGAAGGATAAGAGTTTACGGATGTGTGTCGACTACCGTCCGTTAAACGAGGTTACTATCAAGAACAAATATCCGCTCCCAAGGATAGATGATTTGTTCGATCAGTTGAATGGAGCCCAGGTTTTCTCCAAGGTTGATTTGAGATTGGGCTACCATCAAATCAAGGTCAGAGCAGAAGACATACCGAAGACAGCATTCTCCACTCGCTACGGTCTGTACGAGTACACTGTCATGTCTTTCGGATTGACGAATGCTCCAGCATACTTCATGAACCTCATGAATTCAGTTTTCATGGAGTACTTAGATAAGTTTGTCGTCATGTTCATCGATGATATCCTTATCTACTCAAAGACTGATGTAGAACACGACCAGCATCTGCGACTTGTGTTGGAAAAGCTTCGGCAACATCAACTTTATGTAAAGTTCAGCAAATGCGAGTTCTGGCTTCGGGAAGTTAGTTTCTTGGGTCATATCCTATCCAAGGGTGGTGTCGCTGTTGATCCAAGCAAATTAAAAGATGTGCTTGACTAGAAACAACCCAAGAGCGTCACCGACATTCGCAGTTTTCTTGGACTTGCGGGATACTACCGCAGATTCATCAAGGACTTCTCCAAAATTGCGAGACCAATGACCCAATTGTTAAAGAAAGAAAAGAAGTTTGAATGGTCAGCGGAATGTGAGGAAAGTTTTCACACCTTAAGAGATCTTCTAACCAAAGCTCCGGTGCTCATCCTACCCGATATTCATAAGAGCTTCGATATTTATTGTGATGCATCTCGTCACGGGCTCGGTTGTGTGCTCATGCAAGAGGGCCAAGTGGTGGCGTATGCGTCGAGGCAATTGAGACCTCATGAAGCTAATTATCCCACACATGACTTGGAGCTTGCAGCTGTAGTTTATGCTTTGAAAATTTGGCGGCATTACCTCATTGGTAATCGTTGCGAGGTTTACACCGACCACAAGAGTCTCAAATATATTTTCACCCAAGCCGATCTGAACTTGAGGCAAAGGAGGTGGCTTGAGTTGATCAAGGACTATGATATGAGACTTCATTATCACCCCGGGAAAGCTAATGTGGTGGCCGATACATTGAGCAGAAAATCTCAATGCAACTGTTTGTCAGTAACTCCTTTTTCGGCAGGCTTGTGTGCTGCTATGCAACGTCTGCACCTAGAGATAATTGAAGAAGGTTCTCTTGCTGCCCTAAGTGTGAATTTTACACTTGAGGACTAGATTGGAGAAGCCCAAAAGACTGACATGGAAGTAGCAAAGATCCGGGATGAAATGAAGAAGGCAAAGCCAAATGCTTCAAAGAAGATGCACATGGTGCCCTTTGTTTCGGAAACCGCTTGGTAGTACCCTTTGATCGCAACTTGAGAGAACTAATTCTCAAAGAGGCTCATGACTCCAAGTTCTCTATTCACCTAGGTAGTACCAAGATGTACCAAGATTTGAATAAACGGCTTTGGTGGAGCCAAATGAAGTGACAAATCGCTCAATATGTTGCTGGGTGTGATGTATGCCAAAGAGTCAAGGCTGAGCATTTGAAGCCAGCGGGTACTCTACAACCCCTGCCCATTCCCAAGTGGAAATGGGAAGAAGTTGGCATGGATTTTATCACCGGCCTTCCAAGGACTCAAGCTGGGTCCGATTCCATATGGGTGATTGTGGATCATTTGATGAAGGTTGCTCACTTTATTCCTGTCAAGACCACCTACCGCGGAGACAAGTCAGCAGAGCTTTATATTTCTAGAATTGTTTGTCTCCATGGTGTCCCAAAAGTGATTGTGTCGGATAGAGGCCCGCAATTCACATCCTACTTTTGGGGATGCCTTCATAAAGCAATGGGGACCAGTCTATCTTTCAGCTCCGCTTACCACCCGCAAATAGATGGACAAACCAAAAGGGTAAATTAGATTTTAGAAGACCTTCTCCGGGCATGTGTGCTGTCCTATAACAAGAATTGGGAGAAGTGCTTACCTTTTGCAGAGTTCTCCTACAACAATAGCTTCCAATCAAGCATACAAATGGCACCCTTCGAGGCATTATATGGGAGAGCTTGCAGGACACCCTTGAACTGGTCTGAAGTCGGGGAGAGACCATTTTATGGTCCAACCTTGGTGGAGGATGCTGAAGAACAAGTTCGTGTCATCCGTGAGCGACTTCGGACGGCTCAATCTCATCAAAAGTCTTATGCCGACCGGCGTCGTCGGGAATTGAGTTTTGAAGTAAATGATCATGTCTATCTTAAAGTCTCTCCAATGAAAGGAATGCATCGATTCCTAGTCAAAGGCAAATTGGCACCTCGCTACATCAGACCATTCTGTATCCTAGCAAAAGTTGGATCGGTGGCCTATCAATTGGAATTGCCACCATCGCTATCAGATATTCATGATGTGTTCCATGTTTCACAATTGAAGAAGTGTCTTCGTGTCCCAACCGAAGCAACCGAGTTGGAAGAACTCGACTTACAACCCGATCTTTCTTATCAGGAGCGTCCTATCTGCATTCTTGAAGAAACAGAACGCAAGACAAGGAACCGCAATATCAAGTTCATCAAAGTGCAATGGAGTAATCATACCGAAGATGAAGCTACTTGGGAACGTGAGGATCAATTCCGACAAGCCTATCCAAACCTTTTCCTTGAATTGCCTTCGTATCAAGAAAGGCAAGGTTAAACAAAGCAACGGTAAGGAAAATGTTATAATTGTTGTAACCTTTTAAGGTATCATAGCACTATCTTTAAAGGAAATCAAAACAACAGATGCTATAATTCCTTAGAACCGTTCTATCCAACTTCCACCCTACCCGATCTCGGGGACGAGATCTTTTGTAAGGGGGGGGGGAGGTTTGTCACATCCTCAAGTGAATAAAGAGAATTATTATGCATCTCATGAGCATGCATCATTGTTTTCAAACTTTTGCATAATTTATTGCACTAGGAAAATCTGAAACAAGTGTGAAACCTACACTTTGTAATTCAACTCCAAAAGAAAACAGGAACAAAACTCTATGAACCTCCTCTAGAAATGATTTATTCAAATACTATAGTAATTATAATGAATTAATATAATTTTTCCCAAATTTTTGGGACTGGTTTAAACCTTGTGAAAATTCAAACATCATTTAATGACATACACTAAGTTTGAATTTATTATATACACATTATATCATGAACAGTAGTGTTCAATAATTTTTTTGGGCACTAGACCTTTCCAGGAACCCTTGTGATTTATTTCACAATTTTAGGAAATTTATTTCTATTTTTAGCACCTTGGTCAAAGTGGAGAAAACAATTCAAATCCTAGTCAAACCCTAAACCCAACCGATCAAGTACTATTCATCGGGCTCGAGTCTAACGCTGCGAGCCGGCTCGGTCCAACCACCTAGATGCACCATCACATGCAGGCGTCGGATCTAAATTCAACGGTCCAGATTTCACCGTTGTTCCATTTGGTCCGAACCTCTCATCAAATCTGAACCCTTCGTTCGTGATCCAATGGTCTAGAACGCATACCCCTTCGGCCGGTCCGAACTTCCCCTCTCAATCTTAGCTGTCCAGATCTGATCCAATGGCCCTGACCTCGTGCAGGAGAGCTTCGCCACGCGGCCGAGCTTCTTCGACGTGCCCAGAACGGCCACTTCGACGCCGTCAATCAGCCGCTGCCGTTGGCCACTCCTGGAGCTTCTCCACTTGATGCCGCTTCCACTCCGTCATCTCCCTGGGGATAACACCCCGTTGGCTACCCGTTCTTCCTCACTTCTCCTCTTTTTGGCTGAGGAGGAGGAAGCTCTCCCGTGCGTGTCTCTAGGGTAAGCTCCCACCACATGGTTCCGCTTGACTCCATGTTCGACGACCTCTTCATTTTTACTAACCTCAACTCCTGTGGTTGCTTGTAGCCTTCAATCCATTGTCGAGCTCTCGGCCTGTTCCAGAGCGCGCTCCGCCGGACACCTCCGTGGCTTCTCCGCGTCCGGGAGGTATTATCCTAAACCTTGCACGTCACCAGGTGCCCTTGTACCTAAGGTTAATTTCCCCTCAACTAATTTGTGTAATGCACGACAGGTTTTCTTTGATTTGGAGAAATCGTGCTTTCGGCCCTAGGACCAACGCTTCGACTCCCACTTGGTTCTGGTAAGCCGTAGCTCAATTCCTTGCTCTCTTAGCATCTTTGCTAGTTCCTTGCCATGTCCCGACCACTCACTTCCTCTCTGGTTCACCAGGTTGTCTTCTCCGCTTGTGCCGTGACGTCACCGCCTTCTTTTCTGGTGCCGACGCAGATCCAACTACTCCAAGGTTCCCCGAGCACCCTCCTCTGCTTAGGTAGCTTTCTTTTAGTCCCTAGGACCCTGGCACCCGCTTGTTTGTGCGGCGGAGCTTCACCTTGCTGTTTTCGTATTTGCCGTATTGAGCGCCGCCGCTCAACGCCAGCTAGCCGCCGATACAAAGCCGCACCGCCGTATAGAATGCCACCACTGGGTGCGCAATGCTCTTGCGCACCTAAGCGTGCCATCTATTTTATAAGTTAAATTTTGTCATTTTAAATGAGCTGTTGGGTCTGGACAAGTGATGGTTAGTGATGGTGCCTTCGTGCGAGATTTGGGTAAGTGGTTGCCTTGTGCGGACAATTAAGGACCGAACTTTGGGTACCTACGGTTCAAGCAAAACTCGTGCTATCACATGCGTGTATGGGCCTTTGCTTAGTTAAGTAAGGGGTTGGTATTGTTGAGTTGATATTTGGTGGTGTGAGGGCGTATATGTGTTCCATAGCATATATGTTCCATAAGGGTGCCGATTGCAATTCTTTATTGTGAGGGTGAGCCCTCTTTAAGCTTTATTAATTGGGTTGGCATTTCCGGCACAACTTGCGTGCCCGTTTAGTTGTAGGTGGGTAGCCTACACTTAAACGGGATTACGTCGCGCATGGGCGAGTCAACTCAATGATATCAACTTGCTGAAAAATGCTAAGTCTTGGTTTACCCGGCTGGCATACCATAGGAAGTATGCCATATTCGGAGGCATCTGGAGGCTTACGGGCTAATCAAGTCATGTGGGTAAAGTAGTACACCCCTGCAGGGTATGGATCTATTCGAATAGCCGTGACCGCGGTTATAGACGACCGCTTGAGTTTGTGGCTGCTTATTGTTAGACTTGGAATTAAAATTGTGGTATAACTTGGTATCGTCATGAATGGGATGTTCATGTTTGTTACTATGTCAAAGTGGACAGCCACTTTGTCATTTGTATGGTTCATTTACTATTCAATTTACTACTTATTCACATGCTTTACTTCTACTTCAAATCTGATTTTGAAATGGCACTTGAAAAACTAGTATGTGTAGGTTGTAAATTGTTGCGTCTCTTTTGCAAAACTAAGCCAATATGAGCCATCCTTTGGAACAACCTCTAGCATAACTAATTTTTATTTGTGCAAGACTTGCGAGTACCTTTGTACTCAACCTGGTTGCTACAATTTCAGGTGAGGAAGTGTATAAGCCCGTTGAGCTTGTTAGCGCCGATTTTGGCGATGCTAATGAGTAATGCTATCATTTAACTCCCAGTCGGTTGCCAAAGGGTTATGGGGCATACCATGCTAGATATTTTGGTTTATTTACTTGCTTCCGCTGCTACTTAATACTCTTATTTGAATTTGGCCGGTCGGCCGTTTGTAATAGATGTAAACTTTAACTATTACGTTGTATGTCTTTTGAACGATCTATGTATGTTATTGTATGGATGTGATCAACGTTGTATGAGAGTATGAGCATATTAGTCGCTGATCTTGGGAGCTAATATGATTGCATACTCGCTGTTCGTGGCTTCCTATTTAACTCACTAAGTGTAGTGCTTGACTTGTTGGAGAACCGACAATCATGTAGTGCTCGCAGGGGAGCAGCGCGCATGATCGTCGGGGCTCTAGTTGTAGTCAGGCTTTTCACTAAGATTGAGTTAAGTTAGAATCCATTTACTTGAGGCCTTAGAGTTATGTCCTTAAAACCATGCTTAGTCTCGGTCTTACGGAGATAACCCGGGGGTTCTCACAATGAGGAAGGTTTCCCCTCAATTAATTCCATCAATCGTCCAGAGGAACTCGGGAATCTTGAGTTTTCCCAACCTTCCGGCCGCAAGAACACCTTTTGTCTCCATCTCCGGCGGTGAGCACCTGTAAAATTCCTCTCTCGTACACCACCTCCTCACCACACTTGTGCTTCTCCCACAGTTCATTTCATCTCCTTTTGCTCAGGGCAAGCTACCCTCGTTGACCTCACCACCGCCGCCACGGGTCTCCGTCGCTAGCTCGTCTCCAGCGAGCCCATCCTCTCTGAGTCACTCCGGTAAGGTCCCTTGACGCTACTCATGCTTGTGCGTGCGTTAATCAGGCAAAAGCGGAGCCGCAACGCTTTTGCCGGATTTGCCGAAGCTCCTCCTCCGCCCCGCTCTGTCGCGCCACCGCGTCGGACCACCTCCGACCTCACCGCCGGTGTCTACGGGTGCGTAATAGCATGTAGATTCCGTTTTGGTGCTTGTCCGGCGCCACCATAGCCTCTTTCACCGGCGTCACGCCGGAGAAGCTCGCGGGCGGAGCTTCGTTGTCGGACGAGCCGGCATGCGCTGTAGCATTTGGGTTAGGAGTTAATGACGGTCATTAATATCTAAACCATGATTACTGTCGGCAAATCTGGTTTTAACTGCGTTAATGATTGGTTTTTATTAACTATGAGTGTATTACAAGTGGGCCCAAAGCCTTAAGTGCACAGTTGTGGACCTTGTGAACCAGTCGTTGACTCGCGGTCCACGCACTGTTTCGTGTACCAACTCTATGACAGGCGGGTCCCACCTGTCGGTTTTAACCAGAATTTAAATGGAAAATAGAAATGGGCACTATTCAGAGGGCCCACTGGTCAGTGACCGTGGCTAGGTTAGGCTGGGTATAAATAGTATGCTATGTTTATATAATTTCGAAAATGCTTTATTTGTGAACTGAAAATTGGTTAAACTTCAAAATTGTATAAGTAATTCATTCTAGCTCCAAAATTGATGGTTCAAATTTTGTTAGTTTCCTTTTTAAATGTACTTTAATATAAAAATGTTTTGAATCTTGTTACTATTACAGAAAAAACTTTTGCCAAAATTACTTTAGGATTAGTATTATTGTTGCACTAAAAATTGTTTTAACTTCAAAAATGCATAAATGTTTCTCAGTAACTCCAAATTGAGTAAACTCAATTTTGTTGGAATCTTCTGTTAGTATATTTTATTTTAAAATAGGTTGTGAGCATGATACTATTACTGAAAATCTTATTTTACATGTAACTTGTGTACTACTTTCATGAATTTGAAAAATCATAAAAAATTCATCTTAGCTCCAAATGAGGTGAATCAAATTTCATTGTTCATCTCATGTGGAGCTCTGCCTACCATAAAAATTTCAAGTACACCACTGCTCTGAAAATTTTCACCAAAACAATTAATTCGGATGAACAGTAACCGGTAGCAATTTATTTAGATTTTCTGGAAAACTGACCTTCAAACTGTCATAACTTTTGCATAGAACATCCAAATCAATTGATTCTTGTTGCTAAATTCACCTAAAATCATGTTATACCTTATGTGAATTGTTCATGATTTTTGGATGACTTTGAATTTTTGGGTCTTTTCGGTATTATTCGTTCTTATTGTGCTTTTGAATTCTTTCGGTAGGTTCCGACGATCCTATTGTTTACAAGAGTGATCCTCTGCAGCAAGATAGTCATCCTCAGCAAGACAAGCAGTTTGATCATAAATGTCCCATTACTTTCAAGTCTAATACTTTGTTTACAAATTGTATGTATGCATGCTTTTGTGTCAAAGTTTACTTTCCCGATTAGAGGTAGCTATTCCTATTGCATGGTTGCCCTTAAATTTTTATCCCCTGCCACAAAACATAAGTTATTAATATCGCTGGTGAATTAGAGCCTGGTGATTTAATTATGCTCTTTTATTGTCTTTGCGGTGTCATGCTTAGAAATGCTTAGCTACCGATAGAATTGGGCGGTTATCGACTTAGTCGATAACTGTGATCACACAAAATTATTATTATCATTATGCTCAGCACTTTGTGCTTTGTTACTTTGTAAAGTCAAAAATTGAAACTGAAAATGAAATATTTGAGACTTGGGCACAATGGTTGACGGTGTGATCTTATGGTGTGACTGGAATGGTGCCCAAGTAAATCAAGGACCGAGTTACTTGCGCCACCGTACTGAGCAATTTGTGTACTAACCACATGAGAGGCATATGGAACCTCTCTTGACTTAGTACTTTGGCGTGTGTTAGCTCCGAATTGCATGGTGGGCTTTTGGGTGAGCAGTAGTGGAGTTTCTCCACTACAAGGAGCACCATCCTTTATAAGGAGGTTAGCATCTTTGATGACTCTGCATCAACGTATGGGGCTTTCTCCCATATGGGCGACTCGTAGTTGATAGACAATATTGGAAACGTCTCGTAGGATTTAGCCGTGCCGGCATACCAAAGGTAGTGTGCTTATTTCGGAGGCAAAAAGGCAGTCTGATGTGTGGGTACATTGGTACACCCCTGCAGGGTTCAAACTATTCGAATAGCCTCGTCCTAGGTTATTGACAAGCTTGGATACGCCCCGTGTGAAGAATCTAGACCTACCATTATGTGTTAATGGGGTTTTGGTGATTAATGACAAATCTAATTGTGAGACTAACACTTTCATTGATATACATATTGTGTAGTCTTATTTGGATATAAAAGGTAATAATCATGAAGGCATGCATGTGATTAATGACAAATCCAATTCATTGGATAAACAAAAGGAAAATCCAAACAGGTATGCATTCATAATGATGAATCTATTTGTGAGACTAACATTTCTATTTGTTATATCATGTTTAGTCTCGTTTGGATATAAAGATCAAAAGAGGTATGCATTCTACTTTGTATTCATATATCTTGTTGCATTCCTCGGATCCAAAATATAGGTTGAACTCCACCAAAAGTCTAACTTGAATATGTGCATATGTTTCCATTACACATTTGTGTATGCACACATTTAGGGAGCTCAATCTATGTTTTGTGGTTTCATTAGTATTGATCCATATTTCCTTGTCCATATACAATTGGGATCTTTACTTTGAAACATGTCCTTTGAATATATTTAACTTGCATAGTTAATTTATTCATATGAGTATATGAGACTTGTGTAGTTCATATATTCTTGAATGTATTTAACTTGTGTAGTTAATATATTCATATGAGTATATATATAACTTGTGTAGTTAGTATATACTCATATCCTTGAATATATTTAACTTGTGTAGTTAATATATTCATGTGAGTATATATAACTTGTGTAGTTTATATATGCTCATATTCTTGAATATATATAACTTATGTAGTTAGTATATTCAAGTGTGTATATATGACTTGTGAAGTCTATATACACTTATATGTGAGTATAACATAACTTGTGTAGTTTATGTGTGCTCACATATTCTTGAATATGTTTAACTTATGTAGTTAATCTATTCATAAGAGTGTATAAGACTTGTGTAGTCTATATATACTTATATGTGAGTAGAACATAACTAGTGTAGTTCATGTGTACTCACATATCTTTGAATATGTTTAACTTGTGTAGTTAATATATTCATATGAGTATATGAGACTTATGTAGTTAATATATGCTCATGTATTCTTGAGTTAATACAACTTGTGTAGTTCAGTATACACTCATGTTGAGTATATATAACTTATGTAGTACTTATATACTCATACCAAACTCTATTCAATTATTTGCTATTGAAGTGGTTATCATCAATTACCAATGAGGAAAGATTGTGGTATCTTGTCCCGCCATTATGAGTTAATGGTATGTTGTGGTAATTAATGATAATCATATTGTGGAACTAACATTTTCCATGAGTTGGATGAATAGGTTATGTTCGGTGGTTGATGACTTGGGATGACATCATGTGTTGATAGTCATCAAGTCAAGAAGAGATGATCATGTGTTGATCATCAAGTCAAGTGAAGACCCATCATGAGTTGATGGATGTCAAGTGAAGAGTGCATCATGTGTTGATGCATATCAAGACTCGGGATGGAAGATGTCATCATGTGTTGATGAGCATCAAGTCAAGATCCCGAAGTAAAGCTTCATCATGTGTTGATGAAGGTCAAGTAAGATGCATCATGAGTTGATGCATATCAAGTCAAGAACCGGAGTTGAAGCAAGGATGTGCGCCATCAAGCTTCAAGTGTTTGCGCAAGGCAAAGGTATGACTAGCTAGGGCTAAGGATGTGTTCCTAGTCTTTTACGGTCTCGGTGTTTTGTTGGTAGACCGGATTGCTAGTATAGGTTGCCGTACTATTAAGAGGGGTCTTTGACTAGTAGCTTGAGTTTGTCATGTGTTGATAGCTCATTGTGTTTGCTCTAGCTCACTTTAACATGTTGCCAATATTTGTGAATGTGTTTTACAAATAGTTGTGGCTCATGGTTAATCCTTGTAGCATGTGACTTAAGTTTGCGAATCGTTTTGCAAATGGTGTAAGTCCATGTACCTTATTCCTTGTGGTGTGATTCTAAAAGTGTGCAAATGTGTTTTGCAACTTGTTGAGAATCTCACTTAAGCCCTTGTGTGCATTGCGCATCAAATTAGCAAATGTGTTTTGCAATTTGAGTTGAAGCGAATGCAATCTGTGTTTTCTCGGGAAAATCGGATGAACCGACGTGTAATCTGCGGTACGACCGGGATGCGGTTATACCGGCGATTATCTGCAATGACGACCGCACTCGCCGAGCATGTGTTGCTCGGGTGTGGAGCGGTAGTACCGGCGTATCGAGCGGATACGACCGTAGGCCGGTCATTCGATTATTTGTTGGCGGTTCAATATTTCCAGAGAAGATGCATTTGAGCATGACTTTCGTTTTGAGAAACCCTTGGAGCGGTAGTACCGACGCGTGTGTTAGGCGGTACAACCCGCTGTGGTTCGACCGATTTCTTGAGTGCGATACGACGCGCATCGGTCGTTCCGTTTTCTCTGTGGCGGTTGTAAAATTCGAAACAGTGTTCGTGGGACTTAGCCGCATTTGGCGCCTTTGTGGAGCGGCACGACCGCAGTGTTTGTGCGGTTGTACCGATTGTTGCGGCACGACCGGCCTTAGTTGGCGGTCGTTCGATTTGGTGACCAACGGCTAGTTTTATAGCCGTTGGAGGAAGGGCGATACGACCGCCCCATAACGGCGGATCGTTCGATTTCCTAACTTTTTCAACAGACTTTGTCCCAACGGCTAGTTTTTGTGTGTGGGCTATAAATACCCACCTTGGCCGTGTGAGGGAGAGTTGTGGTGCCCCTTTGAGTTCTATTGAGCTAGTGCAAGCCTCTCATACTCTTTTGTGCATGTGTTGCACTTAGTGAGGTTAGAGAGCAAACCCTAAGTGCATGTGTTGCTTTAGGTTGTGGATTTCAGATCCATAGAGCTTTGACACTTGATTGGTTCAAGTGAGAGTTAGAGTCTTGTTACTCTTGGTGTTTGCCGACACCTAGGCGGCGTGGGGGCGTCGTCGCCGTGAGCTTCTCAAAGAAGATTGTGAGAAGACCAGGCGGTTTGTGAGTGGCGTGGTGCTCGCCATCTCCGGAGTAGAGGAAAGAGCAACCCAAGTGGAGCGAGGTGTTTGATCCTCGGAGGAAGGCTTAATTCGTGGAGCCGCCCAATTAGTTTGGGTTTCTCAACGTGGATTAGGGAGACCGCAAGTCTCCGATTCACCACAGTAAAACATAACCGTGTCCATTGTGGTTTGCATCCTTGTGCCTTACTATTGCATTTACATTCATTGTGTATGAATGCTTGCTTTACATTGTGCAATTTATATACCTTGTATTAAATTGCTTATTCATTGTGTATGATTGCAATTGTTCGTTGTGCTATTCATCATTGCTAGAATTGATTAGCTTACAAGTCATATGCTTAATTGATATACTTATTAATAGACTTGTATTGTTGGTGCACTTAGGGGAACCTAGTTGATTTAGGTTTTAATTGTGCAAAACCGTATTTGTATTAGCTTCCGCATTAGAAATCGGTTTTTAGAGCCTAAAGGAAGTTAAAACGCCTATTCACCCCCCCTCTAGTCGGCCACCTCGATCTTACAAGTGGTATCAGAGCTTGGTCTCTCATTTATTAGACTTAACCGTCTAGAGAGTAAAGGATGGCGACTAGAGATTTAGTGCACCTTGGTGAAGCACCTTTATTTGATGGCACAAATTATGCTCATTGGAAAATCCGCATGTCATGTTATTTTAAGGCCATGGGCCTAAATATATGGCGGATTGTAGATGTTGGCTTTTCTCCTCTATTGGATCAACTAGCTCCAACAATTGAGGAAGAGAAATGCTTACATCTCGATGCCAAAGCAACTAACGCTTTATTTAGTGCTTTGAGTGTAGATGTGTTCTATACGGTATGCGATTTCAAGAACACTCATGAAATGTGGACACAACTTCAAACATATTATGAAATGTCCATTTCAACTAATGAGGATTGCATATAAGAGAGGTCGTCGGAGAAGAATGCTCAATCTCCAACTCCGACGACGATGAATGCACAAGCACCTCCACAAATGATGAGTGCATTCAAGAGTGGACATCGGGATATGAATGCTCAATCTCAAACTCCGATGATGAAAAGTCCACAAGCTCCTCCACATCAACTTCTAGCTTCGAAAATAATGACATATCAACTCCATCAACATCGCCTCATTGCTTTATGGCAAAAGGTAAAAAGAAGGTATATAATGATGATGATAATGATGAACCTTCATATGATGAGTTGATAGATATGCTAGAAGAACAAAATGTTTTTATGGGAAAGGAGGTTTCAAAATTCAAAGTTTTGAAGAAAGAATTGAACTTGCTTCAAAATAATTATGATGTTCTAAAGAATGAACATGAAACCCTCCTTCTTAAAAATTATACTAGCTCTAAAGTGGATATAGGAATAACATGTGATTTATTAGATGATATGCCATGCATAGCTCCTATTTCATGCAATTCATCTAAAATCAATATATCCACTTCTTGTGATGATTTAATTGATATGCCTTGTTGCTCTAAATTAGATGCTCCTATTTCTTCTATGCTTGTTGAGACTAATCTTGTAGAAGAAAATAAAGAGCTCAAGGACCAAGTCACAAAATTGAAAATTGACTTGGAAAGAAGCTACAAAGGGAAAGCCTCTCTTGACGATATATTAAGTAAGCAACAAAGATCAAACGACAAGAGAGGAATTGGCTTCACTCCTTTGAAGAAGGAGAATAGCAAGACAAGACACAACGCAAGACATACAAAGAAAAATATCAAATGTCTTGGTTGTCATGAAAGGGTCATATCGCCTCCGTATGCCCTAACAAGAAGAATGACAAAGGAGGACTTGGTCTCACCGCCAAGAAGAAGGTGAAGAGCATTCCAAAGCAAGATAGAAAACAAGTCAACAATATCAAGTGCTTTGGATGCAAGAAGAATGGTCACATTGCCTCGGTGTGTCCAAATCAAAAGGATGTCAAGTCAAGACATTCAAAGAAGAGGCAAGCGGAATTGAGCAAGATAAGAAGACATCAAGGGAAGCAAAAGTCCTACTTGCTACAATTGCGGAGAAAGGACATTTTAGTAAAGAATGTCCCAAAGGTATCACTCCTAAGCCTATCATCTATAATGATCATTATTTGCTTAGGAAGGATAGAAATGGCAATGTGTTTGCTAGGAATGTTAGTTTACATAAAACTAATGCTAGGGCCATTTGGGTGCCCAAAAGTGTTGTGACTAACATTCATGGACCCAACCAAGTATTGGGTACCAAAATGCGCTTAAATGATTAAATAGGTACTTGGAGAAGCATTGGAGGTTTGGCTCATATATGAAGAGGTGGATTCCATCATATACAAAATTGGAGCCAAGCTTAAGGAAGATAAATTTATATCATAAACCAATGCTATCTCGGTAACAAGTATTTACATTGAAGTATCTAGCCCTTATACCTTGTGTAGGTTGTATTCATGTAAAATCTTAAAAAGGGTTGTTCTTGCTCTTGTGCTAATTCGTTGTTATTAATTTCTTGAGCAAGAAAGTGGTGGCACATTAAGGGGGAGTGCTAAATCATAACCATGTATACCACATCCCTAAGTGTGCCCAAATAAATTAAGTGCTAGTATTGTTTCTCAAAATGAGCCATTTAGCCAAAAGTCAAAATTTTGAAATTATTAGTATAAACTTTGAAAAACTAGTTGCAAAATGTATTCAAATGATTTCCAAATGTTTTGCAAAGGTTTTGGTTCAAGAAAAACCTATTTAAAATGAAAATGAGTTTCTAGCCAAAATTCTAGATTTTAGAAACTTGTTTTTGACCAAAACTAGATTTTTTGTGTAAAATCTATTCTAAAAGGAATTTGACTTTTGTCCCAAAATGAAAATGATAGAGTTGGCTATTCTAAACAATTTTGGTATTCAAAATATTTCCAAAAGGCCAACCTATCAAAAGTTATTCGATTTTGAAACTCATCCAAAATTCAAGGTTGACCTAAGTGGTCACCTTCTAGCACTTAAGTGAGTTTTGCCATATGAACCAAAATTATTCACATAAAAAGGTCCATAATGGTATTCATAACTCACACATGAAATTTGATGCTTTAATTTCCTCATTTGCTCAAATTTGACTTCTTGTATAGAAGTTTCTCAAAAATGAGCTTTATTCGAAAATTCAAAAGACTAATTCATAAAAACTATATTCATTGAAGTTTACTATCTCCAATCTAATGCATAAGGATCCTAAGTAACATTTATTTGAATATTAAAACAAAGGATCATTTGCAAAATTTCCTATTCCTTGATCTATTCCCGAAGCTCCAGGAAAATCGGAACGACCGGAGTTATTCGCGCGGTACAACCGATTTTCGGTACGACCGGCCTTTGCACGGCGGTACGACCGAAGAACGGTATGACCGGCAATTGAGCTGCGGTTGTACCGATTTTGCTGTTTTTGCAGTCAATTGATTCCATTTCAATTCTATTCAATTCTAAATCTTTTTGGCTATCCCTCTCAAGTCAAGTTGATCCTTGTTATCCTTGCAAGCTACCCACTCATGCTTTGTTGACTCCAAATACCATTTTGATCCTTGTGATATATTTATCATTCAAGTGGTATTCATTCAAGTGGTAGCACCTTTTGATCATCTTGATCTAGGCATGGAATTCATATTACTTATGTTTACAAGTGGTATTCTTCAAATGATATCATCTTGTCTTTATAAGTGGTATTCTTTCTAGTGATATCCTTCAAGTGGTATACTTCTTATACCCACCTACAAGTGATATCTTTTTCAATCCTTGCCAATCAATTCTTTTCAAACCAAGCTCTCTCCGATACCTCCAATTCATGATATATCTTTTTCATGTGGTATCTCTCCGATACTTTCATTTCATGATATATCTTTTCAAGTGGTATCTATCTAAGTCTTATCTCTCCAAGTGGTACCAAGTATCTACAAGTGGAATTAATTATTATTTGGTATCATCTTTGCTTTCAAGCCTTGTTGACGCATGTTTTCTTCAAGTGGTATCAACATGTGGATTTACAAGAGTATTATTTTCAAGTGGTATCTACATGTATTACCAACAAGTGGTATTGTCGACTCATGGTATCTACAAAGTGATGTATAAGGATTATCTTACAAGTGGGTACACATAAAGACATTGGGGGAGAATGCTTTTGTGCCTAATGTCAAAAGAGAGAGTTTTTGGATGCAAATCAAAGATCAAGTGGAAGAAGTAGAAGTCATCTTAAGTGTTGGATGGACATATTTCAAAAGGATGACAAAGAGGGAGATAATTGGATAAAGGGAACTTTTGTGCGTCAAAAGAAAAGATATGGATTGGACGAAGAAAACTCTTTGTGTGTCAAAGAAGTATCGTCAAGAAGAAAACCTTTGTGTGTCAAAGGAGAAGAATGTCTGTTTTCAAGAGGAACCTTTGTGTAAGGGGGAGTTTTCCTAAAAGGTTTTGAAAAAGTATTAATGAAAAATGTTTTGATTTTTAAAATGGGTAATCTAGTATATGGGAAAACCAATTTAAAAAGACTCCCTTATGGCTTCGTTTTACTTTGGATTTTTGTTGTCTTATGACAAAAGGGGGAGTATGCTTATTTGCTCAAAATAAACTGAGTTTTATTGCCTAGCTGATAAGTTTTGCAAAGACTCTCCTTTTGCTTAAGATTTGTTTTGGTTTTGGTGCTTAATGCCAAAAGGGGAGAATTTGTATGAGCTACATTTGGATGTTAATTTGTATGAGCTTTATTTGTTATTCTCTTGATCTCTTGTGTTGCCTAAAAGGGGGAGAATCTTGTGGTGCCAAAAGTGGGAGTTTACCAAGATTCTCTTGTCATTTCAATGCATGCATATAGTCAAATAGCCTAATTGATTATCCTATGTTGACTTATATCCAAATGTTGTCATTTATAAAGGATTTGTCATCAATCACCAAAAGGGGAGATTGAAGAATCTAGACCTACCATTATGTGTTAATGGGGTTTTGGTGATTAATGACAAATCTAATTGTGAGACTAACACTTTCATTGATATACATATTGTGTAGTCTTATTTGGATATAAAAGGTAATAATCATGAAGGCATGCATGTGATTAATGACAAATCCAATTCATTGGATAAACAAAAGGAAAATCCAAACAGGTATGCATTCATAATGATGAATCTATTTGTGAGACTAACATTTCTATTTGTTATATCATGTTTAGTCTCGTTTGGATATAAAGATCAAAAGAGGTATGCATTCTACTTTGTATTCATATATCTTGTTGCATTCCTCGGATCCAAAATATAGGTTGAACTCCACCAAAAGTCTAACTTGAATATGTGCATATGTTTCCATTACACATTTGTGTATGCACACATTTAGGGGGAGCTCAATCTATGTTTTGTGGTTTCATTAGTATTGATCCATATTTCCTTGTCCATATACAATTGGGATCTTTACTTTGAAACATGTCCTTTGAATATATTTAACTTGCATAGTTAATTTATTCATATGAGTATATGAGACTTGTGTAGTTCATATATTCTTGAATGTATTTAACTTGTGTAGTTAATATATTCATATGAGTATATATATAACTTGTGTAGTTCAGTATATACTCATATCCTTGAATATATTTAACTTGTGTAGTTAATATATTCATGTGAGTATATATAACTTGTGTAGTTTATATATGCTCATATTCTTGAATATATATAACTTATGTAGTTAGTATATTCAAGTGTGTATATATGACTTGTGTAGTCTATATACACTTATATGTGAGTATAACATAACTTGTGTAGTTTATGTGTGCTCACATATTCTTGAATATGTTTAACTTATGTAGTTAATCTATTCATAAGAGTGTATAAGACTTGTGTAGTCTATATATACTTATATGTGAGTAGAACATAACTAGTGTAGTTCATGTGTACTCACATATCTTTGAATATGTTTAACTTGTGTAGTTAATATATTCATATGAGTATATGAGACTTATGTAGTTAATATATGCTCATGTATTCTTGAGTTAATACGACTTGTGTAGTTCAGTATACACTCATGTTGAGTATATATAACTTATGTAGTACTTATATACTCATACCAAACTCTATTCAATTATTTGTTATTGAAGTGGTTATCATCAATTACCAATGAGGAAAGATTGTGGTATCTTGTCCCGCCATTATGAGTTAATGGTATGTTGTGGTAATTAATGATAATCATATTGTGGAACTAACATTTTCCATGAGTTGGATGAATAGGTTATGTTCGGTGGTTGATGACTTGGGATGACATCATGTGTTGATAGTCATCAAGTCAAGAAGAGATGATCATGTGTTGATCATCAAGTCAAGTGAAGACCCATCATGAGTTGATGGATGTCAAGTGAAGAGTGCATCATGTGTTGATGCATATCAAGACTCGGGATGGAAGATGTCATCATGTGTTGATGAGCATCAAGTCAAGATCCTCAGTAAAGCTTCATCATGTGTTGATGAAGGTCAAGTAAGGATGCATCATGAGTTGATGCATATCAAGTCAAGAACCGGAGTTGAAGCAAGGATGTGCGCCATCAAGCTTCAAGTGTTTGCGCAAGGCAAAGGTATGACTAGCTAGGGCTAAGGATGTGTTCCTAGTCTTTTACCGGTCTCGGTGTTTTGTTGGTAGACCGGATTGCTAGTATAGGTTGCCGTACTATTAAGAGGGGTCTTTGACTAGTAGCTTGAGTTTGTCATGTGTTGATAGCTCATTGTGTTTGCTCTAGCTCACTTTAACATGTTGCCAATATTTGTGAATGTGTTTTACAAATAGTTGTGGCTCATGGTTAATCCTTGTAGCATGTGACTTAAGTTTGCGAATGCGTTTTGCAAATGGTGTAAGTCCATGTACCTTATTCCTTGTGGTGTGATTCTAAAAGTGTGCAAATGTGTTTTGCAACTTGTTGAGAATCTCACTTAAGCCCTTGTGTGCATTGCGCATCAAATTAGCAAATGTGTTTTGCAATTTGAGTTGAAGCGAATGCAATCTGTGTTTTCTCAGGAAAATCGGATGAACCGACGTGTAATGTGCGGTACGACCGGGATGCGGTCATACCGGCGATTGTACAGCGGTACGACCGCACCTGCTGAGCATGTGTTGCTCTGGGTGTGGAGCGGTAGTACCGGCGTGTACTGAGCGGTACGACCGTAGGCCGGTCATTCCGATTATTTGTTGGCGGTTCAATATTTCCAGAGAAGATGCATTTGAGCATGACTTTCGTTTTGAGAAACCCTTGGAGCGGTAGTACCGACGTGTGTTGGGCGGTACAACCGCGCTGTGGTTCGACCGATTTCTTGGTGCGGTACGACCGCACATCGGTCGTTCCGTTTTCTCTGTGGCGGTTGTAAAATTCCAGAACAGGTGTTCGTGGGACTTAGCCGCATTTGGCGCTCCTTTGTGGAGCGGTACGACCGCAGGTGTTTGTGCGGTTGTACCGATTGTTGCGGTACGACCGGGCCTTAGTTGGCGGTCGTTCCGATTTGGTGACCAACGGCTAGTTTTATAGCCGTTGGAGGAAGGGCGGTACGACCGGCCCCATAACGGCGGTCGTTCCGATTTCCTAACTTTTTCAGCAGACTTTGTCCCAACGGCTAGTTTTTGTGTGTGGGCTATAAATACCCACCTTGGCCGTGTGAGGGAGAGTTGCTGGTGCCCCTTTGAGTTCTATTGAGCTAGTGCAAGCCTCTCATACTCTTTTGTGCATGTGTTGCACTTAGTGAGGTTAGAGAGCAAACCCTAAGTGCATGTGTTGCCTTAGGTTGTGGATTTCGTATCCATAGAGCTTTGACACTTGATTGGTTCAAGTGAGAGTTAGAGTCTTGTTACTCTTGGTGTTTGCCGACACCTAGACGGCGTGGAGGCGTCGTGCGCCGGTGAGCTTCTCAAAGAAGATTGTGAGAAGACCCGGGCGGTTTGTGAGTGGCGTGGTGCTCGCCATCTCCGGAGTGGAGGAAAGAGCAACCCAAGTGGAGCGAGGTGTTTGATCCTCGGAGGAAGGCTTAATTGTGGAGCCGCCCAATTAGTTTGGGTTTCCCTCAACGTGGATTAGGGAGACCGCAAGTCTCCGATTCACCACAGTAAAACATAACCGTGTCCATTGTGGTTTGCATCCTTGTGCCTTACTATTGCATTTACATTCATTGTGTATGAATGCTTGCTTTACATTGTGCAATTTATATACCTTGTATTAAATTGCTTATTCATTGTGTATGATTGCAATTGTTCGTTGTGCTATTCATCATTGCTAGAATTGATTAGCTTACAAGTCATATGCTTAATTGATATACTTATTAATAGACTTGTATTGTTGGTGCACTTAGGGGAACCTAGTTGATTTAGGTTTTAATTGTGCAAAACCGTATTTGTATTAGCTTCCGCATTAGAAATCGGTTTTTAGAGCCTAAAGGAAGTTAAAACGCCTATTCACCCCCCCTCTAGTCGGCCACCTCGATCTTACACCGTGAGAACTAGACTATAACATTTAATTAAAACTTGATGTGGGTGGTATGAATGGGAAATTCATGCTATTGTTGTGGTGGCTATTGGGTTAGCCACCTCCAGGATGTCTTGTTATTATTGTTACTTGTATGTCACTGTTTTTGTCAAATAAAAACAGATTGTAAAATTGCTTTGAATCTATTACATTATTGCAAATGAAAACTTGTTTTATGCTGAAAATGAGTCTAGAGCCTCCTCCACTTAAATGAGCTTGCATGTAGCTATGTATAGGCCTGTTACTCTAAACGTCAGTCTTGCGAGTACATTTTTGTACTCATTTGCTTTGCTTAATAAATTGTTGCAGAGGAGGAAGTTGATCCCCACGGGATCCACTTTTGCGAGATGTGCGGTGGTTTCGACGACTAGGTTGGTGGCCCGGTTGGTTGCCTTATGGGTTGAAGGCACACTAATTGGCTTTTGTTTATCGCCATCTTTTGGTTGTTTGCTTCCACTGTTTATCTAACTCTTTAGTTGTTATTTGGTCGGTTGGCCCCTTTTGTAATAATTCTATATTGTATGTCTTTTGAATTGCTTAGTTGCTCTTCGGTTCTAATTGTTGTATGGAATTGATGCATAATTTTTGTATGGGGTATGTGTACTACAATTTTGGGAAGTGCATATACGCCGAGAGTCGAGATATTTGATTTGTAATGCTATAATCATCTTGATGGTTAAGTATTACAAGTTAAATACCCTGGGTTCTCACAGGTCTAGACCTCCCCTGCTGTTTGGACCTCTTCTTTGTCCAGACCTCTCCTCGGTTCTGACCTTCCTTATGGGTCACAACCACCCTCGAGCTATTTTGAGCTCGGGTTTGTGTTTCAAACATTCTTGTTTTCCGAAATCCAAATTCGGGTTGAGTTCTCCCTTTTGGATCTCCCCCTCGTTTAGCTTTCTTTCCTCCCCGTGTCCACTTGGACCTCCCCTTGTTCTTTTGGACCTCCCCATGTCCGTTCAGACCTTCATCCTGTTCTTTCAGACCTCCTTGGGGTCTCATCTTGACCGCCAAGACCTTCTTGGGTCTCATCTTAGCCGTCAAGACCTCCTTTGGACCTCTTTGCCTTGGATCTCCTCCGTTGGATCCCTCTTTTCCTTTGAAACCCCTCTGCCAGACCTCCCTTCATTTGGATCTAAGGGCCCAGACCTCCCCGTGGTCTAGATCTCCTTTCAGTCTAAGACCTCCCCGCGCGACCTAGCTCCGCGCCTTCGTTTGGAACCATCCGATCTGTATCGAATGGCTCTGTTTCATCGTGCCTTTACTCGTTGTTGTAGGACCTCCCCTTTGTGTTGATCTGACTGTCAAGACCTCCCCTTGTTTCATCTCCTCCATTGGATCCTCCTTTTTGTTTGATCTCCCTTTTCCTTCGCGTGGTCAGATCCAGCGGCCACGCCTTTCCCCTCTCGAGGAGCGTCCAATTGAGCTTGGGCGGTCTGATGGAGATAAGCGTTCGGGCAGTCCGAACATTCCTAACGCCTTGGTCTACCTGATTAAAATCGGACGGCTCTGCTTCGTCGCACCTTTTTCCTTGTCCTTTGGACCTCCTCATCCTCTGGACCTCCACGTGGTCTTTTTTGTAAAGACCACCCTCCGTGGGTCTTTTCGCAAAGACCACCTTCTTGGGTCATGACCTCCCCTTGGAGCCATGACCTCCTCTTTTTGTCGTTTTGCCGCGACCTCTCCTTGGAGTTGTGTGAGAACCCGGGGTATTAAACTTGTAATACTTAACCATCAAATTGGTCCTAGCATTACAAATAGAATATCCCGATTCTCGGCGTATATGTACTTCCCAGAATTGCAGTACACATACCCCCTACAAAAATTATGCATCAATTCCATTCAACACATAGAACCGAAGCACAACTAAGCAATACAAAAGACATACAATATAGAGTTATTACAAAAGGGGCCGACTGGCCAAATAACAACTAAAGAGATAAATAAACAGCGGAAGCAAAAAGCCATAAGATGGCGATAAACAAAAGCCAAACGGTTTGCCATTACCCATAAGGCAACCGACCGGGTCGCCAAGCTAGTCGTCCAGAATGAAGCCGGTCTCACAAAAGTCGATCCCTTGGGGATCAACTTCCTCCTCTGCAACAATTTATTAAGCAAAGCAAATGAGTACAAAAATATACTCGCAAGACTTACGTGTAGTGTAACAGGCCTATATATATAGCTACATGCAAGCTCATTTAAGTGGAGGAGGCTCTAGACTCATTTTCAGCATAAAGCAAGTTTTCATTTGCAATAATGTAATAGATTGAAAGCAGTTTTACAATCTGATTTTATTTGACAAAAACAGCGAGATACTAAGTAATAATAATAACAAGATATCCTGGAAATGGCTAACCCAATAGCCACCACAACAATAGCATGAATTCCCCATTCATACCACCCACATCAAGTTTTAATTAAATGTTGTAGTCTAGTTCTCACGGGGCATATCCAAGCGTGTCCATAACCTAGGATGAGGCTATTCGAATAGTTTGAACCCTGCAGGGGTGTACCAATGTACCCATATGTCAGACCGCCTTTTCGCCAAGCTATTAGCACACTTCCTTTGGTATGCCGGCACGGCTAAGTCCTACGAGACGTTTCCAATATTGTGTATTAACTACGAGTCGCCCATATGGGATAAAGCCCCATACATTGATGCGGTGTCATCAAAGATGCTCACCTCCTTATAAAGGACAATGCTCCTTGCAGTGGATAACCTCCACTACTGCTCACCCAATAACCCACCATGCAACTCGGAGCTAACACACGCCAAAGTACTAAGTCAAGAGAGGTCTCATATCCCTCTCATGTGGTTAGCACGCAAATTGCTCGGAACGGTGGCGCAAGTAACTCGGTCCTTAATTGACTTGGGCACCATTCCAGTCACACCATAAGATCACACCATCAACCATTGTGCCCAAGTCTCAAACATTTCATTTTCAGTTTCAGTTTTTGACTTTACAAAGTAACAAAGCACAAGGTGCTGAGCATAATGATAATAATAATTTTGTGTGATCAAAGTTATCGACTAAGTTGATAACCGCCCAATTCTACCAATAGCTAAGCATTTCTTAGCATGACACCGAAAAGACAATAAAAGAGCATAATTAAATCACCGGGCTCTAATTCACCAGCGATATTAATAACTTATGTTTTGTGGCAGGGGATGAACAATTTAAGGGCAACCATGCAATAGGAATAGCTACCTCTAATCGGGAAAATAAACTTTGACACAAAAGCATGCATACATACAATTTGTAAACAAAGTATTAGACTTGAAAGTAATGGGACATTTATGATCAAACTGCTTGCCTTGCTGGAGATAACTTTCTTACTGTAGAGGATCACTCTCGTATACAAAAGAATCATCGAAACCTAGCGAAAGAATCGAAAAGAACCAATAAAAAAGGATAACACCGAAATACTCAAAAATTCAAATTTATCCAAAAATCATGAAATTTTCACAGAAGGTAAATGAATTTAGCAACAAAAAATCAATTGATTTGGATGTTCTATGCAAAAGTTATGGCAGTTTGAAAGTCAGTTTTCCAGAAAATTCAAATAAATAGCTATCTGTTACTGTTCATCCGATTTTAATTATTTAGTAAAATTTTGTAGGATAGTGGTGGATATAAGGATTATAAAAATGGATAGAGGATGAAATTATATGAACAATCCAATTGGATTCATCCCATTTGGAGTTCAAATGAATTACTTACGAATTTTTGAAGTTAATTCAATTTCTAGTGTAAAAATAGTTCATTCCAGAAATTAATTCCAATGTCGAAATTTTCTGGGGCAATAACATGATTCAAACCTATTCCAAGTTAAATTACATTAAGAATGAAAACTAACAAAATTGGTTTCACTCGAATTGGAGTTGATTTCGAATGAATTTATCCTAAGTATGTAGTAACGGATCCTAAACTGTATTTGCTTTATCAATAACCATCCAGTGACCTAGTGCTACTATTCCTACTATCACAACCAAGGACTATGGTTTGCTGCGATTTAGACAATCAAGTTCCAAACCTTAACTCCTAATTAGTTTTACTTTTTTTTTAGATTAAGAGCCAAAGGTTAGTTAACTCAATATGATCTCTACTTAACTTGCCTATGCTCTAGATAAGGTTTTAGCTCACTGATAATTGGGTAATGCATTCCAAATCTTGCTTCCCATAATTGTTAATCTCACCTACTGGTATTCCCAACAGAGATTTGATTTCCTTTTTCGGATCATATATTTTATCCAAAGAAGTTTGCGGTAAAGAGTTACTAGTAAACACATTTTCTCACTTGAATCAATTATCCATTTGTTAATTACCCTTAAGCATGCAACAGTACAAAAATGCCATGCTTATGATGATGCAATATGCATAAATAAATAACGGAACACGGTAATGCAATTTGACACTAAAATTTTACCGCCGTGCGTGCTAGGCGTGCAACTACCACCGACGTCGCCTTCTCGGCTCCACGTCCACCGTAGTCATCACCGCTCACTCGCGCTGCAGCCGACACCGTGCCGCACGAGCCGCTGGACAGCGCCTCGGCACCCTCATCTTCGCGCTGGGCTGCCACTGCAGCGCCGCCTCGTCGTCCGCCGTGCGCCACCATGCCGCTGCATGTGACTGCTGGCCGGCACCATCGCCTGCTGCTGCTGCTGCATGTGACTGCTCTCGGCTGCTGGCCACTACTGCACCGCCTCCTGCCTGGACTACTGCTATCGCTAGCTTGCAGTGCGCCATGTGCATGCCGTGCTGCTGGCTGCTGCATGCTTCTGCTGCTGCTACATCAAGCAGCCTCGCTGCCACTTGCTGCAGCTGCACTGCCCGCTGGGGCTGCTGCAGCACGCCTGCTGCCTGAACGACACTGCATGCTGGCCAGCCTGGGACTACATGCTGTCGCTGCTACTCCTAGCTCCAAGGCGCTACTGCTACAAGCATGTGCTGGCCAGCACCTCTGTCTTGCATCGGCTGCTGCTGCAGCTAGCTCCGGCCAGTGCTTCAAGTGCCGCCATAGCCACAAGAACCACCATGTGTGAAAGCTTCTATTGCTTCTTCCTCCCCTCTCCTCAAGAACGCTCAAATGTCAATGCATGTGAGAAAGAATTACAGAAATGGGACGCTCTCCAGACGAGGAACGCTGTGGCATAGCATGCATGGTCTGATTTTTGGTTTATAGCTGTGATTTAGAAGAGAGAAGATAGGAGCTTGAGCTTGCTTTTGTTCTGTTGAAGAAGATATGGCAGGGAAGAAAGAGATGGCGTGAGAGGTGGGAAGGGCGCTGAATAAAGAAAGGAGGAAGATGGCAGCTCTGTTGGCTTTGTTGGTTTGGTTGTGATAAAGAAGGGAATGGCAGGATGTGGGAAAGGGGTTGGGCTAGCAAGAGAAATAGCAGTGAACTATGTGGCTTTTGTTCGGCTAGGGATTAAAGAACTAGGGGAGTTTGCTGTTCGGCTGGTAGCAAGGATTCCGAATGAACAGTGTTCGGTTTGGGGAAAAACAAATAGCAAAGGGGAGTTTGATAATTTTTAGACATAGTTTTCTACCTCCAAAAATCACGAAATTTTTATGGAAGGTTCCTGACACAGTGAAGCACATTGTTTAATTTTTCCAGGGTTTTTCTTGTTCTGAATTTTTCCCTATAATTATTTTAAGTACTAGTTTTGTTGGTTGTGTTTTGTTGGGGATGAGATAAATAGCAGTGCAATTCTTCCTCCTTTTCTCCAACTCGCTCAAATGACCTTGCATGCGGGAACCACTTGCAAAAATGGAATGCTTACGTGACGACGAACACAACGATATAACATGCATTGCACGATTTTAGGTTTTTGGTTGTGATTGCGAAGAGAGAAGTTAGGGAAACAATTGGACGCGCATGTGTTTTACCTGCTACTTATTCTCTCCCTTTTGCGAACTCGCTCAAACTGCCATGCATGTGAAAACAAATTGTAGAAATGGGTTGGTCGTGCGATGACGATCGCGGTGGTATGACATGCATGGCTTGGTTTAGAATTTTTGGATGAGATTTGAAGTAGAGAACTGAAAGGGGTCAGCAGGGAAGGGAAAAGGCAGATGACATGAAAATAAGGGACACGCAGACATTTCGCCTGTGGTCGATCAAACTGGAAAATGAGAACGGTGATACTAATGTATGCATAATGACATGATTTTTGTGATGCATATGAAAACATAAAAATCAAAATAATTAAATTTCTAATTGCATTTAAAAAAAAAACAATTTGATTTAATATTGATTTTTATTACTTGATGTGAGAAAATTGCAAACATGCATTAATTAATTTCTCAAATTATATTTAGAACAATTATGTCGTGTTTAGATTTTTATTTATCAACTTTCATTTTCATTTGTTTTATTTACCTATTAGGTTTGTGCCTTAAATTTAAATTCAAAATTTAACAAGTAGATTAATTGGGAACCAAATAACCTCCAATAAATTCCAGAAAATCCAAACAAGCATAATAGAGAATATAGAATCCAACTAAAACATTCACACAATTGAAACCTATTTGCTTCAATAAAAAGTTTTAAAAAGACCAAAATTTTACAAATGCACATTAAAGGCTTAACTAATCCAACTTAGGGATTTTGGGTTGTTACAAGTTGCGATCTCCTCTTTTTGTCGTTTTGCCACGACCTCTCCTTGGAGTCGCGACCTCCTCTTTTTGTCGTTTTGTCGCAACCTTCCTCTGAGGCTGCGACCTCCTCCTTTTTCGTTTTGCCGTGACCTCCTTTAGTCGGGACCACCCTGTGGTCTTTTTGTAAAGATCACCCTTCTTGGTATTTTTGCAAAAACCACCCTCTGGTCAAGACCACCCCTTGTGGTCACAACCTCTGGTCTTTTTGCAAAGACCACCCCCTGGTCTTTTTGCAAAGACCACCTTTGCGGGTCAGGCCTCCCTTGACCTCTGCGAGACCTCCTCAAGGTCTTCGCAGGACCTCCCTCTTGAGCTTTGACTGGCCCCATTTGCCAGTCACACTCACTTTCTTTTTCTTTTGACCCTGTCCTTGGCGCTCGAAAGTCTTCGTGCATTTAATGCCGATTGACTCGCATTAAATGATGTCACTTTTTGCAGCACCTGTTCTTTCTCTTGTCTCTTCTTTTACCTGCTCCTATCTTTTACTTCACCTAACCCTTGAACATGTATGCCTTTGGAACTCCTAGCAGCCCTAGCCTTATAAGCTTGAGCAGCCCTTCATCTTTACCTTTTTCCTCATTTCTAGTTCTCTTGCTCTTCCGACCAGCTCTTGGACCTCGTCCCAAGCTATTGGTTCTTCTTGAGCAGCCCCTTGGACCTCCTCCAAACCGTTGAAGCTTCTCTGCTGGTTTTATTTTGGTGTTTCATTGGAGTTCATTTGGATCTTACTTGAGCTTTATTTGAGTTGCTCTATTTTCTCCCATGTAGATTGTGAAGGCACTGAGGAGCCCGAGTTCTTGGAAGAGGAAGACACCCAAGCTTTTGAGCAAGGCAAGTTACACCCTTGACCATGTTGCACCCATTACTTCAAATTACTTATGTCTATTTCAAATGTTACTGTATGCCTATTTTTAACTATTTCAATACATGTCTTTAAATTCATAGCTATGCCTAAATCCTTTGTAAGGCCCATATTGACATTGATCTAAATCTGTTGTCACCCTAGATAAAACCTGGTTGATGCAATAGTGTGAACTAGGACCTCTTGAAAAATGTATGCTTAGACATGCTAAGACTAAAATCTTATTTTGGGAAGTTTTACTGCCAAATGACCAATGTTGTCTTAAATGTTTTAAAAGCTGAGCCATGACATTGGGTTGTCATGGAGGGTTGTAAATGTGTTTGAAAACCAAAGAAAAGGAAAATGGATTTGGACTTGGGCGAATTGGTTTGTTGGCTGGTGCATGTTTATGCACGGGTTCAACCTGGGTAAGGTTGAGGCCCAGGGTTCGTGGTGGTCGCCCAGGTCAGTTAAGGACCGATCTGAGAGTTGCATCTTACTAGCCACCCCGTGCAACTACATGTCTTGAGTGGGCAGGACCTGGCCAATTAATTTGTAACGTTCCAATGTAGCCGTTTCTTCTGATGCGGTGGGTTGTCATGTTACAGCTATGTAAGTCCCACCTAGCGCAAGAGGGGGCCCAAATCCTGTGGGTTTCTATCCAAAGGAGGCGAAACCTTAGCGAGGAAGGGCTACGATGGAATGGAGCATTACAAAGGCCTTGTGGTAATCCCTTAGTCGCACACCTTCAGAAGTGTGTGAGCGGACAATATAAGTGGATTATCTCATGTGGGTAAAGCTGTACACCTCTGCAGAGTGTAAATCTATTCGAATAGTCGTGTCCACAGTTATGAACATGCTAGCAAAGCCACTCAAAGTTAGATCTCAGTTTTGTTTCAAAATGGATTGTCAAATGGTTTTGGATCTCTATCCAAATGGGTTCGGTAGGGAGCCATGTGATAGGAGGGTATCCTTCACCATCTTATTGATGAATGTTATCCAACTGTAAAACGAGATTTTGAAAATGAATTTTAATTTTTGTTACATTCTTTGGAACTTATTACTTGTATTTGGAAAGAAACATGGCTTTATGCAACGCAACCATATAAGCTCTCCTTTGTGATATCCATGTATGCATATCATTATGTTATTTAACGGGTGTGACTTGCGAGCACGGTTGTTGTGCTCACTCTTGCTTGATTAAATAATTAAGCAAGAGAGGACTTCTATGATGATGATAAGGAGGACCAGATCAGCTAGGCCGCGATCTCCAGCCAATTGCCTGTGGTGTATTGGATGGACTTGACCTTTTGCCCGTTGTGTATTTTGCTTTGCTGGCTTGTAAGCAAAACCTTGTAATCAACCCTTTTGTTGTTAATAAAGTTTACGTTGATGTATGTTGCCACTTGTGTATGCTGTGTGAACTAGCCATTGATCCTTGGGACTGATTCAGATCATAGAGGGCTTGAGACTTTTCCAAGTCCCATGACCTCCCTCGGGTAGTGGTCATGGCGCTTGGGGATGTCTTAGGTCTCAAGACCACCTCGGGTCAGGACTCCAGACCTCTAGGTGGTCATGCCAGACCTCTTGGGTGGTCCTAGAGGTCCTCTCGAGTGATCCTGCAGGACTTCTTGGGAGGTCCTGGTGGACTTTCTAGGAGACCTTGGAGGACCTCTCGGGTGCCCCAGGTCAGGTCATTACAGTGAAGTCTTTGAATTTTCATTGTTCCATTTTGAGCTTAATGTCCTTAATCTTAGGATCATTTGGCTGGGTAGCATGAATGTGCTTTTTCAAGGTAGACTGCACTTCCAAACTGGCCACAAATCCTTAAGATACAACTTCCAACTTTAACTTCTGGAATTCCTCATGGAGTTCTGAGCAATTGTCTTTTACTTCCAAAGCATTGTAGTAGCTTTTGCAACGACATTGGCCTTACCGGGATGGTAGTGGATTCCAAGATTTTAATCTTTTATTAACTCCAACCATCTTCTCTGCCTCATGTTTAGGTCAAACTGAGTGAAAATATACTTCAAACTCTTATGATCTGTATATACCTCACAGCTAATTCTAGATCATGGGTAGGGTAATTCTCCTCATGATGTCTTAATTGCCTTGACGCAAAAGCAACAACTCTCCCTTCTTGCATCAGGACGCATCCTAATCCTTGACGTGAGGTATCACAATAAATATCAAAATCTTTCCGAATATCTGGCAAAATTAGCACTAGTGCTGATGTCAAATGTTTCTTCAGTTCTTGAAAACTTTCCTCACAAGCTGGAGTCCAAGTGAATTTTTTCTCCTTTTTCAACTATTGCGTAAGAGGCTTGGAAATCGTCGAGAATCCTTCGATGAAACGGTGATAATATTCTGCCATTCCGAAGAAACTGTGAATCTGAGTTACTGTCTTGGGTTGCTCCCAATATAACACTGCTTTCACTTTGCTAGGGCCAACTTCTACTCCTTCAGTTGTCATCACATGCCCAAGGAAATCGACTTCCTCTTTACAGAAATCACACTTGCTGAACTTAGCATACAGCTGATGCTCTCTAAGTTTTTCAATATTATTCTCAAATGCTCAGCATGTTCTTCTTCTGTCTTGGAATAAACCAAAATATCATTAATGAACACTACCATAAACTTGTCCAAATACTCCATGAATACTTTATTCATCATGTTCATGAAATATGTAGGGGCATTAGTCAGACCAAAGGACATGACTAAGATCTTATAATGTTCATACCTCGTAGAGAAAGCGGTCTTCGGTATATCCTTGGGGCAAATTTTTAACTGATGGTATCCTGATAGTAGATAATCTTTGAGAACACTCCGGCTCCTTTCATCTGATCAAACAAATCATCAATTCAGGGCAGTGGATAGTTGTTCTTGATGGTGACTTCATTAAAAGCACGATAATAAATGCACATTCTCATGCTTCCATCCTTTCTTTAACAAATAAAACTGGCGCTCCCCACGGCGACGAACTAGGTCACATGTAACCTTTCTCAATAAGTTCTTCAATCTGCTTCTTCATTTCTACTAACTCATCGGCTGGCGATAAAATCGGTGTTGTTCCTAGCACGAGATCAATGACGAACTCGATGTCGCGATCGGGCGGCATTCCTAGCAAATCTTCTGGAAACACATCTAGATATTCTCTGACAATGGACACATCCTCCAAAGAAATGATCTTCACGCTGTTGATTAATAGATATCCATCATGCACTGAGGTGGCTAGAAATTCCACCTTCTTTCCATTGGTGCCTTCGATTGTTACGGCTCTTCGGCCACAATCTAGCACAACTTTGTGCTTTGATAACCAATTCATGCCAAGGATGACATCTAAGGTTTGGGTGTCTAAGATAATGAGGTTGGCTAGAAACTCAACTCTAGCTATGAGTAAATTAGCTCCTAAACATCCCATTTTAGAACTTAACTATGCTCTAGGCAATTGGACTAACAGAGTATATGTAAGATGCATAACTTCCATATTGTTCTTGGTTGCAAAAACTCATGAAACAAACGAATACGAAGCTCCGAAATTAAACAAAACTGATGCAAGTACTGAGTTAACCAAAAACTTACCTAATATGATGTTAGGTGCTTCCTGGGCTCCTTCCAAGGTGACATGGTTAACACGGCCTCTAACCATAGATTGTGGTGCTCCTTCGGCTTGACCGACGACTTGAAGTGCTCCTCGGTTGATGATTGGTGCTGGAGTCTTGGCTGGTGTGGTACCAAGGTTGAAGCAGACCAGAGTCATGGTTCCCTTCTAACGGCAATTATTAGAGAAATACCCTAGCTCTTGGTAGGTATAACAAAGTCTCGGTCCATTCTGCTAGTTGCCTCCTGGATTGGGGTTGATTGGGGCAAGGTTATGAAAGTTCTGAGCAGCTGGACGAGGTGCTGAAGTGGGTGTAGGTGTTCTGAATGTGTTCTGTGGTGGAACATGAGTGAACTACTGGGGGACCATTCTCATTCTCTGCTGAGACTTGTGGCTTACTTGCTGAGCCATTCTGCGCTTACAGTTGTCCTCCAACTCTTTGTGCTTATCCTCAAGGATTAAAGCTTTATTGACAAGCCCTTGGAAATCTAGAAATGTGCGAGCAATCAGACTGACTTGTAGTCCAGTATTTAGTCCCATCAGAAAATGACTTTGACGAGCCTTGTCAGTGGCGACATCTTCCACGGCATAGCAGTCAAGCTAAGAGAATTTGTTGAGGTAGTCAGTCACAGACATGCCTCCTTGCTTGAGCGCACGAAATTCATCCTTCTTCAGATCAATAATTTCTTCTAGCACATGATACTAGTGAAAAGCTGTTGAAAACTCTTCCCAAGGAATATTCTATGGCGTCTCATGTGCGACACAAATGTTTTCCCACCATTCAATGGTAATGCCCTCCATTTGGAGAGTGGCATAGAGAACCTTCTCATAGTCACTGCATTGGGTGATTAGCAGCTTCCCTTCAATGACACGAAGCCAATCACCAGCTTTCACTGTTGACACAAGCCCAGAAAAAGTTGGTGGACGAGTCCTCATGAACACTACTAGTTTGGATGGTCCATGATGACTATGAGTAGCTGGTGCTCCATTGTTGTTGTTGTTCTAATTATTGTTCATATTTTGCATCTGGTTCATCATCGTGTACATCATTTGTGTCTGAGCTGCCATGAATGCTCCAAAATTCTGCAAATCAATTGGGGGTCTTGCAGCAGAATTGCTTCTGTGGGTGTTTGCTCATTTTCTTCTGACCCAGGGGTTCCTGATCCACTAACGGCAGCATGATGAGTCTGAATCATCTGCGAAGCTCCACGGGTTAGATAAGATAGCGAGCACAAGATAAGTTAAGAACTAATCAAGGGGTAGATTAAACCCAACAAATATAGCACAAGGAAATAAGCTGAAATACTTATATTAATAGGGGTCTTAGCATGGCTGCAACAAATGCATAAGGGCCTTTTTAGCTCATACTCGCACACAAGAAAACAAACGCAAACCTAACACACAAACTATTGTCCAAGGGACGACACTCTTACACTTAAACGGACGCGGCTCGAGCACACTGAGCCTCGACTGACTTAACCTAAACCTGAGCAAACTTAGTTCCTGAAGTAACCTCCATAGCCACAACGGTGCTCCCACCTGCTGTAGACCTGGAAGTGCGTAGGCATCCTCGCAAACTGGTCCGGATGCCCCGGGACTAGTGCAATAGGAGCAGGAGGCTCGGGTGCAGGCATGACCGGCTCCTCAGCCTCTTCCGGATCATCCCCCTCTTCAGGGTCTTCCTCTGGATCTTGTGGATATCATGGGAATATACTCATGATCTTAGGATAATGTTATAATTGGCAATGGCGTTAAAGGTTTGTCGAATTGTGCGTTTTCGGCGAAGTCAAATGTGTTGCTGAATGTGTGGTCAAACCAACAGATCGAGAGCGATTAGATCGCTCGGTGTAATCTAACCGCCAATGAATGGCACCGACGGACTTGAGCAATTTTTTGGCCATTTTGGAGATTTGGCTTTGGGAGAGGTCAAGTTCATGGACTTCAGTGCATATGTGTTGCATGATACATGTTTTCACTAACGTGGGTCAAGTTGTGAAGAATTTGTTCCCGACATCGATTTCTTTGTCTATTGTTGTGTAGGATGCTTGGAGGTCAACGACGGTCAACGGCGAGGATGATCGGGACTAAGCTTGGAGAGCTAACGTCCAGAACGATCGAGGATGCCGGGTGAGGTGAATGGATTCAAGCATGGATTCCTACCTTTTTCAGTTTGTGTGTGGGCTTAACGGGAGCCTATTAGGGTTTACTCTTCTAGAAGCTAGGTCTCCACAATAAATAGGGGTGGCTGTTGTCCAGCACCCTTAAGCACTTCATTTTGAAAAACCCTAGTTTTGGTTTTAGGGGCTTAGAGAGGAAAGTGGAGGTTTAGGGTTCTAGAGAGATGAGTTGACGGTGTGCTCATGGATTGAGCTCTTATCCTCTTGGGTCAAGTGGCTATAAACCCTCTCAATCTCAAATCAATATATGCATGATTTCCCAAAGTTGAGTCTCTTTGTGTTCCTTCTTTCTATTTGGTGATTTTGGGTCATTATTTGATCCGCAAGATTACTCTTTGTTTCTTGATGTGATTTTGCTTGCTGTGATATGTGGGAACACATCTAAGATCATCTTGATCATCAATCACCCACGAGCAAGTCTTTAGATCATATTTCGATTTTGACTCGGTTTTGGAGCACTCTTCGTTCAAACTGAAAAAGGTAGGAAATTTGGCATGGATCTTCATGATCCTTGATTGGAATAGGTTCCTAATATCTTAAAGAAGGTGTGTCTCATGTTTGGTGGAGTTTGGTCGTGTAGATCAAAGTTAGATCGATTTGAGTTTCGGTTTTCGGGCTGTCTGTTCTGTTCATCGTGCAGCCGGTCATACCGAAATTTATACACCGGTCAGACTGGACCCCAGTCAGACCGCACCTAAGCCATCAGTCAGACTACGCTTCGGCTAGACCGCGCCACATACGTCGGTCAGACCGCTCTCGAGGATTTTGATCTCCAATTTTGGTCTTTTGCTTGGGGTTTTGATTTGGGTTCAACACAAGTCCTCTACAGTACTTGTATGTTGATCTTCATAGCTTCTATAGCTAATGGAGTGATATTTGTGTTGAATCTAATCAAGGTGAAAAATTAGGCGTGCTCCTATTCACCCCCCCTCTAGGCGCCTTTTCGGTCCTACAAGTGGTATCAGAGCCCGGTTAGCTCTTCTCATAAATCTTAACCGATCTGAGGAGCCATGGCATCTGACTAGTATTCAACCAAGCCACATGTGTTTGATGGAGTCGATTTTTCTTACTAGAAGGCTCGCATGCATGCCTACATTGAGGCTCAAGGGCACACAATTTGGCTTAAGGTTAAAAATCCTTATGTTGTACCAGCCAATGACGATGTGATCACTCCAGATGTAGAGGCAAATAGCAAGGCTCAAAACTGCTTGATTCAAGGGCTTAGTTGATCTGAGTTTGAGCATGTTGCTCATTTGAGGTCTGCTCATGAGATCCGGAAGTCCCTCTATGATTTCCACAAGAGCTTTACTGCGATCAAGGAAGTGAGATAGAACCAACTCAAGAAAGAATACTCAAAGATCGAACAAAGGCCTAGTGAATCTTTGGATGAGTTGTGGGGAAGATTCTCAAAAGTCCTTCATGACTTACGTGCTGTGGATCTTGTGTTCACTGAATCTGAAAATGCACGTCAGCTCTTGGGTACTCTTGATGTGAAAGTCTAGGGGATGAAAATCACTTCCATTAATGACAACACTGTCATGAGTGAGCTTACTATGGATAAGCTCTACTCGAGGTTGAAGATGCATAAGATTGACTTCATCTTGCGTCTCCCCAAGACAGAGTCGATGGCTTTAGTGGTTGACCCATCTAAGGGTAGTTCTTCTGATTCTTTGGATTTTGGCTCATCTGGGTTTTCACTGTCCACTTTACACTTTTTGAGCGATGAGCAGCTAGAGAAGCTACCTGAGGACGACTTAGCCCTCCTATCCACAAAATTCACGAGAGCCTACAACAAGGTAAGGAGCAGAAGAAGAGGTGGCCCTGTCACCTGCTCTGAGTGTGGTGAGCCAAACCACATTCGGGCTAAATGCCCCAAGGTGAAGGGCAAGGAGGAGAAGGACTTTTGGAGGCGTCCTCAAGCTCGGGATGCGAAAGCCAAGAAGCCCAACTACAGGAAGTTCGTCAACTGGGTCCTTGCCACTCTTGAGAATGTTGATATGAGCGATGTGGATTCGGGGACAGAGGACGATGATGATGATTTCCATGGCAAGAAGAAGGCCCAGGACTTTACCGACATGTGCTTCATGGCCAAGAACATCAACGACATCGACTCCTCTAACGACGATGAGCTTTTCAGCGATCCCGATGAGGTATGCCCCTCACTAGATGAGATGAAACGTGCTCTGGTTGTTGCTGAACAAAATCTGAAAAGGCAAGCTAAAATGATTAAGAAACAAGATATCATGATTGACAACTTAAACCTAGAAGTGGTTAGGCTCAAATCCATTAATCCTGCTAATGATTGTGATTCTTGCTCTAGCTTGCATGATGAATTGACCAAACTAAAATATGTTCATTCCTCTATTGTAAATCAACTTAAAGATGCTCTAGATAAACTAGAATCTCTCAAATCTAGTCTTGCTTGCATGGATGCTATTGCTCTAGATGTGACTGCTATAGATGCTATTCCTTCATCCTGCTCAAGTTGTGCTTTGCTTGTAACAGCCCCAAAATCCTTAAGTTGGATTAGCTATGCATCTACTGTGCATTTATGAAATTTTGGACCTTTTTAAAATTTTTCGTTGCAAAACATATAGGTTACAACTTGGTTTTCCAAAACCTAGAAATGAAATTTCTAAAACAAAAATAAAAGTTTGTCAAGAATTTGAAAACTTAGTTCAGAGTAGGGCATAAAACCCTATGTTGAAAGTACTTTGAATTTGAAGACTAGAGTTTAAACCTAGTAATGCAATACTCCTTCTCCCATTCAAAAGCCTAATTTGAAATTGAAGCAAAACTAAAAAGGTTTCAAATGTAGGCATGTTATTTCGGAATTCAAATTAAAAACAATAAAACCTCATAGGCTCCTAAATTGCTTGAGGTATTTTTAAAAGAATTCTCAAATTCTAATTTACCAATATAATTTCTTAATTTCAGAAAATGCAAACTAAATATTATTTTGAAAGTATAGTAGGACCCATAGCTAGGAATATTTTAGCGGAGTTCTACATGCTCTGGTCTGCCTATTGAATTTTTCTAGAAATTTTGGAGATTATTTGATTTCCTGTCAATTTGCATGCTCAATATGAATTTGAATTGAAAATACAAACCTATGAGTTAAATAAAACAAAGTGACATAAAAGGGTGATAAATAAAACTCCCAAACTTATCCTGATTATACTGAACCTAAAATGAGAATTTAACTCAAGCATGTTTTGAAAGTTTCCTCACATCAATTAATAAAATTAAATTTCAATTAATAAAACTACATGCAAGCTGAAACTTGAAAGATTTTTTTAGGACAATTTAAGGCATGAAAAATACTAGAAAACTTACATTAGGATTTGTTCTAGTTCAGGATCCTCCCTTAAAAATTTCATGATTTTTGGAGCTAATCATCTATCTCTAAAAATCCCTAAACCTTCAGCCTTTTTGTTTTAGCATCAGTCAACGCTCGGTTTGACTCGGTCCGCTTCAACCCTTGTGTAACAGCCCAAAATTCTGTTACCAAATTAAAATTAATAAAATTATTATTTTATTGGATTTTCTGAAATTTGAAAGAGTTTGATTGCTTTATTTGAATTTCTAAGGTTTTAAAAGTCAAAAGTAAAATTTATTAAAGTTTTTGAAGTTTTATTTGAGTTAAAGTTGAAAAAAAAATAAAAATTAAATTAATTTCTGGAATTTTAAAAGCTTTTCCCTAAATATTTTTAAAACCAAAATAAATTATGTGCAAAAACTATTACCAATCATAAGTTGGAATTATTTTTATTAAGTTCAAAATAATTCTAGGAATCTTTGAGAATTTTTCTAGAATTTTTTTTGGACTCTATTTGCTATATTCTAAAAATATTTGATTTATTGCTTAATCTTTATTTCGAAAATAAATATATATAAAAGGGTCGGACCAGTCCAACATACGATTGACTGTTCGACCGTCTGGTCACCGGAACAAAGATGATTCAAAAAATATTTTTCTAACGCACAGTGCTCTTCCCATCGGGTCACCCATCCCCTAATTTGCACCCGTGCGTGGCACGCTTAACACCAGCAAAGCAATGCACTGCCATGCTTCCCTTTTACCTTTCTTTATATATAACATTCCTTTTATTCTTTTCTATACTCATTTCTCTCTCCTTTCTTCTTCCGCCTCACGAACCATTTCTTCTCTCTGGCGTTTTCTTCTAAACTGAACACAACCATGGTAGCCATGACCGAGCTCCCTCCATGCCGACCTCGCCGGCGCCCTCGCCACCTCCGCCACTTGGCCACGGCCGCTTCTCATCACGGTCATCTCCACCACCGCGCCATCTCCCTTTTTTCTCTCCTTGCCGCCCAGAGTCAAAAACAAGTAGTCCACCATTGTCGCCGAGCCGAGCTCAAGAACGCCACCTCAACCACTCCACGAGACCAGCAGACGACGACACACGACCGACGCCCCAACCGCCTCCTCCCCACTCTCTCTTCAGGCGCACGATTTACCACGCCCCGCTAACTGCCGCCAGACGCTCGCCACGATCTCCCACGTCGCCTCGCCGCCCCGGTGCCCCTTGGCTCCTATAAAAGGAAGCCACTTGCGCCCCTTTCCTCACTCAACCCAACACCGCCACCCATTCCTCCCCTCTCCTCGTGAGCTCGCCGGAATTCGAGTTTTTGTTGCCGTCGGCCGCAAGCGACGCCACCGCCTCTAGCGTAGCCTCCGCTGGGTCTCCTACACCCTCGTCACCACCGCCGGCTTCGCGACGTCATTCTCTACGCGGTGCTTCCTTCCTCTTCGCCGGAACCTCACCGGAGCGCCGCCACCACCGTGCACCTCCATGAGCACCACCACCGGTGAACTTGTGACATCGCCGCCGCCACCGCCGGCCGCTTCTCGCCGCGCCGCCAACTCCTACGGCATCGTCGCAAGGTGAGCAACCCATTTATGCCATTCGTCGGCCACCCCTCCCTCTCTCTCACCGGTGCCATCCATTTTTTTTCTCCATAGCCGAAGCTGCAGTTTGTTGCTGTTCGGATTTACAAAGATGATGAACAGTGCACTTCCAACACATCTCTCCTCTGTTCTCTCTCCTCGGTCACTCATTTCCTGAGCTGACTATGTCGCCGCGTGCCCCTTGGCTTCCTCTTCATATTCCTGGAATTCGGCCCTCAATCTCGCCACAAACAAAAATTTTCCGCAAACAATCCAACTACCTTCTTTCGCTATTTTCGGTGCCGTTTTTTATTTCCCGATAACATCGTCCACGCTATTAGCTTCGCCTCGCAACGTTCTACATAGTGCTCCCTTCTTTTTCCCTAAAACACCCTCGGCTCATCGGCGCTACTATTCCTCCCACACTATTTTGCGCGCTGCCGCAGCACCGAACCTTCGCCAACGACGCGACCACCACCATTAGGTCCGTCTCGCTCCCAGGATTCCATTTTTGTGGTTCACCAGCCGCCTCTCCTTTCCTTTCGCTAGTGTCGCCATTTCTCTACGTGATGTACTTTTGTTGAAGCTTGCTCACTGTTCACGTTGCATGGCAAGCAACAGTGCCATGCAAACTAGTCCATCATGCATGCACATGCATCTCATTTTTGAGAAATTATTTTCTACAATTTCGTTTGTTCTCATGTGAACTCCAAATCCAACGATTCTTTCTCCTAAATTCATTCTCTACTTCCAATATTTATTTTGTAATTTTTGGATTTTATTTGGATTTTGTTTGAATTCGGCTTATTTCGCGTATAGATTTCGACGACTTCGGAGAGTCAGATTTCGACGCTGTTTGAAAGCAACCGATAAAGCAAGGCAAGTTATACCCTTGACCATATTGCTCCCAGTATTTTAAAGTTATTTAATTCAGTTTTTTAAAATTATTATTGCATGCATACTTTTAATCAATTATTTTAATGCCCTGTTTAAATGCTTAGTTATTCCAATACCTTTGGTATGGCCAATTTGATTATTGATTGTCTTGCCCTTGTCACCATTAGCTAAATTATTATGAAAAATATTCACATGCTTAGCAAATGCTTAGACCATGATTTTGATTTTGGGAGGATTTAGCCAAATCATTACAAAATTGTTTAAAATTGGACCTATGGTATTGTTTTACCATAGAGTTATTGTAAATGTGGTTTTTATTAAAATAAAATTAAAAATGGTTTGGACTTGGGCAAAATGGTTGAATGGTGGGTGCAGGTTTATGCACGGGTTTAATCTGGTTAGGATTAAAGCCCAGGGTTTGATTTGAAAGGAGCCCAAGTCAATTAAGACCAGCCTTTGAGCGTTCCTTTGCTATGCCTTACCGTACCACCACATGTCCTGTATGGGCAGGACCTGGCTTAATAATTTGGGACACCTCATAGATATTCGTGCCATGTTGTATGTGTGGGTGTTGGTTAGACAGTAGTCCCACCTGGCGCAAGAGGGGGCTCCCGGAGGATGGTTAGTCCAATGGAAGCGAAACCTTAGCGGGCATGAGTACTTTGGGGTAGATCATTGTAATGGTCTTGTGATAATTGCTTTGTCACACGCCTTAGGAAGCGTGGATTGGCCGACACAAAGAGCATATTATCTCATGTGGGTAAAGCTGTACAAACTCTACAGAGTAGAAACTATTCGAATAGCCGCGTCCGCGGTCATGGACATGCTAGCAAAGCCACTTTGAGTTAGACTTGTTTTTGGTTTCAAAATAGTTTCAACAGATGATTTTGGATGGATAATCCTTGTGGAAAAATTGGGCGGTTAGCCATGTGATAGGAGGGTATCCTTCACCATTCAAATATGGAGGTTATCCACACTATAAAACTGTCATTTAAAATTTTGATTTTAGATATAGTATAAAAATGGCCTTGGAAATTAATATGATTATTTAAAATTAAAAATGCTGTTTTATGCAAATAAACCCTGCCAATACCCCTTGTTTACCTTATGCATGCATTCAACCTGTTACTTGAAGGGTGTAACTTGCGAGCACGGTAGTTGTGCTCATACTTGCTTTATGCAAACAAATTTCAGAGGAGAAGGACTTCGCTACTAGTGTGGATCTTGACGACTAGGCCGCTACCCCTACCGATTGTTCGTGGCGATTAATCGACTCTACTACGTCTTCTTCGTCTTCCGCTGTGTTCTTTATTGTTGGCTTGTAAGCCTCCTTTGTAATAAACTCTGAATAATTATTAATAAAGTGTGTGATATGTTTTGATTATCACTTTTGTTTGACTGTGTACACTGGAAATCCTGGACTAGTGTATGAACACAGAGGGTTCAGGATCTTTCGTTCTCTGGTCCGACACCTTGGCCCAACCGAACCAGATCGGACCCACCCCTTTTCTCTTCGGCTGACTAGCCGGGCCCGTAGCCTAGCCTTTCTCCTCCACGCGCTCCACCTTCTCTGCCGAGTGTGCGCATGGGCGCCACGCCGCCTGGCCTCCCCTGTCTTCCCCCCGTCAGTGCTGTGGAGCCACCGCTGAAGGCGCCCAGTCCGCAGCTGCTAGCAACCAACGCCGTCGCTCTGCTCTCCGTTCACGCCGAGAAATCGCGGGAAGACGCCATGACCGAGAAGAAATGGAGCTCGGGTTCTCGCGAGGAACTCCACCCGTCTCGCCCCTATTTAGGCCGCTCCCGAGCCCACTTCACCTCTTTTCATCTCCCCTCTCCATCCTTACTCTTCCTCCCAGCTCAATTCGAGCTCCAGTGCCAAGCCGCTAAACCGCTGCACTGCCTCCTCGCCGCTCCGGCAGCTCCGGTGATCCCTAACCACCCATGACCGCGTCATGGCACGCCTTGCATCACAAGGAAGTGTTCCCCTCCATCAATTTTGAGTTGGCGCAACCGGAGCCATGTGCAACCGGCGTCTTCTCCAACTCTGACCGCAACCGCCGTTCCCATCGCTGTGCCCCCTTCGGCGAACCTCCTTCCGATTCTCCTCTCCGTGAGCATCCTCTAGTCCCCCTTAACCCCTCCCTACCACTCATTTGTGCTCTTTTCTTGTAATGACCTCAAATTTTAATAAAAAAGAATAAGATGTTGTTCATAGCATCACTGTTCATTTTGGCAAATTAGACAACATGTTACAATCTAATTTCCCCAAATTCTAACTAAAAACTCCATCATGACCAAAGCCTTCAAAAGGAAATACCACTTAATGTTGGTATTAAGACCGGGAAGTATTTTATTTAAAAGCCAGATGAATTATTATGGCCAAAAAAATATATATAGTTTTTGTTGAATTTTTAGAAATTATTTTGATTTTAAGAAAAATATTTGTCTTTAAATAAAACCTATTCGGCCTAAATGAATTATTTATGTATTTCAAAATGAGAAACAGTGGTTTCAAAATTTTATTTGGGGAATATACCATCCTAGTAGCAGTTCTGCAAAATTTCGTAATTTTACAAATTTATTTGCTATTTTTAAAGTCCCGGTCAAAGCTTTTGAAATTTTGGAATGGGTTGGTCAACCTCCCACTTAAACCCAACTCGCATCAGAGCGACTCAACACACTTGAGTCCAACCCGGTCTTGAAGTGGCTCGGCCCTGTCACGTTACGCGCGCGACTCCAACCTCCAGCGAAATCGGGCCGTCCATTTTCTCACGTACGGGAAAGGATTGGGGAAGCTGTGCGTTGTACGCGTCCACGCGCCTCGATCCTCACCGTCCAATCCCCATCTAACCGCATCCAACCATACCTAACCACGGTCTTTGGAGACCCTAGCACGCCTCCGACATGTGACCGTGGATCTCAATGGACGGACCAGATGTAATGGGCCGTTCGGACCACTCCGATCCATCTCGAGATCTTAGCCGTTGAATTCTCCACGGACGGGCCAGATCTAATGGGCTGTTCAGACCATCCTAACACCCACGTGATCTCCACCGTTGGATTTTAATCCTACGGCATCGCATTTCATTCCTATCAGTAAAATCCTCTTCAGAAGCGGTCATCGTTGGATCTTCAATGAAGCGCCCAGATCTATTGTGCCGTTCGGACCGTCCGAATGCACCGTGAGATCTGAGCAATCGGATTTTAATCGGACCGTTAAGAAGGGCTGTGACGTTCGGACCACCCGGACCTCCCCTCAATCGTAGCCGTTCAATGGGGATCACACGGCCCATATTACTTGATACCGGTTCAGTGTGTTTTGGCCATCTCATCACAACCGTTCTTTTCTAATTGGACGGTGGCTATACCTTGAGGCTTGCTGCGTGCTATGCATGGTCAGGACTACTACGGGACCCGCGTGTCGATGGCGATTCTTTCCTCCTCTCTCGTTTTTACGCTGTCGCCGACATTCTCACGGAGCAAAGGGCTATGTATAGGAATATACGATATCCCTTTGATATTTAGCCCTAGATGCCACCTCATCACTCTAGAAATTTCTCGCTTGATCCGGGAGCTCTACCACTATATAAACCCCACTGCCTACCCTCCGCCATTGTTGACCGAGAGGAGTTCCTTAGCTTTGCCTTCCTTCCCAAAGGAAGCTCTCTTGCTCTCACCCTTGTTCAACTTTAAGCATGCCTAATCTCATGATAATGTGGATTTTGGGCATCTTTGCGTGGTTGACCTTAGGGTTTTTCCTCTCTGCTCACTTCACCTGGAGCGCCTTCCGTGAAACCTCCTCCGGTAAGATAGATTCCATCATTTCCTATCAAGAACACATATGATGGTCTTTAGAGTTTAAGTTCCATCATTTTCATTTTGGTCAGACCAAAGAAAAGGACTTGGATCTTTGCTGTTTGACCTAGACCTTGATTTCATCTTCTCCAACCCTAGCTTGTAAGTTTAGATCTTGCCTCCTGTCGTCTTGAGCTCTCTAAGGACATCATTGGCTCACATGAATCACTCACATGCTCATGTGATGCTTCCAACTTCTTTAAACTGAAAAAGTTGTTTTTATAACTTTTCGGTCTTTCATATCGTTTTCAAGAATTAGGGTTTCTCTTGTCAACATACTAGCTTATTTAGGTCCTAGGTAAACCCTAGTATCATTAGTAGACCTCCTTTTGGTTATTTAGAGCACTGGAGCATTTATTAATGCAACCCTCCCCCTCTCGTTAGTTTCGCTTGCTCAACCGACAAAAGTCCACTCTGCCTTTTCTTTCCGTGAACCAAGCATTTTAGGGTTAGCAATAAAAGATGGAGATATTAAGTACTCCCTAGATAGCTGTAACTCCCTTTAAAGTCTTTGTCTTGGGTAGTTCTCCACACCAACCGAAACTGGTAAATAGAGGCTTGCTGTTTTTATTGTTGTTGGTCAAACCGACAACATAGACAAAGAAGAGTCCAAATTCTTAAATTCCTATTAATAGTTACTAAATGATTAGCTAGGTCACAGCACTAGCTTTAGTACACTTAGCTCCAGCACCATATTTCATTTATATGATATTTAGCTAGGTAATTAATTTAATTGTAAGTTGTCCTGTTCCAGTTTCAAAAATCGATTAATCGTAGTTCAATCTGAACTTTAAACCGTAATAGATAGAATTAGCAAGAGTTAGTTAAAGTTTACTATTCTTAATTAAATTAGTGTACCTTAAGCATGTTGTTAATCATGCCTTAAGCCCTTGACCATACATTCTTTTTATGCATGTTATTCTCTGTTTTTCCTCTGTGTTTATTGGATCTTATTTTCTTTTAGATACTGGTTCTTCTGAGATTGTTGAGTCTTTTGTTGAGCCACAAGAACCTGAGCAAGAGGTTGTTTATTACTACCAAGGCAAGCTACCTCTCTGCACCATGTTGATCCTAATCTTTTGAACTGTAGATTTACAAAATACAGTGACACTGTTGCATGCAATCTTCTAAAAATTATTTGTGCTCTGTTCTTAGTTAGTTACAACCTGAACTTGTGGCTTACCTTAAATTTGGTCATACACTCAACCTAAGGTAGTCTGTGGTATTATAATATTTAGTTTTAAATTTTGCTTAGCCATGCAGTACATAGAACGGTAGTGTTTGGCAAGCTTATCTTGTCAAACCCGGGGAACAACAAATAAATTTTAATTCTTTTAATTCTTTGTTCGGTTTGTTTAAATCTGAAATGAATCTAAATCTTGTTGTTTAACTTATTTCAAATCTGGACAAGTGGATGCTAGTGATGGTGCCTTGTGCACGAGAATTGGGAAATGTGGATGTCTTGTCTGGATTGATTAAGGACTGAACTCTGACAATCTAATTCAAGCCCCAACGTACTTCCACACGCAGTGTATGGGCACTGTTTGGTTAAGTAAAGGGTTAATGCTATTGAGTTGGAAACAGGAGAGTAAGGACATGTGTATTGATTTCATATGGCATAGATGCTTAAGTCTTCGGGCCGTGTCGTATGCCATGTGGAGTTTATATCGATATTAGATGTTCTTAGAAGGGTGAGGGCGTAGATGTGTTCCATCGCATGTACGTACCTTCAGGGCCCCAACTGCGGTCTAATATGTGCAGTTATGCACGAGTTCGCATTTAATTGATTGGGTCGGCATTCCCGGCACAACATGTGGGCCCTGGTTGAATAGATGCTATCAGTCATTGCTTAAGCGGGATCAGTCGCACATGGGTATTCCAACTCAATAATGTCAACTTGTTGAAAAATACCAAATCTTAGTCTACCCGGCCGGCATACCAAAGGCAGTATGCTATCATTCCGGAGTCTTACGGGCTAACTAAGTCGTGTGGGTAAAGATGTACACCCCTGCAGGGTTAAAACTATTTGAATAGTCGTGTCCACGGTTACGGACGACACTTGAATTGATGTCACCTGTATAGATTTTGCTCTAAGTTTGGTTTTGGGAATTATTTCGGCATGATGGTGGTCATGCATGGTTTAGTTGTGATCTGTGACTTATTATTGTACTGTTTATGCTTATGCTCTCAATCGCTTACTGTTTTAGTCCAAATTGATTTATTAAAATGGCTTTGTCAAAACTTAGCAACTGTAGGTTAAGATGTATCGCTTTCTGCAAAATGAACCATTGTAACCCTTCTGTTGTTAACCTTATGCATGTAAAAATTCTATTCCTTTGTATAGGTTCTATCAAACACTTTCTTTTATTAGTTTGTGTAAGTCTTGCTGAGTACCTTCCGTACTCAAGGTTTATGACCTCTTGTTGCAGGGGAAGATGGTTATCTTTATGAGATGCCCGTTAGCGCCGATCAGGGTGACGCTAACGAGTGAAGCTAGTTCTAGTCTCCACGCAATAGCCTGCGGGATTGGGGCCATTGGTGGTTTTTGTCGTTTATTTTGCTTCCGCTGTTGATCTTTTGGTGATGACCAAAGTCATCTGTTACTGTAGCAAACTCGGTTACTGTAGCAACCGAACCCAGATGTAACCTGTAATGTATAATTATGTGAATGTATGACTTGTATGTGTATGATACAATGTTGTTTAAGGATATATGCGCAATAGTCACTAATCCTGGGAACTATTGCATGACATATATCCGGGAACCTGAATATGGGAATTGTTACTTGTTATTATTATGCTTCTAGTATGATTTTTAATGAGGGAATTACACTGTTCCTTAATTAAGAATTAAGCTACCAGTATAATTTTAATTCGGCACATTCCAATATTTGAGGGTCTTACAGTGTTGGTATCAGAGCATACGTTGCCTGTAGGTTAGAATTAGCATGGTCGTTATCCTTAGTGAGTCTTTGTGAAATTATTTTAACCTAATTAATTTCTAAAAGATCTAAGTATGCTATCTTTTACTTCTTATCTTCCTTAGTATCCATTCTTATCTAACATTCTGTTGATTTTCTAAGCTAAGTTTCTTACTTATCTTGTCTATTGTCTGTAGATGAGTGGCTGGTATTTGATTAAGGAGACTCAGGCCGAAGATGTGGACGGGTTTCCGGCCTTGCTTCGAGATATGATGTGGCGGGCCAATTTTACTTATCAGCCAGAGTATGCCATCTACCGTCGAGACCGAGGGCCTGGTATGGAAGAGTACCAAGCTATCATTAATGTGATCGCTGACGGTGGTGGGTAGTGTTCCATATCGCATCCATACACGCGCACCTCTCGAAGTCTATGGTCAGGCAGAAGTCGCGTGGGATGATGAGCCTCCTTCGTCATGATTTGACGAGCTGCCTCAACCACCCTATGTTCACTTCCCAAAACAAGGCCCTAGAGCGGATGCGAGCACGCTTGATGAGATTCGGTTTGAGAGGACCCCACGCACGCGAAGTTAGCGAGGTTGGTCCGTATATGGACCAAGTCCATCACCGCCTCGTGTACGAAGTTATGGGAAACCCGCCGCCGCTCGCGACGAGGCATAGGAGTATTTGAGGCTTGGTGTTGCCACGAACCGCGTTCCTCGTAACGTGCTTTATGGCAACAATGAGATCCCTCCAGCTGCTACTGCACCACCGGGGTTCCGACATCCAGAAGTGCCTGGGCTTGTTCCTATCCTTGGCCAGTGTCGTCAAGCCCGAATGTCCGCCGGTTTTCCTTGCACTCAGCGTCCTACATCCTTTGGGGGACATCATTTGCTGTTGGGTTCTCCTACGCGTCTCATCAGCCCTAGGGATCCCATAGATACGGGTTCACCTGAAGCTCATATGTTAAATGAGTTTCCGGTGAATTTTAACCGTAATGATTATACTTAGGTGCTGGATGATGTGTTCGGCATTAGCTGTGTAATAGCCTAGTAATTGTCCATTAAGTATTGTGTAATAGAATAGCCTATGTTCTGTAAAAATGTTGTGTGCCGACTTTTGCATTTTGGAACTTGGTGTTGTGGTTAGCCGACTAATAATAAAGTGGAGGCCGCACCTTTTGCTGTACCCGTGTGCATATGTTTTTGGAGTTAATTTGGCTGCATGTCATAACATAATGCATAATTCAGTCTAGTGCTTTCTTTCTTTTCTATCTCAGAATCTTGTATGTGTTCGCTCGAGTATATCCTTGTGATTTTGTTAACCATTATATGGCAACAGGATGACAGGACCAACTACTCGTGCACGAGCACAACAAGTGGAGAGGTTCTCCACCCCTGTTCCCTATACTCAGGGGGAGCAGGCTGACCCTTCCGGATCTCATGGTCCGCAAGGTGGTCGTAGGAAGAGGAACTTCCTCCACCACCCACTATGGCGGATGTGCTCATACAAATTGAGCGCAACCGAATGGATCAGACGCGCATATTGGAGCAAATTGCGCGCAATACTTCTACCACTCCACTAGCGGATAGGGCAGGAGTTCAGCATGGGCAGGGGAGTCTTGCTGATTTTCAGCGGACTAACCCGCCAGTGTTCTCCAGCTCCCAAGACCCAATGGAAGCGGAGGATTGGCTTCGGGAAATTGAAAAGAAGCTGTCCATTGCCCAATGCTCTGAAAGGGAGAAAGTCCTATATGCTAGCTACCAACTGACTGGACCGGCTAGCAATTGGTGGGACAATTATCTTGCCATCCAGCCCACAGGACATACCCCTACCTGGCTTGAGTTCATGGAGGCCTTTCGCGAGGCCCATATTCCTAAAGGAGTGATGATGCTCAAGCAGCAAGAATTTCTCGCTCTCAAGCAAGGGCGAAAATCAGTGACCGAGTACCTTCATGAATTCAATTTTCTTGCTCGGTACGCCCCGGACGATGTTTCGACTGACCTTCGTCGTCGGAACCGCTTTCATGAATGGTCTATCCGAAGAGCTGCAGTTGGCTTTGGCAGTACAAGATTTCAGAAATTTTCAACATCTTGTGGACAAAGCCATCATTGCTGAAACTAAGAGCAAGGCTCTAGAGGAGTCACGGAAGCGACAAAAGGTTACCCAATTTGCATCCAGTAGCCGCTCAGTAAGACCGCGTCTGTGGCAGCCTCAGTCTTTCCAGGCACCAGCTCCAGCCCCACCTAGGGCGCTGGTGTTTGCATTTCGTCCACCTGCACCCACGGTGGAGCACCCACGCCACCGCCGGCTCGTCGTGGCCAGCACGCTTCGGCCACCCGCCGCCTTTGTCAACCACATGGGTGAGTTCCTATCACCCCGCCGGTCCTCATGCTCCCCCTATTTGGACCCAACATCACCCCGTGCATCGCCGTGCCGTTTCTTCTGTAGGTCCGGCCGCCGCTCGTCACCTCCCGGCTGCCGCCGACTAGCTCCGGTCAAGACACCACCGTCTTTTGGTTCACCTCACCGCCCCGGTTCCATTTCAGCCCTCACCGCCGCCTCGCCGCCGCCCAACCGCCGGAAATGATCTAGGACCAGAGCCGCCGGCCACCTTCCCAGTACTGACCTCCCTGTTATTACCTCTGTGTTTCTCTCTCATTCTAAGAAGTAATCCCCATCTGAATTCAATTGCTTTTAGGTCTGTTGACCACTTGTTGGTTTACTCAAACTTATTTGACAAATGGATATTTGAATTCATGAGGAGATTAGTAGATAAAAATAGTAAAGTACTTTTGGATGAACTGATAACAGAGAAGGTGTGATGACAAGCTGTTTTGTCAGTAAGTAGCAAACTGGAAGTTGAGAGTAGAATAAGTTTAGTTATAGCTTTGTAGGTTAGAAAAACTTGTTGTAGGTGTATGATCTGGAAGCTGAAGTTAATCAGATTGGTCTTTGAGCTTATGACTTTGTTAAGGCAGTAGATAGAGTTTGTCTTAAGTCTTTTAGTCAGTTTGCTATTGCCTAACAGTAGTCTGAAGATTTTCATTTTTGTCAATAGGCTAGCATGACCAGTTCTGGTAGTTAGAATTGTAGTCGTTCTTTTAGCCTTTTTCACACTTAAGATTTCAGGGGCACACTTAGTTGAAAAACAAGTATGATTATGAAAATCAGAAACCAACAGAACAACCAACTCCTTTTTGTTGAATTAAAATCAATGCTAAGGACTGTGTTTAGTTTCCAGATCACCCAAAACTTGCTTAAAAATTGATTATATGAAGTTGTGTGAAGATCTGTTAACACCAATTTAACTTAGACAAATTGCATTATAAGAATACATGAACAGAGAGTGTTTAGATGAAACCTACTAATGACAGTGGGTGGTTGTCAATTCTGAAATCAGATCCTTAGAAGGTTTTTGCTCCATTTGAGCTTGGACCTTTAGCTAACACTAAAACTAACAGAGGCAAGCAAATCTGAAAAATAAGCATCTATGAATATCCTTAACAAACTGAGAATGCTTTGTTTTGGCAAAGAATTAATATGTTGGGAAATATTAAGGTTTATTCGTAATGAACAGTAGACCTAGCTTATGTTATAGAGTCAATTTCAGTAAAAGATAACTAATTCATTTTAACTCCAATTCGAGTGAAACCAATTTTATTGGTTTTCATTTTTAATGTACTTTAACTTGGCATAAGTTTGGAACATGTTACTGTTACAGAAAAATTCGGATTTAGAATTAATTTCAGGAATGAAGTGTCTTTACACTAGAACTTGAATTAACTTCAAAAATTCATAAGAAATTCATATGAACTCCATATGGGATGAATCCAGTTGGGTTGTTCCTAAAATGTTATTATCTTTCCATTTTTGTAGTTTTCATCTCCACTACTATTCTAGAAATTTTTGCCAAAACAGTAAAATTCAGACAAAGAGCTGAAATTTCAGCTTTTTCTTATTTTCCAATTTTCAAAAGACTATAACTCTCACATACGAACTACGAATTGAATAATTTTTGTTTTTAAATTCATATTAAATCATTCTATACCATCTGTGAAAATTTCATGATTTTTAGATGAATTTGCATTTTTGAGTAATTCGGTGTTATCCTTTCTTATTGGTTCTTTTCGATTCTTTCGCTAGGTTTCGATGATTCTATTGTATACGAGAGTGATCCTCTGTAGCAAGTTGAATATCTCCAGCAAGGCAAGCAGCCCCCCCTTTGATCATATTGATCCTATTACTTTTGTTACAAAATATCTTGTTTGCAACTTGTATGTATGCATGCTCTACTTGAATGATTATTTTTCGTTAGAGGTAGTTATTCCTAGTAGATGCATGAGCTATAGCAAATGTTATCCCTTGCCACTGAACTTAGGTTAATAATTCCACTGGTGAATTAGAGCCCGGTTTATGATATATGGTCTACTTATGTTTATGCAATGTCATGCTTAGCAATGCTTAGAATGGTAGAATGGGGATCATCGCCTCGGCGATGATCATTACATCATCACTTCAAATTACTTGGGTCAGGGTACCCATGTATGTATTGTATTTGAGAAACTAAAACTGAAAACAAAATATTTTGGACTTGCGCACATTGGTTGGATGGTGTGATTGTGGGGTGTGTGCTCGGTGCCCGAGTCAACAAGGACTGAATTACTTGCGCCATTGATCCAAGCACTATTGCGTTCAACCACATGAGGGGGATATGGGACCTCTCTTGACTTAGTACCTTGGGAGGTGTTAATTAATGAGTCGTCGGTGGTGGATGTAGGAGAAAAATGTTCTGTTATCAATTGTTGTTGGGGATGTGCAGGATGGGTTCTGGTTTTAAGTTCCCACATCTGGAGGAGCGTCGGCAGTGGTTATAACTGATCGATGTCTCTGACACAACGTGTGGGTCCCCCAGAGGATTAACCCCCATACGTGCGACTCTTAATTAACTCATTTCCTTGGAAAACGTCTCGTAGGACTTAGTTGTGCCGACATACCAAAGGAAGTGTGCTAATAGCTTGGCGAAAAGGCGGTCTGACATGTGGGTAAAGTTGTACACCCCTACAGGGTATAATCTATTCGAATAGCCTCGTCCTAGGTTATGGACACACTTGGTTATTTCCCGCAAGAATTAGACTATAACTATTTCGATAAAACTTGAATTTGGGTGGTACGAATGGGTAATTCGTGCTATGTTGTGGTGGCTGTTGGGAAGTCACCTCTAGTATGTTATTTATGTTTATAAATGTTGTCTCGTTGTTATTTAATCAAATAAAAACACATTTGTCAAACTGCCTTCAATCTATTACTCTATTACAAAGGAAAAATTGCTTTATGCTGAAAACTGCTTAGTGTAGTAGCCTTCCTTTGACACAAGAATGCATCTATATATTCTTTTGCTTGTAAGTCCTGCGAGTACAACTTTGTACTCAACTACATTGATTTAATTGCTGCAGAGGAGGTTGATCCCCAAGGGATCAACTATTGTGAGATCGACTTCAGATAGGACGACTAGCTTGATGCCTTGTCGGTTGCCTTGTGGGTAAGGGCAAACCGTTGGCTTTTGTTTATCACCATCTTATGGCCTTTGTTTCATTGCTACTTTGGTTATTTACCTTGTCAATTGGCCAGTCGGCCCTACTTTTGTAATATGAACTTGTATGTCCTTGTGATGTAAACTTGTAGACTTGGTATTGTAATGACTTGTGTATGGAATGGATGCTTAATTTTTGTATGGGGTATGCGTACTGCAATTCTAGGAAGTACATGTACACCGAGAGTCGGGATATTTGATTTGTAATGCTAGGACCAATTTGATGGTTAAGTATTACAAGTTAAATACCCCGGGTTCTCACATTGCTTGAATTGAAGTTAGATAGTGCTACAAAAAAATTACTGAAATTTGATGCTAGTCACACTTGCTCTCATTGTGAGGATAATAAAATTAAAATGAAAGAAATGGCTGAAATGGTTCTTCATTCTAAGACTGCTTTGTGTGAAAATTGTTATAAACTCACAGTTGAGAATGATGCTTTGAATAAGACTCTAGAGGAGAAATCTAAAATTGAACAATCCATGTCCATGACTGCTTCTAAGAAAGTTGTTGATTCTGCTTCTTGTGCTTTTTGTACTGAAATTGAGACAAATTTAGATGAGATACAAGAGGCGTTTAGAGTCAAATTCAAAGAGCAAGTGAATAGGATTGAGAATGCTTCTTGTGTGTCTTGTGAGGCTTTAAAGGTTGAGGTAGCTCTTGTTAAAGAAAAGCTTGCTAGGACAATCAAGTCAAATAGGTGTGTCACCTGTAAGGACCTAGCCAAAGAAAATGATTACCTCAAAAAGACCCTTGAGAAATTTTCTAGTGGGAAGAAGAACCTTAACATGATCCTTGATCAATCTAAGGTGAGTGTGAAGAATAGTGGCCTAGGATTTAATTCTTTAGAGAATTCTAAGAATCACCCACCTAAGGTTGTGAGAGCTGTTAAGAGTGGCTTGTTTGAGGTAGAAGCCCTAAGCCATCTAAGATAGTCTTTAGATCTGCAGGTTTTGCCCAAAACCCTTCTAGAAAGACAGATGCTTCTAAGTCAGTAGATCAAACCTCTCAAAAGGTCAAGTATCATTGCATCTTCTGCAAGAAGGATGGCCACATAGTTGAGTTCTTCTTCCGTAGAGCTAAGAGTGAGAGGAAGGAGAGAGTGCGTGCTTTGAGGTCCATTAGAGCAATTCCATCACCTGCGAGTGTCTCTAGAGCTAGGCAGCCTGTCTTTCCTGCTAGACATAGGCCTAGGTTTGTAGATGACTTCTTTGACTCTTTTGGTGGCTCTAGGCAGCATTTTGGGTTAGGATATCGGAAGGAGAGACCACGGGTAGCATCTAGACAGGGGGAGTACCGACTTTTTGGTAGGTCGATTCGGAGAGGTCTAGGTGGTTCTCGTGTGCATTCTTATGATTATCCCTCTAACCATTTTATTGCTACTTCTACTGCTGTTCCTAAACATCATGTGATTCAGTATTGGATTCCCAAGTCATTTATCGCTAACCCCAGTACTGAGGCACAGATGTTCCCTGTTCGTGCTCTATAGGTTCGTCGTGCGAGGAAGGAGGACATATGGCTCATTGACTCTGGTTGTTCTCGTCACATGACCGGAGATTCTAGATGGTTCTCCAACCTCACACGCGCATCTGGAAATGAGTTGATCACATTTGGGGATGCTTCTACCGGGACCGTGATAGCCAAGGGCACAGTGTGCATCAACAACAACTTCATGCTTAAGGATATCGCTTTGGTAAGTAAGCTGAGGTATAATTTGCTATCTGTTTCTCAGCTTCTTGCTGAGGGTCTGGAAGTGAGGTTCAAGAGTGGTGAGTGTAGAGTACTAGACTCCTCGGGTGAGCATATCTTTGGGATCTCTAGGTTTGAGAAGATCTTTAGTGCTGATTTCAGTATCTCTTCTTCTTCCAACCCTAGGCGTCTTGTGGCTTCAGACTCTCATGATCTAGTGTTGTGGCACCGTAGGCTTGGACATATAAGCTTCGACTATTTGACCAGAATCAGTAGCAAAGAATTGATTAGAGGTTTTCCTAAGCTTAAGAATGCTAGAGACCTAGTGTGCACACCCTGTAGACATGGTAAGATGGTTTCTACTTCTCATCCACCTCTTACTTTAGTGATGACTGATGGACTTGGTCAGCTCTTGCACTTAGACACGGTTGGCCCTTCTAGAGTTCAGTCTGCAGGAGGGAAGTGGTATGTGCTTGTGATTGTGGATGACTTCTTCAGGTATTCATGGGTATATTTTCTGGTTTCTAAGGATGAGGCTTTTGGCTATTTTAGAGAGTTGGCCCTTAGACTAGCTGTTGATCTTCCTGGAGCTTTGAGAACCATTAGAAGTGACAATGGCATAGAATTTAAGAACTCTTCCTTTGCCTCTTTCTGCACTAAGAGAGGACTTGAGCACTAGTTCTCTTCACCTAGAGTTCCCCAGCAGAATGGGGTTATCGAGAGGAAGAATAGGACCCTTGTAGAGATGGCTAGGACCATGCTAGATGAGCATAGCACTCCTAGGAGGTTTTGGGCTGAGGCGATCTCTACTGCTTGCTATGTGTCCAACAGGGTGTTCTTGAGATCTGTCATAGGAAACACTTCTTTTGAGTTTAGATTTGGTCATAGGCCTAAAGTCTCTCATTTCAAGATTTTTGGTTGCAAGTGCTTCATTCTTAAACATGGCAACTTGGATAAATTTGAATCAAGATGTTATGATGGCATTTTTCTTCGATATCCTTCTCATTCTCGTGGCTATCGTGTATTTAATTTGGATACTAACAAAATAGTTGAGACTTGTGAATTCACTTTTGATGAGGCTAGTCCTGGTACTAGACCCGATGCTACAGGTACACAGGTTCCTGATATTCGAGAAAGTATCTTCATCGACGATAACTCTGACATAGAGGATGAAGGTCAAATCCTTCCTCCAGTCATCTCTGAGATGGCTGGAGAGCCTGCTTCTACTTCTCCAGCTTCACCGGTGGCACCTCCTCCTATTTTCACCAATGATTCGAGTGGCTCGCTTCCTACCTCCACAAACCCATCGTAGAGGCCACATCTGCACCAGGACCTCCTCTTCATATTCAGCAACAACACCCACCTGAGCAGATAATTGGGGATCTTCATGAGCGAATTACTTGCTCCGGGTTTATCTCTCTAGATTCTCATGCATATTCTGCTTTTGTTGCATCTTTTGAACCCCGAGATGTCACCCATACTTTATCTGATTCCTCTTGGGTCAATGCCGTGCATGAAGAACTTGAAATTTTTGATAGAAACAAAGTCTGGACCTTAGTTGAACCTCTACCTAATCATAATGTAATTGGAACAAAATGGATTTTCAAAAATAAGCAAAGTGAGGATGGGTTGGTAGTTCGCAGCAAGGCTAGGCTTGTAGCTCAAGGATTTTCCTAGGTAGAAGGCTTAGACTTTGAAGAGACCTTTGCTCCTGTAGCTAGATTAGAAGCCATTCACATTTTGCTAGCTTTCGCGACATCTAAGGGCTTTAAGATTTTTCAAATGGATATCAAGAGTGCTTTCCTTAATGGTTTCATAGAAGAAGAGGTCTATGTCAAGCAACCCCTTGGCTTTGAAAATTCCAAATTCCCAAACCATGTGTTTAAGCTCTCCAAAGCCTTATATGGATTGAAACAAGCCCCTAGAGCTTGGTATGATAGGCTTAAGAGTTTCATGCTTAAAAATGAATTCAAAATGGGAATGGTAGATAAAACCTTGTTCACTCTCAAGGATGGCAGTGATTTCTTACTGGTTCAGATTTATGTGGATGACATCATATTCGGTGGTTCTTCTCACGCTTTGGTGTCCAGATTTTCAGATTCTATCAGTAGGGAATTCGAGATGAGCATGATGGGCGAGCTGACTTTCTTCCTTGGCCTTCAAGTCAAGCAACTGAAAGAAGGAACCTTCATTCATCAAAGCAAGTACACAAAGGACCTTCTTCGGCGCTTTGACATGGGAAGCAGCAAGCCAATGTCTACTCCCATTGCCACTTCTACCGTGCTGGATCCTGATGAGGATGGAGAGCCCGTGGACCAGAAGAAGTACCACATCATGATTGGCTCCCTCCTCTACCTCACGGCGTCGAGGCCGGACATACAGTTTGATGTATGTCTGTGCACTCGATTTCAGGCTTCCCCTCGTGCCTCACATCGTCAAGCAGTGCGTCGTATCTTCAGGTACCTCTAGGACACTCTTGATTTTGGGCTCTGGTATTCTTCTGATCCTACTCTCTCCATTCGGGCTTTTTCTGATGCTGATTTTGCGGGTGGTAGAGTGGATAGGAAGAGTACTTCTGGCACTTGTCATTTCTTAGGCACATCTCTTATCTCTTGGTAATCTAGGAAGCAGTCTTCTGTTGTACAGTCCACTACCGAGGCAGAGTATGTAGCTGCAGCCAGTAGTTGCTCCTAGGTTCTCTGGATCTTGTCTACTCTACGGGATTATGGGTTGTTTTTGGATAGTGTTCCTCTCTTCTGTGACAACACTAGTGCCATAAACATTGTCAAAAACACAGTGCAACACTCTAGGACCAAGCACATTGACATTCGATATCATTTCCTTAGAGACCATGTAGAGAAGGTTGTTGTTGTACTTCACTTTGTAGAGTCTGAGCAGCAGGTTGCGCATATTTTCACTAATGCTCTTGATTCTTCTCGTTTTGCTTCTTTGCGGGGAGAGTTGGGGGTTATTAGTCCTCTTGGTCTGTTTTGAGGGGGAGTTGGATCTTTTGCATTCATTGTACCATATTGCATTTTAAAATCAGCAACTTGCATTGTAATATAAAATCACGGAGCCTTGATTATTATCCTTGTGTGACATGATTTCATGCTTTATACCTTGCCATGTCTTGTGTTAGTTTGCTAGATTTATCATGACTTTTCATATGTAGCTTAGCTTTTGCCATGCTAGCTTTATTAAATTTGAAAAACTTGAATTAAAATATGACTTGTTGGATCTTGTGACTAGTTTTGCCATAGTGATCTTCTCATGGTTCATGCCATGTCAAATAGGCTAAGTTGAGTCTTGAATCTAATTTGAGTTTTTAGATTAATCTATGCTAGTTCCTAAGTTAAGAAAATGAAAAATGAGTTTTTCTGTGCGAAAAAACTGATCTCACCAATTCTTTCTAATGAGACGGCTTGCCATTGCACTAGGCATGAACTCAGGGGGAGTTTTGGATGATCTAGACCACTCTTTTAAGCTTCTTGCTTGGGATGGTCGCGGTAAGGCTTGAGATCTAGCACATGGCTAAAAGCAAAACAAATTATGAAAATTGGTTAATGCTTAGGAGGCAGTTGTGGATGGCTCCTAGTCCAAGACTTGCTTTGCTAAGATAAAACCAATAAAAATTTTAGCAAGTGCTAATGGTGCTAAATTTCAAAGTGCTTGATCAAATTGATTCAACATTGAACTCATAGCGCTCTAAATTGACTCTCTTATAGCTTCTTGGTTCCATTTAGTTTATTGACATGGCTTGACTCATTTTTGGATACATTTGGCTAAACTATGATCTTGAACACGTAGTTATATTAAACGATCATTTAATCTCAGATTATTGTTCATCTGGCTTTTGCTTTGCTATATATGCTTTGCCATGATCTACAATATCTTCTTCACATAATATGGCTTGGTGTAATATTTGTAGAGTCCTCTTGGATAATTTTCATGGCTCCCTGTGCTAAAAATGAATTAATTGTAGCCATTCCATATCATTTATGCTCTATCTTCCTCTATGCACCTTAATGAATCCATTGTCAAAGGGGTAGAAATGGTAAAAATGAAGAAATAGGGAGAAAATGATCATAGTGAGGGGGAGTATCTTATTTGCTTTCTTGTGGTCTTATTGCCTCTTCTGAGCTTGAATTGCAATTCTTGCAACCTCACAATGATCAAAGGTTAAATTGAACAATTGTTCTTTCTTATGGACCTTAAGTGAGATTTTGAAATTTTCTGAAAATTGAAGCTTTCTTACTTTCTTTTGCCTTATCTCACTTGCCTATACTATTCTGAAGCCAGCTTGGCATTTTCTTTGCTTTCTCTTGCATTTGGACCAAGTAGTGCTTTTGCGCGAAAACGAGAGTTTCTTTTCCTTTCAAACCTCCAATTTGCTTTTTTAAGGAGATTGCCAATGTGTTCATCAAGGGGGAGATTGTGGATATCATGGAAATATGTTCATGATCTTAGGATGATGTTACAATTGGCAATGGCGTTGAAGGTTTGTCGAATTGTGCGTTTTCGGCGAAGTCAAATGTGTTGTCGAACAAAGCGGTCATACCGGCAGATCGAGAGCGGTCGACCGACTTTGGTGCGGTCTCGACCGCCAACTAATGGCGATCCCGACCGACTTGAGCGCTTTTAGGCCATTTTGGAGATTTGGCTTTGGGATAGGTCAAGTTCATGGGCTTTAGTGCATATGTGTTGCGTGATGCATGTTTTCACTAACGTGGGTCAAGTTGTGAAGAACTTTTTCTGGAAATCGATTTCTTTGTCTATTGTTGTGTGGGATGCTTGGAGGTCAACGATGGTCAACAGCGAGGATGATTGGGACTAAACTTGGAGAGCTAAGGTCCAGAACGATTGAGGATGCCGGGTGAGATCAATGGATTCAAGCATGACACAAATTGGACAAAGGTGACCGAACGGGCAGTTCGGTGTGACAGGTTGGATCAAACGGCACGGGGGTCAGTGCAAGTGCCATGGTGGTTTCGGCGAGAGCCGAACGGGAGAGACTTGCCGACATGATGAGAGTCGTTGATCTACCTACACGTGGCGAAGCAGGCGAGTGCGTCGCCAAGATTGGACTTGGTCTTCGGATAAAGATCAAGAAGGAGTATTTTGTTAATTTCACCAAATACCGCCTTGGTAACCTTTTGGCTAAACTACGGCGCGAGACGATGTATGGAGAAGTGGTTTAGGTCAAGAGGAGATGAAAACAGCACTTTAAAATGCGTGCGTGTATGACCCGTTTGTGTGTGGGCTTAACAAGAGCCCATTAGGGTTTACTCTTCTAGAAGCTAGGCCTCTACTATAAATAGGGGTGACTGCTGTCCAGCACCCTTAAGCACTTCATTTTGAAAAACCCTAGTTTTGGTTTTAGGGGCTTAGAGAGGAAAGTGGAGGTTTAGAGTTCTAGAGAGATGAGTTGATGGTGTGCTCATAGATTGAGCTCTTATCCTCCTAGGTCGAGTGGCTGTAAACCCTCTCAATCTCAAATCAATATATGCATGATTTCCCAAATTTGAGTCTCTTTGTGTTCCTTCTCTCTATTTAGTGATTTTGGGTTATTCTTTGATCCGCAAGATTACTCTTTGTTTCTTGCCGTGATTTTGCTTGCTGTGACATGTGGGAACACATCTAGGATCATCTTGATCATCAATCACCCACGAGCAAGTCTTTAGATCATATTTCGATTTTGACTCGGTTTTGGAGCACTCTTCGTTCAAACTGGAAAAGCTAGGAAATTTGGCATGGATCTTCACGATCCTTGATTGGAATAGGTTCCTAATATCTTAGAGAAGGTGTGTCTCAAGTTTGCTAGAGTTTGGTCGTGTAGATCAAAAGTTAGATCGATTTGAGTCTCGGCGGGCCGTCTGTTCGTTCATCGGCAACGGCCGGACCAAAATTTATACGCCGGTCGATCGGACCCGGTCGACGCGCCTAAGCCATCGATCGAGACCGTGCTTCGCCGCATCGAGCCACATACGTCGGTCAGGCCGCTCCCGAGGATTTTGATCTCCAGTTTTGGTTGTTTGCTGGGGGTTTTGATTTGGGTTCAACACAAGTCCTCTGTAGTGCTTGTACGTTGATCTTCATAGCTTCTATAGCTAATGGAGTGATATTTGTGTTGAATCTAATCAAGGTAAAAAATTAGGTGTGCTCCTATTCACCCCCCTCTAGGCGCCTTTCTGGTCCTACAGATCTTTTTCTGGATCCTCGGGTTCTTCTGGCTTTAGAAAATAGTTTGGACACTCTAAAGACGGCCGATCTAGCTAAGGTCAAGACCTACAATCAGTATAGCTCTGATACCACCTCTATCGGGACCCAAAAAATACAATTCTGGACCCTCTATGTATGATGCACTAGTCCAAAATCACGCTAGTGCACACAGTGTCAACATAGGTGAATATCGATCCACACAAGATGAAATAATAGAATAAACGATTAATTTGGATAATAAATAAGGGTTTTGACATTATGCTCGAGTTTACATTTATTTAGCCACACAGGGCTGACAGAATAAAATAGCAGAGGAACAAGTAAACTTCAGCGCAAATCCATTGATTCACCATAAGCAACTGACTGGGATCAAGACCTAGCGATCAACACCTTCGTAGAACTCCTCCTCAAAAATAGGCGATGACTCCTCCACTTCTGTTGAATGTTTGCAGTAGGCATGAGTACACAACCGTACTTGCAAGTCATACCACATAATGCAATTTATAAATAATGGCTTATTCCAAAGCAATGACTTCTGTGGTTCTTTTGTATAAAAGCAACATTTGCAATTGAATACAAACAATAGATTGAAACATAATTCAAATCAAATAAACAATAATAATTTAACAGTCATTTTCACAAAAGGACACAAAGTCTAATCAAATTCTTTCACACAGCCATATGACTTAAATCACATAGCTCCCTTCCCAAATGATTTATGAAAATCTAACCCTCATGTGAAATCCCCAAGCATGTCCATGACCGCGGACGTGGCTATTCGAATAGATTATTTAACACTCTGCAGAGGTTGTAAACTTTACCCACACGATATAACCAGTGTTGCAAGTACTAATCATAACAAAACTTTTGATAAACTTCATCTCAATCATTGACACTCCCGATGTGCTTTACTGTCGTACCAACCCTAACACAGCGCTTTGGCATGACACACACCGTTAGACCTGAAGAAGGCGAACCACTCATAAATGTGTTCTACATAGTAGTCCACACCTCCGCCCATCACAGAGCACTTAAACTACAATCTGAGTAGTCAGTGTCAAGAATCCATAACCTACTAAGTTAGGCCTGTCCCATACCAGGCATGTGGCCGTACAGTTATGGCTCAGTTCAATGGCACACAAAGTTAAGTCCTTAATTGGCCAAGGCAAGACTTCCAATTTCTAATTATGCCACGAAGATTATCATTCTCAATCACAAAGCCCTACCATATCACACAGTATCTACCACTTGCCTTAGTCTAAATCTGCTACCACCCAGTTGATTAAGTGCAACACATGCCACCAACAAGTAATGACACATAGAACACAGCTTTATCACAAAGTTCCATAATCACTTAGTCAAATTCATAATTGCAGCTTGTGAGAGCCGTCGGGTGATTTAACTTGTAATGTTTAACCCTCCAATTGGTTCTAGCATCACAAATTAAATTTCCCCACTCTCGGTGTGTTACGTAACTCCCAGGTGCGGCACACATACGCCCTCACAAACATCAATATCAATCCATACACAAGTTCTTAGAACATCGAAAACTTCATAGTTTACAACATACGAACATACAAGGCTCAGTTTCGTACAAAGGGCTGACCAGCCAAATAACAAGATAAATATCAAGTACAGAGTGGAATCAGTAAATAATCTAAAATAAAATCATGAATTAACCATTAATAAAGTCTCAATGGCTTGCCATAACCTGCAGGGCAACCGACTGGGTTGAAACCATAGCAAATCGACGTTCCTGCACATGTTTACTTACCTGATTCGATCTCAATACCTGCTGTCCAAATTAGTAAATAAAAGCAAACAGTGAGTACACGAATGCACTACGCAAGACTTATGAATAACAAACCTATACATAGCTGCACGTAAGCTGAATCAAAGGAGAAGGCTATAGGGTTCATTTTTAGCACAAAGCAATATTTCAATTTAAATACAATGTAGTAGATTCAAATGGCAATTCAGCAAACATTTTTAATACTTTAAATAACAGTGAGTAATAACATTAGACATCAACAAAACAACGACAGGTGGCTGCCCTGCACCACACAAACATAGCATGAGAACCACTCTCAATGCCACCGATCAAGTTTTAAGTTTAAAATTCCAAAATGTTGAGTCTAATTCTTGCGGGAAATAACCAAGCATGCCCATAACCTAGGACGAGGCTATTCGAATAGATTAAACCCTGCAGGGGTGTACAACTTTACCCACATGTCAGACTACTCCTTTGCCATGCAATAGAGCACACTTCCAAAGGTATGCTGACAGAGCTAAGTCCTATGGGACGTTTTTCAACGAAATGAATTAATTAAGAGTCGCACGTATGGGGGTTAACCCCCCACGAACCGCCCATCCCGGGCTCCCACGGAGGACCCATACATTGTGTCGAACACATTGGCCCAGCCTCAGCAACTGTCGATGCTCCTCGGGCGAGGGAACCTAAATTCGGAACCCAACCCCGCACATTCCCATGAACAACAGAATAACGGAACATTTTTCTCCAAACATCTACCACCGGCGACTCATTAATTAACACACACCAAAGTACTGAGTCAAGAGGGTTCCCATATGCCCTGATGTGGTTGCACGCAATAGTGCTTGGATCAATGGCGCAAGTAATTCGGTCCTTGTTGACTCAGGCACAAGCCACACACCCAATAATCACACCAACAACCATTTGCCCGAGTCCAAATCGTTTTATTTTCATTTTTAATTTTCTAAATATAAAAGCACAAGGTGCTGGATATAACATAATAAAAATAATTTATGTGATCAAGGTCATCGACAAAGTCGACAACCGCCCAATCTACCAGAAACTAAGCATTGCTAAGCATGATACCGAATAAACATAAATAGACCATATAACTTCCAACATGCTCTAATTCACCAGCGGAATTATTAACTTAGGCTAGTGGTAGGGGATGAATAATTTTAGGGAATTCATGCAATAGGATTAACTACCTCTAATCGCAAACATAACTTGACAAATAAAGCATGCATACATACAGTTGCAAAACAAGATAATAATTTTTAAATGTAATAGGATCAACATGCATCAATGGAAGAACTACTTGCCTTTGCTTGCTGGTACTCTGTACATTCTCACGAACAACTCCGTTGCACTCCCGAATCATCGTTATCTATTGATAAGAACCGACAAAGTGAAAACACCGAATAAACACCAAATTCCAAAAGTATCAAAAAATTATGAAATTAATACAGAAGGTATATTAGGATTTTAGATAAATTTATAATCAAAAATTATTTTATTTGGAGTTTGTATGTGAGAGTTATGGCCATTTGAAAATCAGCATTTGAGAAAATGTTGAAAATTCCATTATCAGTAGCTTCTGTCCGAAATTATTGATTTTAGCAAAAAATTATTGAACAGTGGTGGAGTTAAAAATTACAAAAATGGATATAGGATAAAATTATATGAACAAACCAATTGGATTCATCCCATTTGGAGTTCAAATGAATTTTCTATGAATTGTTGAAGTTAATTCAAGTTCTAGTGTAAAAATAATTCATTCCAAAATTTAACTCTAATTTTGAAATTTTCTGGGGCATTAACATGTTTCAAACCTATTCCAAGTTAAAGTACATTAATAATAAAAACCAACAAAATTGGTTTCACTCGTTTTGGAGTTGATTTAATTTAGTGGTGAATTTTTGAAGTTTAAACCAATCTTTTTATCAACTAACTCACTGACCTAGTGCCTCTATTGCTACCAACACATCTATGGCAAAGGGTCATTGTCAAATCTAATTACCCTCTACTCTCTTAACAACTTTACTAAGGAGAATTAGCTTCTTTAATTAGCTTACTAGCTACTTTGATAAATTCAATTACCTAATGGAGATTCATTGTTTTATTGGGATCATCCTTAACACTTGTTTTTCAGATTTAGAGTGCTCTCTTTGGATCGAACTCTAAAGTCTATACTCCAACACAGTTCTTCCATTCACTTGCATTAGAAAAGGCACTAACTTACTATAGCTTAACTTAACCAAATTCCAATTCTTGACTCAAGATTAATTTACTCTTTTAGATTAAATGTTAATGGCCAATAATTCATTATGCTTTTTAATCAATTTGTTTAGGTAGTTGACATGGTTTACCTTACTATTCATTCATTTTATCCTAGGAGTTTGTTGCATGTAATTTTTCTCACTTCATTCAAACATTCATTTGTTAAATACATTTAAACATGCATGAAAAGTGAAATGCCGTGCTTAAGATGATGAGTATGCAACAATGACCACTAATCAATATAAACACAGTAACGTGACTTAAATAAAGATTTTACCGCTGCACGCATTATGTGAGGACCCCGGTTTATTTAGCTTGTAATACTTAGTCATCCATTGACTCTAGCATTACAAACAAAATAACCTGTGTCTTCGAGATATGTATACTTCCTGCACGCAAGATACACACCCTTTATAAAATCATGCATCAATTCCATTCAAGACATAGAACCAAAGCACGACTAGAATAAAAGACATACAATATATAGAGTTATTACAAAAGGGGCCGACGGCCAAATACAACTAGAAAGATAAACACAGCAGAAGCAAAAGCCATAAGATGGCGATAAACAAAAGAGAGCCACAAGGTTTGCCTTTAGCCCACAAGGCAACCAACCAAGCCGCCTAGCTAGATTCCCAACCGCAGCACATCTCACAAAAGTAAAGCCCTTTGGGCTCTACCTCCTCTGCAACAAAGTTAATAAGCAAAGCAAATGAGTACAAAGATGTACTCGCAAGACTGACGTGTAGTGTAACAGAACTATAAATAGCTACATGCAAGCTTTATTTAAGTGGATGAGGCTTTGGACTCATTTTAGCATAAAGCGAGTTTTCATTTGCAATACTGTAATAGATTGAAAGCAATTTGACAAAGTATTTTTAATTGTTGAAGTAACAACGATACAATAATAATAATAACAACAAGAACAACCTGGAAGTGACTCACCCAAGTCACCACAACAATAGCATGAATTACCCAATTCATACCACCCATCAAGTTTTAATTAAGTGTTTAGTCTAGTTCTTGCGGGAAATCACCAAGCGTGTCCATAACCTAGGACGAGGCTATTCGAATAGTTTTAACCCTGCAGGGGTGTACCAATGTACCCACACACCAGACCGCATTTTCGCCACATGATTAAGCACACTTCCTTTGGTATGCTGGCATGGCTAAGTCCTACGAGACATTTCCAATGGATGATGCTAATTACGAGCTGCCTCCCACGGGGATAAGGACACATTAGACAGCCTAGCCGGTCTGCTAATGCTCCCTCCCCACACCACACACACACATTTTATTTTTAACACACCCACCGACCAGCTCATAATTAACACCTCCCAAAGTACTTTGTCAAGAGAGGTCCTATATCCCCCTCGTGTGGTTAGCACACAAAAGTGCTTGGATCAATGGCGCAAGTAACTCGGTCCTTGGGGACTTAGGCACCATTCCGTTCACACCCAACAAATCACACCAACATCCATTGTGCCCAAGTCAATAACAATTTTGTTTTTATTTTTGTTTATTTACAAAGTAACAAGCACAAGATGGACATAAAGGAATAATAGTTTTTATGTGATCAAGGTCATCGACATAATGTCGACAACCGCCCATTTCTACCGTTATCTAAGCATTTCTAAGCATTATCAACGTAAGCTACTAAGTGATAAGAGTCCATCCATCGAACTCTAAATCACAGCAAGATAATCCTAGGCTTAGTAGTAGAGAATGAACATTTACCTACAGAATATGCATCTATAGGATTACTAACGACATTTTAACACAAAGTAGCATGCATACATATAAGTGAAACAAAGTATTAAGCTTTAAAGTAATGGGACAATAATGGGATATGATCAAACTGCTTGCCTTGCTGGTTTTGCTCAAGATGTTGCTGAGGATCACTCACGGGATCAACACACTCGTCAACACCTAATCGAAAAGGCGAAAAGAATCAATAAGAATGGAGAAAACCAAGAAGACAGCACAGCAAACAAGATCCAAATGCTCTAAAATTTCTACAGTAGCAAGAGGATGATTTTTAGGGAATTTAGCAACAAGAACCAATGGATTTGGATTCTCAATGCAAAAGATATGAGTAAAACAATTCTGCTCAGCCCTAAACATACAAAACTGCTACTATTTACAAATTTAATTGTTTAGCAAAAATTTCTAGAAAGGTGGTGCAACTGAGATTTTTACAGTAAAACAAGCACCTCATGAGATGAATAACACAATTGAGTTCACCTCATTTGGAGCTATTATACATTTTCTATAATTTTTCAAAGACATGAAAATGAGCACAACTAAAATGCACCCACAAAGCTTTTGAAAACAGTGACATGCCTAAATCCAATTCTAACATTTAGTGCATTAACAGAGGAAGCCAACAAAGTTGGATTCACTCAAAAATAATCTACAGAGATTTACTTATGCATTTTACAAGTTAATTTGAATTTTTAATGTAACATTTTAAGTTAGTTTTGAAACCTATTTGCAAATCCATGTTCTGGAGCTGAACTGAGCTCATAACCATTTTTAGATTAGAGCTCAGTCCAAACCAGAGCTATAGAAATTTGAATCACCTAAAAAGGAGCTAAGATGAATTTGTTATGCATTTTTAAAGTTCATACCTTTTTCAGTTCATAAATAAGAGCTCATTGGATTCTCGGAAAACCACAAAAACGGGGGAGGACATGAGCCGCTGATGCTAAATCGGACGGCTCAAGACCTTCCAGGTAAAACGCGCACGCGCCTGCGCAGGTCCAGAGAACATGGGCCGTTGATCTGGATCCAACGGTCCATGTCCTCCCGGCAATGCGCGCTAACTGAGAAGGAGGTCGTGGCCGTTGATGCTGCACCCAACGGACCACCACAATAGGGGGAGGACCGGGACGGTCCAGATCTAGCGAGGGAGGTCCTCAATGGCTGCGATCAACACAGGGAGGACATAAATGGCTGAGATGACCTCGAGAAGGTCCTACGCAGAGGAGGTCTTAACGGCTCAGACCTCCAGGGGAGGTCTGGACGGCTAAGATCCAAAGGAGGAGGTCCTGGACGGTCAAGATCTCACTAGTGGGGAGGTCTTGAACGGTCCAGATCCAAAGCCACAGCCCAGCAAGACGCTGATATGCTGAGCCAGAGTTAAAGCGGGACATCGAGGAGGTCCGGGCGCGTTAAGACATCAGTAAATGCTCCCAATGTTGGAGCATTTACTGCCCCAAATCTTTGTCTTAACGGCACGCGCGGGATGACTTGTTCCGACAAAACTTCCAGCGCAAAGATGTGGTCATCGCCGGCGATGTAGACCTCGCCGGTGACAACCAAGGACACCAACGTGTGCGCAATAGTGTTGCGCACACAATGGACCTCCTCTCAACGGCGGCGGCCAACACGGCCAAAAGACAAGTAGCTAAAATCGAGCTCCGCAGCGATTCATACAGCATGGTGCCAAGCTCTAAGGACTACCAGGAGGTTACCTGGAGGTGCTGAGGAGGTTGAGGAAGGGGAGGACCGGCGATGGGGAAGACAATGCTCCACGGCCAAAGCTCCAGCTCCACTTTGGCTCACTCCTGAAAATGTCAACCCAGATTAAGTTAGGGTTAAAACATCCAGGAAATAAGGGGAGCACAAAGGAGCAAGAGGTCGAGAGAGGGAGCCATAGGGCACTGCCTTCACCAAGAGCTCCAAGGTCATCAATGGCGATTAGGGGAGGTATGTGGTTTGAGCTCCACAGAACCGAGAGCAATTTGGTGAAGTGTGTAAAAGAAGCCAAGGGTGATACCAAGGAGGTTTTATAGCTAGGGCAAAAGAGGTCATGAGCCACGGGTTAAGCTCATGGTGAGCTTAGCCCATGCATGGTCCATGGCTTGGACAGGACAATGGAGGTGACAGAGGGGTAGGTTAGGGCATGGCCTAGGGCGGAAAGGTCTACCACGCATTTAATGCATGCAGCACAGAGCCGTTGAGACAAGACCTGCCACTGACCTCCTCACTGCCATGGCGCATGCGCGCTAGAGATAGGAGAAGAACAGGGCAAGGCCTCCACCGTTGGATAAAGAGGATGGGGAGGTCACGACCCTCCGATTTGATTTGTGAAACGGTAAGTTTTAAGTGACGGGGAGGAGGTCACAGCCCTTGGATCAGGGCTGGGGAGGTCCTGACCCTTAGATTACCCTGGCGCGGATGCGCAAAGGAAGAGGGTTAGGAGGTCCAGGGCATTGGATCTGAATCCAACAGCGTGGACCAGACGGGGAGGACTAACGCTGCGCGCGATACTGCCAAAGGCACGTGGAGGTCATGGCCTTTGGATCTCAATCCAAGGGCGCACAACAGAACGAGGAGGTCGTGGCCTTTGGATTTCAATCCAAGGGCGCACAACAATTGGGAGGTCTAAGGCCACAAGATAGCGCAAATGAGGTCAGACTGCTCGACGGCATCCAATGGTGCCGATCAAGTGAGGGAGGTCTCGAGCCTTGCGCAGTAGCATAAAGGAGGTCATGGCCTTTAGATTTAGATCTAAGGGCTCATAGGAGTGGTCCGAACGGCCCACTCAACAGAGACCGCGCGATCTAAATCTAACGGCTTAAAAAGGACGGTCCGAACGGCCCACAGATCTCGCGTGTTGAAACGAGATCCAATGGCAAGGAGAGGACAAGGGAGGTTGTGGGCGCTAGATCTCCATCTAACGGCTACGACCTCACGTGGGTGGGAGGTCTGATGCGCGCGATGAAAAAGGGAGGTCGTGGCCGTGGATTTTAATCCAACGGCGCACAACACACGATGGGGGAGGTCTGGTGCACTTGATATCGCGGGGAGGTCGTGGGCTGTTGGATCTGATCCAACGGCTACGACCTCAACATGGTGGGAGGTCTGGTGCGTTGGTTGTGGAGGAGGTCTGAGCTGAGCTGGAGGAGCGGGTTGGGTTCAACCCATATGGACTGAGGCTCAAGCCCAGGGAACAGTGACAAGCCAAATGAGTTTAAAATGTAACAGCTGAGACTTTAGGGATTTATTTGAGATAGCAAATCCACTCCAAACTTTATGAAATTTTAACTGGAGCTTTCTGACAATAGGATTAACCTTTCATAAAATTTCCAGAGGTTTTTGTGCAATGCAATTTTCTCCAAAAATTCTTAAAGGCTGCTCTAGGGTTTGTTTTACCTCCAAAATTTATCAAACAAGTTTTACAACTTATGATATTTTTCAGAGGGGTCCCACAACATCTCTAGGACCAAGGAAAAATATTTCCAAAGGGTTTGGCACAAGATTAGTGACAAGTTGAATAAGGGTTGGACTTTAGTCCACAAGAGGTTTAGGTTTTTGAACTCCACAACTTTTGAACAAGAATTTTAGGTGGGTTCAAGAGTTTCAAGCTGTGAGAAAAAGTTTTTATTTCTACACATTTTCTTACATTTGAAACACACACCTATTTATACAGTTGGGATATTACACATTAGGCGTGCGACTACCATCAGACATCGCCTTGTCCTCCATAGTCGTCGCCGCTCCGCGTGCACCGCGCCCTAGCGAGCCAAGCCGCATGCTTGCCCACCGAGTGCATGCGCCGCCACATGCACGACTCTGCGCCAAACCACGTGCATGCACGGTCGGGCTCGGCCTCGCTCCACCGTGCTGCATACGCCGATGCATGCATCATCGTTGCCTCGTCGAACCTCCACTGCTCCGCATGCGCCACTGCATGCATGGCCGTTGCATGCATGCACCGCGCAATGCACCGCCCGGGCATCGCCACGCCGGCTCTCCCTTGGCTCGGTCGGGCTACCACTGTAGCGCCACCGCATCGTTCGCCATGCTCCACCATCCAGGCCATCGCTACCTACTACCGCTCGCCACCACCTCATCGAGCCGCCGCACCACCAAGCTGTAAAAACCTGACCCGAGAGATCCTGGAGGGGTCTCCCAAGACCACCCGGGAAGTCCAACAGGACCACCCGTGAGGTCTGAGGGGTCCTCCAAGACCACCCAGGAGGTCTCCTAGGACCACCCATGGAAGGCCTCCAGGACCTCCCAGGAGGACTCGAAGGTCCACCTAGAGGTCCTCCAGGATCACACGGAGGTCTGGGCTCTGTGCACCGTGAGCTAGTCCCAGGATCAGTTGGCTAGCTCGCACAGACTCCACATTGGTGCAATCAAGACCATACAACAAGCTCAAAGATGAAGCAGACAAATTAATATTCACATACACAAAGACCTTATGGTCAAAGCTGTTTATAGGGGGTGCCTCACTGGGCTTACAACAAAAGAGATAACAGCAGCGGAATACACAAAAGCACAGGGTCCATTCGACCAGCCTCACAGGACATCGAGTGGAGGACGTCACTAAGTCGCAAGGTCTTCATAGAGCATTGTGCTCCCTGGGTCACCCTCCTCTGCTGATCAAACAGAGGGCGCAAGCCATGAGTACGTTGAATGTACTCAGCAAGTCATAGGGAATGCATGCAAATAATAACCATGTAAAGCTTGACAAGGAGTGGCTGCAAGGTTAGTTGGCAGAAAGCAACATTTGCAAGAGATACATTAAGTAGATTTCAAAGCACAAGTTGAAAGAAAACTCACAAGCAAGGTCTTTGAAAACACATGTGGACACCCTGTCCACAACCAAGCCTCACTGTGATCATCCTAATCACAGCCTAAACCACCACACTACACAGGACCAACTCAAAGCCCACCACATTTTATTTAGAAAGGTCTACCCATTGCGTGAAATCTCCAGCCATGGCCATAACCGAGGCCGCGGCTATTCGAATAGATATTACACTCTGTAGAGGTTGCACACTTTACCAACAAGAGGTGATCGCTTGATATGACACACGTTTCCTTGCACATACGAATCAAGTGGAGACCACCACCAGGTCTTTACAAAGGTCTACTTGACTCGGTTCTGCTCTCGCTAAGGTTCCGCCTACCCGGCTCCCCTCTTGCGCCATTCCCATCAGCACAGAACCAACTCAAGCTTCCCTAATTATTGCACCCGGTCCACCCCATCCTGGACATGTGGTTGCACGAGGTGACCCGGATCAATGGTTCAAGGTTAAGTCCTTAGTTGGCTGCTCAGACAAGTCGTTCCACAACCCAATGTGCTTCCTGCACCCACACTAACCACTATCCATCCTGCCCGAGTATAAAACATTTGGGGTTCCTCCGGCCAAAGGACCACCCTAGTCCTGGCACAACAATTTCATCGAGTGGCATTGCCATGGTTCCATAGTTCATTAGTCATATTTAACAATTAAGAATTATGAAGTTGATACCATCGCAAGAGATAGCATGGCTAAGCATCCAACAAACCCATGTTGGTATTAAACAGAGACCAACAACGCAACCCATCCTAAGGACGTCAAGGAAACATGTCAACATGTATGTCTCAAATAACCAAGGATGTCTTTACTAGCAAGAGGGCATATAACTACTCCCAAAACTGTTTGTATACAAAATGCCATGCATGATTAGTTAAAACAATATACATTTTGTAAAGAAGGGTTCAAGATGATCAAGGTCTATGACTTGCCTCTTTCGAAGAGCTGAGAAGCTTTTGATGATGCGGCCGGGTCCAAGAACTCCTCTGGGAAACTGGGATCTACATGTTCGAGAGAGCCAAAATAAGCAAAGAAAACTCCAACAAGAAGAACAAAAGAACTCACCAAGTAAGAACCAAAGAAGGGCTACAGAAAAGATGAAAACCAGAGCTTGAATCGCTCAAGGAGGGCTCAAATGAGGGAGGTCTAGCTCAAAGGAGGAGGTCCAAGGCGCTAGGCAACAAACAGGGGCCAAGGAGTTTTCCTCGGGTCCTTTTATAAGCACAGGAGGCTTTTTGCTCTGGTAGTACTCAACGGGAGAAAGAGGAAAATGAGTAGGAACTGACAAGCTGCCAGTCAAACACATGAGGCTGACCCAACCCAGAGGGGAGGTCCAAAAGGGGTGGTCTTTGCAAAAGGATCAGTTGCGACCAACGAGGAGGTCGTGACTCATAAGGAGGGGGGATCGTGACCCACGGAGGTGGTCTTTGCGAAAAGGCCATGGGAGGTCCTGAACGTCAGATCGCAACCAAGGGAGGAGGTCCTAACAGTCCAGATCAAGACAAGGGGAGGTCTGACGGTTAAGATCTCACAAGGGGAGGTCCTAACGGTCCAGATCAAGACAATGGGAGGTCCTAACGGTCCAGATCTCGCAAGGGGAGGTCCTAACGGTCCAGATCAAGACAAGGGGAGGTCTGGCGGTTAAGATCTTACAAGGGGAGATCCTAACGGTCCAGATCAAGACAAGGGGAGGTCCTAACGGTCCAGATCAACATGTCCGACACGAATCGAATGGTACAACCGCAATAGGATCAATCGGTATGACCGCGATAGGATCCTAGGGCAAGCGGGAGGTCCGAGCAGACACGAGGAAAAACCAAATGAACCAGAGGGAGGTCCAAATGAACACAGGGAGGTCCAAATGAACTAGGAGGAGGTTCAAATGAACACAGGGAGGTCCAAATGGGCAAGAAAGGTTCAAATGGACGCAGAGGAGGTCCAAATGAACTAGAGAGGTTTCATCTCGAGTTTAGAGTTTCAAAATCAAGAATATTTGAAACACAAACCCGAGCTTGGACCTAAGGGAAGATCCAGACACAGGGGAGGTCTAGGACCTAAGGGAGGTCCAAACACAAGGGAGCACAAGGCAAACAGAGAAGGAAACTAAAAGCCAAAGAGCACTAACAACTCAAGGTCGACCAAAAGAGTTAATTGAAGTTCGATTTAATCAAGTTAAATCTCCAAATTTCTGAAATTCCATGTTAAGCTTGAGCAAATGACAGAACTGAATGGTTACTTTTGAGTTTTGAAATTTTTTCAAAAAGGCTCCGAAAATTGGGATGTTACAAACCTACACCCCTTAAAGGGAATCTCGACCCCGAGATTCGAGCTGGCTAGAGAACAGGTGGGGAAACTCAGCTTTAAGATCCTCTTCATGTTCCCAAGTTGCTTCCTCTTTAGAATGGTTGCTCCATTGGACTTTGCAGAACTTGAGGATCTTGCTTCTTGTCACATGCTTGGATACTTCTAGAATCTTGATGGGGTGCTCTTTGTAGAAGAGGTCTTCTTGAAGGTCCACGGTCTCCAAAGGCAGATGCTCTTCTGGAACGCGTAAGCACTTCTTCAATTGAGACACATGGAAGATGTTGTGCACACTGGATAACTGAGGTGGGAGCTCCAATTGGTAAGCAACTTCTCCTCTTCTGGCTAAGATTGGAAAAGGTCCAATGTACCTTGGTGCAAGCTTACCACTGACTTTGAAACAGCGCAGCCCTTTGAGAGGTGACACCTTGAGGTACACATGGTCTCCAGGAGCAAAGGTTAAGTCTCGACGACGATTGTCCGCATAGCTCTTTTGTCGGGTCTGAGCAGCCTTCAACTTTTGCCTTATTGATCCCACTTGACTTTCGGCTTCTTTGAGGAGGTCTGGCCCGAGCACTTGACCTTCACCAACTTCTATCCAATACAAAGGTGTCCTACACTTCCTTCGATAAAGAGCTTCAAAGGGGGACATTTGAAGACTCGATTGGTACCTATTGTTATAGGAAAACTCAGCATAGGGTAGCATCTGATCCCAGCTGCTTTGGTTCTCTAGAGCGCAGGCTCTCAACATCTCTTCAAGGATTTGGTTGACTCTTTCAGTCTAACCATCTGTTTGCGTGTGATATGCTGTGCTGAAATTGAGGTCTGTGCCCAAGACATCATGTAGCTTCTGCCAAAACCGAGAGGTGAATTGGGATCCTCAATCCGATACAATTTTCTTTGGTACACCATGTTGACACACAATTCTTGCCATGTATAGCTCAGCCAACTTGTCTCCAGAGTAGGTGGTCTTCACAGGAATAATGTGGGCAACCTTAGTTAACCGATCTAGAACCACTCAAATTGAGTCATAACCAGCTTTGGTTCCTAGGCAAGCCTGTGATAAAATCCATCCCAACCTCTTCCCATTTCCACTCGAGTATGGGCAAGGGTATCAAAAGACCTCCAGGTCTTTGATGTATGGCCTTAACCTTTTGACAAACATCACATTGAGCCACATACTCTGCTATCTCTCACTTCATACTAGGCCACCAATATATGTTTTTGAGGTCTTGATACATTTTGGTGCTCCCAGGGTGAATAGAAAACAAGGCTTTATGTGCTTCTTTAAGGATCAACATCTTGAGCTCTCTCTGGTCAGGAACACAAATTTGCTTGTCAAACCACAAAGTGCCTTGCTCATCTTCAAAAAACCTTAAAGACTTCCCTTTCTTCATGCTGTTCTTGATCTCCTTGAGGTTTGCATCTTCTTCTCGAGCTGCTCGGATCTATGCTTGGAGAGTGGGTTGCACTTCCAGTGTAGCCAAATGACCTTCTTCTACCAATTCAAGCTTGACCTTTTGGAATTCTTCATGTAGTGGTGGTTGATTTTCTTTGATCATCAAGGTGTTGCAGTAGACCTTCCTACTTAAAGCATCAGCTACCACATTGTCCTTTCCAGGGTGATAGTGTATTCCCATGTTGTAGTCTTTGATCAGCTCCAACCATCTCCTTTGCCTCATATTGAGGTCAGCTTGAGTGAAAATATATTTTAAACTCTTATGGTCAGTGTACACTTCGCAGCGATTACTAATGAAGTAATGACGCCAAATCTTCAAAGCATGCACCACTCCTGCTAGCTCAAGATCATGAGTGGGGTAATTGGCTTCATGGGGCTTCAACTGACGAGAGGCATAAGCTATAACTCTCCTTTCTTGCATAAGAACACAGCCAAGACCTTGATGTGAGGCATCATAGAAAATTTCAAAGTCTTTTTGGACATCAGGCAAGATCAACACTAGGGCTGTTGTTAAACACTTCTTTAGCTTTTGGAAGCTCTACTCACATTCAGGTGTCCAAACATACTTCTTTTCCTTCTTCAATAGCTGAGTAAGGGGTCCTGCTATCCTGGGGAATCCTTCTATAAACCGACGATAGTAACCAGCCATTCCAAGGAAACCTATGATCTGAGGGACTGATTTGGGTGGCTCCCAATTGAGGACATCTTTAACTTTGCTAGGGTTGACAGCAACTCCTTCGGCAGACAACACATGTCCCAAAAAGGTAACTTCCTTCATCCAAAACTCACACTTATTGAACTTAGCATAGAGTTGATGATCTCTAAGCTTGTTCAAGGTAAGGCGAAGGTGCTCTTCATGCTCTTCTTCGCTCTTAGAGTATACTAGGATGTCATCAATAAAAACAATGATGAACTTATCTAGATACTCTATAAACACTTTATTCATCAAGTTCATAAAGTAAGCAAAGGCATTGGTTAGTCCAAATGTGAAGGACCGGAAAGGCGACTAGAGGGGGGGGTGAATAGGAGCACCTAATCTTTTTCGCAAAGAATGGATTCAACTTGTAAATCACTCCAATAGCTATGAGAGCTATGAAGATCAAAGATTAAGCACAGAGGAAGTCTTATGTTGAATCCACCTCACCCCCACGCTCAAAGAAACAAAAACAGAAGTTCTCGAACAAATCAGACAATCGGTACAACCGTTAGTAAACGGCCGGTTGTACTGAGTCCCAGACAAACCGTTAGTAAACGGCCGGTTGTACCGCAGTCCAGACAACCGCAGTGTTAAGCCCGGTTCATCCGATTGTCCCGAACAGCAAAAATCCGCCGGTTTCAAAACGAAAATCAACGAACTTTTGATCTACGCGCCAAACTTGACCAAAATTGAACCACACCTTCCTCGAAGATATTAGGAACCTATTTCAAGCAACGATTTCAGAGATCCATGCCAAGGTTCCTATCCTTTGTATTTGAACGAAGGTGGGTTCAAAACCGCAAAAACAAAACTTGATCTAACGACTTGCTCGTGGGTGGATGATGATCTAGATGACCTTAGATAGGTTCTCACATGTCCCAGCAAGCAAGATCAAGAGGAAGAACCAAGCAAAAACTCCCGAATTGACGAAAGCCCCAAAAAAATCACAAAAAGGGAGAACGAAGAACAGAGAGCACGAATAGAAGAAAACTTCAGATTTCCATTCATTGAATCAAGAGCGAAATACAAAGAGATACATCCCCATACGCATGGACATTAAAACAAGAGGAATGATTACAAGTTCATCAATCCATCCTCTCCCTCTCCCTAAGCCAAGAACTCACATGGGAGAGCTACAAAGGGAACAAGCAGGGAGCACCCACTGCCTCCACCAACACTCTCAACCACTAAAGCCTAAAGCAAAAACAGCCACTAAAGACTCTTTTGACTCTAGCAAAACCCTAATTCCTTTTCAAGTGCTCAAGAGGGCATGCAGCCCCTCCAATCCTTTATATAGCCTTGGCTAACGGGTCTCCTCCCTACGCCCGCTTAAGTCCAACGGAGCTCGCCTCGCCAGCAAATTTTTGCACTTCCGATTCGCCTCTTCGCACCTTCCGAAGCTTCGCTCCTTGTCTCAAGACGCCGCAACCACCTCGAGTCCACGCTGCCTTCGACACATCCCGACTGCTTCGACTCGCCACTCGCGCTTAGTCCATCCACCGTGTCTCGCCACGACTCCGCCGACGCCCCGCAGCCCACACGCATAAGAACACGAAACGGAACAAGTTCTTCACAACTTGACCTAACGTTAGCTCAAACATGCAATATGCAACACATATGCATGAACACACCGATATGACCTATCCAAAACTCAAAACACCAAAATGGCCGAACTCACAATACAATCCAGATAACCGCTTATGTTACCAGCGGATCAACCGCACCGGCCGATCGCTCCAATACCGCGGTCGCTCCGATTTCCAATGAAGACCGAACACGAGAAACAACTTCTCCGAATTCTTCAACCGCTTATTTACCAATCCAGATAACCGCCTCATGGTCGCATCACCATAACACGCCGGTCGTTCCGATTATCCCGACAAATTACGATTGATTTCATTTAAAACGCTGAACCGCAGAACGACAAAGTCCGACCACACAAACCAAACTCGATCGACCTAAAACCTTTGTCAATTACTCATCACTCACACGGACGACCTCCACATGGTCTCTCAATCTCCCCTTGATGAGTATATTGACAAACTCAAAAAGAGCAAAGTTGAGTTTGAGTTTGAAGAATCCAACATGGTCCAAAGAAGAAGAGTGAAACAATTGACCATGTCGATGTATGAACACTAGAGCAACAACTAAAAGAGCAAATTGTTCTCCAAAGCTCTAAAATGATCCCAACTTGCTTTTTCTTCTCTATTCTCCCCTTTGGCAATAAACACATCAAGAATGCTCAAGAGAGAATATGACATGTTAAAGGATGAAAATGGTCAAGTTTGTTTATTTAAGCATTTTGAGCCATGAGAATTATCCATAATGACCAACATGTAATACACCAAGCCATAACTTAATAAAAAGGCTATCTAGATCATGACAAGATATGTATAAGCTAGCTAGAACACATAGATGACAATCTGAAAATGAGGTACATTATGTGAGCAAGTCAAGTCATCAATGAGCAAAGTCTCGCTAGAGATATCCAAGGATGATGCAGCCATGTCAATAAGCTAAGCGGAACTAAGAAGCTTAAATTGAGACCAAAAGAGTGCTATAAGCTCAAGATTGAAACATTGGTTAAGTACTTGATTCTTTTGATAGCTTTAAGCAAATTTGAGCACAAATGATATATGATCTTTGAAATTCAAGGTTGTTGACAACCAGATTTTTGTTTTATCATGTGCTAGACCTCAAGCCTTATGCGACTACTTCAAGCGAGAAGCTTAAGAAGGTAGTCTAGGTCATCCAAAACTCCCCCTAAGTTCATGTCAAGTGCAATGACAAGCCGTCTCATAGGGAAGAATTGGTGAAGTCGGTTTTTTCAAGACAAAAGAGATCTTTTTGCCTTTTAACAAGTTGTACTAACTCATGTATCATCAAGAGACTAAAACAAAGCTCAATCTAAGGCTCAATATAGATTCATCACTCTACCCAAATTTATTTGACATGGCATGAATCATAAAAGGATAGCTCAAGAAAGACTAATCTCGAAAGTGCTAACATGACAAGTTTTAGTTTGTTGAGCAATTTTAATTATCTTATCATGGCAAAAGCTAGGCTACACATATGAAGTCATGATAAATCTAGCAAATAAGCACAAGTCATGGCAAGGTGTAAAGCATTGTAAACATGTCATAGCAGGATAATAATCAAGGCTCAATGTAGTTATATTACAATGCGTAATGCTAGAATGCGTAAGATCCAGCTCCCCTCAACAATAGATGCAACTTTTAGTTCAAGTTGAGTTAAGTCAAAATTAAGCCCGTAAGCTCCCAAAAGAACTCCCTTGAACCAAAACAATAAATCGAGAAGTCGGCAAAGAAAACATAAAATGCATATCCTTAAAGCATAGATAAGATATAGAGAATACTATGGCTCAGATCGACTCTCATCTACCCCATATGACTCTAGGACTATCAACCGCCTTGCTAACACACTAAGGAGCAAACACGTTTCTGCCTACCCAAGGGTGGCCCAACCCTTGCTAGAACCTATAAGAAGTGAGTAAGCTCAACCTAGTGAGAAGAGACACTAATAAGCAAAGATCCTAGAATCACAAGATAAGAGCAGTAAATCTAAACAACTAGACAAAAGAAGCACTCTAATCTATGCTAGGAGGACTAATCCCAAATGCACCCAAAATGCAATGCAACAAGAAGGAGCAAGAGCATAAATAATATAGTAAAGCAAGAAACCCAAAGCTCCCCTCACTACAGTCCATAAGGACAAACCACCCCAAGCTCTCTCGCAGAGTCAAAACCTCGAACTATCCAATGGCTTGGTGAAAATGTCACCAACCGGTGGTCACTTCCACAAACCGAGCACTATATCGCCTTCTCTACATGGTCTCTAAGGAAGTGGAAACGAATATCGATGTGCTTGGTCCGAATGTCTTGACCGGTTCTGGCAATGTTAATCGCAGAAGTGTTATCACAAAAAGTGGAACACCGCCGATAACTAACCCAAAGTCCCGCAGGTCGGCCATCCAGAGCACTTGACTACAAAGAATCGCCGCAAAGAACATACTCGCCTCTGCGGTGGATCAGGTAACACTGCATCGCTTCCTTGAAGACCAGAAACAAGAGAAGTGCCAAGAAATTGGCAAAAGCTGAGTGCTCTTCCTATCTATCCTACAACAAATAAGTCTCGTGATCCTAAAAGGCTCTCAAGGAAAGACAGATGAGGAAGAGTACCGATACCATAGTCAATGGTAGCTCGCAGGTACGAAGATGCGCTTCACCTCTGGCGGTGAGAAACGCGAGGAGAAGCTCAAAACGAGCGCACAAACACACGTAAAAATGTATGTCCGGTCTCGAGGCAAGGAGGTACAAGAGGGAACCAATCATGCCGCGAAACTCCTTTTGATCAACTCGCTCGCCATCCTCATCTCGGGTCAAGATAGGTCAGAGAAGCCATGGGAGTCGACAAAGCTTCCCATCACTCATGTCAAGCGCTTCAGAGGTCACGAGTGTACTTTCCTTGATGAAGAAATGTACCTCCCGAGTCCGCTTGATTTGGAAACCAAGGAAGAAGGTCAACTCACCCATCATACTCATCTCAAACTCGGTGCTCATGACATCCGAGAACCGGGAAACCAGAGTATGGGAAGAGCCGCCAAAGATAATGTCATCGACATAGATCCGACGAAAGCAGAAGGTCAAGGCTATGGCGGATGAACAAGGTCTTGTCAACTTTACCCATCTCAAAACCATGACTTATCAAGTAGGACTTAAGCCTCTCATACCAAGCTCGGGAGCCTCGCTAAGTCCATACAGCATGGAAAGCTTGAAAACATGGTTAGGTATTTGGGGTTCTCAAACTCGAGGTCGCTTGACGAGACTTCCTCCTCAATAAGGCCATTGAGGAAGGCACTCTTCACGTCCATCTGTAAAGCTTGAAACCCTTAGAAGCCGCAAAGGCAAGCAGATTCTAATGGCTTCAAGTCGAGCTCACAGGGCAAAGGTCTCCTCAAAGTCTAGACCTCAACTCAGGGAAAACCCCGAGCTACTAATCTAGCCTTGTTTCGATGATTACCCCATCCTCACTGCTTGTTCTTGAACACCCACTTGGTTCCAATGATATTGTGACCTCGTGGGGCTCAACAAGCGACTGCACCTTGTTCCTCTCGAAATTTTCTAACTCCTCATGCATGGCATTGACCCATGACTCATCGATAAAGCATGAGAAACATCTTTGGGCTCAAAAGAGGCAATGAAGGCGCGAATGGAGACAGAATTGAGATAAGCGATTTTGAGCGGGTAACACGCCAAAAGATCTCCAATGATCTCGCTCAAGGATGAACTTTCTGGATGTGTCTAGGAGGTCCCGGGAGAGATGAAGAAGTGGCCTCTACCTCATGAGCCGACGAGGTAGGAACAGAGCCACTAGCTCCAGAGGAAGCGAAGGCAGGTCGATCACCTCGAGGTGCGGTGGAAGACGGCACCTCAAGGAGTGGATGAGGGACAGATCGTAGACAACCGTCATCTCCATCGCCCTCATCATCCACAAAGATGGTCTCGGACGCTCTAAAGAACTCGAGATATCTGCCTAGTCCCTGACCGCCTCACAAAGGTCACCTCACGTGTTTCTACCATTTTGCTAGACTCGCAGCCTGCACTTCAGAAGCCCGCCAAGAAGTCGAGTAGCCTAGAAAGATACCGCCACAGAACGTGACTCGAACTTATCTAGGTTCCTGGACTTCAAAATAAAGCACTTGCAACCAAACACACGAAAATGAGAGACGCTGGCTTTCGCCCAGATCTCACTCATAAGAAGTGCGTGTAGGAGTGCCCAAGAAAAACTCGATTCAAACATGGCACGCGGTCGCAATGGCTTCAGCCCAAAACTTCTCTGTAGAGTACTCATCAAGCATCGCCCCGCCATCTCAACTAAGGTACGGTTCTTCCTCTCCACAACGCCATTTTGCCGAGGAACGATGGAGAAGAGAACCGGTGCTCTACACTGCCTCACCGCAGAAACTCTCAAAGTAGGAATTTTGAACTCCGTGCCATTGTCATCGCGGATCGCTCAGAAGGCACCCGGAGCTCAACAGATGTACCTACTAAAAGACCTCGAAATGTGTAAAAGTCTCATCCTTCGAGGCTAAGAAAACACCCAAGAGTACCTCGAGAAGTCATCGACCACAACAAGAACATACCACTTCCTCCCGCCGATCAAGACTCGATTTGGTCCAACTCGGTCCATGTGGAGCAATTGTCCTGCATCGGTCATAGTAATCGTGGACCGAGGATGAGAAGCGGCAACCATCTTCCGTGCTTCAAGCATGGAGTGCAAACAAGATCTTTGACCATCTTGAGTTTCGCACTACTTAATGAGATCATGGTCGCTAACTCGGGTCAAATGGTCAAATCCAATATGACCAAGTCTCCTATGCCGTAAAGAGAGATCGCGGGACTCGTAGCAACTAAACACCGAGAGGATCGCCAAGACTCGAAAAATCAGCACGAAAGATCCTCCCATAACGAGAAATCCCGCAAACCGGACTCACCAAGAGTCAAGAATTTTGCAATTGTTTTCTTGAAGCTCACCTCAAACCGCCATCGTAAGCCGAGAAACGGAAAGCAAATTGTACCGCAGCCTTACTAACCAAGGCAACATCCTTAAGAATAAAAGAAGCATTAATACGACAAGACTTTTGGCGATGACGCCTGCACGACGAAGCGCCTCCGAAGGTGATCGCCTCATCACCGGAGCGGGCTAGGAAGAGAACCAACGGAGTCTCCGGTCATATATGACGAGAACAACCGAGTCTACAAGCCAAACCTTCTCCTTCCCTACCCGCGAACCCGAGTCAAACAGAGTAAAGTCTCAAGATCGATAAATCAACAATGATTTTGGCACCCAATATCGAATAACACGCCGAAAGATGAAGTAGTCAAGCCCGATCGACCTCTATCTACCCTACGCCTCTGTCACTCAAAGCAGAAGGTCTAAGAGTAGATTCGGTCGTTCTTGAGTCCGATCGCTACGAAGGAGCGAGTCGAGCACCGCAACAGATCGAACACGCCATGAGTAGCTATCTCGATGGGGAAAACGAGATCTACCTCAGACGGCGGAAGTCACGATCGAAAGCAAAGATGAGGACGAAAACCGTAAAACTCGAAAACCAAGTCCTCGATGTCGCACAAACCCATCGAAGAAACAAGCCTAGACTCGTGTTGGTCTTAGGTGCACTCAAGGTCCGGGGTCGACCACAATGCGCCTAAGAGACTCAACATGGTCTCTACGCGCGATCTTGGCGCTACCAAGCATCGACGATCGTGGTGTCCATCTTCCGATGAAGGTGCAAGGATACTTCACCTTCCGAGAGGTAGAAGCAAGATGTGAAATTACCTCATTGTCGAAACTCGACATAGCCCGCTGACTTGAAATGGACTTTCTCGGTCCTGGGCTCAGTCTCGATCACACCTGGTGCTATGGGTCTGAGCACGGCAGGTGGATGCTTCCTCATGTCCTCAGAGAAGTCATATCCTAGACCCTGATTAAATCTGCAGATCTTAGATTGGTCTAGAATAAGATTGAGCTTCTTCTTGCCTCCTACAAATCTCTCGAGAGTGTTCATAAGGTACTGACACTCCCGAAAGAGAGAGGTGCAAGAAGAGCAGGGGAAGAAGAGATGTAAGAAGGTAAGGAGCAAAAGAAGAACCAAAGAAGAGAGGGAAGAATGGCTTGTGCAAGCACAAACCGACTCAAGGGAAACCCCATCGCTAGCCGCTTGGTTCACGCTAAGCTGCCTCATCCTTACCCTGGGGCTTCTCCCCCTTCTCCACAATCATATTGCAAGCACAATGTGACTTCTCTAGAAGGTCCTTAGTTAGCTTCACACATTTCTCATCCAAAGCAATCAAGTCAGATTTTAGTTTGTTACACTTAATGCATGGTGAGCTAACAGGTCCTTAGAAGCAAACCGAGCCAACTTCCTTTCATGATCAATCATATCTTGAAACTGTTTGGAGACAAACCTCAAGTTCAAGTAGCTTAACTTAGGACAGCTCAAGCATGAAACAATCGGCTCAAGTAAAGAAGCTTGTAGTTCAAGAATTTTATGATCCGCCTGCTTTAAGTTCATCTTCAAGTTATTGCAATTTTCACAAGACTCAGCAGATCAAGAAGCATGGCATAAGATCCTCTAGCAAAGAATGTCCTTACCTCACATGAGGTGGGAGAAGTAGTCTCATCAAGAATAAGTAGGGTAATGTACCATCCTACTCAACTCTAACTCAAAGAAGTAGACTAACATTCTCCACCTTAACACTATCAAGTTTGGAGGACACACTATCATGTGAGGTCCTTAACTTCTCCATATCAACCAAAGAAAGCAGAGCATGTATCACAATCATCACTAGAAGGAGCAGATGTAAGAGCAATAATCTCTAGTGACACTATCTATTTCCTTCTCTAACTCAAAGACACCTAGCCTTAGCTTTAGCATGAAAACCTCCTAGCTTAAGAAAAGCATGATTGAGCTGTTCAGAGGTGGGATCTACCTCGTCCGAAGTCGGAGTACAGCTCATTGTCGCCGAAGTTCGCCTCGAGGGCCATGAAGCACATGCCGAGAAGTCGTCGCCGCCATCCTTGGGCTCTTGATCACCCGTCCGTCATCGCCGCTTCCATCCCTCCACCTCGCCGAGGTCGAGGTCGTCAAGGCGTGAGGACGCTGGAAGAGCTTCTTGGCTTTGCCGGTTTGCGGAACTTCTTCTTGTTGGGCGCCCGAGTGGAGGCTTTTGTTGCGGTACTTGTCGGTGTAGTCGTTTTGCCCGAACCGCCAGAGTCGTTTTGCCCTTCTCCGCTTGGGGCGGTTGTTCAATGTGGTTGGGGCCACCACACTCAAGCAAATCACGGGTCCTCCTCTCTTTCGTCCCTCCTCCCTTTGTAAGCGTGGGAGAATCTACGAGCAAGGAGGGCAAGTCGCTCATCGCGAAGTCGCTCTAACCGATCATCGCTATGTCACAGAGAGCAAAGAAGGAGAAATTGCAAGAGGACTCGTGGTTGAATCGATCGGTGACCAAGGCCATCGATCGGACTTCGACTCCACGAGAGACAACGCTAATCTCGTGAGTCTTGAGGCGGAGTACTGCCAGATCAAGAGTCAAGGTCGAGAGGTCTGTCGTGTCTTTGATGGTGGTCACTTTCATCTCCCAAACACGCAGACGAAAGCCGTGAGCATCCGACGAGCATTGTCCGAAGTCGGGTATGTGAGACCGACCGCCGGAGGTTGCTCAAGATCTTGTGAAAACGCATGGGCACTCATCTAGGGACTCACCAAAGAAGCATCTCAAATTTGTTGTATTCTCGCTTGAACCGGTCCCGCCGAACCGCCTTGATCCGGTGGTGCCTCATGGTATGCGCCGAGGGTCACCCAGATATCGAGGCGGACGACTGTGAGATATGCGGTCAAACTCACTACGACTCAAACCCCGATGATGATGTTCCTTGTTTTGCATTCGCCTCAACATCAACCATGTTCCCAGATTGATGTTCTCATCGGCAGAACAAATAATCGAACCTTGACCTTTCGCCAGATGGCATACCCCCGGCCTCGATGTATGTCTCCATTCGCTCTTCCGTAGGGTAATCGATGCCATCGAAAACAAAGCGGCTTGGTCGAGTACTTGTCCATCGCCACGCTCTTGAGACCGTTAAGATCTATTGAAAAGAGCTAACCGCTCGATACCAATTGAAGGACCGAAAGGCGACTAAAGGGGGTGAATAGGAGCACCTAATCTTTTTCGCAAAGAATGGATTCAACTTGTAAATCACTCCAATAGCTATGAGAGCTATGAAGATCAAAGATTAAGCACGAGGAAGTCTTATGTTGAATCCACTCCTCACCCCACATTTCAAAGAAACAAAAACAGAAGTTTCGAACAAATCAGACAATCGGTACAACCATTAGAACAAGCGGCGGTTGTACCGCAGATCCGCATAAACCGCAGTTGTTAAGCCTGTTCATCCGATTGTCCCGAACAGCAAAAATCCGCCGGTTTCAAAACGAAAATCAACGAACTTTTGATCTACGCGCCAAACTTGACCAAAATTGAACCACACCTTCCTGAAGATATTAGGAACCTATTTCAAGCAACGATTTCAGAGATCCATGCCAAGGTTCCTATCCTTTTGTATTTGAACGAAGGTGGGTTCAAAACCGGGCAAAAAACAAAACTTGATCTAACGACTTGCTCGTGGGTGGATGATGATCTAGATGACCTTAGATAGGTTCTCACATGTCCCAGCAAGCAAGATCAAGAGGAAGAACCAAGCAAAAACTCCCGAATTGACGAAAGCCCCAAAAAAATCACAAAAAGGGAGAACGAAGAACAGAGAGCACGAATAGAAGAAAACTTCAGATTTCCATTCATTGAATCAAGAGCGAAATACAAAGAGATACATCCCCATACGCATGGACATTAAAACAAGAGGAATGATTACAAGTTCATCAATCCATCCTCTCCCTCTCCCTAAGCCAAGAACTCACATGGGAGAGCTACAAAGGGAACAAGCAGGGAGCACCCACTGCCTCCACCAACACTCTCAACCACTAAAGCCTAAAGCAAAAAACAACCACTAAAGACTCTTTTGACTCTAGCAAAACCCTAATTCCTTTTCAAGTGCTCAAGAGGGCATGCAGCCCCTCCAATCCTTTATATAGCCTTGGCTAACGGGTCTCCTCCCCGCTACGCCCGCTTAAGTCCAACGGAGCCCGCCTCGTGCAGCCTTTGCGACTTCCGATTCGCCTCTTCAGACCTTCCGAAGCTTCGCTCCTTGTCTCAAGACGCCGCAACCACCTCGAGTCCACGCTGCCTTCGACACATCCCGACTGCTTCGACCTCGGCCACACTGCGCTTAGTCCGATCCACCGTGTCTCGCCACGACTCCGCCGACGCCCCGCGACCACACGCATAAGAACACGAAACCGGAACAAGTTCTTCACAACTTGACCTAACGTTAGCTCAAACATGCAATATGCAACACATATGCATGAACACACCGATATGACCTATCCAAAACTCAAAACACCAAAATGGCCGAACCTCACAATACAATCCAGACAACCGCTTATGTTACCGGCGGATCAACCGCGACCGGCCGGTATCGCTCCAATACTGCGGTCGTTCCGATTTCCAATGAAGACCGTAACACGAGAAACAACTTCTCTCGAATTCTTCAACCGCCATTTACCAATCGGTACAACCGCCTCATGGTCGCATCACCATAACACGGCCGTTCGATTATCCCGACAAATTTCGATTGATTTCACGAAAACGCGCGGAACTGCAAGAACGACAAAGTCCGACCACACAAACCAAACTCGACTGACCTAAAACCTTTGTCAATTACTCATCACTCACACGGGACGACCTCCACATGGTCTCTCAAAATGACATAACCGTGTACTCATAGAGTCCATATCAGGTCGAAAAGGCTGTCTTGGGTATGTCTTCTTGACGAATCTTCAATTGATGGTAACCCGATCTCAAGTCTATCTTGGAGAACACTCCAGCTCCTTTCAACTGATCAAACAAGTCATCAATTCTTGGCAGGGGGTACTTATTCTTGATGGTGACTTCATTGAGTGCTCGATAATCCACACACATCCGCTGTGTACCATCCTTCTTGGCTACAAAGATCACAGGGGCTCCCCAAGGTGAGGAACTCGGTCTGACAAAACCTTTGGATTGCATCTCTTCGATCTGTTGCTTCAACTCAAGCAAGTCATTTACTGGCAGACGGTAGAGTCTCTTGAAAATTGGAGCAGTTCCAAGGACCAAATTGATGACAAATTCCAAACCTCTGTCAGCAGGCATCCCATGTAACTCATCTGGAAAGACATTTGGGAATTCACAGACCACTGGCACATCTTCAACCGAAATTGTCCTGATGTTGCATACCACGGCTTCCCCAAGCTTTCCCAGGGAGGCTACAAATCTCACTCTAATTCCCACTGGACTGATCACAGAGATGCTTCTATTTCCATAATCCAACATGGCTTGGCGATCAGTAAGCCAATCCATGCCCAAAATCACATCCAAGGACTTGGTATCAATGATGATGAGGTTGGCTAAGAATTCTTCCCCTTCTATGATCACCTTAACTTGTGGACAACCCTGGTTCATGCTTAACTCCGAACCGGGGGATTGAACCAACAAGGAGGTTTTAAGAGCAAAAACTTCCAATTGATGCTTTGCAGCAAAACTTTGAGAAACAAACGAATGGGAAGCTCCAGAGTCAAACAAAATGGTTGTAGGTGCTGAATTTACAAGGAACTTACCCAACACAACATCAGGGGCTGTTTGGGCCTCTTCCACTATGACATGGTTCACTCGGCCTCTCCCAAAGGGCTAGGAGGTCTTCACTGGGACATCGGAGGTTTGAGGCACTTCACGTCCTGGCATAGGTGCTCCGGTTGGAGGGGCTGCTGGGTTGGACTTTGCTGAAGCTGAGGCTTGCGTCAATGGACAATGACTGGCATAATGTCCCAACTAGTTGCAGCTATAACAAGTGATTCCAGCTGCATGGTTGTTGCTTCTTGAGGGCTGGTTGGCAGTGCTATTGTTGTTGAGGTTGACATTGCCGTTGGAGCAGCGAAACACAGGAGCAGCAGGGCGAGGGGCAGCCGCAGGAGCTATGTAGGTGGCTTGAGGAGCAAACCGAACAGGAGGTTGAGCATTGGTCCTAGCTCTCTGGGGGTGACCTTGGTATGCACTTGGCTGATACATCTTCCTCTTGTATGACTCTGAAAGTTCCTGACGAGACTCTTCTATGAGTAAGCTCTTGTTCACAAGCTGCTAAAATTCTGCATAATCATGGCCGACAACTTGAACCTTTAAACTAGGATTAAGCCCTTTCTTAAACCTCTTCTGTCTTGCATCATCCGAGGCAACATCCTCTGGGGCATAACGTGCTAGCTGAGTGAATTTATTAAGGTACTCACTCACTGTCAGGTTTCCTTGCTTCAGCTCACGGAACTCATTTTTCTTCATCTCCACCTTCCCATCCGGGATTTGGGAACGGCGAAAAGCTTCTGAAAATTCTGCCCAAGATATGCTCTGGTGATCTACGTTAGCGGCACAATAATTCTCCCACCATTCCAAGGCAGCACCTTCCAGCTGATGTGAAGCATACAAGACCTTCTCGCGATCATCACACCGAGTAATGGCGAGCTTCCTTTCAGTAGAACGCAGCCAATCATCCGCGTCTAATGGCTCGGAGGAGCTAGAGAAAGTAGCAGGGCGGGTCCTCAAGAACTCGGTCAGTCTTGATTGAGGAAAAACTGGGGGTGGCATGGGGGCATAGCATGTAACATCCCAAATGTATAATTAAGGTTATTCAAGTATAATTATATGTGTAGAAATTAAAACTTTTTCTCACATCTTGAAAACCCCTAATCTCTCATGTAATTCTTGTCCAAGAGTTGTGTAATCCAAAAACACAAGCTCTTGTTGACCCAAAAGTCAAACTCATTTTCCAATTGTCTAAATCTTGTGCCAAACATTTGGAATATATTTTCCTTGGTCCCAAAACTGATGTGGGACCCCTCTGAAAAATATCACAAGTTGTAAAACTAGTTTGATAAATTTTGGAGGTAAAACAATCCTTTAAACAACCTTAATGAATTTCCTGAGAAAAATGCATTGCATAATAACCTCTGGAAATTTTATGTCAGGTTAATCTCATTGTCAACAAGCTCCTGTAAAAATTTCATGAATTTTGGAGCTCAATTGCTATTCTAAACAACCCTGCAAAATCTCAGCTGTTGAAATTGAATTTAAAAGCCTCCACTGTTCCTTGGGCTAGCCGCTGTGCAAAGCTGGTCCAGCCCAACCCCATCTGACCTCCTTTCCCACCTTGATGAGGTCGAGTCGTTGGATCCAATCCAAAGGCCACGACCTCCCTCAACCAACGCACCCAGACCTCCTTCAAGTCTTCTTGACCGCGTGGACCTCCTCGGGTCAACGGGCGCCAGAGACCTCCGCGCGGTCAACACCGCAAAGGCTTTCCCACCTCATCAGTCATAGCCGTTGGATCAAAGATCCACGGTCATGACCTCTCCCTGTGTAAAACCGCAAAGACCTCCTTCGATATCTATCATTTGTCCAGTCATAGCCCTTGGATTAAGATCCAACCGCCCCGACCTCCCTTGTTATCAAACCTCAAAACCACCTTCCATTTGGCGAGGTCATAGTGTTGGATTTACATCCAACCGCTCGACCTCCCTCACCGTTAAACTAAACAAACCTCCCACCTAAACGAGGTCGAGCCGCTGGATCAGATCCAACCACCCACGACCCCTCAAAATATCAAGCGCCTGCACCTCCCCTATCTCGTGTTGTGCACCGCTGATTAAAATCCACGGTCCACGACCTCCCCTTCGCTTCGTGCGTGTCGAGACCTCCCCATCAGTCGGTGCCCTTGGATTTTAATCCAAAGGCCATGACCTCCCCTCATGCTTTTATGTTCGCGGTATGTTAAGACCTCACAGAGGTCCACACCGCTGGATGGAGATCCAACGCTTTGGACCTCCGCCCCATTTTCCCACGCGTGCGCTTACACATTAAGGAAATCGGAGGGTCACGACCTCCCGTCCTCGATCGTGTGGTGGGACCTCCTCCCACCACTTAAAACATAACGGTTCAAAATTGTCATCCGATGGTTAGGACCTCCCCATGGTCTTATCCAACGGTCATAAAGACCTCCTGTTCTTCTCCTTCCTTGGTCATGCTGCGAGCTTCGAGCAAAGTGAATTAATGCATGTCCGTCCATGGGTATGCGTTATAATGACTCTTGTCGACCAAGATTTATCTGGTCGACTTTTTTCTCTCTCGTCGGCTCAGACCGCCATCGTGGTCAACTTTATATCTTGTCCAATGCCCTAGACCGTGCCATGGGCCAAGCTCACCATGAGCTTAGCCGCTGGTCCATGACCTCCTTGCCCTTAGGATAAAACCACCCCACGGTTTCCCTGGCTTCCTTTACACACCATTGCTCCTTTGCTTTCACCCCTGTGCTTGTGAGCTCTAGACCACCAAAGTTTCCTTGGCAGCCATTGCTGGAGCTTGAAGCTCCTCGGTGGGCAAGGGTCGCTGGAGATTTCTTCTCCCTCTCCTTGCTTCCATTTGTGCCTTCCCTCTGGGACCAAGACCTAACTTGTTTTGGTTTGGGCATTTACAGAGGTGGACAAAGTGGAATCTGGAGTTGGAGCTTTGGCCGTGGAGCAACCCCATCTTCTCCAACTCCGGTCTTCACCTTCCTCCACTTCCCCAGCACCTTAGGACCTCCAGGTACTCCTCCTGTTAGTCCCTTAGCTGCTGGCACCCGCTTGAATGATGTCGCGGAGATTTCTTGGCACACGCTTGAATGTCGCGCGGAGCTCTATTTTGCATTTTTGTCTTTGGCCGTGCTGGTCATTCTTGCCCTCTCCGGCTCGCCGACGTTTAAGGCCGCCGCCGCCGTTGAGAGTAGGCCCACAGGATGCGCCTGGCTATTGCGGTCCCGACGGTGCCCTCTCAAGCGCCATTGCGTTCTAAATCGCTGGCGATAAGCCGTGGGATGTCCTCAAATCTTTGTCGGACGTCCCGACCGTGCCATTGTCGTTTTAGGAAAGATTTGCCGCTTTAATACCTCAATCATTGTAATCATTGGGTGGGTCTTAAATGCCTTTTAATCCGCCCTTTGTTGCGATTTAAGATCTTGCGCGCTGACCTCCTCGCTGTCCCCCGCCGCATTTATTCCATGTCCAAGCGGCGTGCTTGGCGCTGGGTTCAGGGACGCCGAGACCTCCTCCGAGGAGATCTGAGCGCCCAAGACCTCCCCTTGCGCGATCGTGGCCGCCTGCACCTCCTGGAGGTCTGTGGCGTTAGATCTCTGTAGGACCTCCTCGAGGTCATCTCACCGCTGAGGACCTCCCCTTAGATCTGGTCCGTCCCGACCTCCCTCATCGCTAGGTCCGCTGATTCTCCATCTACGGCCACGACCTCCCTCACCTCGCGCATGTAAGTTGCTAGGAGGTCCAGACCTCTGGACCTCGTGAGCGCTGCAGGCGTTGTTCTCCTGGGAGGTCTTGAGCCGTTAGATCTATGATCTGTGGCTCACGTCCTCCCATGCCTTTGTGATTTTTAGAAATTCCAGTGAGCTCTAGTTATAAACTAAAAATGGTATGAACTTTAGAATTGCATATCTTTTTCAATTTAAATCTAAATAGAGTGATTCAAGTTGTGTTAGCTCTGTCTTGGACTTGACTTTAGTCTAAAAATAATTGTAAGTTGAGTTCAGCCCCAGAGCACAGTTTTGCCTTTAGGTTTTAAAACTAACTTTAAAAGTACACTCAAATTAATGCTTAACTTGTAAAATACATAACTAATGCTCTTTAAATTATTTTTGAGTGAGACCAACTTTGTTGGTTTCCTCTAATAATGAACTCACTGTGAAAATTAGTTTTGAGCATGTTGCTGTTATGAAAATGAGGACTTGTGCATTATAATTTTGTTCAAGTTCTTGTTTTTGAAAATTTGTAGAGAGTGCATAATAGCTCCAAATGAGGTGAACTCAATTGTGTTATTCATCTCATGAGGTGCTGGTTTTACAGTAAAAATTTCAGCTTCACTTCTGTTCTAGAAAATGTTGCCTCATAATTAAATTAATGAATAGTGCAGTTTGGTATTTTAGGGGCTGAGCAGAATTATTTTGCTCATAACTTTTGCCTTGAGAATCCAAATCAATTGGTTCTTGTTGCAAAATTCCCTAAAAATCACCCTCTTGCTTTTGTAGAAAATTCAGAGAATTTGGAGTTCGTTTGTTGTGCTGTCTTTGTTGTTTTTCGTCGTTCTTATCGGTTCTTTATCGCTTTTCCGTTAGGTTTCGACATTTGTGGTGATCCCGAGAGTGACCCTCTGCAACAAATTGACCAGCAACAGCAAGGCAAGCAGTTTGATCATTTCCATCATTGTCCCATTACTTTAAAGCTTAATATATTGCTTTACTTCTATGTATGCATGCTACTTTGTGTTAAATGTCGCTAGCAAGCCTATAGTTGCATAATCTGTAGGAATTGTTTATCCTCTACTACCATGAGCCTAGGTTATTTGCTGTGGTGAGAGCTCGTTGGATGAGCTCTTATCACTTAGTAGTTTCGATTTAAATTGCTTAGACATGCTTAGTTTTCGGTAGTTATGGGCGATCATCGACTTAGTCGATGGTCTTGATCACTCAAAACTGATTATTACTCCTATATGTCCAGCACTTGTGCTTTGATTAATTTGTAAAATCAAAACTGAAAATAAAAGATTGATTTAGACTTGGGCATATTGGATGGATGGTGCGGTTTTTGGAATGTGGTGGTATGCGGGTCCCTAAGGACCGAGTACTTGGGTCACTAAGCCAGCGATTTTATGCTAACCACACGAGGGGCATATGGAACCCTCTTGACTAAGTACTTTGGGCGGTGTTAATTGGGGTCGCTTTCGGTTGTGTGTTTTAAAGATAAAATGTGTGTGTGATGTGGGAGGGAGCATTAGCTTCGGGTAGGTTGTGTGATGTCTCCTTCTCCCGTGGGTTGTGCGACTCGTAATTAGCATTGTCCATTGGAAATGTCTCAGAGGACTTAGCCGTGCCGGCATACCAAAGGTAGTGTGCCTAAAGGAAAGGCGGTCTGGCGTGTGGGTACATTGGTACACCCCTTCAGGGATAAAACTATTCGAATAGCCTCGTCCTAGGTTATGGACATGCTTGGTAAGGTCGTTCAAGACTAGACTACAACCTTTAATTAAAACTTGACATGGTTGGTATGAACGGGGAGTTCATGCTATTGTTGTGGTGACTTGGGTTAGTCACTTCTAGGTTGTTATTGTTGTTGTTACTATGTTACTACCTCGTTGTATTTCAACAATTAAAATGCTTTGCCAAATTGCCTTCAATCTATTATGTTATTGCAAATGAAACTTGCTTTATGCTAAAATGAGTCCAAAGCCTCATCCACTTAAATAAAGCTTGCATGTAGCTATTTATAGTTCTGTTATCTCACACGTAAGTCTTGCGGAGTACTTTATGTACTCATCTGCCCGTGGTTGTGGCATTTTTGTGGCTTTTGTTGCAGAGGAAGAAGGAGAGCTCCAAGAGCCTATCTTTTGTGCTACGTGTTGCAGCTTCTTTGACGACTAGCTTGGCGGTCGGTCGATGCCTAGGGTTAAGGCACACCGATTGGCTTTGTGTTATAGCCATCTTTATGGCACTTTTGCTTCATTGTTATTTTGTAGTTCTTGTTGTTATTTGGCCGTAAGGCCCCTCTTTGTATTAACCCATTCCTTAGTAATATTAACTTCTGGTTTGTTGCGTATGTTCTATGTGTTGTATGGAATTGATACATTTTTTTGTTGTGAGGTATGTATACTGCATTCTGGGGGGTATACATCTCTCGAGACTGGGTTTATTTGGTTGATAATACTAGGGTCAATTGGATGACTAAGTATTATGAGCTTAATAAATCCGGGTGCTCACAAAAAGTTGGTATCAGAGCTATACTGACCGTAGTAACGCAAGCTTGGTCGCTTTTAGGATATTTTGAAAACCTAATTTCAAAGTGTCAAATGAGTTTTGAAAGCTTAAGGAAATTCTCAGATTTTACTCCTCATCTATCTTAGCTTTCTCTTCTCATCTCACTCTAATTTGAGTTTTAAAAGTTGTTTTCTCTCTTCCCTTCCACAAAATAGTTGTTATCGATTAATGGGGTTTTGGGGAATCAATGAGTTTGGCAAATTGAAGTGTTAGCTGCCCATCTACAAGGTTTTGAAGCTTCGAATGGCCAATTTATTTGGAAGCTTGATGCAAAATCTGGACAGCAAGCGCCAATTTCGGACAGCAAGCTCAAAGGTTCCAACTAGGGTAGAGAATGAGAGGTTAAATCAACTAAAACTTGTGGGAATAAAAGGGTAAGATGTGATACTAGTTAGCTAAGTATCTAACACTTATTTCGCTGCATTAACCTTGCTCTCTAATAGTTTTATATCTCATCTTACAATCTGATTTTTAATCTTCTCGATCAATTACTCGTTCATTCAATACGGGTTAGTTGAGTTGAGAAGTTGAGCCTTGCTTTTGGTGTTTCTTGGCTGTTTTTAGAGTCTTTTAGAAGCTTCTAAAGTTGATTTACTTGCTGTTTTGGCTTTCGTTTAGGGTGATATTCCATTCCCCTAGTCGATTGCTTTTTGCTTCTTTTAAAGGCTTTGTTTTTCGGGTTTAGTTGCGAACCAAATTTCATTGTAACAGGATGGCCGGACGCACTCGTAGTGCCTAAGGTTGGCCACTGGTCCGGACGAGGAGCTTCCTCCTCCTCCGACCATGGCCGAGGTACTTCTTCAGATCGAGCGCAACCGCGCGGATGACAAGAGAGTTCTATCGACGCCATCGCGCAACACCACCGCACTTACCGGAGCTTCGTGATCCGGGCAAGGAATGCCCATCACCGCGTGGAGGACTCGCGGAGTTTCTTCGACTCGGCCTCCTACCTTTTCCGGTCGAGGACCCGTTGGATGCGGACGATTGGCCGCTGGTGGAGCGAAGCTCCAGATCGCGCAGATGCCGAGGAGCACGAGAAGGCGTTGTTCGTGATCGCACCGGTGGAGGGTGCAGCTTTGTCATGGTGGGAGAGCTTTCTCGCCATGCAGCCCGCAGACCACACCGTCTCTTGGGAGGAGTTTTGTACTGCCTTCCGTCGGGCTCACATCCCTGCCGGCTTGATGGAGATCAAGAAGGGGAGTTTCTTGCGCCAAGCAAGGGCGTAGCTCACCATGGAGTATGTCTACGAGTTCAACCATCTAGCTCGTTATGCTCCCGAGGATGTGGCCACCGATATGGCTAAGGTGCCAAGTTCAGCGTGGCTTGTCCGAGGAGTCAAGGACAAGCTATCCATTGTCGACTTTCTCGATTTCCGGACCTTGGTCGACAAGGCCATCGTCGTGAGCATGCGGCTCGAGAGCTTATGGACTCCATAGCGCAAGTGGGAGGCCCATAAGTCATCCAGCGCTTCCTCCGCCCCCGCTTGAGGCGGCCTCGGGGTACGGCCGATCTTGGCACCCCGAGGTTACCTCGCCTCGTTCCTTGTTAAATCGCAGTCGTGTCTCGACCACGTGCACTGCGAAGTCGTGAGCGGCCCTCGAACCAACCCTTGCCGGGTCACATGCTTCTCTTGCAACCAGAAGGGCCATTATGCAAATAATTGCCCTAAGAAGACAGGAGCAGCCCCTCGTCCTAATGGAGGACGCGGGCCAGGAGGTGGTGCATCTCAGGACCAGAAGATCGTCCCGGCTACCCAAGGCGTGGGTAGTGGTCGCGTTAATGCCGCCACTGCAGAGGAGGCTCAGAGGCACCCGACGCCGTGCTAGGTACACTTTCGTTAACTCTCACCTGCCATCGTTTTGTTTGATTCAGAGCATCTCATTCCTTTGTTTTCGAAGTCTTTTTGTCGCTGTTGGAGAGCTTCTTTTCTCTCCATTGTCGGTCCCGCTTACTCATTCGCTCTCTGGTTCGGAGTTGAGAGTCAATCTGAGTGTAGGGATGTTCCTATCGAGATCGAAGGGTAGGTTTCTTAGCAAACCTTATCCTTCTCCATTCAATGAGTCTTGATGTGATTCTTGGCATGGATTGGTTGTCCCAAAGACATGGGGCAAATCGATTGCGCCAGAAGCTCATCTCTGTCTAGCTCCTCCGTGGCGAGGTTAAGTGTTCGCTACCGAAGTCGCTAGATCCGCATCTCTTCGCGCTTGAAGCGAAGCCCTCTAGATATTAGCGAAGTCCCAACAGTTTGCGACTTTGTTGATGTCTTTCCCGCAGATCTTCCAGGATGCCACCGCTCGAGACCTCGAGTTTGTCATTGAGTTGGCTCCTGCATCGCCCCTATCTCAAAGAGGCCTTATCGGATGCCACCGAACGAGTTGGTGGAGTTGAAGAAGCAATTAAGTGAGCTGCAAGAGAAGGGTTTCATCCGCCCTAGCTCATCTCCTTGGGGTTGTCCGGCAATCTTCGTAAAGAAGAAGAAGGTACTTTCTTTTATGATAAGGCCGATTACGCCCACTTAATGAAGTGATGTAAAGAACAAGTATCCATTGCCCGCATTGACGCGATCTCTTCGATCAATTAACTGGAGCTCGAGTTTTCTCCAAGATTGATTTGAGAGTGGGATATCATCGAGTTCGGATTCGACCGAGGATATTCCAAAGACGGCGTTTCTACTCGCCACGGCTTGTACGAGTACACCGTCATGTCATTCGCTTAACCAATGCTCCCGCCTTGTTCATGAACCTCATGAATTCGGTATTCATGGAGTATTTGGATAAGTTTGTCGTGGTCTTCATCGGCGATATTCTTATCTACTCCAAGAACGATGAGGAACACGCCGAGCATTTGAAGCTTGTGTTGAGCAAGTCATGCAAGACCACCAGACGTGAAGTTCAACAAGTGTGCATTCGGTTGAAGGAAGTGTCTTTCTTAGGCCACGTTCTTTCAGCAGGAGGCGTAGCCGTTGACCCTAGCAAGGTCAGCGATGTTCTTTCATGGAGTCAGCCTTTTTCGGTCACCGATGTACGGAGTTTTCTCGGTTTAGCGGGATATTATCGTCGCTTTATCGAGAACTTCTCCAAGATCATGGCCGATGACGGAGTTGCTCAAGAAGGACAAGAAGTTCGTGTGGTCCGCTGAGTGTGAGGAAAGTTTCCAAATACTCAAAAGCGTTTGACCACCGCTCCGCTCTTGTTCTTCCCGACATTCATCGGCTTCGATATCTTTTTGCGATGCTTCTCGTCGAGGCCTCGGTTGTGTCCTTATGCAAGAAGGCAAGGTAGTGGCCTATGCATCAAGGCAATTGAGACCTCATGAACTCAACTATCCTACCCATGACTTGGAGTTAGCTGCTGTGATTCATGCACTTTAGATTTGGCGACATTACCTAATCGGTAATCGTTGTGAAGTGTATTCGGATCACAAAAGCTTAAAGTACTTGTTCACACAGCCTGACCTGAACCTTAGGCAAAGGAGATGGTTGGAGTTGATCAAGGACTATGATGTGGGTATTCACTACCATCCGGGCAAGGCTAATGTTGTTGCCGATGCGCTTAGTCGTAAAGCGCATTGTAATGCCTTGTTGTCCAGGGAGCTTCAGCCCGCTCTTCTGGAAGAATTTCAGCGTCTCAACTTGAGTTTAGTTGAGCATGGTTCTCTCGCTGCCTTGGTTGTGCAACCAACTTTGGTGGATCGGATCAAGTCCACGCAGCAGTTGGATATGGGAGTGAGCCACATCAAGGCAAATGTCAAGAACGGAACAACCAAGTGCTTTTCTGAGGATGAGCATGGTGTTGTGAGGTTCGGGCAATGCCTTGTGGTTCCAAAGGACATGGAATTGCGGAATTTAATCCTCATGAAGCCCATGATTCGCTTTTTATCCATTCATCCCGGCCACAAAGATGTATCAAGATCTTCGCCGAGATTTTGGTGGACCCGAATGAAGAGGGAGATTGCGGCTTCGTTGTCGAAGTGCGACGTGTGTCGTCGTGTCAAGGCCGAGCATCGGCGTCCGCAGATCGCTTCACCTTTGCCGCCTCGAGTGGAAGTGGGATTCGATCGAATGGATTTCATCACCGGTCTACCCGTCCCTCAAGAAGAATGATGCCATTTGGGTCGCATCGATCGATTGACTAAGGTGGCACATTTCCTTCCGTCAAGACCGACCTTGGGTAGGTCTTTTGGCGGAACTCTATATCGCCCAAGATCGTGAGTTTGCACGGTGTGCGTCAAGACGATTGTGTCGGATTGTGGATCCTTTTCACGTCTCGCTTTTGGCATAGCTTGCAAGAAGCTATGGGAACTCGTCTTGCTTTCAGCACGGCATTTCACCCCCAAACTGATGGTCAGGCCGAGAGGGTCAACCAAGTTTTGGAAGACATGCTTCGTGCTTGTGTCCTTTCATATGGGAAGCATTGGGAGAAATGCTTGCCATTCGCCGAGTTTTCTTATAACAAACTTTCAAAGGCGGTCTCGGCATGGCACCTTTTGAGGCCTTGTACGGGAGAAAGTGTAGAACCCCGTTGAACTGGTCAGAGACCGGTGAGAGACCTCTCTTTGGCCTGGACTCAATCAATGAGGCCGAGCGCCAAGTCCAGCTTATTCGTGAGCGTTTGCGCACAGCTCAATCCAGGCAAAAGAGCTATGCGGATCGCCGTCGACGTGAGTTGCGTTTTGAGCCTAATGACTTTGTTTATCTCAAAGTCTCTCCTTTGAAGGGCCATCAACGTTTCGGCGTCAAGGGCAAGTTGGCTCCTCGATATGTCGGTCCCTACCGCGTTATCGAGAAGAAGGGAGCTGTTGCCTACAAGTTGGAGTTGCCAGCTGCACTTGAGGGGGTACATGATGTTTTCCATGTGTCCCAGCTTAAGAAGTGCCTCCGTGTTCCAACTGAGGAAGCTCCGTTGGAAACTCTCGATGTCCAGGAAGATTTGACCTATCGCGAGCACCTGCTCGGCAGACTCGATGAGTCCGAACGAAGGACAAGGAATAAGACCATCAAGTTCCTTAAAGTTCAGTGGTCGAACCATTCTGAGGATGAGGCTACTTGGGAAAGAGAAGATCGTCTGCGTGCGGACTATCCATCTTTCTTTACCGAGTGAGCCAAATCTCGGGACGAGATTTTTGTAAGGGGGGGAGATTTTGTAACATCCCAAATGTATAATTAGGGTTATTCAAGTATAACTATATGTGTAGAAATTAAAACTTTTTCTCACATCTTGAAAACCCTAATCTCTCATGTAATTCTTGTCCAAGAGTTGTGTAATCCAAAAACACAAGCTCTTGTTGGCCCAAAAGTCAAACTCATTTTCCAATTGTCTAAATCTTGTGCCAAACATTTGGAATATATTTTCCTTGGTCCCAAAACTGATGTGGGACCCCTCTGAAAAATATCACAAGTTGTAAAACTAGTTTGATAAATTTTGGAGGTAAAACAATCCTTTAAACAACCTCAATGAATTTCCTGAGAAAAATGCATTGCATAATAACCTCTGGAAATTTTATGTCAGGTTAATCTCATTGTCAACAAGCTCCTGTAAAAATTTCATGAATTTTGGAGCTCAATTGCTATTCCAAACAACCCTGCAAAATCTCAATTTGTTGAAATTGAATTTAAAAGCCTCCACTGTTCCTTGGGCTAGCCATTTGTGCAAAGTCGGGTCCGGCCAACCCCATCTGACCTCCTTTCCCACCTTGATGAGGTCGTAGCCGTTGGATCCAATCCAAAGGCCACGACCTCCCCCTCAATCAACGCACCCAGGACCTCCCCTTCGAAGTCTTCTTGACCGCGTGGACCTCCTCGGGTCAACATGGGCGCCAGACCTCCTCCGCGGTCAACACCGCAAAGGTTTTCCCACCTCATCAGGTCATAGCCGTTGGATCAAAGATCCACGGTCATGACCTCCCCTGTGTGTAAAACCGCAAATACCTCCCTTCGATATCTATCACCTTGTCCAGGTCATAGCCCTTGGATTAAGATCCAACCGGCCCTGACCTCCCCTTGTTATCAAACCTCAAAAACCACCTTCCACCTTGGCGAGGTCATAGCTGTTGGATTTACATCCAACCGCTCCTGACCTCCCCTCACTGTTAAACTAAACAAACCTCCCACCTAAACGAGGTCATAGCCATTGGATCAGATCCAATAGCCCACGACCTCCCCTCAAAATATCAAGCGCTTCCAGACCTCCCCCTATCTCGTGTTGTGCACCGTTGGATTAAAAATCCACGGTCACGACCTCCCCTTCGCTTCGTGCGTATCAGACCTCCCCATCAGGTCAGTGCCCTTGGATTTTAATCCAAAGGCCATGACCTCCCCCTCATGCTTTTATGTTGGCGTGCGTTAAGACCTCACAGAGGTCCGCGACTGCTGGATGGAGATCCAACGCTTTGGACCTCTGTCCCATTTTCCCACGCGCGCTTACACATTAAGGAAATCGGAGGGTCACGACCTCCCGTCCTCGATCGTGTGGTGGGACCTCCTCCCACCACTTAAAACATAACGGTTCAAAATTGTCATCCGATGGTTAGGACCTCCCCATGGTCTTATCCAACGGTCATAAAGACCTCCCCTGTTCTTCTCCTTCCTTGGTCATGCCTGCGAGCTTCTGAGCAGTGAATTAATGCATGTCTGTCCATGGGGTACGTTATAACGACTCTTTGCGACCGCATTTAATGCTGGTCACTTTACCGCCTCTCTGGTCGGCTCGGACTGCCCTTGTGTCAACTTTATATCTTGTCCAATGCCCTAGACCGTGCCATGGGCCAAGCTCACCATGAGCTTAGCCAGTGGTCCATGACCTCCTTGCCCTTAGGATAAAACCACCCCCACGGTTTCCCTGGCTTCCTTTACACACCATTGCTCCTTTGCTTTCACCCCTGTGCTTGTGAGCTCTAGACCACCAAAGTTTCCTTGGCAGCCATTGCTGGAGCTTGAACCTCGGTGGGCAAGGGTTGCTGGAGATTTCTTCTCCCTCTCCTTGCTTCCATTTGTGCCTTCCCTCCGGGACCAAGACCTAACTTGTTTTGGTTTGGGCATTTACAGAGGTGGACAAAGTGGAATCTGGAGCTGGAGCTTTGGCCGTGGAGCAACCCCATCTTCTCCAACTCCGGTCTTCACCTTCCTCCACTTCCCCAGCACCTTAGGACCTCCAGGTACTCCTCCTGTTAGTCCCTTAGCTGCTGGCACCCGCTTGAATGATGTCGCGGAGCTTTTCTTGGCACACGCTTGAATGTCGCGCGGAGCTCTATTTTGCATTTTGTCTTTGGCGTCTTTGGTCATTCTTGCCCTCTCGGCTCGCATGGCGTTTAAAACCGCCCGCCGGTGAGAGTAGGCCCACAGGATGTGCACGGCTATTGCGGTCCCGACGGTGCCCTCGGTCTTGCGCCGCGTTCTAAATCGCCCGGCGATAAGCCGTGGGACGTCCTCAAATCTTTGTCGGACATCCCGACCGTGCCATTGTCGTTTTAGGACAAAGATTTGCCGCTTTAATACCTCAATCATTGTAATCATTGGGTGGGTCTTAAATGCCTTTTAATCCGCCCTTTGTTGCAAGATTTAAGATCTTGCGCACAGACCTCCTCGCTGTCCTGCCGCATTTATTCCATGTCCAAGCGTGCTGCGCTGCTGGGTTCAGGGCGTCGAGACCTCCTCCGAGGAGATCTGGAGCGCCCAAGACCTCCTTGCGCGATCGTGGCCGTCCGGACCTCCACGGAGGTCTGTGGCGTTTAGATCTCTGCGAGGACCTCCTCGAGGTCATCTCACCGCTGAGGACCTCCCCTTTAGATCTGGTCCGTCCCGGACCTCCCTCATCGTTGTGGTCCGTTGGATTCTCCATCTACGGCCACGACCTCCCTCACCTCGCGCATATGCGTTGCTAGGTGGTCCAGACCTCTGGACCTCGTGGAGCGTGCAGGCGTTGTTCTCTGGGAGGTCTGAGCCGTTAGATCTATGATCTGTGGCTCACGTCCTCCCATGCCTTTGTGATTTTTAGAAATTCCAGTGAGCTCTAGTTATAAACTAAAAATGGTATGAACTTTAGAATTGCATATCTTTTTCAATTTAAATCCAAATAGAGTGATTCAAGTTGTGTTAGCTCTGTCTTGGACTTGACTTTAATCTAAAAATGATTGTAAGTTGAGTTCAGCCCCAGAGCACAGTTTTGCCTTTAGGTTTTAAAACTAACTTTAAAAGTACACTCAAATTAATGCTTAACTTTTAAAATACATAACTAATGCTCTTTAAATTATTTTTGAGTGAGACCAACTTTGTTGGTTTCCTCTAATAATGAACTCACTGTGAAAATTAGTTTTGAGCATGTTGCTGTTATGAAAATGAGGACTTGTGCATTATAATTTTGTTCAAGTTCTTGTTTTTGAAAATTTGTAGAGAGTGCATAATAGCTCCAAATGAGGTGAACTCAATTGTGTTATTCATCTCATGAGGTGCTGGTTTTACAGTAAAAATTTCAGCTTCACTTCTGTTCTAGAAAATGTTGCCTCATAATTAAATTAATGAATAGTGCAGTTTGGTATTTTAGGGGCTGAGCAGAATTATTTTGCTCATAACTTTTGCCTTGAGAATCCAAATCAATTGGTTCTTGTTGCAAAATTCCCTAAAAATCACCCTCTTGCTTTTGTAGAAAATTCAGAGAATTTGGAGTTCGTTTGTTGTGCTGTCTTTGTTGTTTTTCGTCGTTCTTATCGGTTCTTTATCGCTTTTCCGTTAGGTTTCGAAATTTGTGGTGATCCCGAGAGTGACCCTCCGCAACAAATTGACCAGCAACAGCAAGGCAAGCAGTTTGATCATTTCCATCATTGTCCCATTACTTTAAAGCTTAATATATTGCTTTACTTCTATGTATGCATGCTACTTTGTGTTAAATGTCGCTAGCAAGCCTATAGTTGCATAATCTGTAGGAATTGTTTATCCTCTACTACCATGAGCCTAGGTTATTTGCTGTGGTGAGAGCTCGTTGGATGAGCTCTTATCACTTAGTAGTTTCGATTTAAATTGCTTAGACATGCTTAGTTTTCGGTAGTTATGGGCGATCATCGACTTAGTCGATGGTCTTGATCACTCAAAACTGATTATTACTCCTATATGTCCAGCACTTGTGCTTTGATTAATTTGTAAAATCAAAAACTGAAAATAAAAGATTGATTTAGACTTGGGCATATTGGATGGATGGTGCGGTTTTTGGAATGTGGTGGTATGCCTGGGTCCCTAAGGACCGAGTACTTGGGTCACTAAGCCAAGCGATTTTGCGTGCTAACCACACGAGGGCATATGGAACCCTCTTGACTAAGTACTTTGGGCGGTGTTAATTGGGGTCGCTCGGTTGGTGTGTTTTAAAGAAAAAATGTGTGTGTGATGTGGGAGGGAGCATTAGCTTCGGGTAGGTTGTGTGATGTCTCCTTCTCCCGTGGGTTGTGCGACTCGAATTAGCATTGTCCATTGGAAATGTCTCGTAGGACTTAGCCGTGCTTGGCATACCAAAGGTAGTGTGCCTAAAGGAAAGGCGGTCTCGGCGTGTGGGTACATTGGTACACCCCTTGAGGATAAAACTATTCAATAGCCTCGCCCTAGGTTATGGACATGCTTGGTAAGGTCGTTCAAGACTAGACTACAACCTTTAATTAAAACTTGACATGGTTGGTATGAGCGGGAGTTCATGCTATTGTTGTGGTGACTTGGGTTAGTCACTTCTAGGTTGTTATTGTTGTTGTTACTATGTTACTACCTCGTTGTATTTCAACAATTAAAATGCTTTGCCAAATTGCCTTCAATCTATTATGTTATTGCAAATGAAACTTGCTTTATGCTAAAATGAGTCCAAAGCCTCATCCACTTAAATAAAGCTTGCATGTAGCTATTTATAGTTCTGTTATCTCACACGTAAGTCTTGCGGAGTACTTTATGTACTCATCTGCCCGTGGTTGTGGCATTTTTGTGGCTTTTGTTGCAGAGGAAGAAGGAGAGCTCCAAGAGCCTCTCTTTTGTGCTACGTGTTGCAGCTTCTTCGACGACTAGCTTGGTGGTCCGGTCAGATGCCTAGGGGTTAAGGCACACTGATTGGCTTTGTGTTATAGCCATCTTTATGGCACTTTTGCTTCCGCTGTTATTTTGTAGTTCTTGTTGTTATTTGGCCAGAAGGCCCCTCTTTTGTATTAACCCATTCCTTAGTAATATTAACTTCTGGTTTGTTGCGTATGTTCTATGTGTTGTATGGAATTGATACATTTTTTTGTTGTGAGGTATGTATACTGCATTCTGGGGGGTATACATCTCTCGAGACTGGGTTTATTTGGTTAATAATACTAGGGTCAATTGGATGACTAAGTATTATGAGCTTAATAAATCCGGGTGCTCACACAGCAGCTGTTTGAGTCTAGTTTAACATGGCCGGGAGGGCAGCAGAGGTCTGATTTTGCTGAGCTACTATTTGACTCATACTTTGCATCATTGCACTCATCATTTGTGTTTGGGCTGCCATAAACTATCCCAAACCTGGGTCTGTGGCTGCTGGGGAAGGAGGTGGCGGTGGTGGCGACAAAGAAGGGTCCACTGGCTCATCCTGACCAGGCAAGTGGCGAGTCCGAACCATCTGCACACAAACCTCTCAGGCTTAAGAGATAAGGAGAAGAAAGCACACTGGTTAAGAGGGAAAAGCACAGAGAAGATCAAGACCAAGAGAAAGAGAACAACCTAGGGGGGGAAGGAAGGTTAAACCCGAAAGAACCAGTAGCCGAAAGCTACTGAGAGCAAAGAAAACTCAACCAAAAGGTCCTATTTTTAGGACTAATCGTTGTTGGAGCAAAAAGGGCAGCCTATCAACAACACTTCTAACCTCACCTATTGGAATAGACACACAAAACTAGGCCCGATCCTATTGAAGTTATTTGGGATAAGAGGGATCAACTTTAATTTGCCAACACGGTTCAGAGGAGACAAGGCAAAAAGATCTATGAACAAGGTGAGAAGAAAGAATAGAGCAAGATAAGAATAGAACAAAATAAGATGAGACAAGAAATACTACTCAAGTTACTCTGTTGGTTTGATTTAGAAAATAAATTTTAAGACTTTGACTAAACGACCATGCTAACTAAGGTTACGCCCAACAGTCGATGAATGCTCTGATACCACCTTTGTAAGAACCTGACCCGAGAGCTCCTAGAGGGGTCTCCCAGGACCACCCAGGAGGTCCAGCAAGACCACCCGTGAGGTCTTAGAGGTCCTCCAAGACCACCTAGGAGGTCTCCCAAGACCACCCGTGGAAGGCCTCCAGGACCTCCTAGGAGGACTCGAAGGTCCACCTAGAGGTCCTCCAGGATCACACAAAGGTCTAGGCTCTGTGCACCGTGAGCTAGTCCCAGGATCAGTTGGCTAGCTCGCACAGACTCCACATTGGTGCAATCAAGACCATACAACAAGCTCAAAGATGAAGCAGACAAATTAATATTCACATACGCAAAAGACCTTATGGTCAAAGCTGTTTACATGGGGTGCCTCACTGGGCTTACAACAAAAGAGATAACATCAGTGGAAAACACAAAAGTGCAGGGTCCATTTGACCAGCCTCATAGGCCATCGAGTGGAGGACGTCCCTAAGTCGCAAGGTCTTCATAGAGCTCCTCTTCATAGAGCATTGTGCTCCCTGGGTCACCCTCCTCTGCTGGTCAAACAGAGGGCGCAAGCCATGAGTACGTTGAATGTACTCAGCAAGTCATAGGGAATGCATGCAAATAATAATCATGTAAAGCTTGATAAGGAGTGGCTGCAAGGTTAGTTGGCAGAAAGCAACATTTGTAAGAGATACATTAAGTAGATTTCAAAGCACAAGTTGAAAGAAAACTCACAAGCAAGATCTTTGAAAACACATGTGGACACCCTGTCCACAACCAAGCCTCACTGTGATCACCCTAATCACAGCTCGGACCACCACACTACATTGGACCAACTCAAAGCCCACCATATTTTCTTTAGAAAAGTCTACCCCTTGCGTGAAATCTCCAGGCATGACCATAACCGAGGCCGCGGCTATTCGAATAGATCTTACACTCTACAGAGGTTGGGCACTTTACCCACAAGAGGTGATCGCTTGATACGACACACGTTTCCTTGGACGTGCGAATCAAGTGGAGACCACCACCAGGTCTTTACAAAGGTCCACTTGAAAATTTAATTGAGATTTTCCAAGTGCAATATATGATGCAAATGTTTCCAAAAGTCATGCATGCTGATAAGATGCATACTAATTATCATTGATTAACTTGGGGATGTTACACTCACGATGTCTGGTTGAACTCCAGGTGAGATGTTGTGTCATCCATGGACTGTTCAATACTTTCTCGATCGAGTGTCGGATTACTTCACGTGGTCGAACACTTCGACTACTAGTGGCATGGCCATGCACTTTTTTTATCCAACCACAACGAGGGGCCCAGAGACATCTCTCCTGTTATGTTAGGAGGGGCAAATCCCATATCCGACCAGTCATATTCCTCTGCATGTTTCATAGCATACCCAAAGCTACCTTTATAACTACCCGCCATTTGTAGCGTTTGGCAACACCTAAGAGTGCTATTACATATGTAGGAAACCATGTTGATCTCAGGTCTAAGGATTATACATCAACATTGCTTGAGACCAACTAACGACACATAGAATCATAACAATCTCAATAGTGTCTCAAGATGGGTCTAATCCAACATCATGTTCTCTAACATGTGTCCATATTATTGGTTTGATATCTCCATATCCATGACCCGTGAAACATAGTCATCAACTAATACATATGCTAGTCTATTCATATGCGTCGTCATATGTTTCCGACCAGGGATCGTATAAGAATAATTATCGTAGAAATATAGAGTTTCACAATCAAGTTACATACTTGATAATCAATATTAACAATATTATTCTTGGAACCAGATAATATTTTATCCAATATTATGAACATAAGGAAATATAATCGTCTCTATGATTGCCTCTAGGGCATATTTCCAACACAAAGCTCTACACTATATGTTCTCTTTGGATCCTCCCTGCAACAGTTAAAAAATAAAATTTTATGCGATTGCTCCACTGAACTCTTAGCATCTTGATGGTGCAATTGCGAGTATGTCACATGGATTCATCTAAGATTCGGATCGGGTGTTCTTGATAAGAAAAATTCGGTTGGAGATCGATATTCTCCAACTGAGTGAGTTCGATTGAGGCTCGAAGACACTTCTTGAGATACGATATGTGAAAGACGTTGTGCACATCTGAGAGTTGTGGTGGCAACTCCAGTTGGTATGCCACTTTACCTTTTTCTTTCGATGATTCGGTACGATCTAATGCACCGAGGTTGGAAACGGCGAATGCCTCATAGCGGTGAGACCTTGAGATAAACATGAACATTTACTTCGAAGCTTAGCTCATGGTGGCGACGATCAGCATAGCTCTTTTGTCACCATTGTGCTTCCCTTAAACGTCTTTTTATCGCGTAAACTTGCTCATGTGCTTCCTGCATGATAGTCGGTCCAAAGAATTGTCTTTCGTCGACTTCGAACCAGAACAAGGGTGTTCTGCACTTTCTCCTGTACAATACTTTGAATGGAGACATCTGAAGAGTTGACTGGAAGCTGTTGTTGTAGGAAAACTCGGCAAACATCAAGAATTTCTCCCAATTCGTGCTATAAGATAACACGCAAGCTCGTAACATGTCTTCTAAAATATGATTTGTCCTCTCTGTTTGACCTCCCATTTGTGGGTGGAAGGCCATGCTAACAAATAGCTTGGTTCCTAACAATTCATGTATGCTATCCCAAAATCTTGAGGTGAACTGAGAGCCTTGATCAGAGGTTATTGTTTTTGGTACACCATGCAAGCAGATGATATGGTTCATATAAAGCTCCACGAGTTTGGTGCCATGATATGTGGTGCTAACCAGAATGAAATGAGCCACCTTGGTCAGACGATCGATAATAACCCATATGGAATCACGTCCATTTTTGGTCTTTGGTAGTCCAGTTATGAAATCCATACCAATTTCATCCCATTTCTACTCGAGAACATTCAGAGGTTGGAGAAATCCTGCGGGTCGCTGGTTTTTCTCTTTAACATGTTGACACACGTCGCACATGGCAACATTCACAATGATGTCCCACTTCATACCGGGCCATCAGAATTGCTTTCGGATGTCCTGATACATCTTGGTACTTCTAGGGTGGATGGAGAGTGGTGAATTATGAGCTTCTCTAAGGATTAGGTCCTTGATATGGTGATTATCTGGGACATATATGTAACAACCCAAACAATGATGTGTGTTTCAAATGTAATAAAATTAGAATAAATTAAAACTTTTGATGCCTCATGATGTTATTTGAAATTTCCTAGAAATTTTCCCCTAGTGTTTTCTATTTTCAAAGGTCAATGTTTCATTTAATGGAAGCATAATCTTTGAAAACCCTTTAAGCAAATCTTGTGATCATCCTCTGGAAGTATTTTTCCTATCATCTAGATCATCCTAGTAACCTCTCTGAAAAATCTCATAATTCTTAGATTTTATTTGCTATTTCAAAAGAGCTAGTCAAACCAGTTTGAATTCTGGTCAAAACCCTAGACCAGCAGCTTGTGAATTTTCTAGGGACTAATGTATTGCATGAAAATTCCTAGAAAAATTAAACAAGGTTTTTCGCAGATCCAGCAAGCTTCCATAAAAATTTCAAGATTTTTGAAGCTTGGGAGCTATCTCTAAAAATTCTCTAACCATCTCAGCCTCAATTTCAAAAACCAGAAATCACTATTCATCAGGCTCGGACCAGACCCCGACTCAGGCTCCGACCCGCACCATTGGGTTCGATCTATCCCACTAAATGCACCATCGCTGCTGGCCGTCTGATTTGCGATCAACGGCTCAGCTTCCCTCTCCTCTTGCGCCGCTGACTGGTGGGGCCCCTCTGCCTCTGCTTCTTCTCTGCGTGGCCAGCACCCCGTGTCACTTCGCCGCGCTCGCCAATGGCCACCGGGCGCTCTCATCATCGTCAACATCTCGCCCCCAGTTTCGGACCATCGCCCCTGGTTTTCTCGCCCTCGGCCGCATCGAGCGCGCACACCCATGCCCGACCCCACTCGTCTGAGCTTCCCCTCCACGCGGCCGCACCGCTCTGCCACGCTTCGTCCACGCCGTCACTCCACCGCCCTCTTCGACCAACCCTGAGCATCCCCATCTAACACCGCTTCCTTTGCCGTCTTCGGACCCGCACAAAACCCCCTCGAGCCCTCTCTTTCGCTCACTTCTCTTCCTCGGTGTGAAGAGGAGGAGGCTCTAGCTCCGCCTCCGTCTCGATAAGCGCCGCCGCGACCTTGCTGTCCTCATCCTTTCGCGTCATAAAGTGCCACTGGACCCTAGAAACAATTCCCCTAACCCAATTTCATTGTTCCTCTTCAGGAGTTGTCGGATTTTGGCTTTTCCTCGAACTCGGCCGTGGGCATTGTTCATCTTCCCCATCTCTGGTAAGGGGCTCCGTTTTCTAATTACTTGCTCTGGCATCATCTAGTGACCTCACCAAAGTTGTCCCTACCTCCCTTCGTTCTTGTTGTTGCTCAGGCCGAGCTCCCCTCGTTGACTTCACCGCGCCGCCACGGTCCTCCGCCGCTAGCTCGTCTCCGGCGAGCCCTTCCTATCCGCGTCACTCCGGTAAGGTCTTTGACCCTTACTAATGCTCGTACTCTTGCTAGATCGAGCGATGCGTTGTCGTATCGTCATTTTCGTTTTCCCGTAATTGTCACTCCGCTTCACCTCGTCGCGCCGCCGCGTCGGGTCACCTCCGACCTCGCCGCCGGTGCCTCCGGGTGCGCAATAGCGTGCTGGTTCCATTTTCGTGCTTGGCCGCCGCCGTTGAGCTCTCCTTCGCCGGCGACACGCCGGCAAAACTCGCGATCGCAGCGCCCTGCTTGGCACGCTTGGGTCGTCCCTGTAGCAGCGCCGTTAGAGCAAATCCCGAGTCAATAAAGTTAATGATTGCTTAGATGATTAATGGATTTCTTATAATGAGTTAATATGTCTATTACATGTGGGACCGAGCACAGTAATCGAGATGCAAATCGCGGTTTGAATTTGTGTGTGGCATGTGGGCCTAAGGGCTTAAGTGCACAGTTATACACTCGTGGACCGGCCGTGGACCAAGAGTCCACGCACTGTTCCGTGAACCCAGTGTATGACATGTGGACCCCACATGTCAGGCCGCATTTTATTCAAAAATCAAAATGGAAAATGGCACTATTCTGAGAGCCCGCTGGTCAGTGACCGTGGCTAGGTTAGGCTGAGTATAAAAAGTATGTAATGTTTATATAATTCCCGAAATGCTTTATTTGTGAACTAAAAATTAGTTAAACTTCAAAATTGCATAAGTAATTCATTCTAGCTCCAAAATTGTGACGACCCACCTCGTGATGTACCGCAAGAGGTCCGGGAGGACCATTTTTTTTTTGCGCTGCGAAGTCACCACGGAAAGATGTGGTAACACCGCATGGAGCTTTCTGGGGAGTCTCGCGGGACCTCCCAGAGGTCTTCTTGGACCTCTTGGAGGTCTTGGTCACGCCCATCGACCTCCCGGGGAGGCCTTGAGGACCTCACGGAGGTCGTGGCCGCCACCGCTTGGTAGCACCTCCAGCACATCACCAAGAGAGGTCGGCGGGACCTCGAGAGCTAAGTCGTGGGACCTCACTGGTGGTCCCGCCTGTGCATCTGAGTAGTCCCGGGACAACAGAGCTAGCTCGCACAAGAACACAAGCCAATACCACAACCACGAGGTCAAACAAAAATGAAGCGGCACAAATTAAACTTTATATAATAGGACCTTATGGTCAAGCTTGTTAACAAGAAGTGCGCCATCGAGGGCTTACAAAACCAACGAGGACTTACAAACGGCAACAGAGCTCTAGGGCTCAAACACCAAAACACGCAAGCCATCCAACAAGCACCACAGTGTCGGGTGGAGGATGTCCTAGGCATCTTAGTCGTCGAAGAACTCCTCCTCGAAGAGTCTGACCGCCTCGCACTTGGTCATCTTCATAATCTGCTTTGACACAGGGCTTAAGCCATGAGAACTTGGAATGTACTCAGCAAGTTACAGGGAGCAAAGATGCAATAATATTCATGCAAGGACTTACCAATGGAGAGCTGTATGGTTAGTTTGCGCAAGGCCAAGTTTGACAATAATAGCAATAATAGAATGTAAGGCAGCAAGGTAAAACCATAATACATAATACTTTTGATGTTTAAAAAGGTGGAGTGAGCACCAACTCACGGCCACAACCCAAAAATGGGGGAGGTCTGGTCACACCAGTGGCCAAGTCCTCACCCAAAGCCCACTCCAGAACACCCATTCCAGAGGTCCAAACCAACCCCTGGACCACTACCCGAGCCAACCTTGACCCCTCTGGAGCCGGCCAAGGTCTCTTCGAGGCAAAGCCAAAGCATCTCGCTAAGGTTTCGCTCACTTCCTAAGGTGAGCAGTCTAGAGGTGAGCAGTCTAGAGAGCGCGGCAAGGCCTTTACAAAGCTTTGAACTGACTAGGGCTGCCCGCTAAGGTTTCGCAATCCCCTCCAGTGGTCTAGAAATCCACAGGGTTATGGGGTGCCCCCTCTTGCGCCAACGAATCACACGCTCAACCACAACAGCCCCAAGCCATCTCATTGCTAATTATTCAGCCCAGACCATTCCCATAAAATGATCTTGTGGTTGCACTAATTGGCCCAGTTCAACAGACACAAAGTGAAGTCCTTATTTGTGCTAAGGCAAGACTTCCACAACCAAGTGTGCACAGCACCCACTACTCACTCCCTGCCTTCTTGCCTTAGCAAAACAATTTGTATTAGCCCATCTTTGAAAGACCACCGATCTGGCACACAAATTTTTAACCAAGTGGTCTCACACCACAGTCAACACAGCTTAGGCATCCTGCAATAGTTGCTCAACAATGGCACCAACCACACATTTCATAACTTATTAGTCAAGATTATTAGAGATGAAGCATGATACGTTCGAACCACGTTTTCTAAGCAAGGCTATATAAGACCTACGGCCCCCATGTTGGCAAATAACAAAGAACACCAACTAAATTGTCCACCCTAAGGCTCACAAGGTAAACATGACAACATGATGGAGACAAGGTATAAAGGAGGCATAACAGCAAGTAGGCAAGTAACTACAGCCCAAACCATTTTCTTATAAACATAGCCATGCATGATAAAGTAAAACGAAATACATTTGCAAAACTTGGTTCAAGATGATCAAAAGGAGGTCTGTGGCTTGCCTTGGTCAAGCAAAGGAGAGCCTTACTGCTGACAAGAAAGTTGGGTCCAAGATCTCCTCGAACTCGTGATCTACACGTTCAGCAAGAGAACCAAATAAGCAAAACCACACTAAGCGAGAGAACAACAAAAGAACCAAAAGGAACTCGAACCAACTCGGCCAAAAAGGAAACCAAGAGGCTTAACACAGCCTCAAAGAGCTCTGGAAAGGTCTTGCACAAGGAAGAACTGGCGAGATGAGGCAGGAAGGAAGAAATGAGCAAAAGATTACAAAGGCGCCTCCCGGGCTATATATAGCCGGAGTTGGTAGTGTGCACCACAAGGAAAAACTTCGGTGAGGTGTAGGCAATCGGGACAACTAGGGCAAGGCTTGCCCTAAAAGAATTGAAATAAAGTACCTCGAGATATGGTGCATTTAATGTGACCCGAGCACCTATTAAATGCATGCAGTTCGAGGCAAGAGAAATAATTACAAGGTGAAGAGGGTGGCAAGTGGGGCGGTCAAAAGGGTGCACCACAAGTCAAAGAGGTGGCCCCACCGCAAGGTCATTCCGCCAAAGACCACTATGAGGTCTGGGCAAGAGGTCCAAGACACTTTCGAGAGGGGGAGGTCTGGACAGGAGGTCCAAGGACTCAAGAGGAGGTCCCGACAAGTAGATCTCCAAAGGGAGATCTAGCAGTCCAAGATCTCAAAGGGAGGACCTCAGCGGTCCAGATCAAAGTGTACAGGAGGTCTGACGAGTAGATCTCCAAAAGGGAGATCTAGCGGTCAAGATCTCAAGGGAGGACCTCAGCGGTCGAGATCAAAGGTGCGAGGAGGTCTGACGAGTAGATCTCCAAAAGGAGATCTAGCGGTCCAAGATCTCAAGGGAGGACCTCAGCGGTCGAGATCAAAGAATGCAGGAGGTCTGACGAGTAGATCTCCAAAAGGGAGATCTAGCGGTCAAGATCTCAAGGGAGGACCTCAGCGGTCGAGATCAAAAGTGCGAGGAGGTCTGTGAGCTAAGAAAAATTCAAGGTTAGGAGGGTGGTTTTTAAAAAAACCCGGCAAGGACTGGGAGGTGGTCTTTACAAAACAACCGGAGGAGGTCTGGGAAACAAAAGCAAATCTTGAAGAAAGCAAAAGCCGTTCGATTAAAATCGGGCCCAAAAAGATAGGGCGTTAGGACCAAACTAACGTGCCCTTAGGATCGGGCCATCAAACCACATCGGATGGTCCTAAGGTTAGAAGGCAAGGCCTCAGCGACCTGACCACGAGAGTCAAAGATGGGTCCAAGCTAAGGAGGTCTTGGACCTAAGGAGGTCGGAACCTTTGGATCCAACTAAGGGAGGACACAGGGCGGCTAAGATCTCCGAGAGGAGGTCCTAATGGCGAGATCTAACAAGGGAGGTCGAGCGGCTAGATCTCAACAAGGGAGGTCAGGCGGCTAGATCTCAACAAGGGGAGGTCTGGCGGCTAGATCTCAACAAGGGAGGCATGGCGGCTAGATCTCAACAAGGGAGGTCGGCGACTAGATCTCAACAAGGGAAGATCAGGCGGCTAGATCTCAACAAGGGGAGGTCTGAGCGGCTAGATCTCAACAAGGGAGGTCTGCGGCTAGATCTCAACAAGGGGAGGTCGGCTAGATCTCAACAAGGGAGGTCTTAAAGGGCCGAGGAGGTCAGAAGGACACAAAAAAGTCTGCGAGGGACAGAGGGAGGTCTATTTGAGCGCCGGGAGGTCCAAATAGCCACGAGGAGGTCTAGGAAGACCCCAAAAAAACCTTTGGGAGGTCAGGAGAAACTCTAGGCGCCCAAGAGAACTCGAGGTTCGAGAGGCGTGGAGAGGTCCTTTGGAGGTCCAAAGAAGCAAAGCCAAGCGTGGCATGGGGGAATGTAACGTCCGTTTTCTTTTGAGTCCTTGCCAAGTTTTCAAAATAAAAGTAACCATTTGGCTTTATTGAGAATCCAAAGCTTAACACGAGATTTTTGAATCTGGAGAGTTCAATTGGAATTAATCAAACCTTAACTAAGCTCTTAGTTGGTGTTCCTTGCGGTTGTAGCTCTCTGTTGTGTCTTTCTTTGCTCTTGGGTTCTTTGTGTCCCCGAGCCTCCTGTGTGCCCCAGGTTTTGTCTTCTCTTTTAACTTCCTTTGTTGGCTTGAATCTCTTTGAGACTCAGACCTCCCCTTCTCTCTCTCTCATCTTTCCCCTCTGTTTGGACCCCTCCCGTGTTTCGGGTTTTCTTGTTAAGAACCCGGCTCGGGTTGGTGTTTCTAACCTCTTTGGTCTCTTCAAGCCACGCTTGGCTTTGCTTCTTTGGACCTCCTGTGGACCTCTCCACGCCTCTCGGAACCTCTCGAGTTCTCTTGGGCGCTCGAGTTCCTCTGGACCTTCCAGTGCCCCTTTGGGACCTTTCTAGACCTCCTTGTGGCTATTTGGACCTCCCTTGTGTTCAAATAGACCTCCCTTTGTCCCTGAGACCTTTCTGTGTCCCTACGGACCTCCTCCGTGTCCTTTAAGACCTCCCTTGTTGAGATCTAGCGCTCAGACCTCCCTTGTTGAGATCTAGCCGCTCAGACCTCCCTTGTTGAGATCTAGCGCTCAGACCTCCCCTTGTTGAGATCTAGCGCTCGGACCTCCCTTGTTGAGATCTAGCCGCTCAGACCTCCCCTTGTTGAGATCTAGCCGCTCAGACCTCCCCTTGTTGAGATCTAGCCGCTCGAGACCTCCCCTTGTTGAGATCTAGCCGCTCGGACCTCCCTTGTTAGGATCGGCCTTTAGGACCTCCTCTCTGGAGATCTTAGCCGTCTGTGTTCTCCTTTAGTGGGATCCAAAGGTTCGACCTCCTTAGGTCCAAGACCTCCTTAGCGCTTGGACCCATCTTTGACTCTCATGGTACAGTCGCTTGAGGCCTTGCCTTCTTAACCTTAGGACCATCCGATGTGGGTTGGATGGCCCGATCCTAAGAACACGTTAGCTTGGTCGAAACGTCCCCTTTCCTCCTTGCCGTCCGATTTTAATTAGATGGCCTAGTCTCGTTGGTCATTGCTCGCTTGGTCGAACGTTCCTTTCCTTCTGGACCTTGGATTCCAATCGAGCGGTTCCGCTTTGATCTTAGCGTTTGCCTTTGTTTCCGGGACCTCCTCACGTTGTTTTACAAAGACCACCTCCCGGTCCTTCTTTGGTCTTTTGTGAGACCACCTCCTAAATCAGATATTCTGTTGGTCGGGACCTTCCCTGCACCCTTTGATCTGGACCGTTGAGGTCCTCCCCTTGAAATCTTTACCCTTAGACCTCCCTTGTGCAGGTCTAAGCGTCAGGACCTCTTCTTGAGTCCTTGGACCTCCTGTCCAGGACCTCCCCCATTGAGTGTCTTGGACCTCTTGCCCAGGACCTTGCGGTGGTCTTTGGCGGGAATGACCCTTGTTCGGTGGGGCCACCTCTTTGACCAGTGGTGCACCCTTTTTGACTGGCCCCACTTGCCAGCCCCCCTTCACCTTGTAATTATTGCTCTTGCCTCGAACTCATGCGCATTTAATAGGTGTCGGGTCACATTAAATGATCCCATCCGAGGTACTTTATTTCAATTCATTTTGGGCAAGCCCCTGCCCAAGTAGTCCGTTGCCAACCGTCTCTAGGTTTCCTTGTGGTGCACACCACCAACTCCGGCTATATATAGCACGGGAGGCGAGCCTTTGTAATCTTTGCTCATTTCTTCCTTCCTGCCTCCTCTGCTTTCGGTTCTTCCTTGCGCAAGACCCTCCCGGGGAGCTCTTTGAGGCGGTGTTAAGCCTCTTGGTTTCCTTTTGGCTGAGTTGGTTTGACTTCCTTTTTGGTTCTTTTGTTGTTCTCACGGCTTAGTGTGGTTTTGCTTATTTGGTTCTCTTGCGACGTGTAGATCAAGAGTTCGAGGAGATCTTGGACCCGGCTCTTCTTTGCGAGAAGGCTCTCCTTTGCTTGACCAAGGCAAGCCACGAGACCTCCTTTTGATCATCTTGAACCAAGCTTTGCAAATGTATTTGGTTTAAATTATCATGCATGGCTATGTTTATAAGAAAATGGTTTGGGCTATAGTTACTTACCTACTTCTTTGTTATGCCTCCTTTATACCTTGTCTCCATCATGTTGTCATGATTCACCTTGTGAGCCTTAGGGTGGATAATTTAGTTGGCGTTCTCGGTATTTGCCAACATGGGGCGTGGGTCTTATATAGCCTCGCTTAGAAAATGTGGTTTGAGCGTATCATGCTTCATCTCCAATAATCTAGACTAATAAGTTATGAAATGTGTGGTTGGTGCCATTGTTGAGCAGCTATGGTAGGATGCCTAAATTTGTTCGGTGTGGTGTGAGACCACTTGGTTAAAAAATTGTGTGCCAGGGTGGGTGGTCTTCGGCATGGGCTAATACAATTGTTTTGCTAAGGCAAGAAGGTAGGGAGTGAGTAGTGGGTCTTTGTGCACTTTGGTTTGTGGAAGTCTTGCCTTAGCACAATTAAGGACTTCACTTTGTGTCTGTTTAATGGGCCAATTAGTGCAACCACAAGATCATTTTATGGGAATGGTGCAGGCTGAATAATTAGCAATGAGATGGCTTGGGGCTGTTTTGGTTGGCGTGTGATTCGTTGGCGCAGAGGGCACCCCATAACCACGTGGATTTCTAGACCCTTTGGAGGGATTGCAAAACCTTAGCGGGCAGCCCTAGTCAGTTCAAAGCTTTGTAAAGGCCTTGCGCTCTCTAGGCGCTCACCTTAGGAAGTGAGCAAGGGTGGCCGGAACCCATCCGCTAGAGATCGTGGATTGTGGGTAAAGTTGTACACCTCTGCGAGTAAAAGATCTATTGAATAGCCAAGTCCTTGGTCATGGACATGCTCGATGAAATGGTGCAAGGGTAGATGTTTCAAAAGCTTGTGCCACTAGACACTTCCATGAGATGCTTTGGCTTTGCCTCGAAGAGACCTTGGCCGGCTCGGAGGGGTCAAGGTTGGCTCGGGTAGTGGTCCAGGTTGGTTCGGACCTCTGGAATGGGTGTTCTGAGTGGGTTTTGGGTGAGGACACAGCCTTTGGTGTGATCAGACCTCCCCAATTTTTGGTTGTGGCCGTGAGTTGGTGCTCACACCACCTTTTATTAAAACATCAAAAGTATTATGTATTATGGTTTTACCTTCTTTGCCTTTCAATCTATTATTGCTATTATTGTCAAATTTGGCTTTATGCAAACTAACCATCTGACTCTCCATTGGTAAGTCCTTGCATGAATATTATTGCATCTTTGCTCTCTGTGACTTCTTGAGTACATTCCAAGTACTCATGGCTTAAGCCCCTGTGTCAAAGCAGATTATGAGGATGACCAAGTGCGGCGGTCAGACCTCTTCGAGGAGGAATTCTTGACGACTAAGATGCCTAGGGCGTCCTCCACCCGACGACTGTGGTGCTTGTTGGATGGCTTCTGCGTGTTTTGGTGTTTGAGCCCTAGAGCTCCTTATGCGATTGTAAGTCCTCGTTGGTTTTGTAAGCCCTCGATGGCAGACCTCTTGTTAACAAGCTTGACTATAAGGTCCTATTATATAAAGTTTAATTTATGCGCTTCATCTTTGTTTGACCTCGTGGTTGTGGTATTGGCTTGTGTTCTTGTGCGAGCTAGCTCTGATTGTCTGGGACTAGCTCGGATGCATGTAGGCGGGACCACCGGGAGGTCCTCTGGGGTTTCTTTGGGAGGTCTGCCGGACCTCTCTTGGTGATGTGCTGGAGGTGCTACTGAGGCGGTGGCGGCCACGACCTCCAAGAGGTCCTCAAGACCTCTGGGAGGTCGGTGGCGGACAAGACCTCGGGAGGTCCATAAGACCTCTGGGAGGTCTGTGAACCTCCTCGGTAAAGCTCCATGCGGTGCTACCACATCCTTCCGTGGTGACTTGTGAAAAAAAAAATGGTCCTCCGGGACCTCTTGCGGTACATCACGGGGTGGGTCGTCACGGTTAGTATCGAGCCTAGGTCGGTTTGTGGGGCGTGGCCATAGGCGAGAAAAAGTCGATTTAGTTTTTATCCAAAAAGTTATTTTCTAAAGCAAGTCCACTTAAAATTTGTTTAGTAGTTCTTTCCTTGTCTTTGGTTCTATCTTGCCCTTATCACCTTAAAATCTTTTCTTGTCTGTTCTACTCTCATCTTAACTCCTCCTTAGTTCCCTTATCTTATCTCTGCTTTGGAACCTTGATTTTGAATCTAACTTGACTTCCTTGCCTTTATAACTTCAATAGGGCCATTGTAGAAAGGTTAGGATTAGTGGTCCTATTTCGAGTCTCGCTTAGCTTGGGTCTTGAAGACCTCTGTTTTGAAGCTTCTGTTGCCTCTTGGCCTTTTGGTTCTCTCTTGGGTTAACCAAGTCACCCCTAATATTTGCCCTATCTTTATTTCTCTGTATCCTCTTACCCTTTATGCTTTCCTTCATACCTATTAAACCTTTAGAGTTTTGTCCAGATAGTGCAGAACTCGGCGATCCACAAGTCGGTGAGTCCCAGGCAGTTGCCTCCACCCCACCTCCTCCGGTGGCGACAGAGACCGGGTTTTAGGCGGTTTATGGCGGCCAAGCTCGGATGATGAGCTCTATGATGCGAGAATATGAACAGATTATGGCTCAACAAAGCGGACCACCAATGCTTTACTTGCCATGATGAGTCGAGAATAGTCGGTGCGGCAGCGCCACCACCTCCACCCCGGCTCACCCTCAATCAAAGTATCGAGTTCATGAAGACCACGCCCGATTACATTCGAGCTCTCCGAGCCTTTAGATCTGAGATGATTGGCTGAGATCAACAGAGAAGAAGTTGGATATTGCTCATTGTGAAGACGAGGAGAAGGTTTTGTTGCCTCACATCAAGCTGGAAGGACTGCGGTGAGTGGTGGGACACATTTTGTGCCTCACATCTTGACCCCAGGAGGATCTCTTGGGCGAGTTCTCTGCGACTTTTCGCCACTCCATGTCCCACGATGGGAAGGTAGAGATGAAAAAGGAAGAGTTTAGAGAGCTCAAGCAAGGCGGCATGTCGATAAGTGAGTATCTCACTAAGTTCACTCAATTGTCGCGTTATGCTCGCGAAGATGTGGCTACGGATGATGCGCGAAGCGTTTTAAGCGAGGCCTCCATCCCGGCTTAAAAGTTCAAGTTGTGGGCAGCGATTATCCCGATTTCCAAAGCATATGGTGAACAAGGCAATACTCATTGAGGAATCCGAAGAGAACTCTCTGAGTCCTACAGAGAAAGGTGCCACCCTCGGTGCTCGGCAAAGACCTCCCAGTAGCCACAAAGCTTTTGTGCGAGTACCAACCCAAGCGCCAAGGACCTCTGGACCTTCGGGACCTCTGCCAAGACCTCCTTGTTGTCACCTTTCGGCGCCGCATCACTAGCGACACCAAGACAACCCCAATGACCTCCACAACAGTTGGGATCACACCTTCAAGTGTCACCAAGTGGGGCATTTTGCTAATCAATGCCCACTAAAGACAGAGCCAACCACCAAGACCTCTACTTGGGACCTCCCTCGGCCAAGACCCTCAGTCATGAGGACCTCCTCAAGCGAACCTCCCAAACTTTTGAAGGGGCCGTGTGAACCATGTGGCGGTGGAAGAAGCCAGACCTCCTCGGGCGTGGTACTAGGTATGTTCCTAGTAAATTGATGCAAAACTGCGAGTTTTATTTGACTCTGGAGCTTCCCATTCGTTTATTTCTCGGAGTTTTCTTTGCAAAGCACCAGTTTGAGTTGTTGCTCTTAAGTCTACCTTGTTGGTTCAATCCCGACTCGAGAACTAAGCACGAACCGGGGTTGTCCACAAGTGAAAATGGTCATAGAAGGAGTAGAATTTCTAGCCAACCTTATCCTTTTGGACACGAGGTCCCTAGATGTGATTTTGGGCATGGGTGGCTAGCTAACCACCATGCCATGTTGGATTGTAGTGGCAAATGTATCTCTTTGACCAGCCCTAGTGGTGCCCTTGTGAAGTTTTGGCCACCTCGGAGAAACTCCAAGGAGCCCTATCTTGTAGTGCTCAAGTTCAAGTTTTGGAGGATGTCCTGTTGTTAAAGAATTTGTGGATGTGTTCACTGATGAGCTCCAGGGAATGCCCCAGACGAGAGACCTTGAGTTTGTCATAAACCTTGTCCTGTGGACCTCCCCATCTCCAAAGGCCCTCTGATTGCATGTTGATGATCATGTGGAGTTGAAAAGCGGTTGGAAGACTTGCGAGCAAGGGTTTTATTAGACCTAGCTCCTCACCTTGGGGAGCCCCGGTGATTTTGTGCCTAAAAGGATGGCACTCAAAGGATGTGTGTGGACTCTGAGCTCTCAATGATGTCACCATCAAGAACAAGTATCCTTTGCCAAGAATTGATGATTTATTTGATCAATTGAAGGGGTTTCTGTGTGTTTTCCAAGATAGATTTGAGAAGGATATCACCAACTTAAGATTCGCAAGGAAGACATCCCTAAGACAGCTTTCTCAACTAGGTATGGGTTATTTGAATTCCACTGTTATGTCTTTTGGGCTGACCAATGCCCTGCCTATTTCATGAATTTGATGAACCGAGTGTTCATGGAGTACCTAGACAAGTTTGTCATTGTCTTTATTGGCGACATTCTAGTGTACTCCAAGAGTGAAGAGGAGCATACAAGCCATCTCTTTTCGGTTTTGGAAAAATGAGAGCTCATCGACTCTTTGCCAAATTTAGTAAGTGTGAGTTTTGGCTAAAAAAGTGGTCTTTTGGGGCATGTTTTGTCAAAAGAAGGATTGTCTGTCAACCTAGTAAGGTTCAAGATGTGCTCAATTGGGAACCCCCTAGGACCGTGCCTCAAGTTCGAAGTTTTCTTGGCATGGCGGTTATTCTGAGAAGGTTTATTGAAGGCTTCTCCGGATTGCAAAACCTCTCACTCAGCTATTAAAGAAAGAAAAAAGTTCCTTTGGACCTCAGTTGTGAAAAGAGCTTCCAAGAGCTCAAGAAAGTTGACCTCTGCCCAGCTTTTGGTTCTTCGGATGTCGGGAAAGATTTGAAGTTTATTGTGATGCGTCAAAGCAAGGACTTGGCTGTGTTCTAATGCGGAGACGAGAAAAGTGGTAGCTTACGCTTCAAGACAGATTGAAGCCTCATGAAGCAAACTACCCTACTCATGACCTAGAGTTAGCTGCTGTGGTTCATGCCTTAAAAATTTGGCACCATTACCTCATTGGTAATAGGTGTGAAATTTACATTGACCACAAAAGCCTAAAGTACATCTTTACACAAGCGGATTTGAATTTGAGGCAGAGAAGGTGGGCTTGAGCTTATTAAGGACTACAATGTGGGAATTCACTACCACCCAGGCAAGGCCAATGTGGTGGCAGATGCTTTGAGCAGAAAAGTTTATGTCAATACTTTGATGGTTAAGGAGAGCCAACCTGCCTTGTATGAAGAATTCTTGAAGCTTAGACTTGAGTTAGTGGAAGAAGGGTTTTTGGCAACTCTTGAAGTGCAACCTACCTTGCAAAAACAGATCAAGGCAGCCCAAGATGGAGATGCTAGCATCCAAGAGATTAAGACCAACATAAGAGAAGGGAAGGCTGCAAGGTTTTCTATGGATGACCTAGAGTGCGGTTTGGTTTGATAAGAGGCTCTGTGTGCCCAATAACACGGAGCTCAAGGGTATAATACTTAAAGAAGCCCATGAAGCTTTGTATTCTATACATCCGGGAGTTACAAAATGTACCAAGATGTCAAGGAATTGTCTTGGTGGCGAAAATGAAGAAGGAGATAGTAGATTTTGTGGCCAAATGTGACACTTGCCAAAAGGTTAAAGCAGTGCACCAAAGACCTGGAGGACTTTTAGTGCCCTTACCCATACCCGAGTGGAAGTGGGAAGAGATCGGCATGGATTTTATTATTGGTTTACCTCGTACCCAAGCTGGTTTTGATTCTATTTGGGTCATAGTGGATAGATTAACAAAAATGGCTCACTTTATTCTGTGAAGACTACTTATTGCGGAGACAAGCTAGCGAAATCTACATGGCAAAAGTGGTGTGCCTTCATGGTGTTCCAAAGAAGATAGTCTCGCACGGAGGATCTCAATTCACCTCCAAGTTTTGGCAAAAGCTACATGATGCCTTGGGCACCGAGCCTCAACTTTAGTCTGACATACCACCCTCAAGCAGATGGCCAACCGAGAGAGTTAACCAAGTCCTTGAGGACATCTTTGAGAGCTTGCGCTCTAGAAAGATAATCTAGTTGGGACAAGATGTTACCATATCGGAATTTTCCTATAATAACTGACTACCAGCGAGTCTCCAAATGTCCCTTTTGAAGCTATTTATGGGAGAAAGTGTAGGACTCCCTTGTCTTGGGCGAGAATCGGGTGAAGGCCAAGTTCTTGGCAGGACCTCTTGAAAGAAGCCGAGAATCAAGTGAGATCAATTAGGGAGAAATTAAAGGCGGCCCAAACTAGGCAAAAGAGCTACGCAGATGTTAGGCGTCGAGACCTAACTTTTGTCCCGAGGAGACTGAGTCTACCTCAAAGTTTCACCTCTCAAAGGTATGCAATGTTCGAGTTAGTGGGAAGCTTGCTCCAAGATTTATTGGACCCTTTCGATCCTGGCAGAAGAGTGAAGTAGCCTACCGTTGGACCTCCTCCTCACTTCTTTGAGTTCACAATGTGTTCCACGTGTCACGATTGAAGAAATGCTTGCGAATGCCAGAGGACCAAATGCCTTTAGAAGTGTGGACCTCCAAGAAGACCTCACTTACAGAGAGCACCCCATCAAGATTTTGGGCGTGTCGAGAGAGTTACCGAGAGCAAGACCACCAAGGCTGTGCAAGGTGCAATGGAGCAACCACTCAAGCCGAGGCAACATGGGACGAGAAGAGGACCTCGGAAGGAGTTCCCCACCTATTCCCTAGCTCGGCTGAATCTCGGGTCGAGATTCCCTTAAAGGGTGAAGGTTTGTAACGTCCGTTTTCTTTTGAGTCCTTGCCAAGTTTTCAAAATAAAAGTAACCATTTGGCTTTATTGAGAATCCAAAGCTTAACTTCGAGATTTTTGAATCTGGAGAGTTCAATTGGAATTAATCAAACCTTAACTAAGCTCTTAGTTGGTGTTCCTTACGGTTGTAGCTCTGTTGTGTCTTTCTTGCTCTTGGGTTCTTTGTGTCCCGAGCCTCCTGTGTGCCCGGGTTTTGTCTTCTTTAACTTCCTTTGTTGGCTTGAATCTCTTTGAGACTCGGACCTCCCTTCTCTCTCTCTCTCTCATCTTTCCCCTCTGTTAGGACCCCTCCGTGTTTGGGTTTTCTTGTTAAGAACCGGCTACGGGTTGGTGTTTCTAACCTCTTTGGTCTCTTCAAGCCACGCTTGGCTTTGCTTCTTCTGGACCTCCTGTGGACCTCTCCACGCCTCTCGGAACCTCTGAGTTCTCTTGGGCGCTCAGAGTTCCTCTGGACCCCCAGTGCCTTTTGGGACCTTTCTAGACCTCCTTGTGGCTATTTGGACCTCCCTTGTGTTCAAATAGACCTCCCTTTGTCCTCGCAGACCTTTACAGGTCCTCTGGGACCTCCTCAAGTGTCCTTTAAGACCTCCCTTGTTGAGATCTAGCCGCTCAGACCTCCCTTGTTGAGATCTAGCGCTCAGACCTCCCCTTGTTGAGATCTAGCCGCTCAGACCTCCTTGTTGAGATCTAGCGCTCGAGACCTCCCCTTGTTGAGATCTAGCCGCTCAGACCTCCTTGTTGAGATCTAGCTCGAGACCTCCCCTTGTTGAGATCTAGCCGCTCGGACCTCCCTTGTTAGGATCTCGCCTTTAGGACCTCCTCTCGAGATCTTAGCCGTCCGTGTTCTCCTTTAGTGGGATCCAAAGGTTCGACCTCCTAGGTCCAAGACCTCCTTAGCGCTTGGACCCATCTTTGACTCTCAGGTCAGATCGCTTGAGGCCTTGCCTTCTTAACCTTAGGACCATCCGATGTGGGTTGGATGGCCCGATCCTAAGGAACACGTTAGCTTGGTCCGAACGTCCCTTTCCTCCTTGCCGTCCGATTTTAATTAGATGGCCTAGTCTAGGTGCATTCGCTTGGTCCGAACGTTCCTTTCCTTCTGACCGCTTGGATTCCAATCGAGCGGTTCCGCTTTGATCGCTGCGTTTGCCTTTGTTTCAGGACCTCCTCCTGGTTGTTTTGCAAAGACCACCTCCCGATCCTTGCTGGTCTTTTGTAAGGACCACCTCCTAAATCAGATATTCTGTTGGTCGGACCTTCCTCGCACCCTTTGATCTCGACCGCTGAGGTCCTCCCTTGAAATCTTTACCCTTAGACCTCCCTTGTGCAAAGTCTAAGCTGCCGGGACCTCTTCTTGAGTCCTTGGACCTCTGTCCCAGACCTCCCCTTGAGTGTCTTGGACCTCTTGCCCGGAGACCTTGCGGTGGTCTTTGGCGGGAATGACCCTTGTTCGGTGGGGCCACCTCTTTGACCATGGTGCACCCTTTTTGGTAGCCCCACTTGCAGCCCTCTTCACCTTGTAATTATTGCTCTTGCCTCGAGAACTCAGGCGCATTTAATAGGTGTCGGGTCACATTAAATGGGTCCCATCCGAGGTACTTTATTTCAATTCTTTTTGGGCAAGCCCCGCCTAAGTAGTCCCGATTGCCAACACGCCTCTAGGTTTCCTTGTGTCAAGACACCACCAACTCCGGCTATATATAGCACAGGGAGGGCGTGCCTTTGTAATCTTTTTGCTCATTTCTTCCTTCCTGCCTCTCTGCTTTCGGTTCTTCCTTGCGCAAGACCCTCCCTCAGAGCTCTTTGAGGCGGTGTTAAGCCTCTTGGTTTCCTTTTGGCTGAGTTGGTTTGACTTCCTTTTTGGTTCTTTTGTTGTTCTTGGCTTAGTGTGGTTTTGCTTATTTGGTTCTCTTGTAACGTGTAGATCACGAGTTCGAGGAGATCTTGGACCCGACTCTTGTTTGCAGAAGGCTCTCCACCGCTTGACCAAGGCAAGCCACAGACCTCCTTTTGATCATCTTGAACCAAGCTTTGCAAATGTATTTGGTTTAAATTATCATGCATGGCTATGTTTATAAGAAAATGGTTTGGGCTATAGTTACTTACCTACTTGTTTGTTATGCCTCCTTTATACCTTGTCTCCATCATGTTGTCATGATTCACCTTGTGAGCCTTAGGGTGGATAATTTAGTTGGCGTTCTCTGGTATTTGCCAACATGGGGGCCGTGGGTCTTATATAGCCTCGCTTAGAAAATGTGGTTTGAGCGTATCATGCTTCATCTCCAATAATCTTGACTAATAAGTTATGAAATGTGTGGTTGGTGCCATTGTTGAGCAATCAGTAACATCCCAAATGTATAATCAGGGTTATTCAAGTATAATTATATGTGTAGAAATTAAAACTTTTTCTCACAACTTGAAAACCCTTACAATCTCATGTAATTCTTGTCCAAGAGTTGTGTAAACCAAGAACACAAAGCTCTTGTTGACCAAAAGTCAAATTCATTTTCCAATTCTCTCAAATCTTGTGCCAAACAATTGGAAAGTATCTTCCTTGGTCCTAAAACTGAGGTGGGACCCCTCTGAAAAATATCACAAGTTGTAAAACTAGTTTGATAATTTTTGGAGGTAAAATGAATCATTGAACAACCTTAATGAAATTCCTGAGAAAAATGCATGGCATAATAACCTCTGGAAAATTTATGTAAGGTTAATCATGTTGTCAGCTAGCTCCATTAAAATCTTATGAATTTTAGAGTTCATTTGCTATCTCAAACAATTTTGCAAAGTCTTAGTCATTAGAAAATTAAATTTAAAACAGAGACCTTGTTTCTTGAAATTTGGCCAGTACTCAAACCCGGGTCCATTCCCCAACCCCATCGACCTCCTTTTCCACCTTGATGAGGTCGTGGCCGTTGGATCCAATCCAACCGCCACGACCTCCCTCAACCAAGGCCCCAGGACCTCCCCATTCGAGGTCCTCTTGACCTCGTGGACCTCCTCGGGTCAACGTGGGCATCGAGACCTCCCCGCCTCATCAGTCATAGCACCGGATCAAAGATCCACTACCACGACCTCCCGTGTGTTAAACCTCAAAGGACCTCCTCGTCTTTGTAAGCCATCGCCAGGTCATCCCACCTATGTGAGGTCTTGGCCTTGGATTCAAGATCCATGACTCGACCTCCCTCACTTTGTTAAACTAAGCAAGTCCACATCCCACCCAACGTGAGGTCACAGCCATTGGATCAAAAATCCATGGTCACGACCTCCTCTGAAAAACATCACAACAAGGTCCTCCCGCCTTGTTGAGGTCTTGGCCCTTGGATTAAGATCCAACCGGCCCTGACCTCCCATGGTTATCCAACCTCAAAAACCACCTTCCACCTTGGCGAGGTCATCGCTGTTGGATTTACATCCAACCGCTCCTGACCTCCCTTTGTACTCACTTGAGGTCGTAGCCGTTGGATTTACATCCAAAGGCCACGACCTCCTCTGAAAAATATTACAAGAAGGTCCTCCCTTGATGAGGTCCATGCCCTTGATTTGCATCCAAAGGCCATGACCTCCCCTCGATCTCTTATGTTCGGCGGCGGTTAAGTCCTCAATCGGAGGTCCGCACCGTTGGATGGAGATCCAACGCTTTGGACCTCCTGTCCATTTCCTCACGTGCGTTTTCACGTTAAGGGGATCGGAGGGCCACGACCTCCTCGCCCTTGATCGTGTGGCTGGGACCTCCTCCCAGCCACTTAAAACTTAACGGTTCAAAATAGGATCCGATGGTTAGGACCTCTCCCAGGTCTTATCCAACGGCCATAAAGTCCTCCTGTTTTTCTCCTTCCTCCGAGCGGGCAAGCTTTGAGCAATGCATTTAATGCGAGTCTGCCATGGAGTATGTATAACAGCTCTTTGCTGACCCGCATTTAATGCAGGTCACTTTTAGCCTCTCAGGTCAAGCTCTAGCCTGCCCCCTTGTCAACCTTTATGTCTTGTCCCCTGCCCTTGGACCGTGCCATGGGCCAAGCTCACCGTGAGCTTAGCCGGTGGTCTCGACCTCAATTGCCCTTAGGATAAAACCACCCCACTGTGCCTTTATCTTCCTTTACAAGCCATTGTTCTTTGCTCACCCATCGTGCTTGTGAACTTTAAGCCCAGAGCTCCTTGGCCGCCATTGTTGGACTTGAAGTTCCTCGGTGGACAAGGGTCCTTTGGGGTTTCCCACCTTTCTCCTTGCTTCCATTTGTGCCTTCCTCTGGGATCAAGCCCTAACCTAATTTGTTGGGCATTTTGTTTTCAGAGGTGGTCAAAGTCGGGCTTGAAGCTGGAGCTTTGGCCGTGGAGCCCCTGTCTTCCCCAACTCCGGCCACCACCTCCACGACCTCCCCAGCACCTTAGGACCATCAGGTAAGCCCCTGTTAGTCCTTTAGATGCTGGCACCCGCATGAATGATCTCGCGGAGCTTTAGTTTGGCATAAGCTTGTTTGTCACGTAGAGCTCATTTTTGCTTTTCGGTTTTGCCGTCTTGGTCACCTCTGTCCTCTCCTGCTCTTGGCGTTCAAAACCGTCTTTTGCCGTTGAGAAGGTCCGGTGGAGTGCGTGGTTATTGCGTAACCCGCGGTACCATGGATCTCGCCGCCCGAGGTCTACATCGCATGCGAACCAAATATTTGAACACGGATTTTGTCGGACGCAACGACCGCGTTGTTGTCGTTTTAGGATGAGAAACTTCGCTGGGGTTAATCGCCATAAATTGCTAAATCTCGCAATCATTGGGTGGGTCTTGATGTCCTTAAATCCACCATTTATTGCGCGCCTTTAAGTCCTCCATGCGCTGACCTCCTTGTGTCCCACGCGCATTTATGCCCCGTCCAAACATGTGCGCGCTGCGAGCTCAGGATGTCCGGACCTCCTCCAAGGAGATCTGGGCGTCGAACCTCCTTGGCGCAATCTTAGCCGTCTGGACCTCCTGGAAGTCTGTGGCGCTGAGACCTCCTCTGGGACCTCCTCGAGGTCATCTCACAGATTGAGGACCTCCCTTTTAATCTGGTCTGCATTGGGACCTCCTTCCATGTTGTGGTCAGTTAGATCTTCCATCTGCGGCCATGACCTCCCTTACCTCGCGCATGTGCGTGGGTTAGGAGGTCCAGACCTCTGGACCTCCCATGTGCATGTGTGTTGTTCTCCAGGAGGTCAGGCTGCTGGATCTCGAGATCTGTGGCTCACGACCTCCCATGTCTTTGTGAATGTTAGGAAGGTCAGTAAATTCTTAAGTATGAACTGAAATGAGGTAGACTTTAGAATTTCATATCTTTTTCATTTTAAATCCTTTTGAGGTCATTCAAATTGTGTTAGCTCTATCTTGAACTTGACTTTAATCCAAAAATGGTTGTAAGTTGAGTTCAGCTCCAGAGCACAGTTTTGCCATAGGTTTTAGTACTCCTTTTGGATAATACACTCAAAATTTAGGTTTAACTTGTAAAACCCATAACTAATGTTCTGTAGGTTATTTTTGAATGAGACCAACTTTGTTAGCTTCCTCTATTAATGAACTCACTGTAAAAATTAGATTTGAGCATATTGCTGTTATAGAAATAAGGACTTGTGTATTATAATTTTGTTCAAGTTCTTGTTTTTGAAAAATTATAGAAAGTGCAATATAGCTCCAAATGGGATGAACTCAATTGTGTTATTCATCTCATGAGGTGCTGGTTTCACAGTAAAAATCTCAGCCTCACCACTTTTCTAGAAATTGTTGCCTCATAATTAAATTAGTGAATAGTGCAGTTTGGTATTTTCAGGGCTGAGCAGAATTGTTTTGCTCATAACTTTTGCATTAAGAATCCAAATCCATTGGTTCTTGTTGCTAAATTCCTAAAATCACCCTCTTACTGCTGTAGAAATTTCAGAGAATTTGGAGTTCGTTTTCTGTGCTGTCTTGTTGTTTTCGTCGTTCTTATCGGTTCTTTATCGTTTTTCCGTTAGGTTTCGACATTTGTGGTGATCCATAAGCGACCCTCCATAACAAAGTGACCAGCAGCAAGGCAAGCAGTTTGACCATCTCCCATCATGTCCCATTACTTTAAAGCTTACTACTTTGTTTTACTTCTATGTATGCATGCTACTTTGTGTTAAATGTCGCTAGCTTTCCTATAGTTGCATAATCTGTAGGAATTGTTATCCTCTACTACCAATGAGCCTAGGTTATTCGCTGTGGTTTGAGCTCGTTGGATGAGCTCTTATCACTTAGTAGTTGCGTTTAAACCGCTTAGACATGCTTAGCTATCGGTAGTAATGGGCGATCATCGACATAGTCGATGGCCTTAGTTGAGTAGTGGTGAACCTTGATGAGATACCGCTGGTCCAAGAACTCCTCCTCAAACGCTGGATCTACCGTTAGCCAAAGAAGCAAATAAGCAAACCAACTCCAAGCAAAGAACGTAAAGAAGACTTGAAAAGAGCTCAAATCAACTCAGCCAAAACCAAAAAGCAAAGGCTCGGCCTGCCTCGAGAAGCTCCTTGGGAGGTCTGAGCGTGGAGAAAACTTGACGAGCACAAGGAGATTGGGAAAGAACAAAAAGGAGACAAAGGGAGGTATGCCTAGGCTATTTATAGCCGGAGCTGCTGGAGAAACAGCAAGGGTTAGAGAAAAACGTGTCAATGATCGGTGGTAGCTAGGACAAGGCTAGGATAGGGTAGGTCACCAAAAGAGTAAAAAGAAGTACCCCAGATGTGACTACATTTAATGTGATACAACAGCCATTAAATGCGCACAGAGCATGGCTGACAAGTGGGGCCAGTCAAACTCAAGAAAATAGATCAGTTAAAGGGTTGGTCTCAGCCACAAGGGAGGTCTTTGCAAAAGACCAGGGGTCTTGACCTCTAATGGAGGTCCTAACCACAAGGAGGTCTTGAGGGTAGGAGGTCCAAAAGACACGAGGAGGTCCTAAGGACGGGAGGTCCAAAAGACACGCTCACAGTTCACAAGAGGTCCAAGGGTCAAGATCTCTCGAGGGACGTCCTAAGGGTCAAGATTTACAGGGGGAGGTCTGAACGGTTAAGATCTCCAAAGGGGAGGTCCTAACGGTCAGATCTAACAAAGGAGAGGTCTAAACAGTTAAGATCTCCAAAGGGGAGGTCCTAACGGTCAGATCTAACAAAGGGGAGGTCTGAACGGTTAAGATCTCCAAATGGGAGGTCCTAACGGTCAGATCTAACAAAGGGGAGGTCTAAACGGTTAAGATCTCCAAAGGGAAGGTACTAATGGTCGAGATCTAACAAAGGGAGGTGCGAACGGTTAAGATCTCCAAAGGGAGGTCCTAACGGTCGAGATCTAACAAAGGGAGGTCTAAATGGTTAAGATCTCCAAAGGGAGGTCCTAACTGGTCAGGTCTAATAAAGGGAGGTCCGAGCAGTTAAGATCTCCAAAGGGAGGTCCTAAGCATCGAGATCTAACAAAGGGAGGTTACGAGCAGTTAAGATCTCCAAAGGGAGGTCCTAACGGTTAGATCTAACAAAGGGAGGTGCGAACGGTTAAGATCTCCAAAGGAGAGGTCCTAACAGTCGAGATCTAACAAAGTGGAGGTCTGAACTGTTAAGATCTCCAAAAGGAGGTCCTAGCAGTCGAGATCTAACAAAGGGAGGTCCTAAACGGTTAAGATCTCCAAGGGAGGTCCTAACGGTCGAGATCTAACAAAGGGAGGTGCGAGCAGTTAAGATCTTCAAAGGAGAGGTCCTAGCAGTCGAGATCTAACAAAGAGGAGGTCCTAGAGGACATAGGGAGGTCCTGAAGGACACGAGGAGGTCCAAACAAACAAGGGGGAGGTCCTAGACCCACAAAGGAGGTCTGGGCAGGAGGAGATCTAGTGGAGGGCAAACTAAGCACAGCTTGACTTTTCGGAGACAAAGGGTTTGAAACACAAACCAGGCGGAGAGCTCACGGGTGGTCGTGACCCAAAGAAGAAGAGGTCAACCAATGATAAATTAAAAGCGAGGAGGAGGTCTAAACCTTAAAGAGATTCAAACCAACAAAGGAAGTCTAGATTAAAAGAGATGGAAAGATCCAAGTTCGGAGGAGGTCCAACGAATCTCCAATGAGGTCCTATGAACAAAGAGGAGGTCCAGAGGACCTAGAAGAGGTCCTATGAACACAGAGGAGGTCGGGAGGACTTAGAAGAGGTCCTATGAACACAGAGGAGGTCGAGAGAGGGTTAAAACAAAAGGCACTTAGAGCACGCAGAAAAGAAAGAGAGCTAAAACCGAGAGAGCACTAGAGAACCTCAAAAGGACCAGAACACGAACCAAAAGACTTAGTTGAGGTCTCGGTTAGGTTAGGTTAAACTCCCAAATTTCCAAAATCCCAAGTTAAGCTTGAAGCGAGCGAATAAACTGAATGGTTCCTTTTAGCTTTGGACACGGCAAGAACTCTTAGCAAAGACAGAACGTTACAAACCTTCACCCCTTAAGGGAATCTCGACCCCGAGATTCAGGCTATCTAGGGAATAGGCGCGTGAACTCCTTCTTGAGGTCCTCTTCGTGCTCCCAAGTTGCTTATGCTTCAGTGTGGTTGCTCCATTGCACTTTGCAAAGCTTGATGGTCTTGTTTCTTGTGACTCTCTCGGACACATCCAAGATCTTGATGGGTTGCTCCTTGTAGGTGAGGTATTCTTGGAGGTCCTGACTTCCAGGGCATCTACTCTTCTAGCACTCTTAAGCACTTCTTCAAGCGAGAGACATGGAACACATTGTGCACTCCAAAAGAGCGGGAAGATCTATCTTGTAGGCCACTTCTCCTCTTCGGGCAAGAACTGGAAAAGGTCCAATGAATCTTGGAGCTAGCTTTCCACTGATCCGAAATCGTTGCATTCCTTTGAGAGTTGACACTTTGAGGTACACTTGATCTCCTAGAGTAAAGGCTAGATCTCGGCGCCTATTAGCCGGCATAACTCTTTTTATGCAGTGCATGCGGTCTTCAACTTCTCCCTTATTGACTTCACTTGGTCTTTAGCTTCCTTCAATAGGTCTGGTCCAAGAACTTGTCCTTCACCAGACTCTGTCCAGTACAAGGGCGTCCTACATTTTCTTCCATAAAGAGCTTCAAAAGGAGATATCCGAAGGCTTGCTTGATAGCTGTTATTGTAAGAGAACTCAGCATAGGGTAACATTCTGTCGCAACTTCCTTGCCTTTCCAGAGCACAAGCTCTCAGCATGTCCTCAAGTACTTGGTTGACCCTTTCGGTTTGTCCATCAGTTTGTGGGTGATAAGCTGTGCTGAAATTGAGGTCTGTGCCCATAACATCATGTAGCTTTTGCCAAAACTTGAAGGTGAACTGAGAACCTTTGTCTGATACTATCTTCTTTGGGACACCATGCAAACACACAACCTTTGCCATGTAGATTTCTGCCAATTTGTCTCTAGAATAGGTGGTCTTCACAGGAATAAAGTGAGCCATTTTGGTTAGGCGATCTACAATGACCCATATAGAGTCAAAATCGGCCTGGGTCCGGGGTAGACCAACTATAAAGTCCATCCCTGTCTCTTCCCATTTCCACTCGGGTATGGGCAAGGGCACCAAAAGACCCCCAGGTCTTTGGTGCATAATATAACAACTTTGACAAGTATCACATTTGGTCACATATTCTGCAATTTCTCTCTTCATACTAGACCACCAGTACATCTCCTTGATGTCTTGATACATCTTTGTAGCTCCAAGGTGAATGGAATATAGTGCTTCATGGGCTTCTTTTAGTAAAATCTTCATGAGTTCTATGTTATTTGGCACACATAGCCTCTTGTCAAACCATATGGTCCCTTGATCATCTTGTGAAAACCTCAAAGATTGTCGGACCCGGGAACGAAAGATCCCGAACCCTCTGTGTTCATACACCAGTCCAGGATTTCCGGTGTACACAGTTACAAAAATGATAACATAAGCATATCTTGCATTGCATTAATAGTAAATCAGAGTTTAATACAACTGGGCTTGAAGCCAAATAAAAGATTAAATAACACAATGAGAGTAAAAAACAAGTAGTAGTAGGTCAGAGCGATCCGCCACAGCAATCGTCTGCAGGGCGTAACCTAAGCGTTAGTGTCCTCACCATCCTCGATAGTAGTCTTCACTTTGAATAAATATATTCAAACAAGATTGAGCACTACTACCGCGTTTCGCAAGTTACACCCAATATGGAATTGTAATGCATGCATAAAGTAGACAAAGGACATTGGCGGGGTTATTTTATGAAAGCGCAGCGATTTTAGTTTAAATATTCATATTAGATTGCAAGGCCATTTTCATACAAATATTTAAAATCATAATTTAAATGACAATTGTATAATGTGGATAACCTCCAAGAAAGGTGATGGATATCCTCCTATCATAATGGCTAACCGCCCCATTTTCCCACAGACTAACCATCCCGAAAACATCTGTTGAAATCATTTTAAAACCAAAAACAAGTCTAACTCAAAG